>JAVIAB010000156.1:31690399-32405916 GCA_032433765.1 Megaustenia siamemsis
ACAACAAAGTGGCTTCCGTAAGCACAGATCAACTGAAGACCTGGTCATTCCACAGGAAATAGAGGATGCTGTACAAGAAAAGAACACACACTGGCAGTGTGGAGAAGGCTTTTGATAGGGTTTGGCGTGAGGGTTTAAGAACAAGCTTTTCAGACTTGGCATCCAGGGTCGTTTATTCAATTGGTCTCTCATACCTTCAGGATAGAATGGCCAGAGTACAAGTTCAAGGTCAACTAAGTAGAAGGTCTCTATCGAGCAAGGTGTCCCACAAGGCGGAGTCTTGTCTCTTTTGTCAACACTCTTTTTATATCTACATGTTGTTTACATTTTTTTTTAATTTTAAACTATTTTTTGTTATTGTTAAACAAAACTAGCTATTGTGATTTCATTAAGTGCCTGTATCGTGCATAAGTACATAACAAAAATAAAATCAAACAGCAAATAAACACAGTTATTATGAAACTTTTTTTGCATCTACAAAATTTCTTGCGCACACCCCACCCATACATATTATAAATAAATAAATATATATATACACACGTATATTATATAAGTAATATATATGACTCCTTATATATCGTTCGTCCCCGATTTCGTGGGACAGTCTCAGAAATAAGCAAACAAAAAATCAAAAGCTACTGGAAATTTAAACAAATTTAACAACTTTAAAGCAGAGACCAAAGATGCTGCAACACTGGCTACTCACACAAAAATAACATCAATAAATTGGTGATTCTAACTGACGCATTCTCACTGCTATCCGTTCTAAAAAGTCCAAGAACAACTAGATGACTTTGATGACCCTGGACCACACTATGCAGTAACTTCCAGAGAGTAGTCATTCAGTGGATTTCACACTGTAATACACGGGAACGAACGCGCAGACAAGAGGGAGGGAGATTACCACAAAGAGAACCATCCACTCAGGATGAAGCCAAATCCATCCTCAAGGGCCAGTTCCATGAAAAATGGAAACGAGAACACACAAAGCATAACGAGAGTGACAGATACCACCATCAAGGAGGGATCAAGTCATCATACTTGGCCTACGCACAACAAAAAACCCACAATTCAACTGTCGCAGTGATTAAAGAGTGTAATCCATACAGATGGGAGTGGGGGGAAAATGAGAAGGGTTAACAAAAATAGAAACATCGGTCTCATACACGACACTTGGCGTGATGGGGGTACTTTTACTTTTACTTTTTATAGAGGATGATATTGTTTGTGCAAGTTGACGCAACGAACAATTTCGGTGACAGTGAGCGAGACAGCTTTAACCGAGACATGCTCAACACGAGTGTGCTCTACCAAGGATTTATGAAACTCAGAAACGACGAACAGTGTCGGTGAGCGAGTCAACCAATGTGCTCAGCATTGAGGTACCATTAGGAGTGGAATTCAGAAGCAACGAATCATTCAGGTAAAGGTAGCCAACATTGGTGACAGCCAACGAATTTATGCTCGATACCGTAGGTGAACATGCACAAACAGACAACATCGGCGCATACCAGTGGCCGATAGCTAGCGGGAAGTAGTGTCATCAAGAGTCCGACTGAGTGGAGTCGCATGAGGTCACCAAAGTGTATGGTGACCTGAAGTAGTTCTTCATTTTGTATATTTTATATACATATTGCAGTTCTGTACTACTGCGGCCCTTAGATAACAGCCCAGACAAGTCGGGGTACGCCTCGTAATTAACATGCAACATGAGAAAGGCATTTCGTGATTGTAAATGTGTATGCCTGTAATGGGAAGGTGAACACACAACAATGGCAGAATCTCTTCGAGTTCGATGAAGAGAATGTCATTTTCTGCGGAGACTTTAATGCTAGAGGAAACCAGTGGGGTAACGTCATAACCAACAAACAGGGAGAAGACCTAGCCTATTGTAGAAACAGTGAAAACCAAGAGGACTCCTGTCACCAAGATATCGTCGCCACACAGTAGCTTATCAAGAATGGGCCGTCGTTGATTTATGGACCAACAATTCCAATATGTAACGCGCACATACTTGCGCTATTTTCTAGAGTTTATGAGGAATATAGGTCATTTTCGGGAGGACGTGAACTCCCATGGTATATGGTGGATAGGCGGCAGGAACCATTGAAGGCTATGTCTGCAAAAGTGTTCCTTCTTGCAGTTTCCTCATATTCCAAGTCCAGTTTGTTGCAGGAGCTACTGAGTTAAGTGCTCTGTGCACACCGTGAGCTGTGTGTCTCATCCGTTTTGATCCTGCTTCGATATCCCGCTTGTTTACGATGAATGATGATATCGTATGCTGTGTTCACTTTCTGCGCGGTTTCGCCTTATGTCTTTTGGCGTGTGCTGAGACTGCTACGATGGGAACTACAGTTACCTTTCTTTGTTTGGGAGATGAGTTGGTAATTCGGATGATTCCACTGGCACGGGCGGTTGAGCAATTATGGATTTTAATTCGTTTGCTGTGATGCCGAGGCCTTCCATAACCATAACCATAACCATAGGTTGTTGATTTCCCATTCTTCCACTTCTTCACCTCGAGCATTAGAATCCTTATATTCCCATCTTTCAGAGTGGCTGTTAAAGTCGCCTACTTTGATGGTGTTATCTGTAGGACATGTTTTGTTGTCATATTGTCCAGTGTACAGTGGCTGGTAGTACCTATTCAGAGTTTGTTGTATAGCAGACGCGCTTCTTAAATATAACAGAACACTTATGACCGAGCTGATAGGTTGACTTGAACACGCTTGATGGAACGACTTGGCGTTTGACCTCAATGCCTGGTGTTGCGTTGCAGGTACGTAGATCGCCCGGTGGCGTCTTGCACCGGACAGCTCGTCTTGACCCCGTATCAGCCCTGGACCGAGTGTGCTGGATTTGACACGGGATTCTGCTTGCCTGATGCTGAACTCATACATGGTCCGGGCACCCACTTGTCCGTCTATCGTGTCTAATTACTCTTGTGCTTCGCGTTGTTTCGAAGTGGCGACCACCTCTGCGTCTATGTTCCTGTGTTTGATGGCCCCCTTCCAGTTTCCGTTCTTCGCAAGGCACAGACAAATACAGATTGCTTTCTAAGAAGTAGTCGATGTATGCCATGTAAAAATACACACTCGAGGTTTCATTCTGGAAGATCACCCTCTCACAACAATTTACAGAATTACAACAAACAGTATACTTGTTAGCGGCCTTTCTCACGTTGCATGTTAATTACGAGGCGTACCCCGACTTGTCTGGGCTGTGATCTAAGGGCCGCAGTAGTACAGAACTGCAATATACAGGGTGTTTTTAAAGTCGCAGTGCAGTGAATATTTCTAATATTCAGTAAATGACGTAATCATCATCTACGTACCACAATTTTGTAAACCACATTTATGAACAAACCGCTGCTTCCTTTAAGGTTTCATTTACGTAAAGGACGGGCACTACGCTACTTTCACTGTCTCATTGCTTGAAGGAAATGGTGTTGACGATTGAAAACAGGGTATTTCTGGTTGAGCATGTCTTTCGTAATGGCGGTAAATATACGGATGAGGTCATTAGACAATTCATTAGGAAATTTCCAGACTCACAAGTCCCTCACCGAAATTCTGTTACAAAATTGATCAAAAGTTTCGTGAAACCGGTAGTGTGGTAGATGCATACCGATCTGGAAGACCTTCAATTTCACAAGACCAAATTATGGAACTCCAAGACAGAATTACAATGAGTCCAAATGCAACTTTAAACCACTTGTCTCAACAGGTGCAAATATCTAAGAGTTCTGTTCACAAGGTTTTAAGAAGTGAACTACACTATCGTCCATACAAATTAACTGAAGTGTCTCAACTCCAAGAAAGCGATTATGAATCCCGTTTGCAATACTGCATGTGGTTTCAGAATTTTATTTATGAACATGGCGCTGCCATCCTTGACGTCACTTTTTTCACTGATGAGGCCTGGTTTCATTTATCCGGTTATGTGAACAGTCAGAACAATCGGCTGCGGAGCAGTGAAAACCCCCATGAATTTCATCAAGTGCCGCTTTACGATCAAAAAGTCGGAGTGTGGTGCGCTATAAGTCGTATGCGGATAATAGGACCTATATTTTTTAATGAAACAATAAATGCAGAACGTTACCGTACTTTAATTCTGGAACCGTTCATAGCACACCTTACAGAACGGGAAATTATGGAATCCTGGTTTCAGCAGGATGGGGCAACAGCACACACAGCCACAACAACACTCAATTATTTAGAAAGCATATCTGCAAATCGCATTATTTCACGTGGAATCTGGTCTGCTCGTTCACCAGATCTAACACCCCCAGATTATTATCTGTGGGGGGCATTGAAGGGGAAAGTTTATGAAAATAATCCGCAGACAATTAATGACCTAAAGACTGAAATAGTAGACAAGATAAAAACAAATATCACCAGACATTATTCTGAAGGTTTTCGCAAATATGGAAAGTCGAATCGCGACATGTCTTGAGGCCCGTGGTGGACATTTTCAACATATGCTTTAGGCACAACTTTATTGTGTTAATACCAACATTACCCATTATAAGCTCGCCGATAGCAGTCAAGTATATTTGAATAATACCATTTATTTTACAATTTGTGTGACGCATTAGTTAACCGCATTTCTGGTGACGTTTTTCTTTCGAGAGTATAAATTCACTGCACTGCAACTTTAAAAACACCCTGTATATATAAAATAAACATAATGAAGAACTACTTCAAACCATCATTAAGGGCAAAATCCCCCTACAGAAAAGATCATCTGCTGCCTTGCAGGAAGATTGGGGACAATCAAAGGCTAAGGAAAGCAAAATGCTGGCTGAAATCGGATGCACTGGGCCACTGGCCCAGGTGCAACGTTTTAGCGGGTGTTAAATCAGAGTGGATCTGGCAGACTCTGAATTTCTGTCTGTGGGGGCGATCAACATACTTAACTTCGTCTGACTTCATGTGAAAGTCTAGAATCCTGCTTTGATTGAGCCCTGATCGCAGAGAGAGAGAGAAGCCACCATACACTTTGATGACCTCATGTTGGACCGACTCCACTTAGTCGGACTCTCTTGATGACACTGCATGGAGTCTTCCCGCTAGCTATCGGCCACTGGTATGCGCCGATGTTGCCTGTTTGTGCACCCACGGTATCGAGCATAAATTCGGCGATGGCTGTCTTGCCTACCTTCACCTGAATGATTCATTGCTTCTGAATTCCACTCCTAACTCATAATAGTACCTCAATGCTGAGCACATAAGCTGCCGACTCACCGACACTGTTCGTCGTTTCTGGGTTTCACTGCGTTTAACTCCTTGGTAGAGCACACTATTTGTTGAGCATGTTTCGGCTAAAGCTGTCTCGCTCACTGTCACCGAAATTGTTCGTTGCGTCAACTTGCACAACAATATCATCCTCTATAAAAAGTAAAAGTAAAGTACCCCTATCACGTCAAGTGTTGTATATGAGACCCAATGTTTCTATTTTTGTTAACCCTTCTCATTTTCCCCATACTCCCATCAACAGATGGATTACACTCTTTAATCACTGCTAGAACATGTGGTTTCTCATTTTGTTGTGCGTAGGCCAAGTATGATGACTTGATCCCTCCTTGATGGTGGTATCTGTCACTCTCGTTATGCTTTGGGTGTCCTCGTTTCCATTTTTCATGGAACTTGAGGATGGATTTGGCTTCATCCTAACTGAGTGGATTCTTGTGGTAATCTCCCTCCCTCTTGTCTTGATGTCATGTTGACTTTGAACATCACGCTTTCTGTTATCACAGCGAGTTGGCGGATTTTTAGATAAGTAACCACGAGTTTAATAATAAATGTTTGTACACAGTTCGTTAACCACCGATGTAGATCAATTTTTATTCTGCTGGGCTCGTTCGCGACCTTGGAAGCTAATGACTTAAATATGCAGACGATTGGTTTGCGGCAAATTGTACGTTACAAAATCACTGCTATAGTGACTTTTAGTTTGTGACAAAACTACAGGGACATGCCCAAACAATGAGTTGTCAGCATGAATATTTTGAATCCCATTGGATCTCGTTTCTCGGATCTCACGCCCAAAAATCTGATCCTACTTTTCTGTTTGATAACAACGTCATGTAATCTGGATACAGATCATCAGGACATCAGTTGAGGCTAGAATCTGATCTTCAGACATCATCAGATTCTATATCAGTTGAGTTGTCTCAATCAATCTTTGCCGTTGTCCTGGTTTAGGATTTATGTGAACCGGACTTACAGATCCGGACAGTTTCACGGTAAAACTAAATGGTTCTGTCTCATGTAACAATGCATCAAGGTTTGTAGTTAATTCGCACGAGATTGATGTCTTGTTCTGGGGCTGGTCTGATCAACAGGTTACGGATCGAAGAGGCGATAGTTGCAAATATCTGCTCCATCTACATTGGCGGGGGTCGGAATGTGGCTCTCAAACAGAACACACCGACACATTTAATGCTTGTTATACAGACCGATGTGGACCAGAGGCCGCAGTTAATGGCAAAACAAATTAATTAACATTAAAACACATTAATCTCTATGACAATGACTGCACACACACACACACACATTTGAGAAGAACCAATTCTGTTTACTGGTATCTGAACTTTGCCACACCCCAGAAGACTCACACTATTGGAATTTATAGAGCTAGTACTATGATTCGGGGAAAGAATGCCAATCTAAAGGCTTTCTCTGACAGTGGCGGACTGTTCCAGTATAATGATATATCACCCAAATATTTTTGTGAACACTAACTATTGTAGTCACCACACAAGCGTCAATGGCACACATTAAGATTGTGTTCTCACCGACCATTTCGCAGGCACTGACGGTGTGTGAGGTGCAAACATTTACAGACACTTATTGTCTGGACGGGCGATCTTGGTCGTTTTGTGCAGTCAGTGGGGTGTTGCAAAGGCTGCAACGTCATCATCGGTACGTGTCACGGCAACTGTTCACATGGGATCTATGGACACGACTGCTCCGGGTCTTGTCTTTAGTGTCTGTCCTTTATGTGAGGAAAAATCCGGAAAATGCCTACAATGTAAACAACCTGTAATGACACTTGTCCCGTTGGCAATTTTAGGGAACAGTGCAAACAGACGTGTTCTTAGGGCTGTGACCCGGAAAGTACAGACTGTTCGTGCAAGGTATGTAAACCTGAATATAATCCTGGCGGTAATAGGATGCCACACATGGGAAAGGAGAGTGTCGTTTTTGATGGAACATAAAAGTCTTTTCTATTCAGTTAATGTAACATCATGACAAATTGGGACATAGGTAGGGTCCCCCTACCTTCTACTCAAGAAGATGGAAAACTTCCATCCCCGACCTAGCGTTTGCAACTGGAGACATATCTATCAAAATAACCAGAAAAGTGCTGAACCAACTTGGAGAGTGACCATCTATCTATCTATTGACCTTTCGAGCCGTAACCGGCCCATAGGGCGTAGACCAAGATACACCTTCTCCTATATGAATTTTTGTTCTAGCAGTTTTCTTTTAAAGATATTTTATTAAATCTCGCCATCTGTCTCTGTTCTGTGCAAACAGTTCTATCTCATTGAGGGAGCCGATTCCTGCTGCTCTTGCCTCTCTCATCAATGTTCTTCTCAGTGTCTCCCTGGGTCTTCCTCTTTTCTTTTACCTGTTGTTTCCCATATGAGGGCTTGCTTTGCTATTCGATTATTATCTCTTCTCATCACATGTCCAACGTATGACCATCGTCTTTTCTTTATTACTGAAGATATTAGTGGTTGATTGGCGATTTCTCTAATTTCCTCGTTTGTTTTGAATTCGTTCCATTCTATACCAAGTATTTTCCTTAGACATTTATTTTCGAATGCGTTCAACTTTGTTTCTATATCTCTTGTTGTTTTCCAGCTTTCACACACATACGTAAGGGTTGATAGTACATTTGATTTGAATAGCCTAAGTTTTGTGTTTGTGCTAATGAGTTTTGATTTCCACAACTTTTCAAGGCTTCTGAAAGACATTGCTGCTTTAGCCAGTCTGATTCTAATTTCTTTGCTCGTATCCCCTTCTCGATCAATGTGACTTCCAAGATAGATAAAGTGATCGATCTCTTCTACTGGTTTGTTTTCCATGTATATTTTGTCACTTGTTGGAATTAAACTTTTCATGACTTTAGTCTTTTCATGATTGACCTCAAGCCCAATTTTGCTGGCTATTGATGATAGTTCATTTGTGTTTTCCTGCATCGTTTTTATCTGACTGCTGATGAGAACTATGTCATCAGCAAAGTCGAGGTCCTCCAAATGGTCTCCTTGTATCCATTCGATGCCTTTATTACCAGTGCAGCATTTCTTCATTATGAAGTCCATAACAATTCCAAATAACAAGGGCGATAAAATACATCCTTGTTTAACCCCAGTTTCTATTGGGAAACATTCGCTCAGTCCTTCCTCTGTTCGAACTGCACATGTGTAACCATCATACATGTCTTTGATAATATTTATGATTTTTGATGGTAAACCATATTGCTTCAGAATTTTCCACAAAGAATCTCTATGAATACTATCAAATGCTTTTTTGAAGTCGATGAAGTTAAGTACAAAAGGTTTTTGCTTTTCAATATGTTCCTCCAATATAAGTCGTAGAGTGAAAATGTGGTCAAGACAGCTTCTCCCTTTTCTAAACCCAGCCTGTTCTTCACGCATTACTGTATCTATTGAATCCTTTATTCTATTTAGGATGATTTTACAGAATAACTTTGAGGCAACTGACAAAAGTGTCACGCCTCTCCAGTTGTTACAATCTCTAAGATTGCCCTTTTTTGGGATCTTAACAATGATTCCTTTTTTCCATTTATGAGGCGTCTTCTCTGTTTTCCAAATGATGTTGAACATTTTTTGGAGATGTATTAAATTATGGCTATCAATTGCCTTGAGGATCTCAGCTTGGAGAGTGACCATAGACCAGTCAAACTTTCAGTGGCTCTTGCTCACAAACAGGAATTGCAAATACCTCTTCCACGTTGGAACTATAAGAGAGCAGATTGGGCAAAGTTTGCAAGGCTCACTGATGCATATACTACGCCTATCAACACCCACGAAAAGAAGGTCAATAATATGATAGAGCGGTTAACAAAAATGGCATCCTGAAATCTGCTAAAGAGGAGCAAGAAGAAACTACAGGCATGCCTAATGGAGCAAGAAAATACAACGACTGGAAGAGGAAATGGACTCTCAGCAGTAGACAAACAGAAAGCTGCAAGGCGGGAAAACCAAGATATAAAACACATGCCTTTTGCACCAGAAAAACATCAGACGATCATCTTTGCCCCAACTGAATTATAGATGTTGCCCTCAAAGGATTGAAGCTCAAAAGTCCACCTGGTAAAGATGGAATCTCCAACGAAATGCTCCTAAATCTGTGGCAGAAAGCCAAGAGCCAGCTTCTAAGGATAATAAATGCTAGCTGGAAGAGCGGTCATAGGCCGGCAATCTGGAAAAAAGATATTTTGGTGCCCATCCTCAAGTGGAAAAGACCCACTAGACCCAAGTAGCTATAGACCAATTAGCCTACTAAGCTGCCTGAGTAAACTCATGGAAAGGCTGGTTAACTTATGTGGCATTTGGAGACAAAACAACAAATCGTACCACAACAAAGTGGCTTCCGTAAGCACAGATCAACTGAAGACCTGGTCATTCCACAGGAAATAGAGGATGCTGTACAAGAAAAGAAACACACACTGGCAGTGTGGAGAAGGCTTTTGATAGGGTTTGGCGTGAGGGTTTAAAGAACAAGCTTTTCAGACTTGGCATCCAGGGTCGTTTATTCAATTGGGTCTCTCAATACCTTCAGGATAGAATGGCCAGAGTACAAGTTCAAGGTCAACTAAGTAAGAAGGTCTCTATCGAGCAAGGTGTCCCACAAGGCGGAGTCTTGTCTCTTTTGTCAACACTCTTTTTATTGTAGACATGTTGTTTACATTTTTTTTTATTTTAAACTATTTTTTGTTATTGTGAAACAAAACTAGCTATTGTGATTTCATTAAGTGCCTGTATCGTGCATAAGTACATTAACAAAAATAAAATCAAACAGCAAATAAACACAGTTATTATGAAACTTTTTTTGCATCTACAAAATTTCTTGCGCACACACCCACCCATACATATTATAAATAAATAAATATATATATACACACGTATATTATATATGTAATATATATGACTCCTTATATATCGTTCGTCCCCGATTTCGTGGGACAGTCTCAGAAATAAGCAAACAAAAAATCAAAAGCTACTGGAAAATTTAAACAAATTTAACAACTTTAAAGCAGAGACTGAGGCCACCAAAGATGCTGCAACACTGGCTACTCAACACAAAAATAACATCAATAAATTGGTGATTCTAACTGACGCACTCTCACTGCTATCCGTTCTAAAAAGTCCCAAGAACAACTAGATGACTTTGCAACCAACTATGCAATAACTTCCAGAGAGTAGTCATTCAGTGGATTTCACACTGTAATACACGGGAACGAACGCGCAGACAAGAAGGAGGGAGATTACCACAAGAGAACCATCCACTCAGGATGAAGCCAAATCCATCCTCAAGGGCCAGTTCCATGAAAAATGGAAACGAGAACACACAAAGCATAACGAGAGTGACAGATACCACCATCAAGGAGGGATCATCATACTTGGCCTACGCACAACAAAAAACCACAAATTCAACTGTCGCAGTGATTAAAGAGTGTAATCCATACAGATGGGAGTGGGGGGAAAATGAGAAGGGTTAACAAAAATAGAAACATCGGGTCTCATACACGACACTTGGCGTGATGGGGTTACTTTACTTTTACTTTTTATAGAGGATGATATTGTTGTGCAAGTTGACGCAACGAACAATTTCGGTGACAGTGAGCGAGACAGCTTTAACCGAGACATGCTCAACACGAGTGTGCTCTACCAAGGATTTATGAAACTCAGAAACGACGAACAGTGTCGGTGAGCGAGTCAACCAATGTGCTCAGCATTGAGGTACTATTAGGAGTGGAATTCAGAAGCAACGAATCATTCAGGTAAAGGTAGCCAACATTGGTGACAGCCAACGAATTTATGCTCGATACCGTAGGTGAACATGCACAAACAGACAACATCGGCGCATACCAGTGGCCGATAGCTAGCGGGAAGTAGTGTCATCAAGAGTCCGACTGAGTGGAGTCGCATGAGGTCACCAAAGTGTATGGTGACCTAAAGTAGTTCTTCATTTTGTATATTTTATATACATATTGCAGTTCTGTACTACTGCGGCCCTTAGATAACAGCCCAGACAAGTCGGGGTACGCCTCGTAATTAACATGCAACATGAGAAAGGCATTTCGTGATTGTAAATGTGTATGCCTGTAATGGGAAGGTGAACACACAACAATAGCAGAATCTCTTCGAGTTCGATGAAGAGAATGTCATTTTCTGCGGAGACTTTAATGCTAGAGGAAACCAGTGGGGTAACGTCATAACCAACAAACAGGGAGAAGACCTAGCCTATTGTAGAAACAGTGAAAACCAGGAGTACTCCTGTCACCAAGATATCGTCGCCACACAGTAGCTTATCAAGAATGGGCCGTCGTTGATTTATGGACCAACAATTCCAATATGTAACGCGCACATACTTGCGCTATTTTCTAGAGTTTATGAGGAATATAGGTTGTTGATTTCCCATTCTTCCACTTCTTCACCTCGAGCATTAGAATCCTTATATTCCCATCTTTCAGAGTGGCTGTTTAAGTCGCCTACTTTGATGGTGTTATCTGTAGGACATGTTTTGTTGTCATATTGTCCAGTGTACAGTGGCTGGTAGTACCTATTCAGAGTTTGTTGTATAGCAGACGCGCTTCTTAAATATAACAGAACACTTATGACCGAGCTGATAGGTTGACTTGAACACGCTTGATGGAACGACTTGGCGTTTGACCTCAATGCCTGGTGTTGCGTTGCAGGTACGTAGATCGCCCGGTGGCGTCTTGCACCGGACAGCTCGTCTTGACCCCGTATCAGCCCTGGACCGAGTGTGCTGGATTTGACACGGGATTCTGCTTGCCTGATGCTGAACTCATACATGGTCCGGGCACCCACTTGTCCGTCTATCGTGTCTAATTACTCTTGTGCTTCGCGTTGTTTCGAAGTGGCGACCACCTCTGCGTCTATGTTCCTGTGTTTGATGGCCCCCTTCCAGTTTCCGTTCTTCGCAAGGCACAGACAAATACAGATTGCTTTCTAAGAAGTAGTCAATGTATGTCATGTAAAAATACACACTCGAGGTTTAATTCTGGAAGATCACCCTCTCACAACAATTTACAGAATTACAACAAACAGTATACTTGTTAGCGGCCTTTCTCACGTTGCATGTTAATTACGAGGCGTACCCCGACTTGTCTGGGCTGTGATCTAAGGGCCGCAGTAGTACAGAACTGCAATATACAGGGTGTTTTTAAAGTCGCAGTGCAGTGAATATTTCTAATATTCAGTAAATGACGTAATCATCATCTACGTACCACAATTTTGTAAACCACATTTATGAACAAACCGCTGCTTCCTTTAAGGTTTTATTTACGTAAAGGACGGGCACTACGCTACTTTCACTGTCTCATTGCTTGAAGGAAATGGTGTTGACGATTGAAAACAGGGTATTTCTGGTTGAGCATGTCTTTCGTAATGGCGGTAAATATACGGATGAGGTCATTAGACAATTCATTAGGAAATTTCCAGACTCACAAGTCCCTCACCGAAATTCTGTTACAAAATTGATCAAAAAGTTTCGTGAAACCGGTAGTGTGGTAGATGCATACCGATCTGGAAGACCTTCAATTTCACAAGACCAAATTATGGAACTCCAAGACAGAATTACAATGAGTCCAAATGCAACTTTAAACCACTTGTCTCAACAGGTGCAAATATCTAAGAGTTCTGTTCACAAGGTTTTAAGAAGTGAACTACACTATCGTCCATACAAATTAACTGAAGTGTCTCAACTCCAAGAAAGCGATTATGAATCCCGTTTGCAATACTGCATGTGGTTTCAGAATTTTATTTATGAACATGGCGCTGCCATCCTTGACGTCACTTTTTTCACTGATGAGGCCTGGTTTCATTTATCCGGTTATGTGAACAGTCAGAACAATCGGCTGTGGAGCAGTGAAAACCCCCATGAATTTCATCAAGTGCCGCTTTACGATCAAAAAGTCGGAGTGTGGTGCGCTATAAGTCGTATGCGGATAATAGGACCTATATTTTTTAATGAAACAATAAATGCAGAACGTTACCGTACTTTAATTCTGGAACCGTTCATAGCACACCTTACAGAACGGGAAATTATGGAATCCTGGTTTCAGCAGGATGGGGCAACAGCACACACAGCCACAACAACACTCAATTATTTAGAAAGCATATCTGCAAATCGCATTATTTCACGTGGAATCTGGTCTGCTCGTTCACCAGATCTAACACCCCCAGATTATTATATGTGGGGGGCATTGAAGGGGAAAGTTTATGAAAATAATCCGCAGACAATTACTGACCTAAAGACTGAAATAGTAGACAAGATAAAACAAATATCACCAGACATTATTCTGAAGGTTTTCGCAAATATGGAAAGACGAATCGCGACATGTCTTGAGGCCCGTGGTGGACATTTTCAACATATGCTTTAGGCACAACTTTATTGTGTTAATACCAACATTACCCATTATAAGCTCGCCGATAGCAGTCAAGTATATTTGAATAATACCATTTATTTTACAATTTGTGTGACGCATTAGTTAACCGCATTTCTGGTGACGTTTTTTCTTTCGAGAGTATAAATTCACTGCACTGCAACTTTAAAAACACCCTGTATATATAAAATATACATAATGAAGAACTACTTCAAACCATCATTAAGGGCAAAATCCCCCTACAGAAAAGATCAATTGCTGCCTTGCAGGAAGATTGGGGACAATCAAAGGCTAAGGAAAGCAAAATGCTGGCTGAAATCGGATGCACTGGGCCACTGGCCCAGGTGCAACGTTTTAGCGGGTGTTCAATCGGAGTGGATCTGGCAGACTCTGAATTTCTGTCTGTGGGGGCGATCAACATACTTAACTTCGTCTGACTTCATGTGAAAGTCTAGAATCCTGCTTTGATTGAGCCCTGATCGCAGAGAGAGAGAGAAGCCACCATACACTTTGATGACCTCATGTTGGACCGACTCCACTCAGTCGGACTCTCTTGATGACACTGCATGGAGTCTTCCCGCTAGCTATCGGCCACTGGTATGCGCCGATGTTGCCTGTTTGTGCACCCACGGTATCGAGCATAAATTCGGCGATGGCTGTCTTGCCTACCTTCACCTGAATGATTCATTGCTTCTGAATTCCACTCCTAACTCATAATAGTACTTCAATGCTGAGCACATAAGTTGCCGACTCGCTCACCGACACTGTTCGTCGTTTCTGGGTTTCACTGCGTTTAACTCCTTGGTAGAGCACACTCTTTGTTGAGCATGTTTCGGCTAAAGCTGTCTCGCTCACTGTCACCGAAATGTTCGTTGCGTCAACTTGCACAACAATATCATCCTCTATAAAAAGTAAAAGTAAAGTACCCCTATCACGTCAAGTGTTGTATATGAGACCCAATGTTTCTATTTTTGTTAACCCTTCTCATTTTCCCCACACTCCCATCAACAGATGGATTACACTCTTTAATCACTGCTAGAACATGTGGTTTCTCATTTTGTTGTGCGTAGGCCAAGTATGATGACTTGATCCCTCCTTGATGGTGGTATCTGTCACTCTCGTTATGCTTTGGGTGTCCTCGTTTCCATTTTTCATGGAACTTGAGGATGGATTTGGCTTCATCCTAACTGAGTGGATTCTTGTGGTAATCTCCCTTCCTCTTGTCTTGATGTCATGTTGACTTTGAACATCACGCTATCTGTTATCACAGCGAGTTGGCGGATTTTTAGATATGTAACCACGAGTTTGATAATAAATGTTTGTACACAGTTCGTTAACCACCGATGTAGATCAATTTTTTATTCTGCTGGGCTCGTTCGCGACCTTGGAAGCTAATGACTTAAATATGCAGACGATTGGTTTGCGGCAAATTGTACGTTACAAAATCACTGCTATAGTGACTTTTAGTTTGTGACAAAACTACAGGGACATGCCCAAACAATGAGTTGTCAGCATGAATATTTTGAATCCCATTGGATCTCGTTTCTAGGATCTCACGCCCAAAAATCTGATCCTACTTTTCTGTTTGATAACAACGTCATGTAATCTGGATACAGATCATCAGGACATCAGTTGAGGCTAGAATCTGATCTTCAGACATCATCAGATTCTACATCAGTTGAGTTGTCTCAATCAATCTTTGCCGTTGTCCTGGTTTAGGATTTATGTGAACCGGACTTACAGATCCGGACAGTTTCACGGTAAAACTAAATGGTTCTGTCTCATGTAACAATGCATCAAGGTTTGTAGTTAATTCGCACGAGATTGATGTCTTGTTCTGGGGCTGGTCTGATCAACAGGTTACGGATCGAAGAGGCGATAGTTGCAAATATCTGCTCCATCTACATTGGCGGGGGTCGGAATGTGGCTCTCAAACAGAACACACCGACACATTTAATGCTTGTTATACAGACCGATGTGGACCAGAGGCCGCAGTTAATGGCAAAACAAATTAATTAACATTAAAACACATTAATCTCTATGACAATGACTGCACACACACACACACATTTGAGAAGAACCAATTCTGTTTACTGGTATCTGAACTTTGCCACACCCCAGAAGACACACACTATTGGAATTTATAGAGCTAGTACTATGATTCGGGGAAAGAATGCCAATCTAAAGGCTTTCTCTGACAGTGGCGGACTGTTCCAGTATAATGATATATCACCCAAATATTTTTGTGAACACTAACTATTGTAGTCACCACACAAGCGTCAATGGCACACATTAAGATTGTGTTCTCACCGACCATTTCGCAGGCACTGACGGTGTGTGAGGTGCAAACATTTACAGACACTTATTGTCTGGACGGGCGATCTTGGTCGTTTTGTGCAGTCAGTGGGGTGTTGCAAAGGCTGCAACGTCATCATCGGTACGTGTCACGGCAACTGTTCACATGGGATCTATGGACACGACTGCTCCGGGTCTTGTCTTTAGTGTCTGTCCTTTATGTGAGGAAAAATCCGGAAAATGCCTACAATGTAAACAACCTGTAATGACACTTGTCCCGTTGGCAATTTTAGGGAACAGTGCAAACAGACGTGTTCTTAGGGCTGTGACCCGGAAAGTACAGACTGTTCGTGCAAGGTATGTAAACCTGAATATAATCCTGGCGGTAATCGGATGCCACACATGGGAAAGGAGAGTGTCGTTTTTGATGGAACATAAAAGTCTTTTCTATTCAGTTAATGTAACATCATGACAAATTGGGACATAGGTAGGGTCCCCCTACCTTCTACTCAAGAAGATGGAAAACTTCCATCCCCGACCTAGCGTTTGCAACTGGAGACATATCTATCAAAATAACCAGAAAAGTGCTGAACCAACTTGGAGAGTGACCATAGACCAGTCAAACTTTCAGTGGCTCTTGCTCACAAATAGGAATTGCAAATACCCCTTCCACGTTGGAACTATAAGAGAGCAGATTGGGCAAAGTTTGCAAGGCTCACTGATGCATATACTACGCCTATCAACACCCACGAAAAGAAGGTCAATAATATGATAGAGCGGTTAACAAAAATGGCATCCTGAAATCTGCTAAAGAGGAGCAAGAAGAAACTACAGGCATGCCTAATGGAGCAAGAAAATACAACGACTGGAAGAGGAAATGGACTCTCAGCAGTAGACAAACAGAAAGCTGCAAGGCGGGAAAACCAAGATATAAAACACATGCCTTTTGCACCAGAAAAACATCAGACGATCATCTTTGCCCCAACTGAATTATAGATGTTGCCCTCAAAGGATTGAAGCTCAAAAGTCCACCTGGTAAAGATGGAATCTCCAACGAAATGCTCCTAAATCTGTGGCAGAAAGCCAAGAGCCAGCTTCTAAGGATAATAAATGCTAGCTGGAAGAGCGGTCATAGGCCGGCAATCTGGAAAAAAGATATTTTGGTGCCCATCCTCAAGTGGAAAAGACCCACTAGACCCAAGTAGCTATAGACCAATTAGCCTACTAAGCTGCCTGAGTAAACTCATGGAAAGGCTGGTTAACTTATGTGGCATTTGGAGACAAAACAACAAATCGTACCACAACAAAGTGGCTTCCGTAAGCACAGATCAACTGAAGACCTGGTCATTCCACAGGAAATAGAGGATGCTGTACAAGAAAAGAAACACACACTGGCAGTGTGGAGAAGGCTTTTGATAGGGTTTGGCGTGAGGGTTTAAAGAACAAGCTTTTCAGACTTGGCATCCAGGGTCGTTTATTCAATTGGGTCTCTCAATACCTTCAGGATAGAATGGCCAGAGTACAAGTTCAAGGTCAACTAAGTAAGAAGGTCTCTATCGAGCAAGGTTCCCACAAGGCGGAGTCTTGTCTCTTTTGTCAACACTCTTTTTATTGTAGACATGTTGTTTACATTTTTTTTTATTTTAAACTATTTTTTGTTATTGTGAAACAAAACTAGCTATTGTGATTTCATTAAGTGCCTGTATCGTGCATAAGTACATTAACAAAAATAAAATCAAACAGCAAATAAACACAGTTATTATGAAACTTTTTTGCATCTACAAAATTTCTTGCGCACACACCCACCCATACATATTATAAATAAATAAATATATATATACACACGTATATTATATATGTAATAAATATGACTCCTTATATATCGTTCGTCCCCGATTTCGTGGGACAGTCTCAGAAATAAGCAAACCAAAAATCAAAAGCTACTGGAAAATTTAAACAAATTTAACAACTTTAAAGCAGAGACTGAGGCCACCAAAGATGCCGCAACACTGGCTACTCAACACAAAAATAACATCAATAAATTGGTGATTCTAACTGACGCACTCTCACTGCTATCCGTTCTAAAAAGTCCCAAGAACAACTAGATGACTTTGATGACCCTGGACCAACTATGCAATAACTTCCAGAGAGTAGTCATTCAGTGGATTTCACACTGTAATACACGGGAACGAACGCGCAGACAAGAGGGAGGGAGATTACCACAAGAGAACCATCCACTCAGGATGAAGCCAAATCCATCCTCAAGGGCCAGTTCCATGAAAAATGGAAACGAGAACACACAAAGCATAACGAGAGTGACAGATACCACCATCAAGGAGGGATCAAGTCATCATACTTGGCCTACGCACAATAAAAAACCACAAATTCAACTGTCGCAGTGATTAAAGAGTGTAATCCATACAGATGGGAGTGGGGGGAAATTGAGAAGGGTTAACAAAAATAGAAACATCGGGTCTCATATACAACACTTGGCGTGATAGGGGTACTTTACTTTTACTTTTTATAGAGGATGATATTGTTGTGCAAGTTGACGCAACGAACAATTTCGGTGACAGTGAGCGAGACAGCTTTAACCGAGACATGCTCAACACGAGTGTGCTCTACCAAGGATTTATGAAACTCAGAAACGACGAACAGTGTCGGTGAGCGAGTCAACCAATGTGCTCAGCATTGAGGTACTATTAGGAGTGGAATTCAGAAGCAACGAATCATTCAGGTAAAGGTAGCCAACATTGGTGACAGCCAACGAATTTATGCTCGATACCGTAGGTGAACATGCACAAACAGACAACATCGGCGCATACCAGTGGCCGATAGCTAGCGGGAAGTAGTGTCATCAAGAGTCCGACTGAGTGGAGTCGCATGAGGTCACCAAAGTGTATGGTGACCTGAAGTAGTTCTTCATTTTGTATATTTTATATACATATTGCAGTTCTGTACTACTGCGGCCCTTAGATAACAGCCCAGACAAGTCGGGGTACGCCTCGTAATTAACATGCAACATGAGAAAGGCATTTCGTGATTGTAAATGTGTATGCCTGTAATGGGAAGGTGAACACACAACAATGGCAGAATCTCTTCGAGTTCGATGAAGAGAATGTCATTTTCTGCGGAGACTTTAATGCTAGAGGAAACCAGTGGGGTAACGTCATAACCAACAAACAGGGAGAAGACCTAGAGAACGCACTGGTATCGGCAGATTTAGTGTGCTTGAATGATGGAAGGGCAACAAGAATGGCCACTGGAACAGGGGACTCTGATAGTGTCATAGACCTGGCACTGGTGTCTTCCACCTTCGCACCGGTTTGTAGGTGGAATGCACTGGGGTTCCACGGAAGTGATCACTATCCATGTGTCCTCCTAATTGAGAAAGGCGGAAATAAAAGCCAGAGAAGAAAGCTCCACACATTCAACTACGAGAAAACAGACTAGGACGTCATTTGCAAAATCAGACATAGGGAACATAGAGAGCGCCCCTCGTAGGAGGCAGGAGAGATGGACACAGCAACCTTGGTGGAATGTAGATGTCGAGGAAGCTTGTCGGAGCAAGAGACAAACGGTCAAGACATGGCAGAAAGCCAGAAGGTATGGTAGAACACAACCTGAGCTCTTGAAGCGTCTGAAAGCGTTGGAGGTCGACCAAAAAATGATGCACTTTAAACTATGTGCTATACAGGCTAAGGATGCCAAATGGGATGGTATCTGTAAAAAAAAGTGTGCTCAGAAAAATCGCTCGCCACATTCTGGCGCCTTCATCAGTGCATGAATGGCACACCACGACACAGAGACCAGACATGGCACAAATCTGATGAGAGCAAAGGGAAAGCCCTGCTTGCCCGCTACATTGAGAAGACGGACCAAAGAAATGAGGCTGTAAGAATGAGGATACGGGGATCTTTGTGAAAAATTTTGTAAGGATGTAGGGCTGGAAGAAGATCTCACAAAAACAACCGATACCATTCGCACGACACTTAAAAGGTCACAGAACACTGCTTCTGGTCCAGATGGTGTTAGGTATGATGACATAGGCAATTTAGCTGATGACGACTTGACAACACTGGCCAATGAGTTTAATGCCAGTATTCGGAGTGGCCAGATTAAGGAGGAGTGGCTACACAGCTACTTACTACGACTACCGAAGCCAAACAAGGACCATTCTCAGATCAGTGCCTACAGAATCATCACAATGCAGAACACTGCGAGCAAGCTGCTGGAGAAAATAGTTGCCCGTGTCCTCACCTGTCGCCTTGAACAGAAACGCGTATTCCCATTCACACTCGGAGGTTATAGATATAACAAAGAGACATGGCTCAATTTGCATATGACGTCTTCGAAGGCTTCCACAGACGAGAGGAGACATGTGCTGCTGCTATAGATCTGGAGGATGCATACAACAGGGTAACATTTGAATATCTCATGCATATGCTTCTCAAACTGGCGGTGAACCCCTTCCTCATTAGATGGATCGCCTCGGCACTGTTTCAGAGGAAGGTCTTCCTGGTCTTCCGAGCCAACATCCATTTGTCCAGGGCTGCCACAAGGCTCACCATTAGAAATGTGATATGTGAAATGTGAATAAGATCTGTAAGATGACACAAAAAAAGTGCATGGGCATTTACAGCACGCTCAGCAGGCAGAATAGCCAAGGATGCATACGCCATGACCACGAGTAGCATGACAACGGAGTTGATGGCAGTGACCAAGGCATTCAAATGGTTACCACGCATGTATACTGAGTGATTCGATGAGCATGATAAAAAAAGTGGAGGCGGGCTGTGTACGCATGCAATGGGTAGAGTCGTTGCAGAAATCCAAAATATGTAAGGTCACCTTTGTCTATGTCCCTGGACATGCGGGAGTACGGGGAAATGAGAGAGCGGACAGGTTGGCTAGCTGCGCTGTCGTTGAGGACGGGCAACCGATGAATCTGGCGGACATCATCAATGCCCTTCGAGATGTGAGAAGAGCACAGGACTTCGACAAACACAGATCAACGTCACTTCTTCAGATGATGGAAATGGGAGTCATGATGGGCACGGCCAGAAATGAGAAACTTGGTGGCCGTGTAAGAAGACGTATCAACCAACATAGAACTGGAGTCGTCAGTCGCTGGACACTGAGGGAATTGCTGAGGAGGGGATCTGAGCACCTATGGACATGTTCGGAGTGCAATAATGATGACCCGCAAATAACTCAATAACTCAATAACCAAAGAAATGAGGCTGTAAGAATGAGGAATGGGGATCGCTGCCAAAATTAAGGATGTAATACTGGAAGATCTCCCAATCGATACCATTCGCACGACACTTAAAAGGTCACAGAACACTATCTCCTGGTCCAGATGGTGTTCGGTGCGATGACATAAACGACCGTAGGTGACGACGACTCGACAAAACTGGCCAATCAGTTTAATGCTCGCATTCGGATTGGCCAGATTAAGGAGGAGTAGCTACACAGCTACTTACTACCGCTACCGAAGTCAAACAAGGACCATTCTATAGCTTGTTTCATAACTCATGCCCAACTTTTAAAATCGATAGCTTTTTAACCGCTTGTTGTAAGTTGTTCAAAATTTGCATGTAAAGTTATAATGATTAGAACCCAACAGGGAATTAATTTCATTTAAAAAAAACATTTTGTTATTATTGTTGCTTATTTGATTTATATAAATTTATAACGACCTATTGATGTTTACAGTATTTTAAATTAAAAATAGCGAGTAAAAATCCATACACGGTAAAATTGACGTGTTTGCACGCTTTTACCGTGGTTTTTTGACACAATTAGACTTTAATTTGACTAAAATTTTCCGTTCATTCATAGGTTGAGACGTGGAATCCACACATTTATCATGAGTCTTAAAATGAAATTCTGCAGTTTACAAAACATCGCAATTAAAATATATGACTATTTTTGCAAAGAGGCTAAACGAGGAAGATTATTTCATTCTTTAGAAAACCCTGAGAATAGGACAAGACACATTTTGGATTTATCTAAACGGTCATTTAATCGCTGGATTCAAGCACGTGACCGTTAATGTTCAAAATATACAAAATCACAAGGAAGAGCAAAAATGTTGGATAATTTCGACAGTGAACTTATTAGAAGTGAAATTCGCAAAATGTTGGGTATGTTGGTGTCTGTTACAATAAGAAAATTAAAAGTATCGCTGAAAAAGAACAGTATTGAAATATCAAAGTCTACATTATGGAGGAATGTGAGAGCTGCAGGCTTTACATTCAGAAAGTATTCCAATGGACGAAACATCATTTGTGAGAAGCCACATATAGTAGTCATGAGAAGCCAATTTTACGTGAAGTAAAAGAGATGCGCAAGCAAGGTTATGATATGAGTGTACTTGGATGAAACATGGATCAATGCTCACCACACTAACCAAAGGGAATGGCAGTCGGAAAAGATGAAAAGATTTTGAGATTAATACTTAGCAGCAAAGGACAGCGCTTGATAATTGCTCATGCAGGTAGTCGACAACATGGACTAATACAGAATGCAGAGCTCATTTTTCTTTCAAAATCCATACACAATCGGGATTATCACTCTGAGATGAACGGTCACATTGGATGGAAAATTCTGTTGTCCCATCACTAGATCGACCATCTTGCCTAATAATGGACAATGCAGCGTACCACTACATTGTTGCACTTGAAGATAAAGTCCCGACGCCATCCAGTACAATAGATGCTATTAAAATATGGCACACAATGGAGCACATACAATTTAATATTGGTTATTGGTTATGGAAGGCCTCGGTATCACTGCAAACGAATTAAAATCCATAATTGCTCAACCACCCGTGCCAGTGGAATCATCCAAATTACTAACTCATTTCCCAAACAAAGAAAGGTAACTGTAGTCCCCATCGTAGCAGTCTCAGCACACGCCAAAAGACATAAGGCGAAACCGCGCAGAAAGTGAACACAGCCAACTGTTCCCCGTCATACGATATCATCATTCATCGTAAACAAGATATATCGAAGCAGGATCAAAACGGATGAGACACACAGCTCACGGTGTGCACAGAACACTAAACTCAGTAGCTCCTGCAACAAGCCGGACTTGGAATATGAGGAAACTGCAAGAAGGAACACTTTTCAGACATAGCCTTCAATGGTTCCTGCCGCCTATTCACCATATACCATGGGAGTTCACGTCCTCCCGAAAATGATGATCGCCATAGCACTTGATGATGTTAGGCCGTCATTGATGACTCCAATTCCAAACATATAGACACACAGTGGTGGTAAGTTATCATTTCCAATCCAACAGAAACCACATGACCTGTAGTTAGTAAAACCACAGAAAGAATATGATTTTGTGACCTTCACTGATTCACTCTTAGATGTGAATGTGTAGTTTACACAAGAGGAGACGTTTTCAACTACAGTGATCCCATTTAAGGCAATTCTGGGATAGCAAGGCAAGTCTCCTTTATAGCAGCAGAACTTGATGTTCTCCGCTCCCTTCTTGTAGCTGCTGCCACACGATTCTGATGTCTCATTAACTTGGACATCATTCAAGAACAATGTCAGATTAACATTCCATAGATCTGGCTCTGCTGATGAAGTG
The DNA here is from genome assembly GCA_032433765.1 of Megaustenia siamemsis. Classification (NCBI taxonomy): domain Eukaryota; kingdom Metazoa; phylum Mollusca; class Gastropoda; order Stylommatophora; family Ariophantidae; genus Megaustenia; species Megaustenia siamemsis. The sequence goes on from JAVIAB010000156.1 coordinate 31,713,974, forward strand.
CTTGGTGCAACAGTTGTATCAATTATACAGGAGGCTCCTGGTCTGTGGTCATTAATATCACAGACGGCACATGATGTTGTTATATTCAGTATTTCTTTCTGGGGTGTAAATATGTGGCACACACATGGAGAGTGGTTTGTGGTCACAGTAATCCCATTAAAGGCAATTCTAGGGTAGCATGGCATAGCTGTTTCAGAACAGCACAATCCTATGATGTTTTCTGTGTTCGCTATAAAGCTGCTGCTGCTACACAATCCTGACCAATTATAGGTGTGGACATTATTCACTTGCAATGACAAAACTGCTTTGCTTACATCATAAACGAAGCGAATCATTTATGGGACTAATAGTACAATTTATTCTTCCATCGGGGATATCTTCATTGAGTCCCCCAAAAAAGGTCTTTGGTTAAAAAGCACATATGCTTTTGAGTTAAACACACGAGCCCACTTCATAGATTCAAAATGGTCCTTGCCAATGCCATCCGTTTGCACAAGTTAGGTCCTTGGCTACCAACGTCAAAAATGTCTGAAACGAAGCCATCGAATTAACGACTTTATCTACAGCGAAGGTTAACAAACTGTGAACAAACATTTATGTTCAAACCCTTGAAAACATTTTCAAAATTCTGCCAACTCGCAGCAATAACATATATCGCGTTGTTCAATGTAAACATTGCTTAGTCCATAGCTCGAATATAAATAAGCTGCCATTTTGGTGCGTCCCATGACGTCATCTTTTTAATGTATAGCATGTGATGATGTTAGGCCATCGTTTTTGACTCCAATTCCGAACATATAAACACACAGTTAGTCGTCTAACCTGCCATCTGTATCCATGCAACATTAGTTGCATGTTTCAATTGCTAATTGTGCGGATAGTCATAAATGTTTATTTTTCTTATTCTAACGGTGTTGCACCATGCAAAAAATGGTTAATTTCTTATTTTTGTCAATTGTACACCACGATTCTGGTGTCTCATTAACTTGGACATCATTCAAGAATAATGTCAGATTAACATTCGAGTTCTAGCCGTGGTGTATACAATGCTGATCTTGAACAACGCGCTGTCTGTTGTCACAGCGAGTTGGCGGATTGTTAGAATTGTAACCACGGGTTTGAAATAATTGTTTGTGCACATTTCGTTAACCACCGCTGTAGATCAAGTCTTTATTCTGCTGGCTTTGTTTGCGACATTGGAAGCTAATGACCTAACTGCCTAACTTTAGGCGGTTGGTGTGGGGCAAATTGTGCGTTGCAGTGTCACTGCTAAAATCGCTCAGTTTGTGACAGGGCTACAGGGACATGCACAAACGGTGACAGTTGTCAGCGAGAGCGTTTCGGACCCCAGTGTCAGTACTTTGATCTAGTTTGCAAATACGCTTAGGGATCTGGACCTACAGATCCGGACAGTTTCATGGTCTAATCAACATCTGTTACGGATTGAAGGGGCGATAGTTGCAAATATCTGCTCCATCTACATTGGCGGGGGTCGGAATGTGGCTCTCAAACAGAACGCAAACCAGACCGACACATTTAATGCTTGATATACAGTGGACGGATGTGGACCAGAGGCCGCAGTTATGGTAAAACAAAGACCAATCTTTATGACAATGACTGCACACACACACAATTGAGAAGTGGAACCAATTCTGTTTACTGGTATCTGAACTTTGACACGTCCCAGAAGACTCACACCATTCGAATTTATCACTATGATTCGGGTAAAGAATGACACTCCAAAGGCTTTCTCTGACAGTGGCGGTGTAGTGTTCCAGTATAATGATATATCATACCCAAATATTTCTGTGAACACTACTGTAGTCACCATACAAGCGACAATGGCACACAGTAAGTTTGAGTTCTCACCGACCTTTTCGCAGGACGAGAGTGCACTGACGGTGTGTGAGGTGCAAACATTTACAGACACCTATTGTCTGAACGGGCATTCTTGGTCGTTTTGTACAGTTTGTGGTGGGAGTAGCAAAGGCTGCACAGTCATCATCGGTACGTGTCACTTCAACTGTTCACATGGGATCTATGGACACGACTGCTCCGGGTCTTGTCTTAGTGTCAGTTCTTTATGTGAGGAAAATCCGGAAAATGCCAACATTGCAAACATCCTGGCTGTGATGACACTTGTCCTGATGGTAATTTTGGGCTACAGTGCGAACAGACGTGTTCTGATGGCTGTGACATCATATGTGACACAGAAAGAGCAGACTGTACGCGCAAGGACTGCACTCTCAAATGTCCTGACCACTGTTTGGACGATATCTGTTAAAGGTTCATGGGGGCCGGCGTTTCGTATGTCGATGATTCCTACGTTAAGAAGAGTCTGCCGACTACAACAAACCCAAGCATATGGATACCTTAATGTGTACTGGATATTTTCTTTCTGTGCAATTCATTTCTTGGTGTGTTTCATTGCTAGCCATGGCTCACATCTTGGCTTGTGTGTGTGTGCTGGCCATGGCTCATATCTTGGTGTGTGTCATGTTAGTCATATCTCATATCTTGGAGTGTCCGTGTTAATCATGTCTCATATCTTTAAGTGTGTATGTGTTTAGTCATATCTCATATCTTTGTGTGTGCATGTCTGTGTATGTCACATCTCATATCCTTGTGTTTGCATGACTATGCTAGTCACATCTGATATCATTGTGTGTGCCTATCTATGTTGATCATATCTCATATCTTTGTGTGCATGGCCATGTTAGACATGTGTAATTTCTTTGTGGTTGCATGTCTATGTCAGTCATATCATATCTTTATGTGCATGTTTATGTTAGTCATGTGTCATATATCTTGATGTATGTCAGTGTTAGTCATGCCTCGTATCGCTATGATGTATGTCTGTGTTTGTCACATCTCATATCTTTGTGTGTGCATGTCTGTGTTAGTCACCTCTCGTGACTCGGGCAGATGGTGCTCGTAAACGCCGACCATCTAGGCAGAATCCCCCTACAGAAAAGATCACCTGCTGCCTTGCAGGAAGATTGGGGACAATCAAAGGCTATAGAAAGCAAACCTGAATAAAATGCTGGCTGAAATCGGATGCACTGGGCCACTGGCGCAGAACACAGTGCAACGTTTCAGAGTGGATCTGGCGGACTCTAATTGTGATGTTTTGTTTGTAACACACCTAACCTGACAGCTGAGTTCATTTGAGGAGCTGGAATCCTACTCTGATTGGGTCCTGATTGCAGAGAGAGAGAGAGAGAGAGAGAGAGAGAGAGAGAGAGAGAGAGAGAGAGAGAGAGAGAGAGATCAAAGGAAGGAGAACTGTTGATTGAACAAGAAAGCATAAAGGAATGATGGACAGAATACATTAATGATCTTTATATTGAGTTATTTACGCGTCATCATCATTGCAATCCGAACATGTCCATAGGTGCTCAGATCCCTCCTCAGCAATTCCCTCAGTGTCCAGCGACTGACGACTCCAGTTCTATGTTGGTTGATAAGTCCTTCTTACACGGCCACTAAGTGTCTCATTTCTGGCTGTGCCCAACTTAACTCCCATTTCCATGATCCGAAGAAGTGACGTGGATCTGTGTTTGTTGAAGTCCTGCGCTCTTCCCACATCTCGGAGAGCATTGATGATGTCCGCCCGATCCATTGCGCCAGTCCTCAACGACAGCGCAATTAGCCGAGCTGTCCGCCCTTTCATTTCCCCGTACTCCCGCATGTCCAGGGACATAGACCGTAAGGTGACCTTACGTATTTTGGATTTCTGCAACGACTCTACCCATTGCATGCGTACAGAGCCCGCCTCCACTTTTTTTATCATGCTCATCGAATCACTCAGTATACATGCGTGGGTGTAGTCTTGTGACTCTAAAGATTTGAATGCCTTGGTCACTGCCATCGCCTCCATTGTCATGCTACTCGTGGTCACGACGTATGCACCACTGTCTTCGTTGACTATTCTGCCTGCCGAGCGTGCTGTAAATTCCCATGCACTTCTTTGGTGTCGTCTTACAGATCTGTCTGTATAGATGACTGCATCTTTCTCATCGGTGTTATCGCAGATGAGACCGTTGACCTCGGCATTAACCACGACCGGGTTCTGTTCCCTACTTTTCCTGTTGAATGTGACAATACACGAGAAAGTCCCCTTGAATGACGTAGGCACCGGTATCCACTCCTCACCAACGCAGATATTCGTAAGCCCACAGACCTGTTTGATGACATCTTCTGCTCGGCTCACCCATGATTTGCCTCTTTTTAGCCTGGCACCTTTCACTGTGTTGAGCACGTGTTGCAATGGATGCTCTGTATCTGTATATCTTCAGGTATGCTCGTGCTCTCCAGATCTTGATTCTGTTGGAAAGTCAAGAAGATACCTCATTGCTACACAGGGAGTGTCGTACATCCCAGGATAATGCGCATGGCTTCATTTTGTATTTTCTCCAGTCTATTAATTTGAGTCGTACTGACAGTAAGTATTGCCAGGGCATACTCGATTGGTAAAGTAAGTAAAGTACCCCCGTTACGCTAAGTGGTGTATAGGGAAATATGGTGTTAGTGACCCTATATTTTACAGACCTTCAGCACATGATTTTTGGGGTAATGTGGTCAGTATTACGCCCGTGCTGCTTTACTTTCCCAGAAAAAAAATCCGGTACCCATTTAAGGCTGGGTGAACCCGGAAGCCGACGGTTGGGATAGAACCCTACCCCTTTTCCGTGGTAGTCCAGTTCACTAACCACTGAGCCATCGCGTCTCCCATACTCGATTGGTGCGAGGACTAATCCCTGGAACAGAAGAGTAAATAGCCTCTGCTCGATGTTGGCAGCTGGCTATTCCTTTGCGGAATTTTGTTATTACATGGTCGACGTGGTCCCGAAAACCCAAGTTGCGATCAGAGGTATGTCATCAACTTGTCCCTGGTCACCTTAACAGCTCCCATTCGTACTTCCGGTGTGTCCGTATTAATGATATAATTAAAGGAAGAACCATGAAACTAACTTTATTAGTATTAAAAATGCATGATCAAGCAGAAATGCGATTGAGTTTGTTTTGCAGCGTGAAATCTCGTTTGTCTCTATACCTGTTGTTATCAGCAAAAGACATATTTTCAGTTGCTGTTCCATGATCGTTCTTAGAACTGTAAGTAGAACTGGTAACAATGATGAGCTTGTGGCAGAACGGGATAAATGGATCTCGCTCTCTCTCTCTGCGATCAGGGTAGGATTCCAGACTCTCACACGAAGTCAACTGTCAGGTTAACTGTGTTGATCGCTCTCACAGACAAAACATCACAATTAGAGTCTGCCAGATCCACTCTGATTGAACACCCGTTAAAAACGTTGCACTGTGTTCTGCGCCAGTGGCCCAGTGCATCCGATTTCAGCCAGCATTTTATTCAGGTTTGCTTTCTTTAGCCTTTAATTGTCCCCAATCTTCCTGCAAGGCAGCAGATTGTCTTTTCTGTAGGGGGATTCTGCCCTTAGATGGTCGGCCCTCCCAGGTTTACGAGCACCATCTGCCAGAGTCACTAGAGGTGAATCAATTCAGAGGAAGAGCACTCGGAAAAAATGACAAATAATCAACAGAAAAAAATATGGACCAAAGCAGGATCGAACCCGTACTCAGTGGCACAGCGCCTTGCCACGCAAAGCCAAACGATAGGGAATACTGCCACTCAGCTAACTTGCTTTTCGTACATACAAGGAAACGTACTACGGGTCAGACTGCACTCTCAAATGTCCAGACAACTGTTTCAACGACATCTGTGAACCGTCAACCGGGAACTGTGCATGCATGGAAACGTTCTACGGGTCAGACTGCTCTCAAATCTCCGGACAACTGTTTGAACAAAACCTGTGAACAGTTAATTGAAGCCTGCGTCTCGTATGTCGATTCCCACGTTAAGAAGAGTCTGCAGACTACAACAAACCCAAGCATATGGATACCTCAATGTGTTTATGTGCATTTCTTGGTGTTTTTCCGTGAAGCCATGGCTCATATCTTAATGTATTTCTGTGCTAGTCATGGCTCATATCTTGGTATGTTTTTGTGCTAGCCGTGGCTCAAATCTTAGCTTATGTGTGTGCTAGCCATGGCTCATATCTTGGTGTGTGTAATGTTAGTCGTATCTCATATCTTGGTGTGTCTGTGTTATTCATGTCTCATATCTTTATGTGCGTCTGAGTTAAGTAATATCTCATATTTACAGCCTGATGGCGTGTTATTTTATTGCCTTGATGAGCCTTGATTGACCGTTATGTTCTTCTCCCTTCGTCATTGTGCCGCGACAACCTCTGTTGACCCTCTTAACCGTTAACTCGAATATTCATCTTACAACTCTGGTGAATAACAAAAATACTTCAAACAAATACCAAACTGTAATAAACTCATCAAGTCACGACATCAGCATATTTATTTTTTCGTGGGCAGTCTATTACATCTTTCTCTACTTGATGTTACAGTTACCTTTAATTACCTTCCGTCTCACTCATTCATCATTCTCTAACTAAACCTTCACCGATGGAGCTAAGCTATTCTAATTTTAATGTAGCCGCTATTCTATATTGTTCCCCATTGAACGTCCCAAACTATCTATCTACTCCTAAATTTCGGCTTTACTTGTTACTAATCTATTCTGTATCTGTTAATTCATCACGTTCCATACCGCCTACTATCATCTGTAACTACTTGTTATAATTCAGACAGCTGCATCTCTCTATTCTCCTTAATGCTCTAGTTCCACTTTGCCGATAATCTCCAATCTTCAAGTCTATCTCATTGCGCAGTCCTTCCAATCTCTCTCCGTCTGATCATCGCCAGGTCTTCTAATATTCTCAGGTCTTCCAACAGCACGTCCTCTCTCTCCGTCTGCCCATCTCCAAGTCTTCTAATATTCTCCGGTCTTCCAACAGCACGTCCTCTCTCTCCGTCTGCCCATCTCCAAGTCTTCTAACCAAGTGATTTATCATCGTGGTCCCTTCCCAACCGTTTCTATCTCCACGTCATACAGATTCCGTCATAGATTCCTATTTCGTCATTTCTTCTTCAGTATACGTCTGTGCTTAATCTTTTCTTCCCCATCCTTCATCTCTTAGTGTGCAATTCTCGGTCATACTATTTCCCACGGTCATACTATTTCCCCTGCTATATAGTAATATCTCATATCTAAGAGTGTATCTGTGTTAGTCATGTGTCATATCTTCGTGCGTGCATGTTTGGGTTAGTGACATCTCATATCTTTGTGTGCATGTTTATGTTGGTCATATCTCATATCTTTGTGTGTGCATGTCTGTGTATGTCACATCTCATATCCCTGTGTGTGCATGCCTATGTTAGTCATATCTGATATCTTTGTGTGTATGTCTATGTTAGCCATGTTAGTTATGTGTATGTGTCATATCTTTGTGTGTGCCCATCTAAGGGCAGAATCCCCCTACAGAAAAGACAATCTGCTGCCTTGCAGGAAGATTGGGGACAATCAAAGGCTAAGGAAAGCAAACCTTAATAAAATGCTGGCTGAAATCGGATGCACTGGGCCACTGGCGCAGAACACAGTGCAACGTTTTTAACGGGTGTTCAATCAGAGTGAATCTGTCAGACTCTAATTGTGATGTTCTGCCTGATCGCAGAGAGAGTTACTTTGCTGTACTGGTATATAACCATTTGATTTGCATTTGTTTTGATTGTACCAGTACCATGTAAATTAAAATATATATTCTACCTTTTTCCGTTTGAAGTAGTGAAAATTTTGAGTAGGTCTATCTTGCTACAAGATAATTCTCTCAATGTCATTTCGTTGTGAAAATGAAATATTCAACAGTGAAGAAAAAAACAAAACAATTATATTATCTGGATTTATCTCTCACTGTTTGCATTCAAACCTTTAACCTGATAATTTGCATATAAAGGTTACGCTATGTAAAAAAAGGTTCCTTAAATTATTGCTCTAAGTTATCATAATTATATCACATCTTAGTTATTTGCATTGTAAGTTAGAAAAAGAACATAATTTTACTGTTAATTAGCAAATTTTATAGTTTTGTTCGTCTTATATAAAGACGCAGAGCTGTAGCATAAAGTAGGGAACTACTTTTTCTGTTTCGTTGCCCATAACAAAATTAACGTCTATAAGTTATCTGATTAGCTGACCTGTCCTTGACAACACAGAGCTGATAACTGGAATAGGTTCCATAATTCTCATACAGATTTTAAAAAGTCGATAGATATTTGTGTAACGTTTGTAGTAGGTTTGATCTCTACAGACATTGAAACATATATTAGTAACAGCTTGAACTACTTGAGCGATCCAATATTGATATGTGGTAAAACTGCATGATACGATGGCTGGTTGTACATTGACATTTAAACTCAATCAGATGGAGTAATGTCTTTTGATAAAATATTAGAATCGTCGTGGTCTCCGTTACCTCCTCTGAATTTCTGCAGCTGCACTATTTCTTTCTGTATTTGTGAGTACTGTGCTTTATCGCTTGACCTTCACCTTGCTCATGATATCCAGGCTTGTGGGGGCCTCGCTGGCTAGATGGGAAAACCACCCGACTGAGCTACCGACGTTCGAACAACATGTGTTGGATTCCCGCTGGAAGCAGAGTGAATTGTACTCGTGATTGGTTAAAAAGTTACCCTCGCGGTCGACCCAGCCGCTGGCAAAAAGGGTACCAGGGTTGTACTCTGGGAAGGTGAGGAATGCCGCCTCGCATCGTGAATTTCAATGCTTGATGCGAGCGACACTATCCAGAAGTCTCAGAACACTTCTGCATAGGCGGCCGGGCACATATGGGTGAAAACTCGCATGCTAAAACGCCGATTCAAGTCTTGTACTTTATCCTGGCCTGTGCCGGAATAAACCATACGAAGGTCTTTATCATTCGCACTAGTCAGTTCCACTATAGTCCGTTCAGATTCGTTTGCCGAGATGTTATGATTTATAATTCAAAAAGTTCTTGATGATTTCACATGATTTTTGGCATACGGTGTTAAAATGTCCATGTCACGAGAACATATGTGTTACTCGATGTCTAGCTATAACGGTTTTCTTAAAGCGGCGAATTCCTTTGATCTTTGCCCATTTAACTATTATTTTGACCCTAATCAAAATGTTTTACGGTAATCTAGTGCAACGATGACCCATAGGCGTGTCCATAAAATTTTACTTGGTGGCAAGTATACACATTTTAAATTATATATAGAACTTTTGTTCGTAGAGTCAATTTGATATAGTTCCATGCTCTTGGTGTGAGTTTCCCAAATGTTGTCGCTGCCTTTCAAATACGTACATTTAGTTCCTCATCTAAGGAAAGTGTGGCTGTAATAGTGGATCCAAGATAGCTGAACTTCTGTACTGACTCAAGCAGGCTTCCATTCAAAGTAATGGTTGTTGGTTTGCTTATAACATATTTTTGATTGCTTGGGTGGTCTTGAACAATAAACTGTTTAACAAATCAACTAGGAAATTTTGCAAATCAAACTATTTATCTGTAGACTTAATCAGAGTAATGATCATTCAGAATCAGACGAGTCAAATAGGTCGATTACTGCTTTCGGCTGAACAAACAACAAACCATCCTTTTTCCAATATTCCTCTTCTTGTCGTAACACATGATCCTCACATTTTACCCAGTAGTCTTTATTTATATTTGATAGAGCCTGATTTGTAAGTGTCTCAACATCGCATAATTTGAAAGTTTTATTTGTATATGCTACGTGTCCTTTAACTTTTGCCCAAACTAGTTCTATAGGATTTAAGTGTGCATGATATGGAGGTAGTCTCAAACATCTATGGCCATGTTCTTGAATTAACTTGTCTATTTTAAATATCTTTGTACGTTGTGTCTGTTTTACAAGGCTAAGCAATTCGGGTTTCAAGTAGCTGTCGTTAACTTGTATGTGTTCTTTTATGAGCCACGTTTTGATTGCATCTTTTGTACTTGATGATGTTGGGATTCTATCTTCTACGTTAACTACGTTATGGTATGAAGCATTGTCCATTATCAGACAAGAAGGTCGATCTAATATTGGAAGGATACTTTTCTCGATCCAGTCTTTAAATATGTGCCCATTCATTTCGGAGTGGTAGTCTCTATTGTCTATGGATTTTGAAATGAAAACGAGATGAGCATTCTGCAACAACCCATTATGTCTGCTACCTGCATGTGCAACTATCAAACGTTGCCCTTTACTGCTTGGTACTGATCTTTTAATACTTCCATCTGCTAACTGCCATTCCTTTTCATTTGTATGATGAGCGTTGATCCAAGTTTCATCTAAATAAACAATATCATAATCATTTTCGCGCATTTCCTTCACTTCACGTAAATACTTGCTTCTAAGAGCTACTAGATGTGGCTTCTCACAAATAATGTTTTTTCCACCAGCATACTTTCTAAAGGTGAAGCCTGCACTTCTTAATATTTTCCATAATGAAGTTTTTGATATTTCAATGTCGTTGTTAGTTTTCAGCCAAAGCTTCAACTTTCTAAGTGTCACTTCTTCGTTTATATCAAACATTCGACAGATTTCTCTTTTACTAGGTCCTTATCAAAACTGTCTAACGTTTCTTTCCTTCCTTGCTTTCTTGCATTTGTTGGCAATAAATATCCGCTTCCTTTAACTATTCGATCAAATGAACGTTTACACAAACCTAAAATATGCATTGTTCTCTTCTCAGGGTTTGATAAAGAACAATAAAGATGTCCCTTTTTACGCTCTCTGCAGAAGTATTGATAAATCTTTATAGCAATGGTATGCTCAGTAAAATATTTTGCCTTTATATTCATTCTCACATAGACTTGCAGAAGATAATATGGATAGTGCCGCCTCCTTTCTGTAAATATTGAGATTTGCCTCTGAATTATGACTCGAACTCGAGTCTACGGCCGTGATTTTGACGTCACATAATTTCCGGTTTCGGCTAAAATGTCATTTTGTGCTAAACGGGAAATTTCATATGTAACATTTCTTTATAAAAATTTATAGTGGCAACATAACTATTATAGGACGGTGCGCATTCAGCCGTGAAGGTCATGCCTATATGTTAAAGAATCAGCTGTGAGATGTAAGCAACTACATAATCCCGCCGGTGTTTATAATATCGATTAACTTTTTTTTAATATAGGTTAAATAAGGCATCTTTGAAACTGGATCACATTTCTTTGATAAAAAAATATTTTTATAGCGACATTAGTATTCTAAACCTAACTTCAAAAGATCAATGCAAATGAACAATAAGTTTTTGAAAAAAAATAAATTAATGTCTAGGCAAACGAATCTGAACGGACTATAGTAAAGAATATCGTACATTTTTAGGTACGCATATAAGTTGTGTCGTGTGAATGCCAGCGCGTTTCCCTTTTATTGTATTTTTGTGTCGTCTATGGTGGGTGCGGTTTCGTGTTTTACTGTTTCGCTTGACCGTGAGCACCACGATTACCACAACGTGTCCTACCAATTACCAATATTTTAAATATTAAATATCAATAATATTATTTAAAACCAGTTTCACAATTGTTAATTTTGCCACCATGCTCTAATGAACCTCCGAGGAAGATTCTGACTCACGTACACGAACTTTATTGCACGGGAAGGGATCGATCCACGACTGGCTGACCCGTCAGAACAGTAAAGTACAAAATTAAAAGAAAATAAGAACAAACTTTCAACCTTCAAACACTGACTTTACAGTAGGGTGAACATTTTTTCCCCCCATTTTTTTCGGGGACATTTATCATATTATTTTTACATTTCAGAGGATTTTTTGTGTGCTTATTTCTGAGACTGTCCCACAAAATCGGGGACGAACGATATATATATAACATATATGACATATATATATATATATAACATATATGACATATATATAAAATATTATATATATAATATTTGGATGACGTTTGGATGACGTCATGGATGATGTCATATATATATATGTAATATATATATATAATATTTGGATGACGTTTGGATGACGTCATGGGACGCACCAAAATGGCAGCTTATTTATATTCGAGCTATGGACTAAGCAATGTTTACATTGAACAACACGATATATGTTATTGCAGCGAGTTGGCAGATTTTTGAAAATGTTTTCAAGGGTTTGAACATAAATGTTTGTTCACAGTTAACCTTCGCTGTAGATAAAGTCGTTAATTCGATGGCTTCGTTTCAGACGTTTGTGACCATGGTAGCTAAGGACCTAACTTGTGCAAACGGATGGCATTGGCAAGGATCATTTTGAATCTATGAAGTGGGCTCATTTTGTGTTTATCTCAAAAGCATATGTGCTTTTTAACCAAAGACCTTTTTTGGGAACTCAATGAAGATATCCCCGATGGAAGAATAAATTGTACTATTAGTCCCATAAATGATTCGCTTCCAGAGGTTTATGATGTAAACAAAGCAGTTTTGTCATTGCAAGTGAATAATGTCCACACCTATAATTGGTCAGGATTGTGTTGCAGCAGCAGCTTTATAGCGAACACAGAAAACATCATAGGATTGTGCTGTTCTGGAACAGCTATGCCATGCTACCCTAGAATTGCCTTTAATGGGATTACTGTGACCACAAACCACTCTCCATGTGTGTGCCACATATTTACACCCCAGAAAGAAATACTGAATATAACAACATCATATGCCGTCTGTGATATTAATGACCACAGACCAGGAGCCTCCAGTATGATTGATACAACTGTCCGTATCACCAAGCATTTCATCAGCAGAGCCATATCTATGGAACGTTAATCTGACATTGTTCTTGAATGATGTCCAAGTTAATGAGACATCAGAATCGTGGGGCGGCAGCTACAAGAAGGGAGCGGAGAACATCAAGTTCTGCTGCTATAAAGGAGACTTGCCTTGCTATCCCAGAATTGCCTTAAATGGGATTACTGTAGTTGAAAACTTCTCCTCTTGTGTAAACTACACATTCACATCTAAGAGTGAATCAGTGAAGGTCACAAAATCATATTCTCTCTGTGGTTTTACTAACTACAGGTCATGTGGTTTCTGTTGGATTGGAAATGATAACTTACCACCACTGTGTGTCTATATGTTTGGAATTGGAGTCATCAATGATGGCCTAACATCAAGTGCTATGACGACCATCATTTTCGGGAGGACGTGAACTCCCATGGTATATGGTAGATAGGCGGAAGGAATCATTGAAGGCTATGTCTGAAAAGTGTTCCTTCTTGCAGTTTCCTCATATTCCATCCGGGTTGTTGCAGGAGCTACTGAGTTAAGTGCTCTGTGCACACCGTGAGCTGTGTGTCTCATCCGTTTTGATCCTGCTTCGATATCCCGCTTGTTTACGATGAATGATGATATCGTATGGCAGGGAACAGTTGGCTGTGTTCACTTTCTGCGCGGTTTCGCCTTATGTCTTTTGGCGTGTGCTGAGACTGCTACGATGGGGACTACAGTTACCTTTCTTTGTTTGGGAGATGAGTTGGTAATTCGGATGATTTCACTGGCACGGGCGGTTGAGCAATTATGGATTTTAATTCGTTTGCTGTGATACCGAGGCCTTCCATAACCAATAACCAATAATGTAATATATATAGGTGTGTAATATATATATAGCATATATATATATATAATATATATATATATATGTAATATATATATATGTAATATATATATATGTAATATATATATATATAATATATGTGTGTGTATACATATATATATTTATTTATTTATATATATATTTATAATATGTATGGGTGGGTGTGTGACTGTGTGCGCAAGAAATTTTGTAGATGGAAAAAAGGTACTTTAAATTTCATAATAACTGTGTTTATTTGCTGTTTTATTTTATTTTTGTTAATATCACGGTACTTATGCGATACACGCACTTAATAAAATTACAATAGCTAGTTTTGTTTCTCAATAACAAAAAAAAGTTTAAAATAAAAAAATTTAAACAACATCAATTGCAATATTAAAGTAATGTTTACAGTACCTTATTTATACTGATGAGGTTGTTGCCTCTGCGTGGTACTTGTTTTTTTGAGTGTATCTTTCTCAAGATCTCATGATTTGAAGCAAGTTTTTCACTGAAGCTTTCACACGGTAGATTAATGTTAGTTTTTACTGTTAACAAGGCTTGCAACGTTATCACATTAATCCGTGATTTCTCTTCGGACCAGACGTAGTTCATTTGAGACAATAGTCTTTCTACGGAAAATTGCTGCCAGGTAAGCACATAAAAAGTTCAAGAATTCTCTTCACATTAGCATGTGGTACATTATTTTCACATTATCCAAGAGAAGGCAGCTCAGTTGTGACAAGTCCTCATTGTGCTTGTTCCTAGACTGCAAGTAATGTACAGAAGTATTATAGAATTCTTTACTTATTTGGAAATACCTTTCCATTTGGATGTCACCACTTTCTACTAAATCAGTTAGCAAACTCTTTACCATGTGTGAGATGAAATTTTCATCGCGTCGAGTTTCTAATTTTATAATGAGATTGTTCACAGCTAGTGCTGATTCTGTTGCACTCTTGTCGTCGCCTTCAATCGCCTTAATAAGTTAATTGTTTCATGGAAGAGTGATGCGTGAGAATGAGCAATGCTGAGCCAAAGCTCTGATTCACTGTTTTCAAAGAATTGTTTCAATATTGTTGGACAGTGTTTTTCTGACAAGAAGAAAGATCTCAGTGATTGATACAGTTTCAATATTCTTTCCAAGGCTGGAAGTAATGACAACCACCTTATATTCGCATGGCATGTGCGAAGGCACGCCTCTCAGCACCAGAGCTGGAAGTTGTCAGCGACCCACAGTTGATGGCTTGCGCCAGGATCGGTGAACCAAAACCATCCAGACCCTGCACCACCTCTCCGTGGTGCCTCCAGTAACAGACTAACCTGTCTAGTCTGGCCAAGCGAGCAGGGATCGAAGAGGGAAGACAACCCGGTACTCAAAAATGTGCTGAAGTCGGATGTGGTGGGCCAAAAGGCGCAAATATAACAGTTATACTGCAAACCACAACACAACGCAGACACGCCCACTTAACGTCCTTTTAAGAGCGGATGAACTCTACAGTCTACGAATACTCTAGAATAGTCATCAGGCGAACGTAAACAACAAACATATTCGAATAACCTAATAATTGCTTAAACTCCTGTCCAGCAAATTCACAGAAGTCTTTTAAGGCGTTCTACACGAACCGTGTAAATGTGAAAGTATCCAAATATTTTTGTTAATATCCAAAGGTATGGAATCAAACGCTGTTTTTGCACAATTGTGAATTATGTGTGCGTTGCAACCAAAACCCATTATGTGTCTGTGTAACTTGGACTTTATTTTAGTTATGACATTATCTCTCCCTTTTTCTCAACAAGCCTCCAAAGTTTGTCTTTGTATTGTCTGCTGAGAGTCCAACAATCTTTTTGTTTAAGTCAAAATTATCAATTGCTTTCAACAATTGTTCAGATATTATGTCGGACGTTTCTCCTGGGATATCAATGAAAGCAATCAGTTTGGTGTCTACTCGAGTTTCAGCTCAGAAACCTGAAAATAACGAACTAAAATAGAAAGTAGCTTAACATGTTTATGATTAGATGTATAGCAAGACAATGTTACGAAGCATGCACAGGAAAATTGTGTCGTTGAAAATTTCTTTTGTAGAATTATTGTACAATCCATACTGCGGAAACTATGATTATGAAGTACAGTATGATATGCGAAGGTTCCTTCATGAACAGCTAGAGCGTATTCATCTTTTGAGGGTTCTGTTTTACAAAAATAACTTGTCATACACCCAGAATTACAAAGCAGCGCATCCGTATGCTTTTTTGCCTGTAGATGATCAGTTATTGATGTCCTTCCACCACTTAAAAAAAAAAAAAAAGTAAAGTAAAGTACCCCCGTCACGCCAAGTGGCGTATAAGGAAATATGGTGTTAGTGACCCTATATTTTACAGACCTTCAAGCACATGATTTTTGGGGTAATGTGGTCGGTATTACACCCGTGCTGCTTTACTTTCCCCAAAAAAATCCGGTACCCATTTAAGGCTGGGTAAACCCGGAAGCCGTCGGTTGGGATCGAACCCTACCCCTTGTCCTTTGTAGTCCAGTTCACTAACCACTGAGCTATCGCGGCTCCCTTCCACCACTTGCTATAGAAAATTTGAACTACATGACATGTATTACAGTTCACTAGCGTTCCATCCTCTAAAATACTTGTATAATAAATGGAAATTCAGCTTTCAGCGAATCACTAAAACGACACTTACGTTTTTTGGAAAGCATTGTTTTTATGCAACAGACGTCCACTGATCACAAATAGAAAACACGACTGCACTGTACTGTCATTACACTCGGACTGATTTGAAAATTGTCCGGGAAAGATACTTTGGCGGGAGATGCCCGGAAAGGCAGGGGCGGAAAGAGAGAGAAAGAGCGTCTGCTTTAAAAAAAAAAATTAAACCCATCCCAATAGAAGTTGTAGGGTTCGATCCCAACCGACGGTTTCCGGGTTCACCCAGCCTTAAATGGGTACCAGATTTTTTTCTGGGAAAGTAAAGCAGCACGGGCGTAATACCGACCAAATTACCCCAAAAATCATGTGCTGAAGGTCTGTAAAATATAGGGTCACTAACACCATATTTCCCTATACGCCACTTGGCGTGACGGGGGTACTTTACTTTACTTTTTACAATAGAAGTCAGTGGATAGAATAGAAGTGACGTAGCACCGCGCTTCAAGAGTTCAAAGAGCTATCTCCGACACAACCCGTCTAAGTCTTCTCTTTTATCTTCCTGCTAATGCCGCTCAGTCTGGGATAAAAAACACAACTCAGTAACATCCTGAGTCCTAGTGATTATTTTAAAAGAGGGTCGATTCCGTGCATGGACATTTATTTATTCACTGAAATCGGGGACAAATTTCTTTCGGGGACAACTTCTACACTTCGGAGACTGTCCCCGAAAATCGGGGACGAATGGTCACCCTACTTTACAGGAAGAACGTCACGTCACTCTTTTCCGTTATTGTTTATACCGGAAGTTGACTCAAAATAGTGCCTTTTCACGCAGTTAACTGTTGCACAACAAGAATACAAGTGATTGTCAAGTGAATTGCAGTATTAATATTTATTTTATATCAGTGTGAGTTAACCTTGGGTTGAAAACTAACATTTGACTTTCATTCAATTTTAACCGTACAGTATCTATCTAGCTAAGTCTTAGTCTACTGAAACCAGACCTTACAAAAGAAAAGAAAAAAAAAATCATCATGCTTGTACCACTTGACAAGATCATGATGCAAATTGTCTATTCTGCCAAACAACAACGTCAACAGCCGTCGTTGGTAAGTAAATTACTAGACTGATTTAAGACTTATACTTAACAGGTTACAACAGGTGTAAGACAGGATGCGCCCTCTCACCACTCCTCTTCATCCGACAAAATGACAAAATAAATATAAATCAGGAAACAACCAACAATAAGGAAAAATCAAATAATAACATAAAGTAGTAAAGTAAAGTATAACTAGACAGAGAAATTGACATGAGAATACAAAAAGCGAATGCTGTCACATACCAGCTTTCACCATTGCTAAGACATCCAAACATTTCTATGCCAGCTAAACATTAAATGATAAATTTAAATAGCATCTTCATACCAACTTTGTGCTATGAAAGTCAAACATGGACCCTTTCTTTCTAAATCACATTTAAGAAAGATCAATACATGTGAGATGTGATGCTTGAGAAAAGTAACAAACAACACAAGAAGAGATAGAATACCAAATGAAACCATAAGAAAAATGGTAGGAACAAAACCCTGCCAAGAATATATAGAACAACAACAACTTAAATGGTTTGGCCACCTGGCCAGAATGAATCCTCACCAATCACCATCAAGGGCGTTCTTCTCGAGAATGCATGGAAAAAGACCAAGAGGAAGACCCAGAAGAAGATGGATAGATGAAGTGACAGAGACAAATGTAACAACAAAGGAAAATCACTAATTCAGACAATTCGAGCAGCACAAGAACGACAAATGATATAAACCATGACACCTTTTAGGTATCAGTGAAAAGAGAAAAGAAGAAAGAAGAAGAAGTAAAGTATAAAGGTAGAACTGGCTCCAACATCAAGAAGCTACTTTTTGCAGATGACCACCAATGCCTAATATATGAGGATGAAAACCTGCTACAACAGCATTTAACATCTCTAGATAAAAGCTGTACAAACTACAGCATGAAAATTAACACCACAGCAAAAACAGAGGCTATAATAAGAATAAGCAAATTAAGACACACCAAAAACAACAAAAATTACACATTATCCAGCGCTATGCACCAACCAACGATAAAGATGATTTAGTTAAAGATGATTTCTATAAACAGCTATAATGTCAGATGGATGCAAGACGAGCCAAGGATATTATAATCTTGATGGGAGACCTAAATGCTAAAGTAGGATCAGACAACAGAGGCTTCGAAGAGATTATGGGAAAACATGGACTTGGAGATATAAATGAGAATGGAGAGATATTTGTGAATTTCTGCATCCTTAATCAAGTGAGCCTAGGAGGAACGTTATTCCAACACAAAAGAATACACAAAGCTACATGGGTGTCACCAGATCATAGAATGGAAAATCAAATTGATCACATATGTATTAATAATAAGTTTAAGTCATCCTTACAGGATGTAAAAGTATATAGAGGGGCAGTAATAGCTTCTGATCATCATCTTCTGATAGCTAAACTTAAAATTAAACTAAAAAGGTATACTACAACGAATAAGGGTAGAAAGTATTTCAATGTAGGGTTCCTTAAAGAACAAGGAATTAAAGATAAATTCGCAGTCACAATATCAAACAAATACCAAGTCCTCCAACAACTAGAAAATACAATAAATATAGAAGATCATTGGAAACAGGTAAAAGATATATGGAAAGAAACATGCAAAGAAACACTAGGGAAAAGAGAACGCCAGAATAAGGCATGGATGACAGCAGAGACCCTGGACAAAATTAAAGAAAGAAAGAACAAGAAAGCAGACATAAATAAAAGCAAAACGAGAAGTAATAAAGCCAAGACACAGGAAGCTTACACAGAGTTGAACAAAGAAGTGAGAAGATGCATTAAAAGGGATAAGAGGAAATATATAGATGAACTAGCTAAAGAGGCAGAAGAAGCAGCAAATAAAGGGAATATGAAAGAACTGTACAACAGCACAAAGAAATTAAGTGGAAAATACAAACAGATCAATGCCTTTATTAAAGATAAGAAAGGAAATCTGCTTAGTAATATAAGGGAACAAATGGAGAGATGGAAAGAGCACTTTGAAGAACTTTTGAATAGACCCGGCTCAAATAATCCTCCAGATATATTACCAGCAGAAGAAGAGTTACACGTTAACTGTGGAAAACCAAGCAAAGAAGAAATAATGAAAGCCATCAAACTATTAAAAAATGGTAAAGCCACAGGACCAGATGAAATTCCTTCGGAAGCCATCAAAGCAGATATTAACACCTCAACCAAGATGCTACATAATCTATTAGATAAAATTTTGGAGAGGGAAGAAATACCTAAAGACTGGAGAGAAGGTTATATGATCAAACTACCAAAGAAAAGAAGTTTACAGGAGTGCACAAATTATAGGGGAATTATGCTACTATCAGTGCCAGGAAAAATATTAAACAGAATCATTCTGGAGAGACTAAAAGAGGCCATAAAGAAACATTTGAGAGATGAACAAGCAGGTCTTATGAAGAACAGATCCTGTGCTGATCAAATAATTACTCTACACATAATAGTTGAACAAAGTTTAGAACTAAAATCCCCACTTGATGTTGGATTCATAGATTACGAAAAGGCATTTGATAGTTTAGACAGAAGAATGCTTTGGAAGTTGCTGAGTCATTACGGAATCCCCATAAAGTTTATTAACCTGATAAAAACAATGTATGAAGGAACGAAATGTAGTGTGGTGCATGGGTGTCCGGTTAGCGCAATCGATAGGCGGTTGGCTTACCACGGCAACAGCCGGGGTTCGTACCCTGGCGAGGACACCTGGGTTTTACTAATTCCCTAAAATTAGTACCTCTGAAGTCGGAGTAAATCTGCCTGCATGGCGAGGGGCATCCTGTAATGGGATAAAACAGACTTTACACACAAAATTCAGTCCCACAAAATTGAGTGGGTGGGACTTCGTCAGAGGTCAAAGCTGACGAAAGCGAACGAACGAACGTGTGGTGCATGAAGGAAAGATTACAGAAGCATTTGAAATAAGAACAGGAGTAAGGCAGGGATGCCTTCTGTCCCCATTTCTCTTTCTACTGGCCATAGATTGGATTATGAAAATAACTCAAAACAACAGAAATGGAATCCAGTGGTCACTGACCAAACAACTTGATGATTTAGACTTTGCTGATGACATAGCTCTCCTATCACACAGCCATCAACAGATGCAGGATAAAATGAGCATACTTGATGAGAGATCACAACAGCTAGGACTGAAGATTAATAGAGATAAGACCAACATTATGAGAATTAATACAGTTGGCAATAACCAAATAAAACTAGGAGAATTACCTCTATTAGATGTACAATCTTACATATACCTGGGCAGTAATATAGATAAAGAGAGAGGAACAGAAAATGATACCAAAATAAGGATATAAAAAGCAAGAGGAGCTTTCATTGCACTGGGAAACATATGGAAATCCAAAGAAATTAGGTTAAATACTAAAATAAACATTTTCAACTCAAATGTTAAGGCGGTCCTACTATATGGCTGTGAAACATGGAGAACAATAAAATTGACAATCCCAAAGATACAGACTTTCATTAATGGATGCTTGCGCAGGATAAAAGGATGGAAATGGCAGGACAAAATCACTAACATAGAATTATGGAAATGTACCAGTCAAACACCAGTGGATAAAGAGATACAGCGAAGACGATGACGCTGGATAGGACACACACTATGGAAGCCAACTGAGAGTATTACACAACAGGCCCTTTTTTGGAATCCCCAGGGGAAAAGACAAAGAGGAAGACCAAGGAATTCTTGGAGAAGACAGATAGAAGCAGAGATGAAGATGATGGGGAAGACATGGAATGATCTTAAAAGAATGGCAAAAAACAGAACGACTTGGAAAGTGTTTGTTGAAGACCTATGCTCCACTGGGAGCTAAAAAGGTAGAAGAAGAAATTAAGACACCCATTAATCATTAAACATTAAGATCAAAGATAAAGAAATAAAACAAGTAGAGGAATTCAAGTATTTAGGCACAATGTTCATGGAAAACTAGACAGAGAAATTGACATGAGAATACAAAAAGCAAATGCTATCACTTAAACAACAGCTAAACAACAAATAATAAATAGCATTTTCATACCAACTTTGTGCTATGAAAGTCAAACATGGACCCTTTCTAAATCCCATTTAAGAAAGAGCAATACATGTGAGATGCGATGCTTGATAAAAGTAACAAACAACACAAGAAGAGATAGAATATCAAATGAAACCATAAGAAAAATGGTAGGAACTAAACCCTGCCAAGAATATATAGAACAACGACTTAAATGGTTTGGCCACCTGGTCAGAATGAACCCTTACCAATCACCATAAAGGGTGTTCTTCTCGAGAATATATGGAAAAAGACCAAGAGGAAGACCCAGAAAAAGATGGATAGATGCAGTGACAGAGACATGTAACAACAAAGGAAAATCACTAATTCAGACAGTTCGAGCAGCTCAAGAACGACAAATGATATAAACCATGACACCTTTTAGGTATCAGTGAAAAGAGAACAGAACTTAACAGTCATAGCTCTTAACCTTAACTGACTTGAAATTGCTGAGAATTAATTTTACTCCTTTAGTTTAACTTTTTTTTTAGTTTAGTATGTTGAAAGTTCCCTGGACAGCTAAAAAGACCAATGAGAAAGTTCTCAAAGAGGCCAACACAAAAAGGGAGCTCTTAAAAAACATCAGAAAGAAGCAATCAACATTTTTTGGGCACATCATGAGAAGAGGAAAGTTGGAATACTTGGTTACAACTCGCAAAATAAAAGGAAAGAGATCACAGACGACAAAGAGAGAAAATACTGGATAGCTTGGTGTCATGGCATGGAAAACAGTCAACAACAGAACTCATACGATGCACTGTGGATAGAAGATTGTGGAAGGACATGATCGCCAACGCCAACCTGTACGGTACATGATGATGATGATGATAAGTTTAGCTTTAGCAGTATAATGATTGGCTAAGAGTGTTTGCTTTATTTTATTATAGTTAAAACTTGTTTATTACAAAGCCTTTGTCAAAGACTACTACTAGATAGGTGAGGCTGAGGTCCGTTGAGGTAGAAAAGGACAGACCGGTGACTGGATTGGCAGAAGTTAAATATTAAGATTTTTGGGTAAATGATTAGTTTTGAGATGGAGGTGATATTTTATTACAGTCACTACACTCTGTTACACTGCGACTACAGTACTTTTAGTTATTTATATGTTCAATATCACATATGATTCATTCATTTTCCTCTTGGGCTTAAGATTGGAGACATAGGGATGAAGCCATAGTTCTTCACAGTTGGAGATTTGCTGTTAGTGTTATACTATGGCTACTTGAGTATTAATATAAGTTCATAAGTTTATGCCCAAACACAATGTGAGTTTTCTAAGAAACTATTTGGTGTATCAGGTCGGGTAATTTTACCTGCTAAAGTCAGGTCAGGTAATTTTACCTGCTACTGTATGCAGTAAACAGTACAACCTGTGGCTTCCCTGCTGCCTTGCAGGTAAGCTCGGGAGAGTAAAAGGCTAAAGGGAGGGTACCCCGAAGTAAAACAACCCCACTGCCTTGTGGTTGAGACTTTTTAGTTAAAGGCTAGCGGAGCCAACCATAAACAAACCGATGGAAGGCAACAGAAAACCACTGTCGTAACTTTTTTGTACAATCATGAATCGCCACAACAATAGAAATCACAACAACGTTAAGGGGGATTCTAATGGAAAACCCTCGTTCGGTAGGGGACATCATGTGCTACAGGTGATACCCGATTGTCATCAAGCTACTGTAAGCAAAATAAAGATAAAACAAACTCTAAAGATAGGTACTTGGAATGTGATAACACTCATGCAGAAGGGTAAACTGGAAAACATCATACAAGAAATGAAAAAAATGGGTTTACAATTGCTGGGACTTTGCAAAATGAGATACACCGGATCACGGGAGATATATTCTGATAAACATAAAATAATCTATTCTGGAGGTACTGAACACCAAAGAGGAGTAGGTATCATCTTGGATGCAGAAAGAGCAAGAACAGTTAAAGGCTTTTACCCAATATCTGACAGAATCCTTTTAGTGAAATTGAATGGAAAGCCAATACATATAAATCTCATACAAGTTTGTGCACCAACAGCAGACAGTCTGGAGGAAAAAAATGATAAATTTTACAATGAGTTAAATGAGGCACTTCGTGAATACAAACCACATGAAAACACCATAGTTTTAGGGGATTTTAAAGCAAAAGTAGGAAAGGAAAGAGTTGATGAAGTAATTTGAAGTAAAAGAGCTGTGTCTTTATGGCTTAGGCGAGAGGAATGAAAGAGGTGAGAAACTTATTGACTCGGCAAGAACACACAACATGATGATAGGAAACACCTGGTTTTAAACAACATTCAAGATGTCTGTGGACATGGAAAAGCCCAGGAGACAACGCACATATTCAAATTGATTACATAATGATAAGCAATAAGTTGATAAGCAACGAACAGAAGTAAATATTAAGGATAATGGGGAAGAACCAGAAATACTCAGAGAAGATGTGGAAGACGCAATATGAAAGCAGGAAAAGCTCCTGGACCAGATAATATAACTAAAGAAGAGATTGAAGTCATGGGTGAATTTGGAATAGAAATAATAACAAAAATATTGAATGATATCTACAACAGTGGATATAACCAGACGACCTGCTCAAATCAATATTCATATCCCTACCAAAGAAATCTGGTGCGATTGAATGTGATGAACATCGCACAATAAGCCTTATGAAACACATGACTAAGATATTACTAACAATCATCATGCGAAGAGTGCGAAACAAAATCAGTCCAGAAATTAGCGATGAACAGTGTAGTTTTGTTGGAGGTAAAGGAACGAGCAATGCCATATATATCATAAGATCTTTAGTAGAAAGAGCCATAGAGGTGAAAACAGATCTATACCTATGTTTCATAGATTATACCAGAGTATTTGACAAAGTAAAGCACCAAGAAATAATCAAAATTTTAGAAGGCATAAACGTAGAGAGCAAAGATCAAAGAATAATAAAGAACATGTACTGGCAACAAACAGCGGCCCTAAGAACTGGAAACCAATTGGAAATATTTCAACAAATAAAACAGGATGTTAGACAAGGTTGTGTGCTGTCACCGAAGTCCTGTGTCCTTCCCACTTCCCAGAGGGCATTGATGATGTCCGCCCAATTCATTGGTTGACCATCCTCAATAATGGTGCAGCTAGCCAACCTGTACAAGGGGTAGGGTTCGATCCCAACCGACGGCTTTCGGGTTCACCCAGCCTTAAATGAGTACCAGATTTTTCTGGGAAAGGAAAGCAGCGCGGGCGTAATACCGGCCACATTACCCCAAAAATCATGTGCCGAAGGTGTGTAAAATTTATGGTCACTAACACCGTATTCCCTATACGCCACTTGGCGTGACGGGGGTACTTTACTTTTTTTTTTTTAGCCAACCTGCTCGCTCTTTAATTTCCCCATACTCCTGTATGTCCTGGGACATAGACAAAGGTAACCTTACATATTTTTGACTTCTGCAATGACTCCACCCATTGCATACGTACAGAACCTGCCTCCACTTTTCTTATCAAGCTCATCGAATCACTCAATATACAGGCGTGTGTGTAGTCTTGTGACTAACCAGATGAATGCATTGGTCACTGCCATCCAGGTATCCACTCCTTGCCAGCGTTGATATTGGTAAGCCCACAGACCTGTATGATGACATCATCTACTGGTTGTAAATTTGTATGTCTCTAATTGGTAGGTGGACACACAACAATGGCAGAATCACTTCACACTCAAGGAGGTGAATGTTATTTTCTACTGAGACTTTAATGCTAGTGAAAACCAGTGGTGTAGCGTCATAACCAACAAGCAGGGAGAAGACCTAGAGAACGTAATGGTGTCTATTGATTTAGTGTGCTTGAATGATGGAAGGGCAACCAGAATGGCCACTCAAACAGGGGACTCTGATTGTGTCATAGACCTGACACTGGTGTCTTCCGCCTTTGCACCGGTTTGCAGATGGAGTGTACTAGGATTCCACGGAAGTGATCACTATCCATGTATCATCCTAATTGAGAAATGCAGAAATAGAAGCCAGATAAGCAAGCTTCACACATTCCTCTATGAGAACACAAACCATACAACAGAGTACCATTTGTAAACCTCATGCATATGCTCAAACTGGCTGTGCACCCCTTCCTCATATGGATCGCTTCAGCACTGTTTCAGAGGAAGGTGATGTTCAGATTTGGAAGTTGGTCATCAAAATCAACATCCTTTTGTCCTGGGCAGCCACAAGGCTCACCATTGTCACCAGTTCTATTTAACAATCATATTGTTAACATGAAAACACTGGTTGTACGAATGGGAGCTGATGAGGTGACCAGGGACAAGTTGATGACATACCTCGGAGTAAAGTTTGATAACACCCTGTGTTTTCAAGACCATGTTGACCATGTGGTAACAAAATCCCACAAAGGATTAGCTGCCTTGAAGGTCATGGCAGCTGCCAACATCAAGCAGAGGCTACCTACCCTTCTGTTCCAGAGACTAGTCCTCGCACCAATCGAGTATGCCCTGGCAATTCTTACTTTCAGTACGATGCAAATTGACAGGTTGGAGAAAATACAGAATGAAGCTATGCACATTATCTTGGGGTGTACGAGGGACACTCCCTGTGCAACAATGAGGTGTCTTCATGACTTTCCAACTATGGGTGACAGGATCAAGATCTGGAGGGCATGAGCATACCTGAAGATAAGTTCAGATAAAGAGCATCCATTGCATCATGAGCTCAACACAGGGAAAGGTGTCAGGCTAAAAAGAGGCAAATCATGGGTGGGCCGAGCAGAAGATGTCATGAAATAGGTCTGTGGGCTTAACAATATCAACGTTGGCGAGGAGTGGATACCTGTGCCTACGTCATTCAAGGGGACTTTCTCGTGTATTGTCACACTCGACAGGAAATGTAGGGAGCAGAACTCAGCCATGGGCAATGCGGAGGTTAACAGTCTCATCTGTGATAACACCGATGAGAAAGATGCCGTCATCTATACAGATGGATCTGTAATACGACACCAAAGGAATACATGGGAATTTACAACATGCTCAGCAGGCAGAATAGTAAAGGAAGACAGTGGTGCATACATCATGACCACGAGTAGCATGACAATCAGGGTGATGGCAGTTAGAGTCACAATAGAGTTACCCACGCCTGCATACAGTTTTGATGAGCATGATAAGAAAAGTGGAGGAGGGCACTGTACGTATGTATGGGTGGAGCCATTGTAGAAGTAAAAAATATGTAAGTTCACCTTTGTCTACGTCCCAGGACATGCAGGATTACAGGGAAATGAAAGATGGGACATGTTTGCTAGCTGCGTTAATGTTGAGGACGGTCAACCAATGGATCAGGCAGACATGATCAATGCCCTCCGAGATGTGGGTAGGACACAGGACTTCAACAACAATGAGTCCATGTCACTCTTTCAGATGAAAGAGATGGGAGTTAAGATGGGCACAGCCAGAAACAAGAAACTTTGTGGGCGTGTAAGAAGTCTTATAAACCAATACAGAACTGGAGTCTTCATTCGCTAGACA
Source organism: Megaustenia siamemsis (assembly GCA_032433765.1). NCBI lineage: Eukaryota > Metazoa > Mollusca > Gastropoda > Stylommatophora > Ariophantidae > Megaustenia > Megaustenia siamemsis. The sequence continues at coordinate 31,740,851 of JAVIAB010000156.1, forward strand.
CTGCAAGACTTGCTGAGGAGGGGATCTGAGCACCTATGGACGTGTTCAGAGTGCAATGATGATGACCTGCAAATAACTCAATACAAAATAAAATAAAACTAAACTTACCTGTAATGCATACAGACATCTGGAACAGTAGAATCACCTTGTCTAAATTTGGAAGGGATACTCTAAAATGGCTGGAATTGCTTGACCGTTATTTTGATGTATAAATATATAAATAGATACATAACAATTTGCTATCTTTCGGGAAATATTGTTAAAAGCTGGACTTCTTTTTGAACTGTTGTGGCAGCAGTCTGCAGTGGCCAGGAAGGTGATAAAAAAACTGATGTGGAAGTCCCATTGATAGCCAAAGTAACCATGAAATTTATGACAGTTAGCCTTTTTATGAGAAAAAAAAAAAGAAAAACAATGTGCAGCATTTTTATTAGCGGCATAATAAAATAGACATCTAGTTTTAAGTAAAACAGTTTGTTGTGGACAAATATTGCAAGCCACATATGCCTACAACATATAAATTAGGTGTTTTGATAAAAACGTCAAATATTATTTAGCAATTAAAACACAATAATATCTAAATAGCGATTGAATTTAAACTTACCAATACAATCTCCCTTGTCTGTACATCAGTTTTGAAAGAAATTTATGAATCCTTTAATGGATTAATTATGCATTACTATATTTTGGTTTACATAGTGTAATAGGCAGTTGCTAAAACATGCTTTCTGCAATGGAAACAATCTCAGTAATTGGGGGTTATGTCATAAAATAAACAGTAGAAATGTTTAATTTAATGATAAGATATGTCTCAATTGTTTAAAAACGCTTGGCTCCTCAGCATGTTTCTTTCAAATTTCATACTCATAAAAAAAGCATATTAACCAAAATATCCTTATTTATTTATGAAATCTTAGCTATTTAAAATACACAATCCATTCAGTGGAGTGTATTACAAGATACTTGAGTTATTATTAATTGAGTAATTAATCGGCTCCCTCAATGAGATAGAGCTGCTTGCACAGAACAGAGACAAATGGTGAGATTTGATAAAATTTCTTTAAAAGAATTTTAAACTGCTAGAACAAAAATTCAGATAAGAGAAGGAGTATCTTGGTCTACGCCCTATGGGCCGGCTATGGCTCGAAAGGCATAATGAATGAATGAATTATATTTTAAACAAGGTTGTCTTTTCATTTAAATTATTAAAAAATAGGATCAAGTTTATATATTTAAAATTTCACACAATTATGAGTACATGCACAATATTTTAAAGTAAGCATATTAATTTACTACAATTCACACAGAATACAGCATGCAAAATACACTGCAATGTAGAACCTTTAGAGATGAGGAAAGATAAGGCCAGCCACTCTGGTTATGTATGAAAGACAAAAAGGAATGGAGAAAGACAATCCTAACAGAAAGTTAGTGGATACATGGATTCCCAAACAAAGAATCAAGCAGTTCTCAACTTTGCAGCATGTCAGAAACATAATAAAGAAATACAACCTACCTGAGAAATATCAACAAACATCAAGGATCATCAAAGAACTGGCACCAAATGCAAATTATGTAAACCAATAAATCTGTACGGAAATATATGATAGAATAGATAATGATGCTGACCCAGTATCAATAAAACCCACTGCAAGGAAAACCATCAATACTTATACAGATGACAAGATAAATGTTTATACTGATGTTGCAGCTACAAGGCAACTATCAAAGCTGGAAATGGAATTTTGATATATTATCCATATAGTACAGCAGAAAAACTATGAGGCCCATGTGGTGAAGTCTGCAAAAATTATGAAGTAGAAATAACAGCCATAGAAACAGCAGATACCATCTTAATACTCTGTTTAATACCATACCATCAAAGAAAAGAAATATAGTCATATTTACTGATTTGATTCCAAATCAGCTCTGTAGGTGCTAGGATGTAACATAAGCCAGAACCCACACAGCTCACTGAAGATATAGATAACTTCATTAAAACACATGACATGTGGCTAGTGATGCAGTGGATCCGAGGACACTGCAAAACACCAGGAATTGATAAGGCAGATACATTAGCTTAGAGAGGATCCAGACAGACACAATTTAAAACACCCAGCACTTTAAACACAGGCAAACAAATCATAATCGCTACTAGTAGAGAAGATTGGCTGAATGGATAGGCCATGGGAAAAACAGGGAAATAACATTTTAAATACATGACGAGGCCAAACCACCATCTTCAGAAATCTTCTTCTTCTGTGATCATGGTTCTTTCAGACTAGCACCGCTGGCTGTCTTATGAAGGCCCCTCTCTGTTTCAGTGATTTGGTTGTCCTGTAGAGTTTCTCTTCTAGGGAGGTAGGTATGGGCCACATTGTCCTCCTCAGGCCTGTGTACTCGGGGCAATCCTATAGAACATGCTATGTTGTCATGTTATCCAGGGTACAGTGGCATATGCTGATAGTTCCTATTTTGAGTTTGGTGAATATGTGGTTTCTCATTCTGTTGTGGCCAGAGCATAGGCGAAGTATGATGCTTGATCCCTCTTTGATAGTAGGAGGTATCTGTCCTTCTCGCTATACTTTGGATGTTCTTGTTTCCATTTTTCATGGTACTGGCCTTTGATGATGGATCTGGCTTCATCGTAGCTGACGAGATGGTTCTCTTGTGGTAATTTCCCTCTCTTTTTACCTAGTTTCGCGATAGCTCAGTGGTTAGTGAACTGGACTACAAAGAACAAGAGGTCGAGTTCGATCCTGATTGATGGCTTCCAAGTTCACCCTGCCTTAAATGGGTACCAGATTTTTTCTGGGAAAGTAAAGTACCACAGACATAACACCGACCACATTACCCCAAAAAATAATGTGCAGAGAGTCTATAAAAATTATGGCCACTAACACCATAACACACTAAACGCCACTTGACGTGATGGGGCTCTTTACATTTTAGCTAGTTTGTCTGCGTATTCGTTTCCTTGTATATTACAGTGTGATGGTATCCACTGAATGACCACTCTCTGGAAGTTATTGCACAATTGGTCTAGGGTTGTTATCGGGTCATCTAGCTCGTTGTTCCTGGTTTTTTTTTTAGAGCTGTTAGGACTGGCAGTGCATCGGTCAGTATCACCAATTTCTTGTGCATGTTATTTTTGTGTAAAACACCTGAACAATCATCTTCTTTTTTTCTTTCCTCATTTACCTTTCAGTGTTGAGGGGAAATATAATTTGTGGTCTTTTGCTCTTCTGTTTGCCTCTGCTGCTATGTTTCCCAGTGTTTCTAATATTCCGTCAATTAATCTTTTTCATGGTTGGCCTTTAGGTCTATTATTCTTGCAAAGTTTATTGAAGGCTCATTGAGCTGTGTTTTGATCTTTCTGCCTTGTCACGTGGCCAAACCATTTTATCTGTTGTTTCTTTATATATTTATTCTATGGCAGGAGTTATTCCTAGCTTTTTTCTCAGTTTTTCATTTCTGATCTTATCTCTCAGGCTGTTTCCTGTCATTCGTCTAACACATTTAACCTCAGTAGAGGTTATTTTTCTTATTGTTCTTGCATCTAGGGTCCAGGAGTGGCATTGGTAGCACAACATTGGAATGAAGATTTTATTGTAGAGTGCCCAGTTTGCCTCTATGGTTATTTCCTTGTTGGACAATAGTGGTGATAGCTGTCCAATGAATTGACAAGCTGTGTTGCATCTTGAGTCTATTTCTGCAGTTTGTGAATTTTTGTTTGTCACTAGACTTCTAAGGTATTTAAATTCCTCTACTTGTTTTAGTTGTCTACCATCTATAGTAGTTATGTTGATATTTTGTTTCTCTTTTGCGATATTCATGACTTCTGTTTTGTTGATGTTGATTTTCATGTTGTATTTTATGCTTGTGCTATTGAGTATATATAAGTGTTCTTGTAGGTCTTCCATTTTTCTATGTATTAGTGCCTGATTGTCTGCGAAGAGAAGCTCACTGATCTCCCCTGTCTCTGATGGGTTGGCTAACTTACATATATAGTCCATGTATGTAATAAACAGAAGGGGGAATAGTATGCGCCCCTGTCTTACACCTGATCTAACTTCGAAGTGATCTGTGTAGCCTGCTGCTGTTCTGACTGTACAACTGCTGTTGATGTAGAGACTTTTAATTAGGTTGATTAGTTGTTGACTTACTCCGTATGTTGTTAGTATCTCCTACAGTTGTTCTCTGTTTACTCGGTCGAATGCTTTTTCCTGGTCACTGAAAATTATGTACAAATTTTGATTTTATTCTGTCATCTTTTCTGCTCGCTGTTTTAAAGTGAAAAGAATGGGGACTGGTTGGTCTTGAGGCATAGAGGTTGTGAGTTCAATTCTCGGCTGCACCAGTTGGGATTTTTATTTGTGATTTTTCTCTCTGCGGTAACCACCCCTGGTCTCAGCAGCGACATCTGGCTTAAAATGTCAATTACTCATAGACTGAAAAAATATGAGTACCTCTGAAGACAGAGTACCTACCTGCCTGTGCGGCGAAGGACCCCTGTGCCCATGGCTGCCAGGGAAAAACAGATAAACATACAAAAATCAGTTCCTAGTCTTTAGGGACTTCGCAAGAGGTGAAAGCTGACGAATGCAAAAAAAGAATAATGTGAATAAAGCGTCAGTACATCCTCTGTTTTTTCAGAACCCCATTTGAGAATTGCTTAATTGTATAATTCTATTATTGGTCTCAGCCTTTTTTTCCCACAATTTTGGCATATTATTTTCCTACATGGCTGAGAAGCGATATACCTCTTTTTTTAATTATCTGTCCCATTATTTGGTTTGTTTTGTTGTATCTGTTTTCATTTTCAGTCTCAATTTTGCCATTTGTTGCTACAATGCTTCCTAAGTACCTTCTTAAGTTTTGGCATGTTATCAATTGTGCACCAGTCAGATGAGCCTGTTCTCATTTCATGTAATGATAATTAGGCAGAGCAAGTCTGAGATATCTCTGTGTCTTTTGCTGCTTCAATTTTCACTTTGTTGTTATCAATTCAGACAAGTCAACATCTTTTCTAAGGGGAACATGTTTTCTGAGTGGGCTTTCCTATTTTTTTTTTAGGATTTTTAACAATTATATGTTTCTAGTATTGTTCCTGATGATAAACATAATAGCCTAATTCTCAGCCTAAAGAGAAGAAAACATAAGTAATGATCATTTCAAAGAAACAATCATCATGCAACATAAAAATAAGTGGGACAAATCTGAAAAAAGTGCAGAGCATCAAGTACTTGGACACAATAATAACATCAGATGGATGAACCATAGAAATAAAAAGCAGAATAAAACATGCCACAGTAGCATTTCAGAAAATGAAAAACATCTTATCCAACAAGTCTATGTCAAGTGAGAAAGAGAGTTCATCAGTTATTTGTAGCCAATTCTGACCTGTGAATGGGTATCATGGACAGTAGACTAACAAATGAGAAGACAATTAGATGCCACAGAAATGGGATTTTTCAGAAAAATGGTTAAGAGTTCCCTGGACATCTAAAAAGACAGATGAAATTCTCAAAGAGGCTAACACAAAATGAGGCTAGTACTACCTGGAAGACCTGATAAATGGAACTCCTTGTACAGAACTACAAGGGAACTCAGAAATAACTCCAAATTTCATTACATGGTCTTGGGCCGAAGGACATCAGCTCATAGGCTTCTGGATCCATAACAACTTAAGAATCACAATAAGATTATTGGTTGTATCTACAGAGTCGTTATGATCAAGTGCTCCATATCCTTTTGGTTATGTTTTCGAAAAGTGCCTTATTTTCTCTACTTAAACTCAAGAAATGTTCCTTCCTTCTAAATTCGAGAAAAAATGGAGATAGGTAAGAGATTTGTTCCTATCATCATATTGTTGCTTCTCTCTTATCGCCTCCGTCAGTAGTGATTAAGGTCTGGGTTTGTTTGTTGTTCTATGTTTTTTTATGTAGGAGGGTTGGTTTTGTCTCCAAATTTTCAGGAGTCAGGACTAAGTTAGGTGAGTTAATTAAATCTTCTATGTCCTTGCCTCACTTGTTATATGTTCATAGCCCAACGTTGGTAAGCAAGTATTAAAATTTTGTACAATTATAGTTTTCTTGTGTATTGTCTTGAACAGTAGGCAAAAATGGATGTAGGAAGGCAGTAGTCATTACAATTGTAATATTTTATTGCATCCAGTCAAATTTGTGGCTCTTGGTGTCTTATGTCTCCTTGTGGTTTGTATTTATACCTGGACATAATTTCTTGTAAGTGTTAATATACCCTGGCATCTGCAACACGTGCACTTATGCTGGGTTTACCAATAGGTGTTAATTGGTTTACTGAGAAGATTTGTTCCTCGAATGAGAACCAGGTAATCATTTTAATCATTTTTTAGGGGCAAAATTGTTTCAAGTTCAATCTTTTTGTTACTTGAAAAGTTGATTTGTTGAATATTATTATGTCCCTTATAACAAAGAATGAAGGGGATTGTTTGTCTGTGTGGATTTAGATCTAAGTTGATTGAGATGTTAAATATTTGTTTGGTTATACTTTAAATTGGTATTATGAATGAGTGAAATTTTGACTATTTCATCCTAAAAATAAATAAAATATACTTCTGCTTGAAATTGAAAAAGTGGGCTTCATAAAACAGACCCCAATTGTCCTTCAGAAAGACAATGATCAACATAGCAGAGTAAGGCAGAGTATACCACGAGTAGTGCAATCTTTGTTAGACATTATCACCTTCAAGTACCGTGCGTGCTGGCGTAGGTGATTGTCTCTCTACAACTCTTGATCTCGACAGTTATTTATAATTTCTGTTGTTGACCTTCTGCCAAGCCATTCTCTTAAACTGTCTGGTATCTTTTCTCTTTGCTTCCCTCTATCTCTTTGTCTCAATTTTTCCAGTTGTCACAATATTTTCCAGCTGTTCCCTTCTCATTACATGGCCAGAAAATGATGATTGTTTCTTCCTAATATTGGAAATTAGTTCTCTTTTTGCTTTGGCCTCTTTCAGAACATTTTCATTACTCTTCTTAGCTGTCCATGGTATTCTCAACATTCTTCTGTAAAACCAAATTTCTATAGCTTCCAGTGATTTTCTTGTCTGTTGTCCTATTTTTTTTTTAAAGCTGCTTTTGCTTGAGCTATTCTGCATCTCACCTCTGTTGTACATCTATCATCTGAGACACATTGTTCACAAGTATTTAAATTCATTTATCAGTTTTAATATTGTTCCTCTTATCTTTATTGTGCATTGTGGTGACGTCTTTTGTTTGTACCCTTACTTCTGTCTTTTTGCTAGTGTGGCAAATTTGATATTCCTTTATTTTTGCTTTCCTTCACTATAATGTCTAACATTTCTTATAACTTATTTTCACTTTTAGCAATTAAGACTGTATCAGCAGCATACCTGAGGTTATTTATATTGTGACACCCAATTTTTATTTAAGGCTTTAGATCTTAAAATATCCTTATAGATCTTAAAATAATTTCACTATAGGTATTGAGTTATTTGTGGGTCATCATCATTGCACTATGAACATGTCAATAGGTGCTCAGATCCCTTCCTCAGCAATTACCGCAGTGTCCAGCGACTGACGACTCCAGTTCTATGTTGGTTGATAAGTCTTCTTACACGGCCACTAAGTTTCTTATTTCTGCCTGTGCCCATCTTAACTCCCATTTCCATCATCCGAAGAAGTGGTGTGGATCTGTGTTTGTTGAAGTCCTGTGCTCTTCCCACATCTCGGAGGGCATTGATGATGTCTGCCCGATCCATTGGTTGCCCGTCCTCAATGACAGCGCAGTTAGCCAACCTGTCCGCTCTTTCATTTCCCCATACTACCGCATGTCCAGGGACATAGACAAAGGTGACCTTACGTATTTTGGATTTCTGCAACGACTCTACCCATTGCATGCGTACAGAGCCTGCCTCCACTTTTTTTATCATGCTCATCGAATCACTCAGTATACATGCATGGGTGACATGCATGGCATAGTCTTGTGACTCTAACCATTTGAATGCCTTGGTCACTGCCATCACCTCCATTGTCATGCTACTCGTGGTCATGACGTATGCACCACTGTCTTCGTAGACTATTCTGCCTGCCGAGTGTGCTGTAAATGTCCATGCACTTCTTTGGTGTCGTCTTACAGATCTGTCTGTATAGATGACGGCATCTTTCTCATCGGTGTTATCGCAGATGAGACCGTTGACCTCAGCATTAACCACGACCGGGTTCTGTTCCCTACTTTTCCTGTCGAGTGTGACAATACACGAGAAAGTCCACTTGAATGACGTATGCACAGGTATCCACTCCTCACTAACGCTGATATTGGTAAGCCCACAGACCTGTTTGATGACATCTTCTGCTCGGCCCACCCATGATTTGCCTCCTTTTAGCCTGGCACCTCTCCCTGTGTTGAGCACATGGTGCAATGGATGTTCTTTATCTGTACTAATTTTCAGGTATGCTCGTGCTCTCCAGATCTTGATTCTGTCATCCATGGTTGGAAAGTCAAGAAGATACCTCATTGCTACACAGGGAGTGTCCCTTGTACATCCCAAGATATTGCATATGGCTTCATTTTGTATTTTCTCCAGCCTATCAATTTGAGTCGTACTGACAGTAAGAATGGCCAGGGCATACTCGATTGGTGCAAGGACTAATCCCTGGAACAGAAGAGTAAGTAGCCTCTGCTCGATGTTGACAGCTGCCATGACCTTCAGGGCGGATAATCTTTTGTGGGATTTTGTTATCACATGGTCGACGTGGTCCCGAAAACACAGGGTGCGAACAAACTTTACTCCGAGGTATGTCATCAACTTGTCCCTGGTCACCTCATCAGCTCCCATTCGTACTACCGGTGTGGTCGTATTAACAATATGATTGTTAAGGGAGAACCATGAAACTGGTGCTTTATTAGGATTAATCAAGGCACCTGAAACCCCACATCAGGAAGAAATGCGATCGAGTTCGTATTGCATTGTGGAGGTGATTCCCCATCTGTCTCTTCCCTGCCGATATACCAGAATATCATCAGCAAACGTCATAGTTCTTCCCCTCCCATCCAGCTGTTGTTCCGTGATCGTTATTGTGTACACCTTAAATAGAACTGGTGACAATGGTGAGCCATGTGGCAGCCCTGGACAAATGGATGTTGGCTCGGAAGACCAACTTCCACATCTGAGTATCACTTTCCTCTGAAACAGTACAGCGGCGATCCATCTAATGAGGAAGGGGTGCACCGCCAATTTGAGGAGCATATACATGAGATATTCAAATGGTACCCTGTTGTATGTATCCTCCAGATCTATAGCAGCAGCACATGTCTCCTCTGGTCTGTGGAAGCCTTCGAAGACGTCATAGGCAAAGACTGCCGCATTGAACCATGTCTCTTTGTTAAATCTATAACCTCCGAGTGTGGGTGGGAATGCGCGTTTCTGTTCAAGGTGACAGGTGAGGACACGGGCAACTATTTTCTCCAGCAGCTTGCCCGCAGTGTTCTGCATTGTGATGATTCTGTAGGCACTGATCTGAGAATGGTCCTTGTTTGGCTTCGGTAGCGGTAGTAAGTAGCTATGTAGCCACTCCTCCTTAATCTGGCCACTCCGTATGCTGGCATTAAACTCATTGGCCAGTTTTGTCAAGTTGTCATCAGCTAAATCGCCTAAATCATCTTACCGAACACCATCTGGACCAGGAGCAGTGTTGTGTGACCTTTTAAGTGTTGTGCGAATGGTATCAGTTGTGATTATGAGATCTTCTTCGAGCACTTCATCTTTACACAATTTTGACAGGTATCCCCATATCCTCATTCTTACAGCCTCATTTCTTTGGTCCGTCTCCTCAATGTAGCGGGCAAGCAGGGCTTTCTCTTTGCCCTCATCAGATTTGTGCCTTATCCGGCCTGTGCTCTTAAAGTCTGGTATGCCTCTGTGTTGTGTTGTGCCATTCATGCTGTGATGAAGGCTCCAGAATGTGGCTAGCGATTTTTCTGAGCACACTTTTTTACAGAAGTCATCCCATTTGGCATTTTAGCCTGCATAGTTTAAAGTGCATCATTTTTTGGTCGACCTCTACTTTCAGACGCTTCAAAGCTCAGGTTGTGTTCTTCCATTCTTTCTGGCTTTCTGCCATGTCTTGGCCATTTTGTCTCTTGCTTCGCCAAGCTTCCTTAACTTCTATGTTCCACCAGGGTGGCTGCGTCCATCTCTCCTGCCTCCTACGCTCTGTTTCCTGTGTCTGATTTTGCTAATGACGTCCTGGTCTGTTTTCTCGTAGTGGAATGTGTGGAGCTTTCTTTTCTGGCTTCTATTTCTGCTTTTCTCAATTAGGAGGACACATGGATAGTGATCACTTCCGTGGAACCCCAGTGCACTCCACCTGCAAACCGGTGCGAAGGTGGAAGACACCAGTGCAAGGTCTATGACACTATCAGAGTCCCCTGTTTGAGTGGCCATTCTTGTTGCCCTTCCATCATTCAAGCACACTAAATCGACTGACACTAGTGCGTTCTCTAGGTCTTCTCCCTGCTTGTTGGTTATGACGTTACCCCAATTGTTTCTTCTAGCATTAAAGTCTCCTCAGAAAATGATGTTCTCTTCATCGAACTCGAAGAGATTCTGCCATTGTTGTGTTTACCTTTCCATTACAGGCATACACATTCACAATCACGAAATGAACTGGGGTCTGCACCCTAACAGCATGTACTTGCAATTCTGTATTGTCCCACGCAGACATATCAACCTCAGCTGCCACCATATTGTTGCGCACAAGGATGGTGATGATGGTTGAAGAAATCTATCATTGGTGTCCCGACAACCCCTGAGGCTATATGTCTTGCCAAATTCTTTTTCATTCTTGGTAATGCATTTGTTGCCTGCACCATTATAATACTGATTTAGATTACAGAACTATAGTTACCAGTGATGAGTACATATTTGATCTGTACAGTTTCTAAAGGTTGTCTTTGTAGCAGAATTTCCATTTTTATGGCATTGTGTCTGTTAGCCATTATTTTTGCCCTTTCAATGTCAATGTATTTAATAGAGAAATAATGAATGTTACTTGTTAGAGAAGTAATTGATTTTATTTTTTAGTATAACTTCTTCTTCTATGGAGATAAGATAGATGTCTGCCCTTTATTGCTTACTTTTCAAATATGGTCATTTATCTTTTGTTTAAGAAAGATGTTAAGCAAGGTTTATGACAATTCAGTCTTTGCAATTATGTAAAACTAGTAATTTAATAAACAGAAAATAAGAATATATGCTATAATCTAATCTCATTAATTAGAAAAACCTTGGGGGGAAGGGGGGGGGGACACCTATCAGCACAAGGACTGAAACTGGAAAGAGACTACAAGTTGACTACTTGCACCATGATCTATAAACTAGAATTTTCCAGATTCAATTCCATCTCTTCGTTGTGCTCCTTGAAACCGACCTAGCTATGGGAATACGAGTGCAGAGGGAAGGCAACCTGGTACTAAAAAAATACTATGCTGAAGATGGATATGTTGGACCGAAAGGTGCAAATATTGCAGCCTGCATACATTTCAAACAGAATGTTTATATGGTCAATTATTGTCCTTTTATTTCAGATGATGAAAAGGAGTAGCTGTCAGGGGAATGCAGAAGAATAGAAAATTCAGAATATTTTCTTTATTATAAAAAGTATTTAGTCTTATATATATAGATGTTTTTTTTTTGCCTCAGCACTCAAGTCGAGTGGAAAAGATGGTTTTTGTGAAATATTTGCCGCCACCTTCCAACACCGATGATCGTGCTGAATATGAGGCATGGCTAGAACGTGTGAATTATCTATCTGATGATCTGCATTGGTTGCTTCAACTTCCACATGATAAGTTCTGGTGCCAGGTTTGTTAATTTTTCGTCATAATTTTATATTTTATCTGTTGTTGTTTGTTTGCGTATGGTAGCTTTATAACTCTAGTGAATTTCAAAGTGATTGCTTTTGCATGAATATAGCTATTTCCTATTTTTCACACTGGCAGGTGTCAGGTGTCCCTTGCCATACATGCAGATTTTTTCTGACTGCAGAGATGCTCTTATTTTTAATCATCAAGAGTTTTAAAGTTTTTGGTAGATTTTTAAAAAAATCAGTTTTTCCTGGATAGCTACCATTTTTGGCTTTGTCTTTGATTTCTAACTGCCAAGGGTTCTTAAACATGTGCAGAGTGCACATGTGGCCTCCTGTTTATTTATTTATTTTATTTTGCTATTATCGATAGGGCTAGATATCAGATCTCACTACCCAAGACCAGGGGAGGTTAAAGCTATGGGGAAACCACAGTTTCTGGTTTATTTGTTTAAAGCAATGAAAAAAAAATGTTTTTTTTTTGGTCTTTCATCGCCTGTAGTTGGAATTGAACCTGAGACCTTCTTGTCCAGAGACCGACATCTTACCTCTAGACCACCCACCTAGCTCTCTCTATTTTATCTAAGTTTCATTTTTGTTCAATATTTTGTCTTACTGGTAATGATCATGTACAATAAATGGTTGCTATCTACAGTTTCATAATACATTTGGTAAACAATTATAATTATTTTGATCTTATCTTGAGTGTTTTATCACTTTCATGAATAAGATATTTTTAAAAATAGCATTTTGTGGATTAAATAAAGTAAAATTATTATTTTAATTTCTCATAATCTTGCATTTTTGTTTCTATTGAGATCTTTCAATTTTTTCATAAAGACAGAGTAAGAGTAAATGTAGTTTTTAATTTATAATTTATTGCAGTGTCTGTAAATTTAATTTTTTTTAAAAAGGGGAAGTACCACTAAAATGTATACAATTTCAAATATGTAAGTGTGTATTTATGTATGTAAAAACTGTCTTTATGGCATTTTTTCATTTCTGGGGTCTGCCATGGAATTGGAGCATAAACGTTGCTTGTTCAGTGCACTTGGCATGAGATGTTGAGATCTGAGTTATTATTCTTCATGTATGTATGTATTATATCCACACACAACTTAAAATCAATCCCAGAAGCAATTTTAGAATTAACAGAAGTTATGTGACAACACAGACAGATAAACCAAGTGATAATTCCTGCATTATTGAAATTTTTGGAACCAAGTTTCACTAATGAAGAAATAAAGTATTTTTTAGTCTTCTTTCCTTCCTCATTTGCCTTTCAATGTCAAAGGGAGATATAATTTGTAGTCTTTGCTCTTCTGTTGGCTTTTTCTGCTGTTATATTTTCTAGTATTTCTAATATTCCATCAATCCATATTTTTCATGGCTGGTCCTTGAGTGTTCTGTAGTGTTTATTAAAGGCTCGTTCGCTTGTGTTTTGGTCTTTCTATTCTATCTCGTGGCCAAATCAATATATCTGTTGTTTCTTTATGTAATCTGTGGCAGGAGTTGTTCCTTGTTTTTTTCATATTTCTTCATTTCTAATCTTATCTCTCAGGCTGTTTCCTGTCATTTGTCTAACACATTTCATCCTGGTAGTGTTTTTTTTTTCTTATTGTTCTTAAATCAAGAGTCCAGGTTTGGCTTTGGTAGCACATTATTAGTATGAAGATTGTGTTGAAGAGTGACTGTTTTGCCTCTAGTGTTATTTCATTGTTCGACAATAGTGGTGGTATTTCTTAGTGCAAAAATTGTAATGGTCAATTTGAATTTGATAGCTATGCTAATGTGGACGGATTCCATTGCTGATGTAGTGTTTTATAGTTGTTTTGTATACAATTTCTATGTTGTGGTTAGATTAAGGAACACAAATATGTCTACATGTTGATTTTTGGCTAAATCAATCTGTTTAAATAGGTTAACATAAAAAAAAAATAATTCCACCATTGTGGATTTTGATAATAAGTTGATTTAACAGGGGCTTAGAACAACCTGCGCTTTGTCGTTTTCTCAGGGACTGAAGCTCAAAGGACTCATCCGCTGTTTTGATGAACATTTCAGAAAAATTTATTGACCATGTTGCCAACACAACATCATGATAGAACTAAAGCAATTTGACTAAATTAGAACAACATACACTGTGTGGAATAATATTCTTTCACTCACAAGAGTCTTGACTTCATATCTTGTGAGCTTTTATTAGATCTGCTATATTGGTTATTGGTTATTGGTTATGGAAGGCCTCGGCATCACAGCAAACGAATTAAAATCCATAATTGCTCAACCGCCCGTGCCAGTGGAATCATCCGAATTACCAACTCATCTCCCAAACAAAGAAAGGTAACTGTAGTCCCCATCGTAGCAGTCTCAGCACATGCCAAAAGACATAAGGCGAAACCGCGCAGAAAGTGAACACAGCCAACTGTTCCCTGTCATACGATATCATCATTCATCGTAAACAAGCGGGATATCGAAGTAGGATCAAAACGGATAAGACACACAGCTCACGGTGTGCACAGAGCACTTAACTCAGTAGCTCCTGCAACAAGCCGGACTTGGAATATGAGGAAACTGCAAGAAGGAACACTTTTCAGACATAGCCTTCAATGGTTCCTGCCGCCTATCCACCATATACCATGGGAGTTCACGTCCTCCCGAAAATGATGATCGTCATAGCACTTGATGATGTTAGGCCGTCATTGATGACTCCAATTCCAAACATATAGACACACAGTGGTGGTTTTTTGTCATTTTCAATCCAACAGAAGCCACATGACCTGTAGTTAGTAAAACCACAGAGAGAATATGATTTTGTGACCTTCACTGATTCACTCTTAGATGTGAATGTGTAGTTTACACAAGAGGAGATGTTTTCAACTACAGTGATTCCATTTAAGGCAATTCTGGAATAGCAAGGCAAGTCTCCTTTATAGCAGCAGAACTTGATGTTCTCCGCTCCCTTCTTGTAGCTGCTGCCACACGATTCTGATGTCTCATTAACTTGGACATCATTCAAGAACAATGTCAGATTAACATTCCATAGATATGGCTCTGTTGATGAAGTGCTTGGTGCAACAGTTGTATCAATCATACTGGAGGCTCCTGGTCTGTGGTCATTAATATCACAGACGGCACATGGTGTTGTTATATTCAGTATTTCTTTCTGGGGTGTAAATATGTGGCACACACATGGAGAGTGGTTTGTGGTCACAGTAATCCAATTAAAGGCAATTCTAGGGTAGCATGGCAATGCTGTTTCAGAACAGCACAATCCTGTGATGTTTTCTGTGTTCGCTATAAAGCTGCTGCTGCTACACAATCCTGACCAATTATAGGTGTGGACATTATTCACTTGCAATGACAAAACTGCTTTGTTTACCTCATAAACCTCTGGAAGCGAATCATTTATGGGACTAATAGTACAATTTATTCTTCCATCGGGGATATCTGCATTGAGTCCCCAAAAAAAAGGTCTTTGGTTAAAAAGCACATATGCGTTTGAGTTAAACACACAATGAGCCCACTTCATAGATTCAAAATGATCCTTGCCAATGTCATCCGTTTGCACAAGTTAGGTCCTTAGCTACCAACGTCAAAAATGTCTGAAACGAAGCCATCCAATTAACGACTTTATCTTTAGCGAAGGTTAACGAACTGTGAACAAACATTTATGTTCAAACCCTTGAAAACATTTTCAAAAATCTGCCAACTCGCAGCAATAACATTTATCGTGTTGTTCAATGTAAACATTGCTTGGTCCATAGCTCGAATATAAATAAGCTGCCATTTTGGTGCGTCCCATGACGTCATCTATTGACCATGTTGCCAACACTGCTATATGATTCTATTCAATGCTGCTATATGATTCTATTGATTCTATTCTATATGATCTGCTATATGATTCTATTCAATGTTTATACCTCAGAAGTACCACTGTACAAGTATTCTATTGATTCTATTCTATATGATCTGCTATATGATTCTATTCAATGTTTATACCTCAGAAGTACCACAAATTCAATCTACTGAATCAGGATGCGACACTAACTTTCTCGGATAACATTTTAACACACATGGCTGGTT
Source organism: Megaustenia siamemsis (assembly GCA_032433765.1). Taxonomy (NCBI): domain Eukaryota; kingdom Metazoa; phylum Mollusca; class Gastropoda; order Stylommatophora; family Ariophantidae; genus Megaustenia; species Megaustenia siamemsis. The sequence continues at coordinate 31,756,807 of JAVIAB010000156.1, forward strand.
CTGGACAAAAATAAAAGGTTCAGAGACAGTGAAAGACAGCTTTTCTTTAAAATTGTTCATATGATGTGAATCTATCACACACTAGTTAATACAGTCAAGGCCTGCTTGCTAATTTGCTCACTCAACAACTCAAAATTGAATATTAAATTCCTTATTACCTGTTTTAATGGACAAACCAATAAAAATGCATGACAAATGAAGTGCCTGAATGTTACTTTTGATTCCAACCATTCTGAGCAGCTCTTATTACACTTAGTATTCAAGTAAACAGTAACAATTATGGTAGCTGAATAGATAGATACCAGAGTAGAAACTTCTTATTCTTTTATATATCCCATTAACTGATCCTGTCTGTGATAGTATATCATCATCATCATCGTGTGCCCTCTCTGCAACGAAGGTTGGCTACCATGGATCACCATTCTACTCTGTTTCTTGCTTTGGTGGTGCAGGCTGACATAGATTGACTTGTCCATCTTTTGATGGTACTCGTCCATGTTAGTCTTGGTCTGCCTCTGCCTCTTTTGCTTTGTATTTTTCCTTCCAATATTACTTTTAGTAGGCTGTTGTGTCTTTTAACATACCCCAAAAATTTCATTTGCCTTGTCTTAATTGTGTTCAGCAGTTCTCTTTTTATTTTTAGTTGTTTTAAAACTTCATCGTTTGTTATCTTTTGTTTCCATCCAATTCTACCTATTCTTCTATAAATCCACATTTCAAAGGCTTCAATTTTCTGTTCTGTTTTCTTGTCTAATGTCCATGTTTCTGCACTATACAGGAATATTGAGAAGATGTAACATTTTGCCATTCTTAGTTTCAGCCCTGCTGATATTTGTTTTGTTGTTAGTATATTTTTCATGGCATTAAAATTACTTTTTGCCATACCTATTCTTTTGCTTATTTCAGTTTTGCATTTTCCATCATTGGTTATAGTATGTCCTAGGTAGTTGTAACTCTGGACTGTCTCCAGATGTGTTCCCTCAACTGTGATATTTAATTGTAGGTCTTGAGAATTTTCTTTGTTTATGATCATAGTTTTAGTCTTTTTGATATTCATTCCTAGTCCATATTTTGTGCTTGTTGTGTTTATCACATTAAGCAATTGTTGTAGGTCTTTAGGATTTTCTGCTAGTAGAACAGTATCATCAGCATATCTCAGGTTATTGATTATCTTTCCATTAATATTTAGGCCTGGTATCTCTGAGATGTTTTTAAAGATTTGCTCAGTGTATAGATTGAACAAGCTTGGTGATAGGATGCATCCTTGTCTTACTCCTCTTTTTATGTCCATGGGTGTAGAGTTCTCCTTGTTATATCTTATTATTGCTGTTTGCTCCCAGTACAAATTACATATTAGTCGTATGTCTGCGTCGTCTAGATTTATATCCTTTAGGCAGTCTATAATTTGTTTATGGTGTATTCTATCGAAAGCTTTGGTGTAGTCTATAAAGCAGGCATATATTGGTTTGTTTACTTCTGTGTACTTTTCAATCAATGTTCTCATGCTGAATATGGCTTCTTTTGTCTCACTGTTTTTCTTGAATCCAAATTGTTGCTCCTCTAATTCAGTATTGATTTTATTCTGAATCCTTCCCTGTATAACTTTTAGTAAAATTTTTGTTACCTGGCTCATTAGGCTTATTGTTCTGAAGTCACTGCATTCAACTGCACCATTCTTTTTAGGCAATGCAATGAAAGTTGATGTTTTTAGATCGTTTGGTATGTATCCTGTATGGTATATGTCATTGCATATGTCACTTCGACGCCAAACTCTTCTAGAGCCTGTATCATCTCTATCTGTATATTGCCAGGGCCTGCTGCTTTTCCATTTTTCATTGTTTTTATGGCTTTTTCTACTTCGGATTTCAGGATTTTATAGTTGTATGTACATTTTATGTTTGGCTTTTTGTACCTTTCGTCATAAAACAGTTCTGTTATATATTCTTGCCATCTATCTATTATATCTTTGTTGTCTGATAGCATTCTTCCCTCTTTGTTTGCAATACATCCTATTCCTGCAGCTTTTTTGTCTTTATTCGTCATTCTCTTTATTTCTGTGTGCATCTCTCTTAGGTTTTGTTTACTTTCCATAGTTTCGATTTCTAGACATCTTTGGTTGAGCCAGTCTTCTTTTGCCTTTTTGCACATTCTCCGTATTTCATTGTCTATATCCTTGTATCTGGCAGTGTTTTTCGCTTGTCTTCTTTCTTCCATTTTTTCTAAGATTTTGTCTGTTATCCATTTTTGATTTTTGTTACTTTCTTTTTTGGGCAAGGTGTTGCAGGATTCTTGCATGCTGTTTTTTATGCATTGCCATTTTGTTGTGACTTTTTCCTCAGGATTTTCTCTTCTGTATTGCTCAATCCCCTCTTCTAGTAGCTTCTGATATGTGTTCTTTACTTGTACAGTATAAGTTTCTTGTACATCTTTCTGGTTTAACGCTGTTATATTTATTGGTGTTGCTGCATTAGTTTTTTGTTTGTTTCTCTCTAATTTATATATATATATATATATATCTATTGACCTTTTGAGCCGTAGCCGGCCCATAAGGTATAGACCTAGATACTCTATCTCTTATCTAAATTTTTATTCTAGCAGTTTTCAATCTTTCTAAAGATATTTTATCAAATCTCACCATTTGTCTCTGTTATGTGCAAGCAACTCTATCTCATTGAGGGAGCCAATTCCTGCTGCTCTTGCCTCTCTGATCAATGTCCTTCTCAGTGTCTCTCTGGGTTGGTCTCTTTTCCTCTTACCTGTTGTTTCCCACATGAGGGCTTGCTTTGTTATTCGGTTATTTTCTCACCTCATCACATGTCCAACATATGACCATCATCTTTTTATTTTTCTAATACTCTGAAGATATTAGTGGTTGATTGGCAATTTCTCTAATTTCTTTGTTTTGAATTCGTTCCATGCTATACCAAGTATTTTCCTTAGACATTTATTTTTGAATGGGTTTAACTTTGTTTCTATGTCTCTTGTTGTTTTCCAGCTCTCACATGCATACATAAGGGTTGATATTACATTTGATTTGAATAGTCTTAAGTTTTGTGTTTGTGCTGATGAGTTTTGATTTCCACAACTTTTCAAGGCTTCTGAAAGACATTGCTGCTTTAGCTATTCTGATTCTAATTTCTTTACTTGTATCCCCTTCCTGATCAATGTGACTTCCAAGATAGACAAAGTGGTCGATCCCTTTCACTGGTTTATTTTCTATGTATATTCTGTCATCTTTTGGGAGTAAGCTTTTCATAACCTTAGTCTTTTCATGATTGATCTCAAGCCCAATTTTGCTGGCTATTGATGATAGTTAATTTGTGTTTTCCCGCATCGTTTTTATCTGACTGCTGATGAGGACTATGTCATCAGCAAAGTTGAGGTCCTCCAAATGGTCTCCTTGTATCCATTCGATGCCTTTGTTACCAGTGCAGCATTTCTTCATTATGAAGTACATAACAATTCCAAATAACAAGGGCGATAAAATACATCCTTGTTTAACCCCAGTTTCTATTGGAAAACATTTGCTCAGTCCTTCCTCTGTATGAACTGCACATGTGTATCCATCATATCATATATGTCTTTGATAATATTTCTGATTTTTTATGGTAAGCCATATTGCTTCAAAATTTTCCACAAAGAATCTCTATGAATGCTGTCGAATACTTTTTTGAAGTCAATGAAGTTATGTACAAAAGGTTTTTGCTTTTCAATGTGTTCCTCCAATATATGTCTTAGAGTAAAAATATGATCAAGGCAGCTTCTCCCTTTTCTAAACCCAGCCTGTTCTTCATGCATTACTGTATCTATTGAATCCGTTATTCTATTCTATGATGATTTTGCAGAATAATTTTGAGGCAACTGACAAAAGTTTCATGCCTCTCCAGTTATTACAATCTCTGAGATTTCCCTTTTTTTGGATCTTAACAATGATTCCTTTTTTCCACTTATGAGGCACCTTCTCTGCTTTCCAAATGATGTTGAACATGTTCTGGAGGTGTATTAATTATGGCTATCAATTGCCTTGAGGATCTCAGCATTTAACTTATCCTTGCCAGCAGCCTTGTTGTTCATACGGAGGTCTCAATTTAGCTCAAGGTGAAGTCATCTAAATCTATATCTAATTCTGCTGCTGGTGCATCAGTTTCAAAATCTATTAAATTGTGGGGTAGTGGACGGTTAAGAATTTCTTTGAAGTGTTCCAGCCAACGTGTTTTTATGTCTGCGCTTGTTGTTAGCATTATATATATATATGTATATATATATATATATATATATATATATATATATATATATATATATATACATAATGCTTTGCCTTCACAATGTGAATGGTTAAAATGTATCAAATATAAAATAATGCAAGTTATCCTATAAATGTTGTGTAAGAAGTGCAACCCATACATTCTTCTTCTTCTTCTTCTACCTTTCAACTCCCTGTGGAGCATAGGTCTTCAAGAAACACTTTCCAAGCCGTTCTGTTTCTTACCATTCATTCAAGATCATTCCGTGTCTTCCCCATCATCTTCACCTCTGCTTCTATCTGTCTTCTCCAAGAATTCCTTGGTCTTCCTCTTTGTCTTTTTCCCTGGGGATTCCAAAAATGGGCCTGTTGTGTAATACTCTCAGTTGGCTTAGTAGTGTGTATCCTATCCAGCACCATCGTCTTCGCTGTATCTTTTTATCCATTGGTATTTGACTGGTACATTTCCATAATTCTATGTTAATGATTTTGTCCTGTCATTTCCATTCTGTTATTCTGCGTAAGCATCCATTAATGAAAGTCTGTATCTTCATGATTGTCATTTTAGTTGTTCTCCATGTTTCACAGCCTTATAATAAGACTGACTTAACATTGGAGCTGAAAATTTTTATTTTAGTATTTAACCTAATTTCTTTGGATTTCCATATGTTTCCCAGTGCAACAAATGCTCCTCTTGCTTTTTATATCCTTATTTTGGTATCATTTTCTGTCCTCCCTCTTTGTCTATATTTCTGCCCAGATATATGTAAGAATGTACGTCTAGTAGAGGTATTTCTCCTATCTTTATTTGTTTATTGCTAACTGCATTAATTCTCATAATTTTGGTCTTATCTCTATTTATTTTCAGTCCCATCTGTTGTGGTGTCTCATCAAGTATGCTCATTTTATCTTGCATCTGTTGATGGTTGTGTGATAGGAGAGCTATATTATCAGCAAAGTCTAAATCATCAAGTTGCTTGGTCAATGACCACTGGATTCCATTTCTGTTGTTTTTAGTTATTTTCATAATCCAATATATAGCCAGTAGAAAAAGAAATGGAGATAGAAGATATCCCTGCCTTACTCCTGTTCTTATTTCAAATGCTTCTGTAAGCTGCCCTTCATGCACCACACTACATTTCATTCCCTCATACATTATTTTTATCAGTTTAATAAACTTTTTGGGGATTCTGTAATGACTCAGCAACTTCCAAAGCATCCCTCTGTCTAAACTAACAAATGCCTTTTCATAATCTATGAATGTTTTCTGGAAAAAAATATTCAAATTTCAAATGGTTTCCTTGAGCATACTTGTCTGAAGCTAGGTCAACTACCAGCTGGACCAAAATCACAATGTCAAACCCCCAGAGCAAATAAATATGTGGGAAGGGTTCTAAAAGTTTGAGGGTGTAGGTACTGGTGTCCTCGACTAAACCACACATAGAGGTGATCATGTCTCTCCACAACTTTCGATCTAGATAGTTATTTATCATTTCTGTTGTTGACCTTCTGCCAAGCCTTTCTCTTAAGCTATCTGGTATCTTTTCTCTTTGCTTCTCTTTATTTATTCGTCCTTAAATTTTCCTAGTTGTCACAATATATTCCAGCTGTTCTCTTCTCATTGTATGGCTAAAAATGTATGATTGTTTCTTCCTAATTTTGGAAATTAGCTTTCTTTTTGCTTTGGTCTCTTTCAGAACGTTTTCATTACTCGTCTTAGCTGTCCATGGTATTTTCAACATTCTTCTGTAAAAGTAAATTTCTATAGCTTCCAGTGATTTTCTTGTCTGTTGTCCTATTGTTCATGATTCACATCCATCTGTTAAGACTGGCTCTACATAACATTTAAGAACTCTTTTTCTTGTTTCTGTTGGCAAAAATGGATTGCATAGTATTTTCCTCATTTTTTGGAAAGCTGCTTTTGCCTGAGCCATTCTGCATCTTACCTCTGTTATACATCTATCATTGTTCAAATTTGTGTTTCATCTGTCAATTGCGTAAAGCTTTTACCATACCATTTTTTCTATTTTTTATTTTCAATTCTCCCTTACATCTACCATCTAAGGTTAACATTGCTCCCAGATATTTAAATACATTTACCTGTTTTAATATTGTTCCACTTTTCTTAATTGTGCATTGCGGTGATGTCTTTTTCTTTGTTGCTACGATTTCTTCTGTCTTTTTGCTATTTAGACCGAGTCCATTATATTTGCTTTCCTTCACAATAATGTCTAACATTTCTTGTAACTCATTTTCACTTAGCGATTAAGACTGTATCATCAGCATACCTCAGATTATATATATTATGACCTCCAATTGTTATTCAAGGTCTGTTCCTTATAGATCTTAAAATAATCTCACTATAGGTATTAATTACATCAGGTGATAGTACACAACCTAGCCTAACACCTTGTTTTATTTGTTGAAACATTCCTAATTGATTTCCAGTTCTTATGGTCACTGCTTGTTGCCAGTACATGTTCTTTATTATTCTTAGATCTTTGCTGTCAACGTTTATGTCCTCTAAAATTTTGATTATTTCTTGGTACTTTAGTTTGTCAAATGCTTTGGTATAATCTATGAAAAATAAGTATTGATCTGTTTTCACCTCTGTTGCTCAGTAACTCTTTCTACTAAAGATCTTATGATGTATATGGCATTGTTCATACCTTTAACTCCAACAAAACCATACTGTTCACTAATTTCTGGACTGTTTCTGTTTTACACTCTTCGCATGGTTCTTAATAATATCTTAGTCATGTGACTCATAGGGCTTTTTGTGTGATGATCATGACATTCAATCATATCAGATTTCTTTCATAGAGCAATGAATATTGATTTTAGCAGGTAACCTGGTACATATCCGCTGTTGTAGATATCATTCAATATTTTAGGTTATTATTTCTATTCCAAAATCATCCATGACTTTCATCTCATCTTTAGTTATATTATCATGTCCAGGAGCTTTTCCTGCTTTCATATTGCGCAAGGCATCTTCCACTTCTTCTTTGAGTATTTCTGGTCCTCCCTCATTATCCTTAATATTTACTTCTGTTCAATCATCATTATAAAGATCTTTAATGTATTCTGTCCATTGTTCCCTTATGCTTTCTAGTTCTATCAACAGTTCTCATTCCTTTGATCTGAAACATCCAGTTTTTGATTGCGTTTTTCTACCTGTTAAAATTCTTCAGTTTGTTTGTATATAGCTTTGGCATCTATTTTTTTGTTGCATTTCAATATCTTTGCATCTCTTTTAGCCATGCTTCTTTTGCTTCATTGCATTTTATTACAATTTCTTTATTTAATCTCTTATACTGATCTTTGTAATCCTTATTTCTTCTTCTTGTATTCATTAGCTGTAAAATGTCATCAGCCATCCTTTTCTTTCTTGAATAGTACTTTATACTGAGGTTTGATTTTGAAAAAAAGTATTTGTCCTGCACAGGTTGTGGTAGGCGCAAAACTCTAGAAGTCACAGGCCGGTTTTTATGAAATTTGCTAACTCCAAAGCAACCTAGAAAAGTAGGCCATGAACTGTGGTCTGCACCAATTCTAGCATTGAAATCCCCCTGTAGAACAGTGTGATCTTGTCCTGGTATACTTTCCATGACTTCTGTAAAATTTTTGTAGAAATTGTCCTTGGTTTCAGATGAAGAGCATGAGGTCGAAGCATATATACTTATGAGGGTAACTGGTCCTGCTGTTGTATTAAAGTGAAGTGTGATTATCCGCTCTGATGCATTCTGGCCAAATGTAACTAGACCGTTTAAAGATTTTTAAACAGCAAATCCCACACCATGTTCTCTGATATTGCCGCCTCTTTCCTTGCCAATAGAACACGTAGTCCACCTTGTTCAGCATACCTGGACCTGTCAAATGGGTCTCTTGGAGTGCGGCTATCCACCTGAAGTCTTTTCAATTCGCTACTGGTTATGCGCTATTTTGCTGGCGTCATTTATGTCGTGCAAATTATCAGATAGGTCAGCTTGCATAGTGCGGATGTTCCAGCAACCAAATCGTAGGCTAAGTTTCTTGATTGTTGTTTTCACTTGTGTGGCAGGTGTGGATGATAACAGTCAGCCTTTTGGATTTTCCTTAAGCGATCAAAAGGTCTAGTAGGGCAGGAACAGTTTAATGCCAACTCCTTCGCAGGAGTTGCCAGAGCAATGTTGAAATCAACACTGAAGTGACTTAGGGACTCCGTCTCCAGATTTTTCCTCAGGGTTTACTCCTGAAGTCTATTCTGTGAATGGGTACCCGCTAGATAGTGGGAGTTTATAATCGGAGTTGACCTTCTCCTAGATGCTTTGCATGTTTTAGGCTAACGGGTCACATTTACCCTGGGAGGAGGTTAGGGCACTCTCTGACTAGCTGGTGAAAACATCATAGGGCATATGGGGCATTTTATAGAATTAGCTACCCCACGCAACTAATTAACCCCACCTTCTGTAATCATCACTTGATTTCATTTTAAGGAATACGGCTTGTTATTCTGTATTCGCAGCACACCTCTATATTTAGAGGCTGACCACTTTTCTGCTAGTGGACACGTTTAGAAGTTGGTGAAACCTCTTACCTTTGTGCGGGGCGGCAGGTGGACAGTGCCTAAGTTCTCTCCACACATGATCCCATTGTTTACATTATCAAAGGAGTATGATAAAAAAAGTGGAGGTGGGCTCTGTAAGCTTGCAATGGTTAGAGTCATTGTAGAAGTCAAAAATACAAAAGGTCACCTTTGTCTACATCCCAGTACATGCGGGTGTACAGGGTAAATGAAGAGCGTACAGGTTGGCTAGCTGCGCTTTTGTAGAAAATGGTCAACCAATGGATCGGGCGGACATCATCAATGTCCTCTGAGATGTGGTAAGGACACAGGACTTCGACAACCATGAATCCACGTCACTCTTTCGGATGAAAGAGATGGGAATTATGATGGGCACAGCCAGAAATGAGAAACTCAGTGGCGTGTAAGAAGACTTATCAACCAACACAGAACTGGAGTTGTCAGTTGCTGGACTTGCTGATGAGTGGATCTGAGCACATGTGAACTTGTTCAGAGTGCAGTGATGATGACCCGCAAATAACTCAATAACTCACTGGACTGTTTGCATACCCATAACGTATTTCCACCTTGAGCAGCTAAGTTACTACTAACATCTGCCCATGTCAGACAGTGCATTCTCCACCTTCCTTACACAATGTAATTTAATTCTTTACTCTGTCGCTGCTAGCCACTTCCGTCGGATATCTCACCTTGACACCCGACAACAATACCTCTTGTCCCAACTTCACTTCCTTACCATGAACTTTCCTGTGGCTCTCCGTCTAATCTGTCATACTGTCCACCACTTCAACTGATTACTCTGACTTTTTGTCCTCTCAACATAAACATAAAATCTTGAACCTTCCCCACCTCCCTCACTCCGACTGTCTGACTCCTTCCTCATTGTATGTATTACTCCTGATTTGCCTCTTTTTGACCACGAAGACTTTCTTCTCAGTAAAAGTAAAAAATTCTCCCTCTTTGCTCTGAATATCTTTGCCTCCATCACCCTTTCTCCTGACTGAAACAACCATCTCTTTGTCATGGATATCTGCTCCCTGTACACCTCCATTCCCCACACTGATGTGTGCCTTCAAGCTCTCAAATTTTTTCCTTGATAAGAGAAGCCAACCTTCGATTGGAACCGACGTCCTCCATCCAGCAGAACTAGTTCTTAACCCTAACTCTTTTGAGTTTGATGGCAACTTCTTCGCCCAGATCTGTGGGTTAACGATTGGCACCAAAATTTGGTTTTAGCTATGCTTGTCTGTGCATGGGTTAACTGAGGCACCAGATCAATTATACCTACCAACATCCTCTTTCCCTTATATACTGTAGGTACATTGACAACTGCATCAGTCTAATTGACCTGTCTGAGGAGGAAATCTCCCTTTTCATCAAGAATGTTGAACATGTTCACTCCTCAATCCGCATCACTTCATATATTTCCACCTCCTCTGTTTCCTTCCTAAATATTGCAGTTTTCTTAGTGTCTCTGGTCTTCTTACCCTGGTCATCTATAAACCTATTGACTCCCATAGTTTCTTCCACTGCGACTCTTACCACACAACATCCTGTGCAAGAACTCTTTTCCCTGTTCACAATTATAGAGGCTTCATCGCCTTTCCCAGAATCATGATTCCTACTTCAAGCCCACCCTGATGCAAGACTTCTTTCGCCAATGCTTCTATCCGATTTGACTGTTCTACCTGCTCTTGAACAAGTTTTGCGCAGCTCACGCCAGACTGCCCTCACCCCCTCTACCCATCCCCCCTCTGAAAAGATAGTACTTGCTCTCACCCATTCTCCTTCCACTATGCGGTAATCAGAATCATTCACCACTACCTCCCCATTCTCCATTCTGACTCTACCACCCATCTACTCATCCCAGAACCTCCCTTAGTTACCTTAAAGCATGATTGTAACTTGGTGTGGCGTGGAACGGGTTCAGGACAGACGGGGAGATTGGAGAAATCGCCGGTCGACCTGTGGTATCTTCAGTGGTAAAGAGAGGGCGATGGTCATGTGTTGGACATGTGATGAGAAGAGATGATAGCCGAATGGCAAGGCAAGCCCTCATGTGGGAAACAACAGGTAAGAGAGAAAGAGGAAGGCCCGGGAGATGCTGAGAGGAACGTTGATGGGAGGGGTAAGAGCAGCAGGATTCGGCTCCCTCGGTGAGATAGAGCTGCTTGCACGGAGCAGAGACGGATGGCGAGATTTGATAAAATATTTTTAAAAGAAAACTGCTAGAACAAAAATTCAGATAGGAGAAGGTGTATCTTGGTCTACGCCCTATGGGCCGGCTACGGCTCCAAAGGTCAATAGATGGATAGATGATTGTAACATTCGCGATATACTTTTCAGGAGCTGCCTTCCTGTCTCCATCCAGAACCTTCAGAGCACTATCTGCTGTGATTGCAATCAGTGTAAGACTTAAACTACTTTCTTCGGACAGATATGATTCTCTTCCCTAATAATCCTTTTGAGATCAGAGAAGGATTAACTTGTACCATCGCCTTACATTATCTATGCCATCAAATGTAAGCGATGTAAGATGACCTACATTGGCAAATCAGGATGCTGCCTCAGAGACAGATGTCGTAAACATCTGTATGACATCATATGAGATGCAGGTACCCCAGTAACATCCCACTTCAACTCTTAAGAGCCATCAGGGTAAGGTGGATGTCCTAGTTACTGGCTTGGTGTCTTGTTCTTTTGGCAGCCATAGCCGATTGACCTTACAGAATCATCTGATTTCCTACATGGATTTCCTCACCCCACAGGGATCAATGTATCACTTTCCTGTGGGTAATCAATTACTAATTTCTTCCCCCATCCCCCCCCCCCCTTTTTTTTTTCGTTCCCATTCTCCCTTCTGATCCCCTCTCTCCATTCTTCCTTCCCCTTCTTCTTTGGCCTCTTACACCCTGAGATGATTTCCTCAGGCAATATTCAGGGTCTACACTCTACATTTGTAGATACGTTAGCACCCATCTACAGACAGGAGTCATGATCACTCTTTACCATCTTATATTTATAATCCTTATCTATACATATTTTGCCTCATTCTTCTATTCCACTGTAATTTCCAGTACTACCTTACTCTTTTTTCTTTTATTCCACTTCCACATATCTGCTATTATACTATTTCTTTCAGACACACTTATATCCCACCCCTCCCATTGCACTCCATGTTTACGTCCAGTCTTCCATGATCCCCAATTACACAGTATTTATCCCTTTTACCTAAAGAAGTCTGGCTCTGTTTGTTCATGTTTTCACATCCTAGTATACATTTCTCTATCTCAACCAATACCTGTCTAACTCTTGACACATCCTGTTATCACCCCCAACTCCTATCAGCTTCTCGTCTAATCACGGGACTAGATCCCCCCCCCCCCCCAATCAATCACATCTGCATTTGACTTATAGTCATCCACACTCTGGGAATTTCTGGATCGAGTCTAAACTTAAGTCTCGCATTATTTTATATTATTTCATTAATTTAAGAATATTTTTTAGTTTACTAATTTTTGACAAATTTTATTCTCTTATAATGTAGTACAGCGTCCTTTTATTTTATCATCTCATTTTGTATCCCACTTTTTATTTCTCCTTGATCTACTAGTTCCTCTCATTCTAGAAGTAGTAGTCTGTTCTTCATTGCAGTGTCCATTTGTGTTGATCTCATTTTCTGAAGAAGACCTTATGTAGGCCGAAATATCAGTATTTTGTTGTGTTCCTATTTTGTAAAGCTGTCACCATACCTTGAAGGAGTGTCTGATGTATTATTTATAACACCCACTCTACAAAACATTATGCTACAGAGTATGTTTCCCGCATAGCATCTAGAGTACCTAAGCACCAATTAACCTACTAAGCAAGCACCTTATAAGCAGTTGTTTGATCAGATTTTAGTATGAGTTTAGCATGTTTGGGATTTGCTAGAAGACACCATCCTTTGGCTCTCACTTCTCATGATGTAATGACATCATTTTCTTGTAAAAACTCTTTGAAACTATCTTGGTCTTTACAGCTAAAGAAACCCACCCAGAGTGTTTGCCTCCTGAGGTCTTTCAAACAGTGTCAAGATGCTAGGTGTAATATATGGAGGTGATGGTTCATGATGAGCTGGTAATACAAGGTTATCTAGAGCCGCTGGCAGTAGAAATCACAGGCACATCATTTACATCAACATTAAGACCTAGCTTTTGTCCTTTAGTGGTGATAACATTCTCATTGTTTTAGCTTCAATCTTGCCCTCATGAAGTGTCATATCTAGGGCTTGGATTTTTATGACATAAAAAGTGTCAAATATGATATAAAAATATGCTTGCATTTGTGACATAAAAAATGCAAAACATGACCTAAAAATGAAAAATATATACAGAAATTTGACATAAATTTCATTTGCTATTAAAAATGACATTAAATTATCTATAAATTTTTAGAATCATAGAAGATAGATGTGTCAAAATACTTATAAATTGTCACATTATGCCCATGTTCAAGAAGATTGTGTTGCTTTAAACTGGATTTCAAGTTTTATAGGTAACACTTTTTATCATATTTGAGTTTTCATCATTTGTACAATTGCATCTGATAACAACTTGTATTTTAAAATTTGAAAGAAGTCTATTATCACTGAGATTTGTTTTTTACTTTGTTCTACATCACAAGATGGCATAGCTGCAAATTTTTAAAATGTCAGGTCACTTGCTGAGAGATCATGTTCATCATCTTGAAGCATTATGTTTTTTGCAGCAAAATATGTTTGCAATCTTGCATAATGTTTGAAAAACCAGCATTTCTATGTAGTGCACTTTCTAATTTTCATTTAATCCTTTCATGTGTTCGATTTATTCCAATCTAAGTGTTTTTCCACAATGTCCAATGCATTACAGAGCACATTTCACACAGTTTCAAGATTTTTTAAAATTGCTTTTGAAATTCCACAGAAGTTTGACTTTATATATGCCAGATTTTTGTGACAGTCATAGAGAATAAGCTCTACACAGCTTCAATTGATGTTGAATAATGGCAGTCTAAGCCATTAAATGTTGTTTTCAAAGGTTGCATTGTCCTCACAATATCCACAGCTTCCAACATGTGATGATAGGTTGTGGAGGAAGTGATAGTTGTGGAGCTTCTTTGAATTACTGTACTCAAAAAGGAGCCATGGTGAATTTTTTTTTCCCATTTGAAATGAGCCTCTCCAAGTTAATAACATTTTCTTGAACTTCTTCACCTATTCTATGTAATGCATTAGCAAGGCAGGTTATGTGGATCAATTTTGGATAAAGCATTTGATATCCTTTTACAGCCTTTTTCATGCATGAAATAGCATCTGCTATTAAGAGGAGATTATTTTTTTGGAATTCATTTGACCACAATAACTTCATAGAATTATCAAAAAGGTCTGCTATGGTGGAATGATTTGTCCTTTTAAGAACCTCTATCTATTGTCCTTTCGAGCCGAAGACGGCACATAGGGCAGAACCACAATCTCAAAAACAGAAACCTTGCGTGCCAGAGTGGCACATATCGCAGAGATCACTGCTTCTAAAATATATGGCTCTGTTTCCATAACAATACTTTTTACAATGACAGCTTGTAAAGCCATCGATCAACCTCCTTAGTCGCCTCTTACGACATGCCTGGAAGGTCACAGTGTCACTATTTTAAGAACCTCACAATCAGGTAAAAATGTTTTCTCCTGGCTGTTCTTGTCTCAGTCTCAATAATAATATTTACAATATATCTGCTATCCACACCAGTAGTCTGGAAAAGTACAAACATAATGCTTCAAGATGATGAACATGATCTCTCAGCAAGTGACCTGACATTTTAAAAATTTGCAGCTATGCCATCTTGTGATGTAGAACAAAGTAAAAAACAAGTAGCCCTCTTGAATCTAGACAACATCCCTCCTGACTAATGTGTAACTCTGGGAGTCACCCCACTGCTGCAAAGTCATGAATAAAGCTCCGTCATGTTGCCTTTTATCATTAGCGTACGATCTAGGGATATATGATCAGCCATCATGATGACATTGCACACACAACGATAGTATGTAAGTGCATACGTCTATGGAAATCATGGACATCCTTACAAAGATTGTAATGGTCACTAGAAGGATGCAGGGGGATAAATTTTAAACCTTTGGAGAGAACAGACCTCTTATTGTTCGAGAGATGGAGGTCAGGAGGTATGCAAACAACTAAAGAGTCGGGAACAGAAGTGGAAAGTAGTTACCTTTGCTGACCTTGGAGATACAGAGGGTTGAAGTGAAGATGGATATCTGGGATCTATGGGCTCCAACTAATGGTAGAGGGCCTCAACGTTAGAGTTCTGAAGTTGCCCAGAAGTAATGTGCCGGATTTGGAGCCAGTCTGGGACATTCTTGAAGTATTGTGACCATACATTGAAAGGAAACAGGTACTAATATGATAAGAGAATCAAGGCATTCTGTAAATATTTTAATTGAAACTTGGTGATGTGGCTGCCAAGTATTGTTGGGCCTTTTTATGTTGTTACAACGGTTAACAAAGCAAATCTGAATGCCACATTAATAGTATTTAACAGATTGAAAGGAGGACTAGGTGGGGCTCAGAGTACCAGCAGGCGCCCCGTAAGTTATTCAGAGGTTGTTCTTGATGCTTATCCAAAAATTGTCAGGTTTGTTATTACTAACCCAAATGGAACATTTGCAGTGAGGATGACTGACACAGAGATTAAAACAAAGATGGGAAACACCATTAGCCTGTATGAGTTGATAATAAGCCTAAATGTGGGAATTTTTAAGATACTGTTTACAATGCTGCCAGTCTCTGACACTTATTTTAACAGCCTAACATCAAAGGCTTTTGCACCTAACATATTGATATGTCACAGGACCAACAATTTCGGCTCTCTATGATTAAAGGGTATGATGATTTTCTGGCACAAGAGGTTGAGATCAGAGAAATCTACACAAAAAATAAATTGTTGATGATGTTTGTTTTGGCATTGGTGTTATAGGAATGGGTACCAATTGGATTGCTCTCCTATCTTCAGGGGTTCTCCCAAGTGTGATTATGTCTGGCCTTGGTGTGGACATGTTCATTCAGGACTTAACAACTTCTACATGGATGAAGCAAATCTCAACTCTTTTCATAAGCACGTTACAGAAGCCTTGTACGACAGTCAAATTTAAGCTGAAGAGTTTGATAAAATTATTGACGAAATATAGCTTTATTCACATATGAAATCAAAAATACAAAACAAGTGTTGTGAAAATGAGCCAACAAAAAAAAGGAAGAATGGATCAGAATGGGTCAAAAGGGAGCAGAGAAATAATTCTCTGAGTTGTAGGTGAAATTCAGTGCTAGTTGTATTGTGTATGTAATGACACTCCTAAAGTCACATCTCTTTTTAACTTGATGGTGTCACCTTTTTAGAACCATTAAAAACACCCCATTTAACCACCACTTTCAATGCTCATTAAAATTTGTATCCTAAGATGGGTGCTCACCAAGGTATTGTATCTTGTCCGTAACGTCAGTACAGCTCTATGTAATGGGAGTTCTTTAGCAATCAGCTATTGTTATGTGTTTAGACCAGCATAGGTCACAAACAAGGTGGCACATTTGAGGTCTTCACTGGTTTCCCATAACTTGTCATGCAGGGTTTTTTCTGTGGGCAATATTTGTGTTCTTAGGGTGTTGAGAATGCTGCAGTCCTGTAGGCTATGCTCTAGAGTTTGGATGCTTTGCAGTCGCATGTTTCTAGGTCACTGAGCCCTATCTTGTGTAGGTGTGATCTGAGTTCATAGTGGCCAGTTCTGTGTCTGAATATCCTGGTTTGCTCATGTCTGCTGAGTTTAAACTGTCTTGTTGTAGCTAATATTTTCCATATAACTCTCCGTTCTGTTTTCCTAGCTTGCCTTGGGATTATCTTTATTTCTTTGAGGCTCTGGGGTTGGTTGGGTTGGACTGTGGAAGGCTCCCTTCCGCTTTTGTGAGTTCATCTTTCTCATTTCCAGGGAATCCGCATCATGCTGGTATTCACTTTAGGACCAGTTCTGTCTTTTCTGACAGTGAACAAATGTTCTTATTTCCTGAATGAGTGTGTCATGTTTCAGACTGGACATCATTTGTATGACTGACCTTGCATCACTAAGGATGACAATTTTTGGACTTTAGACCTCTTGTGTGTTGAGAGTTTGTATGACTGTGTGGAATGCTATTGCCTCTACTCTAAAGTTTGTGTCCCTCTCTTCAGCTGGAAGAGAGTATGTGTCTGTCTTTTCACTTGGATGGTGATTGCCACTGCCTCCCTTCATTAATGCTTCACTTGTGCATCCATCTGTGAATACCCTTATCTATATATCTCTGGGGTATTTTTCTATGAGCATGTTGAGAAATGGCCCTCATCTCTGTCTTGGGTTACTTGTTCTTTGAGACCATTCCTGGAATATTTAGGATTGTTTTAATTTACTTTTCATGGTTAATGGTTGGACCATGGTTCAGGAGGTGAGGGATTCACACAAATTTTTGTTTGGTTCTAATACAGGGTGTTTTTAAAGTCGCAGTGCAGTGAATATTTCTAATATTCAGTAAATGACGTAATCATCATCTACGTACCACAATTTTGTAAACCACATTTATGAACAAACCGCTGCTTCCTTTAAGGTTTTATTTACGTAAAGGACGGGCACTACGCTACTTTCACTGTCTCATTGCTTGAAGGAAATGGTGTTGACGATTGAAAACAGGGTATTTCTGGTTGAGCATGTCTTTCGTAATGGTGGTAAATATACGGATGAGGTCATTAGACAATTCGTGAGGAAATTTCCAGACTCACAAGTCCCTCACCGAAATTCTGTTACAAAATTGATCAAAAAGTTTCGTGAAACCGGTAGTGTGGTAGATGCATACCGATCTGGAAGACCTTCAATTTCATAAGACCAAATTATGGAACTCCAAGACAGAATTACAATGAGTCCAAATGCAACTTTAAACCACTTGTCTCAACAGGTGCAAATATCTAAGAGTTCTGTTCACAAGGTTTTAAGAAGTGAACTACACTATCGTCCATACAAATTAACTGAAGTGTCTCAACTCCAAGAAAGAGATTATGAATCCCGTTTAAGCTACTGCATGTGGTTTCAGAATTTTATTTATGAACATGGCGCTGCCATCCTTGACGTCACTTTTTTCACTGATGAGGCCTGGTTTCATTTATCCGGTTATGTGAACAGTCAGAACAATCGGCTGTGGAGCAGTGAAAACCCCCATGAATTTCATCAAGTGCCGCTTTACGATCAAAAAGTCGGAGTGTGGTGCGCTATAAGTCGTATGCGGATAATAGGACCTATATTTTTTAATGAAACAATAAATGCAGAACGTTACCGTACTTTAATTCTGGAACCGTTCATAGCACACCTTACAGAACGGGAAATTATGGAATCCTGGTTTCAGCAGGATGGGGCAACAGCACACACAGCCACAACAACACTCAATTATTTAGAAAGCATATTTGCAAATCGCATTATTTCACGTGGAATCTGGCCTGCTCGTTCACCAGATCTAACACCCCCAGATTATTATCTGTGGGGGGCATTGAAGGGGAAAGTTTATGAAAATAATCTGCAGACAATTAATGACCTAAAGACTGAAATAGTAGACAAGATTAAACAAATATCACCAGACATTATTCTGAAGGTTTTCGCAAATATGGAAAGACGAATCGCGACATGTCTTGAGGCCCGTGGTGGACATTTTCAACATATGCTTTAGGCACAACTTTATTGTGTTAATACCAACATTACCCATTATAAGCTCGCCGATAGCAGTCAAGTATATTTGAATAATACCATTTATTTTACAATTTGTGTGACGCATTAGTTAACTGCATTTCTGGTGACGTTTTTTCTTCCGAGAGTAGAAATTCACTGCACTGCAACTTTAAAAACACCCTGTACATGTTCATGTTATCTTAATGTTACCCTTGCAAGATGATTTGGGCTCTTCCTTAAGAGTGTTTTTTTTTTTCTGTCTTGGAATTTTTGGTGCAGTGGGTGATCTAGTAGCCTTTTGAATTTTTTGTGCTGGATGAGGGTTTTGTACTTTCTTGAGAGTGCTAGAGGCTCAAGATCTGCTGATTTCTCCATTGTTATTATACAGGTGTTTCTCATTGCTTCTAGGGCTTGTTCTGAGTTAAATATTTTGGACTTTTCTACCTTCCCTACTCTTTCTTGGAGCAGATAAATGGCTGTAGTGACATGGTCCATGGCTGTCCAGATAGCAAAGTCACAAACGTTTAGGCTGTTTGAAATATGTTGGTTGCAGCATGTTGTTATGTCATTTATGTATATTAGGAAGATTGTGGGTGCTACACTTCACTAAGGGACTCCTTCTTGCAGTGTGACTGACTTGCTAATATGATTGTTTTTTTTCACTCGGACGGTTCTTTGGAACAGGTAGTCTATGAAAAGTGTTCCTTGTTGCAGTTTCCTCATATTCCAAGTCTGGCTTGTTGCAGGACCTACTGAGTTAAGTACTCTGTGCACACCATGAGCTGTGTGTTTCATCAGTTTTGATCATGTTTTGATATTCCAATTGTTTACTATGAATAATGATATCGTATGACAAGGAACAGTTGGCTGTGTTCACTTTCTGTGCGGTTTTGCCTTATGTCTTTTGGCGTGTGCTAAGACTGCTATGATGGGGACTACAGCTACCTTTCTTTGTTTGAGAGATGAGTTAGTAATTCGGATGATTCCACTGGCACGGGCGGTTGAGCAATTATGGATTTTAATTTGTTTGTAGTGATACAGGGGCCTTCCATAACCATAACCAGGTAGTCTTTTATCCAGGAAAACATGTTTTGTGAGACTCTTGCTTGTAGAATTTTTCATTCAATATCAAAGGCATGGGAGTGGTCAAAGAAAATGTCCATTAATTTCTGTTTCTCCTGGAAGGCATTTTTTGTGTGAGATATGTCTGTTGGTCCTCTGAACTTGTTTTGTCTGTATCCTGTTTGTGTTGGGTTGAAGAGTGAGTTATTTTCAAGTACCAGATCTGTTCATTATCCTCTCCATCAATTTTCCTGCACAACTGAGGAGACTGATTGATTTGTAATTTTTAAAATCCTTTTTGTCCTTTTCTAGTTTCAAAATAGGCTGTCTACTTACAGGTTGATATGACCTGACCTGAGTACCATCTTTGGTTAAAAATCATGAGAATAAACTTATTGGTGATGACACTTAGGTGTTTTCAACATCATCATCGAGTGCCCTCTCCGCATCAAAGGTTGGCTACCATGGAGCGCCATTCCACTCTGTCTCTTGCTTTGATGGTGCAGATTGCCATAGGCAGACTTGTCCACCTTTTGATGGTACTCGTCCATGTTAGTCTTGTTCTGCCTCTGCCTCTTTTACCTTGTATTTTCCCTTCTAATATTACTTTTATTAGACTGCTATGTCTTTTAACATGACCAAAAAATTTCATTTGTCTTGCTCTAATTGTGTTTAGTAGTTCTTTTTTCATTTTTAGTTGTTTTAAAACTTCTTCGTTTGTTTTCTTTTCTTTCCATCCAATTCTACCTATTCTTCTATAAATCCACATTTCAAAGGCTTCAATTTTCTCTTATGTTTTCTGGTCTAATGTCCATGTTTCTGCACCATACAGGAATATTGAGAAGATGTAACATTTTGCTATTCTTAGTTTCAGCCCTGGTGTTATTTGTTTTGATGTTAGTATATTTTTCATGGCATTGAAATTACTTTTTACCATTCCTATTCTTTTATTTATTTCAGTTGTACATTTTCCATCACTGGTTATTGTATGTCCCAGGTATTTGTAGCTCTGGACTGTCTCTAGATGTATTCCTTTCACTTTGATATTTAATTGTAGGTCTTGAGAATTTTCTCTGTTTATGATCATAGTTTTGGTCTTTTTTATATTCATATCTAGTCCATATTTTTTGCTTGTCATGTTTATTACATTAAGTAATTGTTGTAGATCTTTAGGATTTTCTGCTAGTAGAACAGTATCATCAGCATATCTTAGTTTATTGATTATCTTCCCATTAATGTTAAGGCCTGGCATCTCATTGATGTTTTTAAAGATTTGCTAAATGTATAAATTGAACAAGCTTGGTGATAGGATGCATCCTTGTCTTACTCCTCTTTTTATATCAATGGGTGTAGAGTTCTCCTTGTTATATTTTATTATTGCTGTTTGATCCCAATACAAATTACATATCAGTCGTATGTCTGTGTCATCCAGATTTATATCTTTTAGGCAGTCTATAAGTTGCTCATGGTGTATTCTATCAAATGCCTTAGTGTAGTCTATGAAGCAGGCATATATTGGTTTGTTTACTTCTATGTACTTTTCAATCAATGTCCTCATGCTGAATATGGCTTCTTTTGTCCCACTGTTTTTCTTGAATCCGAATTGCTGCTCATCTAGTTCATTATTAATTTTATTCTGAATCCTTCCTTGTACAAATTTTAGGTGTTTTCAGAAGGAGGAATTCATTGGTAATACCATGAGCTTCTGGTGTCTTTCTCTCCTTTCAGATTAGTATTGCTTCACCTAACTACTGTAGACTGAAAACCATTGCTGGTATTCTTGTTCATGATTTATTCTGAAGAAATTTGGTTTGGGCTCTTAATTCTTTGACTCATTCTGGTGAAATATGTATTTTACTGTCTGGTAGATTTTTGCCCAACCTTGCCGGTAGCAACATTGGATTCTGAGACTAGCACTGTTTTTGTTCTTTCTATGCTGTCATCATTTAGGCTTTTCGTTAAGTTCCATGGTTTTTTATGTCCTCGAGGTTGAGTTTGACTAATTTTTAATGCCTACTTTCTCATGTGCTTTTTTTTTCTCTTTGGTGAAGACTGCCTTTGTCTTGTTGCGCAGGATGTTCTCTTCTATGGGATTATTTTCAATGTTTTTCCCTGCATTTGCTGAGTTCAGCGTGAAGATCGAGTTTTGAGATTCAGAAGGGTTGGTAGTCCCTCCTGCTTCTGGGAATGCTTCATGCTGCTGCAAGGAGAATGATCTCATTAAAAGTGTTAATTTTGGAATTTAGGGCTGCTTTTACTATTTTTATTTTCTTCAGATCACAGTCAATTTGTGAAGTAAAGAGGTCAAAATTTGCATTTTTTATAGTTCCAGCTTGGAAAGGAGGGGGGTTGATTTCATGTGGTAGCTTGTTTTTTTTAAGTGGTTTGGGTCTGTGATAACTGTCTCCCAGTTGTTGGAGAACATTTCAGCTGGCAGTCTTCACTGCATTTTCATTCTGTAAATGGCAAGATCTGGGCTGATTGTTGTTTGCCAGGAGGACCTGGAATAATGTAAGTGTTGATCTTCAGGTTTGCTGAATATGACAATACTATTCTCTATGACAAAGTCTTTTACCTCCTCACCCTTTCCATTAAGGCCCAGGTACGCCCAATTTTGAGCACGGCTGTCAAAGTTCCCAATGATTATCCAGTTTTAATTTGTTGGCTTGGAGGCAAGACACTTGACAGCAACAGAGTTGAAAGCTGTCAGCCACTCATAGCTGATGATTTGCACCAGTACTGCTGAACCAGAATCATCCAGACCCTACTCCTCATCTTTGAAGTGCCACTAGTTACAGACTAACCAGTCAAGTCTGGCCAAGCGAGTAGGAATCAAAGAGGGAAGGCAACCCAATACTCAAAAATGTTGTGCTGAAGATGTGTTGAGTCGAAAGGCGCAAATATCACAATTCTATTGCAAACATCAACATAATGCGTCTACCCCTACTTAACATCTGGATGAAGTATAGGACAATAAATTCCTTTAGCAGTCATCGGGTGAATACCAGAAAGAAGGAAAAGTTTCTATGGCTTGATGCTTTTCAGGTGCATATCTTTGTTAGGGCGTGAATAGATTTTGCTGATGGTGAGATCTTTGTTCATGGTTTTCAGGCTGGCATGTATTATGGGAATGCAGTTCAGATCTTTGGTTTTCCCAGGCAGGAATTAGGTCTTTGGTAGCAGGTAAGACTCCTCCCTTGGGTCTATGATCTTGGTCGTGTCTAAAATTTTGTATCCCCAAATGGAAAATCAATGTAATCTTTGAGATGGGTTTATTTGATGCAGCCCATACATACATCAATATTTATCGTGTTCTTTTAGAAATTCCTGGAATTCTGTTTTTGTGCATGCACATGTGTAACTCCCTCTACATTCCATTCATTATTCTGAGCCCAGTTTTCACATCTTGCTTGGTTGTTTCTGTGGGGTTTGGGCTTCTGGTTCCAGTCCTTTTTGGAGGGTCCTTTAGGTTCTGGGAACTGGTGCTGTTCCTGTTTGGCCACGACTCCATATTGGTCTTGAGTCTGTTGCATAGCATTTGTTATATTGCGTAGTTGTCCACTTTGTAGTACCATGCCACTTGGACTTACATCTTTCGTCTTCGGCTGTTGAAATTTCTTCTCTGAATACCTCCTCCCATAGGCAGATTGCCTTGCAAGGCTTTTGGACTCTGCATGTCCATATTTATAGTAGGTCTTAATTATTGCCCTGGCCTTTTTTCTATCAGGAACTTCTACAAGGCAGCAGTGGTTTGACATTATGTGTGACCTTTACATAGTAAAAGTAAAGTACCCACGTCACGCCAAGTGGCGTATAGGGAATATGGTGTTAGTGACCATAAATTTTACAGACCTTCATCACATGATTCTTGGGGTAATGTGGTCGGCATTACGCCCGTGCCACTTTACTTTCCCATAAAATAATCAGTGACATTTACATGGATAGACGTAACTTTTTCCGGACCACTATCGACACATTGGCTCCACTTATAAAGGTGTCTACGGGACCAAAACCGACACATCGGCTTCGACCGAGTGCGGTTGAATATTTTAAAGTAAATTAATGATTCTGTATATTCACCAATACTTGTATTTGATATCGAGTTGTTGTTATTGACGGATTACCACAAGTTGATACGAGCTTGTTGTTTGCCCTTTGACTCATAGAATGTGGCGGGTCGTAATGGCTTTCTTGACATTCCCGGCTCTTACTGGAGGTTGGAGGTCGTCTGTCCCAGGCTACGCTGGGAAACTACTAGTCCAGCCCAGAGGTACTGCAATACTGGGTCCTCAATCAGCCACCACCTAGGGAACACGTCGATCCTTGCTTCTGTTAGCCAGTCTGTTTTGACGCAGACCGTTACCAGGGGAGACCACGAGGAGGTAGATCTGCTAGGTCTTGGCCAGCTGATGGTGCGCCGGCCCTGCTATTGCAACCGCAGGTGCTTAAGCTCCCCCATTTGATATCGAGAAAAAGCTTAATAATTCTTCCTTCGATTACCATGTGATATTTTCTTTGTTATGTAGATGGTTTGTTTGAATTTTTGATGTAAATGTGTGTTTATTTCTGACAAATAGTGGCCAAACCCACTTCTACTTAGTAGTTTAATTAATATTTCTTGTGCCTAATTTCATATTTGTGGGCAGAAATTTATCAAGTAAAGTGTATTTTGAAGAACTTCGGATCAGTTTGTATAAAATGTTGAGAAGAATGGATAGCAACACACTTCTAGTCAGGGAAAATAGAGGTGCGTGAAATATGATATTTTGAATGGAAAATTATCTGCCTTTGAATGTTTATACTATTTGTAATAAATAATAAATTTTTTCCTTCAGATATTAGATATCACCAATAAATCAATTTTCCTTTCCGGTGATTTATAACATGCACAATATATAATTATATTGTTGCGTGAAATTGTAAAATGAAAAAGACGTAATGGAATTTTTCTAAATTGAAAATTGATCAGGTACAAACCTAAAGAAAACCTAAATTCCAACCAAGTCATGTGCTTATTCGGCGGGATTATCGATAATAGGTCGCCGTCCGCAGTACATGTTCACGCGAAGTAGAAATGTGAGAACAAGTCTGTGGATACTTCTACTCTCCTCCGCTTCACTGAACTTGTTATCAACCTTAATACTTTCGAATTCAATGGTCAGTTCTATGACCAAGTCAGTGATGTATTTATGGGACCCAAGATGGGTCACCTTGAACATCAAATATTGAACTCGTACTGTTGCCCCCTTCCCCATAAATACCTCCGGTACATCGATGACGGTTTTGGACTGACTGACTTGCCGGAAGATGACATCTCTAGGTTCGTTGACAACTTTCCTAAATCCATCAAAATTACATCACATGATATCTATACCATGTCCGTCACCTTTCTTGATCTGATCGCTTCCCTTGGTACCTCCAGCCTGCACACTTCCGTCTTATAAAAATCCAGACGCCCGCTGTTATCTTCTCTACACCTCGTCTCGTCCATCTCACCGCAGAGATTCGATTCCATATTCTCAATTATTACGACTTCGTCGTATCTGCAAGGATGATCAAGATTTTCTCCAACAGGCCCACCTGATGATAAGTTTTTTTTAGGTGTCGTCTTTATCCTGACTCCGTTGTCCAATCTGCTTTCCAAAGAGCACATTTCCCGGCCCGTGGTACTTACCCCATCCACCCGCTGTTCCTCTGATAGTACCATATTTACCCTCACCTACCAACTTCACAACTTGGCTGCGGTGAGGATCTTTAACTAATACTGCTCCATTCAACACTCAGATCCCACTACCCGCATACTTTTCAGTGATCCTCCTTTGGTCGCCTTCACATGCAACATGAGCCTGAGAGACATTCTTGTCACGAGCCTCACCAATTTGGTCTTATTCCCTAATAGGCAATTCGACATCAAGGAGGGGTTTGTGTGTCACGGAATATCATCTACGCCATAATATGTAAGCATTGCCAGATGACGTATGTGGGCAAGTCAGGACGACGCCTGAGTGAAAAAATTTTGTGAGCATCTTCGTGATGTTCAGCAAAAGACTGGCAGCCCAGTGTCTGCTCATTTCAGTTCCCCTGGCCATAGTGGTAAACCTGACATGCAAGTTACTGGCATTGTCTTGTGTCACTCCAGCAGTCGCAGCCAGTTCACCCTTGAGAATCATCTCATTGAATGTTGGGTTCACTGTCTCCCCTAGGCATGAACATATCGCTCTCATACACATAGGATACCTATCACACATTTCGTACCCCTATGCACTACTGAACCTATACATGCATGTATATTTGTCTGCAAATGTATTGGCACATTTGAATCCTTCTGGTTTTCTTTTGTGTGCTTTGTAGTAATATATACACATTTATGCTTGTAGGCATGTATGGTTATGTTCACATGCTTTTTTACACATCTGTTCGTTGTACACACACAGAGTTAGATATACACAGTTTATATGTATCTTGTACACACCTCCCCAATAATTTTAGAACCCTTCTTTTTTTCTTTCCTGAATACCTGGTCAGTGAGATATATAGTTGGTCAGCCCGCCCACTTATTTTAGTTCATTCAGAAGCTGATCACGCTCTGGACTGCAGGGAAGTAACTTTTTTTTAAAATTTCCTTTCTTGAGTATCTAGCATGTTATCGCCATGTAGTTAGATTTGTATATATATCCTTATATATATATTTTTGTGCTGTTGTTTGTTGTTCCAGGCCTACTTGGCCGAATAATTTATTTTCTATTTTGTTAATTATCACGTAAAGCTGTTACCATACCCCCTTTATTCTTCTTTTTTAAAGTTGTTATTATCATCAGCTTTGCAGCAGCTTCTCATCTCTATGCATCTTGATACCTTTACTCCTTTACTAGAAACGCGAAGAACGGTATAGACTATTCACAAACACTGGGTCACCACAGACTACGCAGTTATCCTTTTTTAATCCTAAAATTACGCTAGAATATTTCCACTTGAATGAAGGAATTACTCTGCTTTTCCATATAAATTTCCTCAGACATTTATTTTTGAATGCGTTCAACTTTGTTTCTATGTCTCTTGTTGCTTTCCAGCTCTCACATGCATATAAGGGTAGATAGTACATTTGATTTGAATAGTCTAAATTTTGTGTTTGTGCTGATGAGTTTTGATTTCCACAACTTTTCAAGACTTCTGAAAGACATTGCTGCTTTAGCTATTCTGATTCTAATTTCTTTACTTGTATCCTTTTCCCGATCAATGTGACTTCCAAGGTAGACAAAGTGGTCGATCCCTTCCACTGGTTTATTTTCTATGTATATTCTGTCATCTGTTGGGAGTAAGCTTTTCATGACCATAGTCTTTTCATGATTGATCTCAAGCCCAATTTTGCTGGCTATTGATGATAGTTAATTTGTGTTTTCCCGCATCATTTTTATCTGACTGCTGATGAGGACTATGTCATCAGCAAAGTTGAGGTTCTCCAAATGGTCTCCTTGTATCCATTCAATGCCTTTGTTACTAGTTAAGCGTAAAAATTACCACCTCAAAATTATTTTGTTTTGTTTTGAATTTGATAGCTTGCCATGGGCAAACTCTCTCTCTTTCTCCCCCTTCAGATCTAACATTGAAGTGGTAGTAATTTTGACTGCGGTCTCTTAAATATGCAAGTCACAGATAGGTAATGTAATCCAGGGTTTAAAGAAAAGAAGTCCCAATGAGTAATCCTTGTCCATTGCTACTGATAGTGCTGCAGTGATGATACAGTGGTCTTACTGCATTTTTAAAAAAAAGCAGTTCAAAATGTAATCGCAGTACACTATGTCATTCATCGATGATAGTTTGTTGACAAAACTTTAGTGAGCATTTGCGTAGGTCATTATATTATGTCATTAAAGCAATCAACAAAATCAGAAGCAATTCATTAAAAGAAAGACTAGGGCAACTTAATGTTGAAAAACATGAAGAATTCAATCGCTTGCTGCCTCCTGCAGTTTTTTTTACTATTATAAGCTTCTTGGCAGTTCCTGGAAATGAAGATGTTGCTTTTACAGGACACCTTGATTGATTCCAAAAATGTCATAGCTCATTTTACAGACTTGTTTCATAAATTTAACAATATGAAAGGAATCTACATATTCAATGCGCAGAGCTGATTTTAATGAAAACAAAAACTTTAAGGTTTCTGGAAAAATTTCTTCCTTAAAAATGTAATTTAGGAACAAGGGAATTCAGCTGGTTTCAAAATTTATCAGCATTATAAGATTCTGATTTCAAAATTTGAAGATATTCTTAAAGTGACATACCCAATTGGGCTTGGGCCCTTTTTCAAGTACAAACACTGAGAACAATAGTAAGAGAACTAATAAGAGTAACAATAAAAGAGGAATTGGAATTTGAATTCCAACACCAACAGTTCTGGCTACAAAGATAGATACCAAAACATTGTCCTGAATTATGGATTATGGTACAAAAGTTGATTGCATCATATTTAGTGGAATGTGGATTCAGTGTGATCACAAATCTGTTAACTAAAAAAGAAACCAAATTCAAATAGCTAATAATACAGAATACAGAAGAGAGGTCAAGGTATCAGCAAGACAAAGCTGGAAAGACAAAACAGAGAGCCTCAATCTAGACAAAAATTGACACAAACTCTGGAAACTTGCAAAAGTTCTGAGCGATGAAAACAACTGCCAACCTTCAATAACATTAGCACATAATCAGAACATCCACACAGGCAAAAGGGCAGCAAACATACTGATAGAAACTTACAAAAACATAAGTAGAATAAACATTACAAAAGACCAACAGAAAGCTGCAAGAAAGGAAAACCGAGATGCAAAACATATGCCTTTAGTACCAGAAGAACACCAGATGACAATCTTTACACCAACAGAACTAGATGTAGCCCTCAAAAGATTGAAGCTCAAGAGTTCCCCTGTAAAAGATGGAATCACCAACAAAATGCTCATAAAACTGGGACAGAAAGCCAAGGGCCAGCTTCTAAGGATAATAAATGCTAGCTAGAAGAGAGGTCAAATGCCGGCAACCTGGAAAGAAGCCATTATGGTGCCCATCCTCAAGCATGGAAAAGACCCACTGGACCCAAGTAGCTGCAGACCATTTAGCCTACTGAGCTACCTGAGCAAACTTATGGAAGGGCTGGTCAACAGAATTATGTGGCATTTGGAGACAAAACAATAAATCATACCACAACAAAGTGATTTCTGTCAGCACAGATCAACTGAAGACCTGATCACCTATATCGTGCAGGAAATAGAAGATGCTTTACAAGAAAAGAAACACACACTAGCAGTGTGGGTTGACATGGAGAAGGCTTTTGATAGGGTATGTAGAGAAAGATTAAAGAATAAGCTTCTCAGATTTGGCATCCAAGGCCGTTTATTAAATTGGATATCTCAATACCTACAAGACAGAACGGCCAGAGTACAAGTACATGGACAAGTAAGTAAGAAAGCCAGAATCGAACAAGGTGTCCCACAAGGTGGAGTCCTATCCCCAACGCTGTTTTTAATTTTCATAAATGACATTGTAACGAACATTCCACTCAGAATACACTCAGCAATGTATGCAGACATCACTGGTGCTATGAAATATACACCTATCGAGACTCTAGAAACAGTAACAGGTTTACAACCCTTAGAAGACAATCAGAAAATTAAAGTAATGCAACAAGCGGAAAAATATAAAAGGCTCCCTTGACTTGACTTAATCCCCTTGTTAGGCATGAGCTATAAGCTCTTTACAGCTTAATGCCTCTCGCATGAAGGCGCAGGTCCTTCTCAGTTGTACAGCGTGCTATTTATGGATGGAAGTAGTGAGAGTAACATGCTCTGTCGGTTTTGTAAATGGGGACAGTGTAGTAGCAGGTGATCTCAGATTGTTGACGGCATTGTTTACAGATTGGATCATGTTGTGTTTTTATTCTGCTCAGGTGTTGATTGGTAGGAGCATGGCCTGTTCTCAGCTGGAATATCAGGCTTTGATCCTTTCATCTGAGCTTCCGCACAGGGTCGAAGGGGTCTGGTTTTGTTTGATATCTGTAGAGTAGGCGTCCAGTCTTAGCTGAAGCCCACATATTTAACCATTCCTTGTGGTAGTTGTTTCTCAAAATTTGCTTGCATGTTTTGAGGCTAACTTGAACAGGAAGCTGTGGTAGAGATGCTCCCAGTTTAGCCAACCTATCCGCTCTCTCATTTCCCGCAATGCCGATGTGACCAGGGATCCATTGTAGGGTTACAGCCACGCCATAGGTAGTGGAGAGTTGGTTGGATAAAGATCTTATATTGGAAACCTCGGATGTTAGTCTGCTTTTAATTGCTTCGAGTGCTGATTTTGAATCCGAGAAAATATATATATCTTCCGGTGCGATGGTGCCACATTCAGTCCACAAATATCCTTTTGAATGCTCTCTCTATAGCTATAATTTCTGCAGAGTAATTGGAGCAGTATTCTCCGCATGGGCCGTAAATTTGGGGGTAGTCATCTGGGTGAGAGTAGGGATACTTGACAACAGCACCGTAACCAGCATTTAGGGTGGCCTTGAATGCAGATCCATCAGTATAAACGTGGACGGCATTGCGTGGATACTGGTCACTGGTTTCCAGTGCTATGGCTTTGAGTATGGGAGGTAGAGTATTTCTATCTGCTAAGGGGTCGGAGAGCTCAGTCCTGACACCGGGGACAACTATTTGGCGGCAATGTGCTTCAGGGCGGATGGGCATATCTTGGAGTCTGTCTGCTGGAAGGTGATGTTTGGAGCTGTAGTTAGTTGCATGGTCTAAAAAAGGATGATTTCTTAATCCGGGTTTTCTGCCGCCACTTTTCTACCATAATGTGATTTTCCCCTGTTGGTTCCATCCGCAAATATCTCTCATAGGTTTCCACTACAGCACGTTCTCTTCAAATGCCAAGAGGTTCGATGTTATTGTGTATTTCGCAAGCATTATTAGGAGTTGATTTCATAGCACCGCTAATAAATCTCAGGGCTTGATTTTGAATTTTTTCTTAGCTTTGGAGTAGAATCTTGCTAGCAATAGATTGGTGAGGTAGTGAATAGTCTATTACTGATCGCATGTGACCAATATAGAGCGCAGTGTTTGTTGGTCTGCCCCCCATTTGAAAAGTGGCGAGGTGTTTGATGATCCTGAGTGTAGTAGTGGTTTTCTCTATCAGCTTGTTTATGTGTTGTTTCAGAGATAGCCTTCGGTCTAAGTCAACTCCCAGGTATCTTGGATATTTGTCGTAGTTTAGTTTCTCTCCGTTCATCCGGACATCTATTTCTTCCCCTTTGACTTTGTTGCTTAGGGTAAATATACTGTAGACTGTCTTCTCAGTGCTAGGCTCTAACTTCCAGAACTGGCAGTAAGCAGCAATGGTAGTGAGGTTCGTATTTATGTTATGGGTAAGAGCTTGAATATTCTTGCCTCTTACCCAGATGGCAAGATCGTCCGCAAAAAGTGCCTTATGACATGTGATATATTCTGGCATGTCATTTATAAACATAAGGAACAATGTGCAACTTAGGGCTGATCCTTGAGATAGGCCTTCCTCCAGGGTTCTTTTTTGGAAGTTGTTCCTGTGTATGTTGTTTGTATTGTTCGATTACAAAAGAAGCCCTTTATCCACTTGTACATTCGTCCTGATATTCCCATTTTTTGCAGTTTAAATAGAAGACCTTTTCTCCAGACTCTGTCATATGCTTGTTTCAGGTCAATGAATGTGGCTATTACGTGTTTTTGCTCCTGGAATGAGTCACCTATCTCTTGAGATAGTCTTATCAACTGGTCCATGGTATGCTTGTTCTTTCTGAAACCTGCTTGGTAATTGTTGAGTGTCTTCGTGTTCTCAGGCCACACTTTACAGCCTTTCGTTGACCATTCGTTTTGCTATTTTCCCCAGATTAGAGGTCAGTGAAATTGGTCTGTAACTACTGAGGTTGTTGGGATCTTTCCCTTTCTTTAGTAAGGGTGTTACATTTGCTTTCTTTCACTGAGCTGGCAGCTTACCCTCTCTCCACGTTATGTTGATAAACTCTAAGATGACATCAAGTTCTTTGATTGAGAGGTTGGTAATAAGTTCGTTAGTCAGTCTATCGGGGCCAGCAGATTTCCCCTTATTACACTTATCAAGGGCAGCTTTTAGCTCTGGAAGGGTGAAATCTTTTTCAAAAGACTTCAGTGCTTACTGTATGGCACTTTTCCATTTCTTTGGTAAGTTTGTTAATAGCGTAGTCTAGTCTTTGGTTGTCTCGTTGTTTATTGATACTGGCGAAGTAATTGTTAATGGCTTCTGCTTTCTGTGTACTAGCTGGTATTACTTCCGAACCCACCTTTAGTGGCACAATGTTCAAGCATCTTTTTTTCCCTGATAGGTTAGAAATAAGACGCCATGCTTGCTTGCCTTCCTTTCTTCAATCCAGGTTTTCACATTTCTTGATCCATGTGACCTTCTTTGCTTTAGCGCTTAGTAGTTTAACCTTCGCAGTCAATCTGTTGTAATTTGTTTTGTTGGTGGGGGTTGGATGTTTTTCGACTAGTCTTCTTGCTTTTTTTCTTTCTTTGACAATGCACTCTAGTTCTTCATTCCAGAACGGTTTGAATTTACTACGGCATCCTCGGGGGATGGATTG
The DNA here is from genome assembly GCA_032433765.1 of Megaustenia siamemsis. Lineage (NCBI taxonomy): Eukaryota > Metazoa > Mollusca > Gastropoda > Stylommatophora > Ariophantidae > Megaustenia > Megaustenia siamemsis. The sequence continues at coordinate 31,789,073 of JAVIAB010000156.1, forward strand.
TTTTGCAGATTGTAGAATAGCTGCGGTGATGTTGTTATAGACAGTGTCAATATCAGCTGTTATATCTATCTCTTGAAATCCTTGGTTTACTAGGTTCCGGAATGTTGCCCAGTCAGCTTTTTAATATTTTTATTGAATGGCACTGTTGCTGGACAACTGCTTATAGTTTCTTTATTGTTGGAAATTTCTAGTATAATAGGTCTATGGTCACTACCTATGTCGTCGAGGACACTGAGGGAGCACTTGGGATGGATGTCAGCTGTCACCAGAGTAAGGTCAGGTCTACTTGAGGTTCCACTGGCTCTATGAAGGAGTGTAGGTGGGGAATCAGAGTTTTGGAGTAATATAAGAGTAGTTGTATTTATGAGTTCTTCGATGATCAATCCTGTGTGGTTTCTGTTTTTATAGCCCCATAGATGGGAGTGGCCATTCATATCTCCTGCTACGATAGTTCTGAAAAGATCAGTGTTAGTAAAGAGTGGTAGGCTGATCATGTTTTTTGGTGGGTTGTATACATTAATAATTTTTAGCGGTTGGTTGTTTGTCCAAACTGTCACTTCTTGGATATCAGTTTCTTCATTGGTTTCTACTGGGGAAACCTCAGCCTGTATGTCGTTCCGAATGAGCGACATGATCCCTTGACATTTATGACACTTGCATCGGTGTGCGGTGTAGCCTGTAATATGGAAATGAGCTTCTCTTGGTAGCATTGTTTCCTGGATGAGTGCAACGTGGATGTTTTGATCTGATAGCAGCTTTGCCAAGTCCGGTTTTTTAGTACGTATTCCTGAAATGTTGAGTTGCAGGATGCGGAGAGTTGAAAGGTTGTGTTGGGGTCCGGTAGCATACTTGTCACTGCCCTCCCCCGTGTTGCAGAGGACATCGTGGGCCTTGATGACCGAGGTGTCGCCCGAGCTCGTATAAAGTGGGTTGTCGTATTCGAGGCATGATAATTATTGGGGGTGTCATGGGTGTTTTCCTTTTCATCCCCAATGGAGAGTAGCTCGGTGTGTTGGTGTCCCAGTACGTCACGTCCTGCCAGTAGTTTAACACTTGCTTATGTGTCAGCGGGTTCATCATTCTCTTGTCAGAAACGCTGACACAGTCTGTAGCGGTGATGAAAACTGGCATTCCCCGCCACCAAGGAACCTGCACAGAGAGTCAGAGGTGTGATAACCGCCTTGCTACGCTCCTTTGACGTCCATGGGGATTGACAAACAGGAGACAAAAGGAAGGATCGAGGCAAGAACACATTTGACCCATGAGTTGGGGATGGGCTAGTGAATTCAGTGCACACAATTTCTTACACAGTGGACTGCACTATCGCACTTAGAGGGTACCATCCTCTCCTTGGCCATTTATGTCGGGCATTACACAATGCTCCTTGTTGCAGGGTTGGCCTTACCCTGGACGGGCTGTTAACTGTTATCTCTAGTTAACGGGTTTCCATCAACCCTGTGACCTCCGGTAACAGACGATGCTAGCGATGCATATGTTTAGTAATTTATCGTGTGTCCATGGTGTGTTAGACTAAGGCCCAGTGTCCAGGAATAAAACATTCCACTTGAATACACACACAAACCCTGGTTGTAAACAATAGCGTCGGTGGCAGGTATCCGAGGGTGAGTGATTGTCAGCTATAAGTAGGTTATGATCTATCTATCTTTCGTTCGCCAAAGTAGGTTAACACTGTATGATTATTAGTTTATTATCGGTAATTATTTCAGTCACTTTATAAATCCTTCGGAATGACAACAACAACACAAAAAACTCAATCCGTGTGAATGGACATACACAAAAAATTGTAAATCACTAGAGCGATCTGCAAGCAGCTACTAGGCTATGCCATGTTACCGGAAGTCCAAAAGGCTCCCTAACCACCCCATGCACCAAAGAATAACTAGTTTCGGAAAAGGAACACTAAAGAGGAGCAACTTCTAAAGAACTGGCAACTAGCAACCCAGTACTGTCCCAAACATTGCCAAAACCCATAAGCCCATCTGATATGACTCCTCATGGGGAAACACAAAATACCAGAACTTAAGGAAGACATAATAGGAATCATGAAAAAAGACACCCAAACAGACACAGAGAGAAAACACATAGCAGAAAAACACATAAAACGACAACTACCCACAGGACTACTGGTCACACATATGGCTCTGCTACAAATGCCACCAGAAATGGAGGAGGAGGTGTGTTCTTGAGGCTGAATAACCAGGAAGAGATCACCAAGTCAATAGCTACTGGGAAATTCTCAAACAACTATAAAGCAGAAACCGAAGCCTTCAAAGATGCTGCAAAATTGGCTATCCAACACAAAAATAACATGCACAATAAATTGATGATACTGACTGATGCACTGTCAGTCATAACAGCTCTAAAAACCTCCAGGAACAGTGAGTTAGATGACTTGAGAACAACCTTAGACCAACTGTGCAATAACTTCCTGAGAGTGGTTATCCAGTGGATACCATCACACTGTAATGTACACGGAAACAAATACGCAGACAAATTAGCTAAAGAGGGAGGGAGATTACCACAAGAGAGCGATCTGGTCAGCTATGATGAAGCGAAATCCATCATCAAAGGCCAGTATCATGAAAAATGGAAACAGGAACACCCAAAGTATAATGAGAGGGATGGATACCTCCAACTATCAAGGAGGGATCAAGTCATCTTACTTTGCCTATGCACTGGCCACAACAGAATGAGAAACCACATGTTCACCAAACTCAAAATAGGAACTACCAGCCAATGCCACTGTACAACATGACAACAAAACATGTCCTACAGGATTGCCCCCAGTACACAGACCTGAGAAGGACAATGTGATCCACACCCACCTCCCTGGAAGAGAAACTATACAGGGAAATCGAATCACTTAAACAGACAGCTGCCTTCATAAGAGTCCGGAATCAGAGTCTGAATGAGCCATGATCGCAGAAGAAGAAATAGTTAATAGTGTTGAGATTGCTGCTGACAAAAAGAGAGCTGAACATAAAAAGAATTGATAGCATATCACTAGGATGATTCTTCTCTTTTAAAATGTTTATATTTGTGTTTTTTTATTTTAAAATTATATTTCATTATGTTAATTTTTTTCTGTGCAATGTGAATTATAGATACCATACGTTGGTTTTAATAAATAATTTGATAATTTAAAGTTTCTAAGAAAAATTATTTATACAAAATAGAACCACAAATTTATCACTGCTTTTTCTATTTGCTTAAGGAAGTAGATTTCCAAAGAGGTGGTGAGCAATTTTTTTCCTCAAAAGGGGGTGGTGGGCCTAAAAAGTTAGGGAACCACTATTCTAATCCTACCATGCTCATTTCGTCATATAGCATGGGGGGTATATCAGGACAACTTATTGGCAGCTTGTCTGTGGTCTTGTAGACTGGATGGCACAAAGGACGTTTGTAGTACAGATTGCACATGACAAGAGAACATACACTTTCATGCAGTGGTCACCTATTGTCTTAAATTTTGCAATGGGTTGTTAAGTCAGACAATGAGAAGAGAGGTCACCTGTCTCTGTCTAAGAGACCAAAAGGTTCGTTGGTGTTGACATCTCTGGCTCTAGGGCTGCCTATGACCTGTGGGCCCACTGACTGCCAGCTAAGCATTACAGCACAGCTATTTAAGATTCTCTTGTAGATCCTGTAGATCCACACAGAATTGTGGTTATAGGGGGGCAGTGCCCCAGTCTTTTGCTGAAATGCATCCTCAAGAGCATGCGCTCTCTGGAGATGCATCATGTTGTCATAGTATAACCAGTATTCACTTTGATATGCATGAGGGTACCATTTGAATACCTCATGCATATGCTCTCCAAATTGACAGTGCACCCTATCCTCATTAGATGGATCACTGTGGCACTGTTTCAGAGGAAGGTGATACTCAGATGTGGAAGTTGGTCTTCCGAGCCAACATCCATTTGTCCAGGGCTGCCACAAGGCTCACCATTGTCACCAGTTCTATTTAACGTGTACACAATAATGATGGGAGTAGAAGAACTATGACTTTTGCTGATGATATTCTGGTATATCGACAGGGAAGAGACAGACGGGGAATCGCCTCCACAATGCAAGATGAACTCGATTGCATTTCTTCCTGGTATGGGGTTTCAGGTGCCTTGGTTAATCCTAATAAAGCACCAGTTTCATGGTTCTCCTTTAATAATCATATTGTTAATATGACCACACCGGTAGTACAAATGGGAGCTGATGAGGTGACCAGGGACAAGTTGATGACATACCTCAGAGTTGTTTTATCGCAGCCTGTGTTTTCGGAACCATGTCAACCATGTGATAATAAAATCCCGCAAAGGATTAGCCGCCTTGAAGGTCATGGCAGCTGTCAACATTGAGCAGAGGCTACTTACTCTTCTGTTCCAGGGATTAGTCCTCGCACCAATCGAGTATGCCCTTGCAATTCTTACTGTCAGGACAACTCAAATTGATAGGCTGGAGAAAATACAGAATGAAGCTATGGGCATTATCTTGGGATGTACAAGGGACACTTGTACAGTGTAGCAATGAGGTATCTTCTTGACTTTCCAACCATGGATGACAGAATCAAGATCTGGAGACCACGAGCATACCTGAAGATTAGTGCAGATGAAGAACATCCATTGCACCACGTGCTCAACACAGGGAAAGGTGCCAGGCTAAAAGAGGCAAATCATGGGTGGGCTGAGCAGAAGATGTCATCAAACAGGTCTGTGGGCTTACCATTATCAACGTTTGCGAGGAGTGGATACCGTTGCCTACATCATTCAAGGGTGCATTCTCGTGTATTGCCATACCTGACAAGAAAAGTAGGGAACAGAACTTGGTCATGGTTAATGCGGAGGTAAACGGTCTCATGTGTGATAACACCGATGAGAAAGATGCAGTCATCTATACAGACGGATCTGTAATACGACACCAAAGAAGTGCATGGACATTTACAGCACAACTCGGCAGGCAGAATAGTCAAAGAAGACAGTGGTGCATACATCATGACCACGAGTAGCATGACAATGGAGGTGATGGCAGTGACTAAGGCATTTAAATGGTTAGAGTCACAAGACTACACTCACGCATGTATACTGAGTGATTCGATGAGTATGATAAAAAAAGTGGAGGCGAGCTCTGTACGCATGCAATGGGTAGAGTCAATGGGGAAGTCCAAAATACGTAAGGTCACCTTTGTCTATGTCCCTGGACATGCGGGAGTACAGGGAAATGAAAGAGCGGACAGGTTGGCTAGCTGCACTGTCGTTGAGGACGGGCAACCAATGGATCGGGCGGACATCATCAATGCCCTCCGAGATGTGGGAAGAGCACAGGACTTCGACAAACACAGATCCACGTCACTTCTTCAGATGCTGGAGATGGTAGTTAAGATGGGCACAGCCAGAAATGAGAAACTTAGTGGGCTTATCAAGAAGACTTATCAACCAACACAGAACTGGAGTTGTCAGTCACTGGACACTGCGGGACTTGCTGAGGAGGGGATTTGAGCACCAATGGACATGTTCGGAGTGCAATGATGATGACCCGCAAATAACTCAATAACTCACTGTGATATCCAGAAAGGAGACACAATAGATAGCTGTTTTTTTTACGGGTCTGCCACACGTTTCACAAGTTATATGCCTTGTCTTTTCTGTAGCCTAGCAAGGTGAACCTTACAATATTTACTCTTGCACTGTCGCCCACAGGTCTCAGTGGACACCACCACTTCACATGCTTATTTACCCACTCTCATTGTGTTGTGATAATAAAAATAATGCTCCATATTTTATCTAAATATAAATTAATACCAGCTTAACCAATGATCTACCTACCCTGAGGTGAGGCTCATGTTGCGCCCCCTGATGCTGTCGCATGTGATGTCAAAGCCACTATTACTAATAGTTGTGGTATTGGTCGCTACAGTTTTGGGGTCCATTTGGCATTAAAACCACCAATACGTAGTGGCCCCAACATATATATATATATATATATATATATATATATATATATATATATATATATATATATATATATATATATGAAATGTTAATTAACATCTGAAGATTTTATCTTGTAGTTGGTTTTCGTATTTTATTTACAGGTTGTGTTTGATGTAGGTCTGCATAAAGCCCTGGACAGTTTTCTCAAATGCTCCCCAAGGTAAATTATAACTAGTTGTAATAATTTTGTTTGTTTGTTTGCTATTGATGCTTTATTGTTGATTCATCATCTGAAATGTAATAAAATAAATTGGCAGTTAAACTGTCTGCCCATATGATGTGGAAACATAAACAAAATGAAAATGATTAAACCATGAGATGAGATGCTTGAGGAAAAAACGTTTAATGTCACTATAAAAAAAATTATGAAAAATTATATAAGAAAAATTGTTTAAACCACAAGTTGCATCAAAACAGAATAGCAGATCTAACAATCTCATTAGATTTAAGTTTAACAAGCCAAGCTACAATTTAGTTTCTACTATAGCTAACAACCTGACTTTAAGGCTCGAGTAGTAACAATAGATAGATAGATTGGTAGACTTTTTTTCTTCTTCTTTTTCTTCTTAGTTTTCTTTTAGGGATTTTAGACGATGTTGAATTCAACAATACACTTCATGGCAGCCACAGCTCCTCCAAAGAGCCAAGAGTCTTGCCATCCAGAGTTGCTTCAGCAGAATAATAAAACAAAGAAGTATGTGTTAGCACTCGGAAAAATTGACAGACAAACAACAACAGAAAAAAAACGAAGAACAATATATGGTCCGAAGCAGGATCGAACCCGTACTCCCTGGCACCGCGCCTTTCCACGAGAAGCCGAACGCTTGGCACACTGCCACGCAGCTAACTAAAAAATTAGCTATTGTAGCAGTGTCTTACACGAAGGCGTTCTCAATGACTATAGCATAGGGTAACGATCACAGACCGGAAATAAATTGTATATTTGTACTTTCCTATTAATGCAAGTATCTCCCAGTAGGGCTGAATACTTGTGTTGCAGACAAACATTTATTGGACGAAACAGAACAAATAGTAGTTTCCAGTGGTTATATACTGGATACAAATAATAATAAATAAATATTATTATATAGGGAACTTCGTGGCAAGGCGCGGTGCCAGGGAGTACGAGTTCGATCCCGCTTCGGACCATATATTGTTCTTCGTTTTTTTCTGTTGTTGTTTGTCTGTCAATTTTTCCGAGTGCTAACACATACTTCTTTGTTCTTTTATTCCCTATTATCGCCTCGGAAGTTCCCTATATAATAATATTTATTTATTATTATTTGTATCCAGTTGCTTCAGCAGACCAGACTTTTGACAAAACCCGCAGTGGTGCCTCGCCATGTTTTGAGCAAGTCTTTCAATCCTGACAAGAGAACCAATGCCTGCTGCTCTTAGTGTTTCACTAGATTGGCCTCTTTTTCTTTTGCCTGCTGTTTCTGTTTCTATTCGAAGGGAAAATACAGGGTAATAGAGGCAGAGGCAGACCAAAACTAACATGGACGAGTAACATCGAAAGATGGACAAGACAGCCCATGTAAACCTGCACCATCAATGCAAGAGACAGAGCGGAATGGCGCTCCATGGTAGCCAACCTTCGATGCGGAGACGGCACTCGATGATGATGATGCTGTTTCTCATTTGAGGGCTTTCCTTTGCAATTCACTTGTTGTCTCTTCTCATCACTTGACTTGACATACAGCCATTTTCTTTTCTTGATTATAGATTATATTTTTTGATTCATGGCCATTTATTTTACTTTTGCGCTAGTCTTGAGTTCATTCCACAGTATACAAGGTATGTTCTGAGGCATTTGTTTTCGAATGCATCTAATTTATTTTCTACTAGAAGGTTTGATACAACTCTAAGCTTCACTAAGAAATTATATTCATTTGCAAAGAGACTAAAGAATAATAAGTTATTGCAGTATCTCATATAGTCAGGACAATGCTTAATTCCTTACGAATTTAAATATTCTCTATACCAGAAGTGGGCAACCTATGGCCAAGCTATCTTGACCGGCTGGCACTTGTGCTTGATTTGAAAATTACTATACACTCCTTTCCTGGAGTTACAAAAATTAAACAAATAAATGCAAAGTAAGTATTTAAAAAATTCAGAACCCATTAAGAAAAATAATTAAATTAACGAATTGGCCAAAACAAAATAGTTTTATCATATCTTTGATCTATTAGTACCTTCCTGTTACAAGCTAAGGCTGCAAAATTCCTTGTCTTTGGTGATAGACACTAGGGCATCAGGCAGTCCTTTTAATGTCATTGATCAGTCGACATCACAAGAGTGGTGTAGCCGTTGTTGTTAGTGTTGCAATGGATAAAAGATTGTGGTTTTGTAAGTTGATGGTATATTATTGTAATACGCTGGTGGTGAAAGTTAGATAAGGGGACTTTTATTTTATGACAACCCTAATGTCAGATCAAAGTGATTGTGTGTCTTTGTCTTTAATATCAGTTTTAGTAAGAGTTATAAATTGCAGTGGTGGACGGATGTTGTGTAATTTTTAATTAAATAGCAATGTATATAAAAAACATTTTCAGAAAAAAAACATGTTCAGAGTACATTTTTTAGCTGAAATGACTTAAGTCACATTGACAAAAATTTGGCCCTAATATGACACAAATAAGCTCCATCTCCTGACAAAAATGTCAGTGCTTCTGACCTACATTCAAGACTGCTATCTAAACAACTTTCATTAGATTTTCCCACATTCCTTCTATAAAAACTATTATTGTTTATACAATGCAGTGTCTGTTGTTTCAGTTCACTTCGCAAATTTGCTAAAATAACAATTACTGCCTAAAAGCCCAGTGTTTATGACTATACCAGCACCATGAGCACAAAAATATATCTCAAATTTGAATGCTAATCTAACAAAATCGAAGTGATAAAAAAACCTATGACTTTCACAGTTATGCACCAAAATTATTAAATTGTAGTTATGTATAAACAAATAATTTACACATTCTGTATCAGGTCTACGTTTCATTAACAACATCGTTTTTACGATAGCGGCTTGTTAAACGTCTGATCAACGGTTCTATACCAAGCCGGAGAAAAATAATTCCTCCATTTTGGAAACAACCGGAAACCCCAACAAATAAACACAAATGAACTATCATCAATAGCCAGCAAAATTGGGCTTGAGGTCAATCATGAAAAGACTAAAGTCATGAAAAGTTTAATTCCAACAAGTGACAAAATATACATGGAAAACAAACCAGTAGAAGAGATCGATCACTTCATCTATCTTGGAAGTCACATTGATCGAGAAGGGGATACAAGCAAAGAAATTAGAATCAGAATGGCTAAAGCAGCAATGTCTTTCAGAAGCCTTGAAAAGTTGTGGAAATCAAAACTCATTAGCACAAACACAAAACTTAGGCTATTCAAATCAAATGTACTATCAACCCTTACGTATGCGTGTGAAAGCTGGAAAACAACAAGAGATATAGAAACAAAGTTGAACGCATTCGAAAATAAATGTCTAAGGAAAATACTTGGTATAGAATGGAACGAATTCAAAACAAACGAGGAAATTAGAGAAATCGCCAATCAACCACTAATATCTTCAGTAATAAAGAAAAGACGATGGTCATACGTTGGACATGTGATGAGAAGAGATAATAATCGAATAGCAAAGCAAGCCCTCATATGGGAAACAACAGGTAAAAGAAAAAGAGGAAGACCCAGGGAGACACTGAGAAGAACATTGATGAGAGAGGCAAGAGCAGCAGGAATCGGCTCCCTCAATGAGATAGAACTGCTTGCACAGAACAGAGACAGATGGCGAGATTTGATAAAATATCTTTAAAAGAAAACTGCTAGAACAAAAATTCATATAGGAGAAGGTGTATCTTGGTCTACGCCCTATGGGCCGGTTACGGCTCGAAAGGTCAATAGATAGATAGATAAACAAATATAAATTTTAAATGTTAATATGAGAGATTAAATGATATAAATTAAGCAAATCAAAAGATATTATTAATATTACTTATGAACACATCCGTCATGAGCACACAGACATAGATCTACCCCAGATACAAATTTAGCAAAAATAAAGCGCTCAAAAAAAATATTACATTCACTTTTACTCCCAGAAATTAGTATAACTGTATTGCTGTATAAACAAGTCTAGATTAAAAATGTTAATGAGGGAGATTAAATGTGAATTAAGTGGATCGTATTATAAATTATATAGTCCATATGTAATTTTTTCAGAAGTGGCAGGCTAGACTAACATTCCGGTCAGACTTTGCAGGAGGGAATTCTGTATTTGACATCACGAAGGCATGAAACTAAGGCAGAGGTTTTAAAGAGCAGGCGTTCAGATGTGAAAATTAATAACCGGTTGTTACCATTTTGTTACACAATGGCACCACGAAGTAGAAGGAAAATAGATATAGAGTTTCATACTTTTCAGAAAATATCTTAAAGAAGTTCTTGGTAGGTCAACAGAATGTGTCTTACAATGTATATAAATGTTCAGAGAATTCTGAGTGAGCTATATTATTAGTGAAAAGATTGCGAAGAATTTTAAACCATTGTCTGATGGAGAATTTGTGGAAGAGTGTTTCGAGGCAACTGCAAAAGTGCTTTGTCCTGGTAAGAGTTATTTATTTCACTATGTAGATTTATCACAACTTGAATATATTGTAACAACTGGAAAAATTGAGGGACGAAGAGATAGAGGGAAGCAAAGAGAAAAAATAACAGACAGCTTAAGAGAATGGCTTGGCAGAAGGTCAACAACAGAAATGATAAATAGCTGCCGAGATTTAAAGTTGTGGAGAGACATGATCACCTATGCCACTAGGCCTGTACTTGATGATGTAGATTTATCACACCGGACTGTCGGAAGACACATATATGACACAGGGAAAAATGTTAAAAAATGCTTAAAAGAGCATGCGTCAGAATTTGTAGCATTCTCCGTCGCCTCAGATGAGTCAAGTGATATGGCAGACACAGTGAAACACTTTGCTGTTTTTGCTTTCTGGGCCGTTGGTCGTTGCTGACTCTTCCGCCCCATCCACCATCACAGACTTTGTACAATTGGGAATGGACATTCCGGTCTGCCCGGAACGACAGTGAAAAAAACAATGACCTACACCGATAGGTCTATCTCGAATGAAAAGAAGATAAATACCCACTTAACAATGAGAATTTCCATCATCCACCAGCCTGTCAGAAGTTACAACCACAACAGACATAAGTAGAACATTAAATCCAAGAAGCACACCGCATGTAATCAGCATATTTCGAAACAACACGCTGTAATGGAAAACACTGTCTACGTATGGTTGCCATCTTGAATTCCACTCCAAAGGTCATCTCTAGCTCGTTGTAAAAAGTGTCTATGTGAAGCCATGTTCTAATTGTTCTTGGTATTTGACACAACACTACACATTTAAGAATGAACAAACTTGGTGTGTTATAAATAAGTCATAATTTATTATCTATATACATATAGATACTATCAGGCTATCCTTCCTAGCGTTTCTGTAGATACTTGTTCGATCTAACAGGAAGGAAAAATTGAAAAAAAAAAAAAATGGTATGTTAGAAGCTTTACGTGATTAGTAGACGACACAGATTCGAACAACGTTTCGGCTCAATAGGCCTTCAGCAGGAACAAACAAACAACATACACACACAGATATGTGAATAAATAAAACTAATCCTGCATAGCTAACTAGTAATGAAACATCAAAAACAAAATAATCGAAATATGTTGACTTCCCTGTGTGTCGTGGACTGTGGTCAGGCTAGGAAAGGAATTTCTCACGGGTGTAGCTGTAATTTATACCCTCTGGTCAGAGGTGAAGGGTTCTAAAAATACACGAGTGGGGGGAACGCTATCTAGGTACGTTGACTACAAAGGCATAGGCAATATCTGAAAGTATCTAAGGACCCATAAATACATGTATACACACACACAGATGCGTGTATACACATGTACACGTGCAAGAAGACGTGCACATACTAATACATATCAACATACACATGCATATACACACACATACATGTGTATGCATACAAGCAAGCACACATATACATGCATGTATATGCATATACATATATATACCAATACCCGTGCCTATGAACACATACATGCATGTGTACATCCATACGGGGACAATCATATGTGTGGAAGTGTGCGTATGACCCACAACCAACCAGAGGGGTTCACACCGGGGTCAGTGTGCAAACTCGAAGGAGAAAGAATAGAACAGTAGAATAACAGGTACTCAAAAGGCGGAAAGAGTGAGATGTATGAGAGTGGGGTGCAATAAAAACATATCTCGATCTAACAGTCTTGGCCGCTGAAGCACTTCAACTACCGTCGGTGTTGTACCTCAGCTATTCTTTAAGTGGATATTCTATCTGTCTCTCTATCTAGCTCTCTTTCATCTGTGTCTTCTGTTTCTAACGTTCTCCAATGGCTATCTCGGTGCCTATCTCTAGTTCTCCGTCTCTCGTTCTAGTTCTCGTCCTATATTTCTGGTGCGTGACTTCTAATTCTGATCTGTAATTCTAATTCTGCTCTCCTGTAGTTCTGCTTCTCTATTTCTAGTCTCTTCTCTAAGTTGAAGTTCTTCTGTGACTATCTCAGTTCCTATTGGTCTCTAGTGTGTGGCTATCTCTGTATGTTCCTAAGTCGAAGTCTAAGTGTAAAAGTGGAAGTCCCCTCTCAAGTCTGCCCTCTAACTTTCATACTCCTGTCCTTTGACCGACAGTTAACCTTACTCCCTGCCTTTCTCTGTCCACTTGTGCCAGATCTCCGAGCCAAACCCTGGAATTTCCCAGAGCGGGGTCATTTGGTCAAGATCGCATCTGTTACTAGTAACTCAATCTTCGTGTCTTCCTCTCTGGCTAAACTTCTACCTCCCTGCTAACTATTCTTTATCCAGATAAAAATGACATCCAACACTGCTCCACTCCTCTCTGAACTCCAAGTGACCCTCCCCAACCATCTGACACTGTGTGACTAGCCTTCAGTTTAGGAGTTCTACATTCCTTACTGACAGCTAAGGTCATTCCCAGTTTACAACCTTTTGGTCAGTCACAGCATTTTATTTCACAACATGGTCTCTTAGTCATCCCTATGCTAAATTTGTCTAGTCCTGTTTTGTCTCATGTCCTCGCTTAATTATGATCTAAATATGTATGTGTCATCATTCATGGTTACAAATGTCTTCTTCGCTATTACTTGTTGGTGCATAAGCTTGAATTATGTTGATATCCATTGGTCTACCTCTCAATTTTACTAGCAGAATTCTATCTGATACTGGCCAAAATCCTTTCACTGTTTTGCTTCTTTCTCTGCTCTAGCTAACATGATGCCTACTCTTTCGTGTGTGGTTCCCCCAGAGTAAATTACATTTCCACTGTCGTGTTGTAATAATCCTGCTACTTTCCATCTCATTTCACATAGTCCCAAGATGTTCAATTTCATTCTCTTCATTTCTTGACTGATGTTTTCTAGTTTGCCAACCTGGAATGCTCATCTAATGTTCCAAGTTCCTATTGCTAGTGTCTCTTTATTTTTGATCTTGCATACAGTAGCTTGAAGACGATTGGCTATCAGCTGTAGCACATGACGCTCCCTACCAGACGAGGTGGCTGTGGAGTCCCCATTAACGTCGTTAGCTGTAGATATTAATTTGTGTTTTGACATAATTAAGCTAGGCGATATAAGAAGGTAGTTTGCCATTCCTTTCCTTCTTGGCAGTGACTGTACTAGTCGGAGATCGCAGTCATTGTCACTATACCTGAGATCCTCTGCCTGCCATCACGGAGTGGGGGACCATACCCGGCACTACCAGGGTTGCCAACTGCTGTCGAAGTCAGTCCGCTAGCGCTAGACTGGAGCAAAAAATCAGTGATTTGCTGCCAGATTTTACAAAAATGTTTCCAGAGTTTATATTAATTTATTATTTATTTATGTACTATTATTTTTATTATTATTGCTACGCATTCCCAAACTAAATGGGAGAGTAAATTTAAATAAAATTAATTTTACTTCGATTTATAACAGTCACAACTACAACTATATTAATGCATGTAGTAACTAACTTAATTTGATATAAAAACATAAAAATAATTTTAAAGACAAAGAAATTACATACTTATATCAAGTCCTCGGCATCGTCGTCATATAATAAATAACTCCACTCTGATCTTGAGGTTCTCTGTGTCTGGCTTTCGTCTTCTCCACTTAAGTTTTATATGCAGCCATTGTTCCTGTTTTGGCTAAAACTTCTGATGGTATTTTATAATCCTTACAGCATTTATTAACACGGCCTAGATCATCCCTTATTCTAAGGATTACATTGACCAGTTCCGTTCCCATCCTGTTTCGTTGTCTTAACTTCACAATGTTCATCAAGCTGAAAGTTCTTTCTACTTTAGCATTAGCCCATGGAAGAACAAGGAGTGATGTTACTATTTCAACCAAATCTTGAAATGGATTGACATCAGAAGCATCCTTATAAGAAGCCACTTGACTCCAAAATTCAATTGTACTGGCAGTTCTTTCCCACTTGACAATTGTTAAATTGTTCCATTGAAAATCTGCTTTTGCTATCTTGTCTGATGGAACCTGAAGATACTGCATTAGTGGGTCCTTAACAACACTAAGAGCACGAGCCACAGAAGTTATTGAGATTGTTCTCAGCACATTGATATTATCAGGCAAACTTGCTTGAAGTTCTTTATGCAACTTAATAAGGAAAACAATACACCATTTTCTAAAGTCGGTTTCTTCTTCTGGTGGCGGTTTCAGTTGATGTAGTTTTTCCTCAACTTCATAGCACCCAGATACGAACGCCAGTGAACATAATCTTCAAGATTGTCTGTGATCCTTCCTGCAAGTTGGGGGGACAAACTTTTTGGCAATATTCTCAACCAAACCAGCCAAATTGTCCCAACAGCTTTGTGCTGTCACCATTAACTGCCTCTAACGATTTATTTACTCTCTGGACATCATCTAGAACATGTCTAAGGAAGAGGAGATTTGTATGGTTTTTTTTTGTCAGACAGCATACTGTAAATGAGGGACGTTGTGTAGTCTCTCTCCTTTGTGCTTGCTTTTTAAGAATATTACAAAATTACAACCGTTTTTCCAATATTCTCTTTATTGCGGTCTCATTTGACAGCCAACGAGTCTGATACTTGTGGACAATGTTTCTAGGAGTGTGCCCATCATTCATTGCAGCATTAAAGAGCTCTAATTATTTTGTCGCAAGACCGAATATGAAAACCAATATATATTGTCAAATATATAATTGTCAGTTTGCTATTTTGCCAAACATGCCTAGAAAAAAAGGCGAAGGTGGTAGCAGCTTTACCAATGAGGGTGTCATTTCTGTACCTAAACATAGTTTGTCGTTGATGATGGACCCCAGGTAGCTATACTGCTGCACGACATCGAGTTTGTAGTTGCAGATAAAGATTGAAGGTGTTACTTCAATGTCCTGACAGAGTGATATTAGTTTTCTGCAAACTTATTGTTAGACCGAAGTCTCTGCAGGCATGCGCAAAGCGATGTATGAACTCTGGAGTTCTTCCATGACTTTGCATAACAAGTGCAGCATCATCGGCAAATAGCAGGTCTCTAATAGTAATATAAAATGAGCATACATGATGAGAGATCACAACAGCTAGGACTGAAGATAAATAGAGATAAGACCAACATTATGAGAATTAATGCAGTTGGCAATAACCAAATAAAATTAAGAGAAATACCTCTACTAGACGTACAATCTTACATATATCTGGGCAGTAATATAGATAAAGAGGGAGGAACAGAAAATGATACCAAAATAAGGATATCAAAAGCAAGAGGAGCTTTCATTGCACTGGGAAACATATGGAAATCCAAAGAAATTAGGTTAAATACAAAAATAAAAATGTTCAACTCAAATGTTAAGTCTGTCCTATTATAAGGCTGTGAAACATGGAGAACAATAAAATTGACAATCACGAAGATACAGACTTTCACGGATGCTTACGCAGAATAAAAGGATGGAAATGACAGGACAAAATCACTAACATAGAATTATGGAAATGTACTAGTCAAATACCAGTGAATAAAGAGATACAGTGAAGACGATGGCGCTGGATAGGACACATACTACGGAAGCCAACTGAGAGTATTACACAACAGGCCCTTATTTGGAATCTCCAGGGGAAAAGACAAAGAGGAAGACCAAGGAATTCTTGGAGAAGACAGATAGAAGCAGAGATGAAGATGATGGGGAAGACATGGAATGGTCTTAAAAGAATGGCAAAAAACAGAATGACTTGGAAAGTGTTTGTTGAAGACCTATGCTCCACTGGGAGCTAAAAAGGTAGAAGAAGAATAGTAATATGTCTGATTTTGGACCTTGCCTTTAGTTGAATAACCGACCATCAGATCTATTATGAAGATAGACTCCTTCTATGTACTATTATCTATCCATTTCCACATTGTTCGAAATGAATCATCTTAATGCTTATCTCGCTTCTCACATGGTTCTTACTATAACTGTTGCTTGAAATCACTTCCACTATTTACAATCACTTAATATATCTTGTTATTTCTTGTCTGGATCTTATCTTATCTACTCTAAACTGTTTCTCTACCAAATGACTCTAAAACACTATATCACACCACCTGGGCCTGTGTGCTGGGAAGAGTGCCTGAATGCACCAGAAGTGGCTGGCCAACTGACTTACTTCTCCCTTGTACTCACTGGTTTTAGAGTTCACAATTATCACTCAGAGGGGTTAAATTACACTTCTTATTGGTCAGAAACAGGAGAACGTTTCTCCCTCCACTCTTTCGTTTCACGAGGATCCCTAAAAACCAACTCCAGTCATTGTCTCCTTACTTCCTGAGCTATCATGGTTTTGGCATCCTTACCCATTTCTTCCTCAACCAGTTAAGTCTCTACCTAATGTCTGTCCAGATTAGATGGTGCAATCTCTCTTACACCATTTAATTTACAACTCTACTCTGTTACAATCTCATCTACAATTAGGAATAAGAGAAGGACATAAGTTGAACATGTGTTGAGAAGAGACAAGAAGAGAATTCCAAAACAGGTTCTTCTATGGGAAACATAAGGATACAGAAAATAGATGAAGACCTACAGAGATACTAAAAAGAATAATTGTAACAGAATCAAAATTGATAGGCTTAGATTTATTAGATAAGATAGAACATCTTGCTGAGAATAAAGATGCATGGCAAAAAATACTATGAGCCCTCAGGAACGTCTAGTTGCACTGGAAGGAACAAGATCATCAGTGTAAACTCTAGCCTACAAAGAACTTAAGAAATAAAAGTTATCATTGAGTAGAAACTGTTAGTTTCGATGGAAGTCATTTGGAATCGTTGCTTGTGCCACCGATTAGGGCTCCACGGAAATCAACCCAATCAACAAAATGTACCAATATGCTTTGGTGGGATGCTGTGAGATGAGTGGAGAGGATATGGGGAATTCCCAGCTGCAGTGAAAATGATTCCATGAGTTCTGAGTACAAGGAAACTTGATGAGCCTTAAAATTTAGGTGATTATTAGTCTCTCAAAAGAGAAAGAGTTATCACAGGCCCAGAATGGATAAACAATATAACAGAAATCTGTAAGCAGCACAGGCTGATGTCTTTATCTTGTAGTACATCTAGGATGGACATGCTCCATCTTCTCCAATCAGAATCAAGAAAGCCATCGGCCTGCTATATGGGAGTGATGAACCACAATACGTTGATTTCTCACAGGGAACATGTTCACTCTGTTGCTGATGAAATAATAGATTTTATTAACACTCTCATTACAATTTTTTGTGTCTCTATCTAAATTGCACAGTCTCTAGTTTGTGATCTGGGCAAAAGCCCAATGAATGGTCATGATCAGGTTCTTTCTCAAGTCTTCATCGAGGACTCTATGACATCTAGTTGAGCAGACTAAGGGCTGATCATCTCAAAATCTCTATCTTCATAGCTAAATAATACAGCAAGCTAACACGCGTGCGCTTTTTTTCTGGTGCTTTTCAGAGGAGCTTGGGACTTCTCTCCTCAAGCTGTCAGACATAAGTGTTTTTCTAGCAAAGATGTGACTTCTTTCTTCAAGCTCCCAGACGGATAGTGTTTCCTTGTCATCTCTACTAACTTCCTTTCCAAAGTAATGTTATCCGGTACTAATGTTCCTTCCTGTCTTCTGGTTGGCTCCTGCTTAGATATACCTTAACTATGATTGGTCAGTTCTATCTCTCCAAATTCCCATGGACTAATTTTCAGTTTTCAAAACCCCACAAAAACTAATGGAACTCAGGGTCTAGCTTATGTAACTGTAGCTTATGTATCTTCCTATGTATAGCTTGGGGTGATGTTTTAATTTGGATCCAAGCTAACTCTTTTGTTTTCACCAACTGAAATTATCTGGGATGCCAACAATTTCCATGCTTTAATGACTTCTAGCAAGTAACATGTTTATCCAGACCTGGCTTCCTTTGTTTGTCTCAGCAAATGTGGTTGAATTTACCTCTGGGCTGGCAATTAATGCCAGTAATAACTGATAATAACTGATAAGAAATAATATTTCTGTAATATCTGACTAGGAATAGATTCAGAAGCATATCTCCCTCCATCGGCATCTCCTTTTGGGTCCAATTTTTGTAATTTTGATATTACTAATCTCTACTGATTATTAATTTCATCTTTTAATATAATTATAACTAACAAATATTTCTATAGGATCTTCCATACACTATTGAATCACATTAATTTCCAGATGTTAACTTCCAGCTCGTTTTGTCCGAATGGCATTATGTAAATTAATTGACTAATACAATTTAAGTTAAATTTCACATGACTTAAAAAAAAGATAATAAAATAATGTAACAGCAAAATGCAAAATCATGGCAGTGAGTGCACTATGAAGATAATTGATAATGAGTGAAAATAATAAACAGGTTAATTTTTAATTTTTATTTACGCCATAGGTCGCATGATACCTTGGTAAACTTGCCTACACTTGGTAAACAGAGACAATTGGAGCTATGTCGGTTGGTCTTCATGACATATTTACGCATGTCTACTCACAAAGAATCAAAAGTATGTATGCATTTCTGTTTATTCAATCTTCAATGTTTTCTGTGAAAAATATATATATATGATAAAGTCTGTGTCTTTTTTGTTAGGTTTTTGAAAGCTACTACTCCCTGATTATGTTATGACATCTGGGGATAGATTTTGATTTTATTAATTTTAACTCCTATACTGCAGTGCACATAAATTTCTATTCATCGATCTAGTTTAATATATTTTTGTGTCAATGATATGGAAAAGCTCCTGGACAAGATAATATAACTAAAGATGAGATGGAAGCCCTGGGTGATTTAGGATTTTGGAGTTGCTTTTTTTTTCTTCAAATAAATTAATTTAAATATCTTGGAAAAATGTTAACCTCAGATGGTAGATGTACAACAGAGGTGAGATGCAGAATGGCTCAGGCAAATGCAGCTTTCTAAAAAAATGAGGAAGATACTATGCAATCCAGTTTTGACAATAGAAACAAGAAAAAGAGTTCTTAAGTGTTTTGTAGAGCCAGTCTTAACATATGCATGTGAATCATGGACAATAGGACAACAAACAAGAAAATCACTGGAGGTTATATATAGAAATATGGTTTTACAGAAGAATATTAAGAATTCCATGGACAGCTAAGAAGAGTAGTGAAAATGTTTTGAAAGAGGCCAAAGCAAAAAGAGAGCTAATTTCCAAAATTAGGAAGAAACAATCATCAATTTTTAGCCATGTAATGAGAAGGGAACAGCTGGAATATATTGTGACAACTGGGAAAATTGAGGGATGAAGAGACAGAGTAAAGCAAAGAGAAAAGATACCAGACAGCTTAAGTGAATGGCTTGGCAGAAGGTCAACAACAGAAATGATAAATAACTGTCGAGACCGATAATTGTGGAAAGACATGATCACCTATGCCAGCAAGCATGATAGTTGATGGTAATCATGACGATATGTTGACAGAAAGGTGCTCATATCACTAGCCATACAATGCATCCACACCCACTTAATGTCGCTTTAAAGGTGGATGATGAAGATAACTAATAGCTAGGTGAACAGTGAAGAAAATGAAGAAGAAAATTAAGTTTTATACAGTGCTAATAGTCTTATTTCTTTTATATTGCCTTTTATGTTATCACATATGGTCGGAGACGGGCACAATCTTCAGTAGTAGCTGTTTGTCACTGTTTTGCTGAGCTGCTTGTCATAGGTGCTTTTGTTAATATTGGAATGACAGGTTCAGCATCAGAATGAACAAGACAGTTTTATGTCAATAGGTTTTGCTACTTTTCTTTTACATCTTTTGTCTTCTAATTTTGACTTAATTTATTTTTAAAATATTTGTATGTTGCTTCTTATATTTCTTTTTCATGTGCTATGGACATCTTTCAGCTTTTCTGTCTTTTTCACTAATGGAGATTTCTGTTAGAGATGGCATGTAGACATTTTTCTATATCATTTTAGGTTTTACCCATAGGCAAATTTCATGTACATATAATTTCTTTATACAATACAAGTTTGTAGGAATACAATTGTTGTCCTTTCTTCTGACAAGTCTTTGCTGCCTTAATCTTTGACTCATGATTGTTGTCATAATGGATGGAAGACTGCAGGGCAGGAATCAAAGTTGGTTACTCTGTTCTGCCAATTAATGGTCATTATTTTTTTATAGACAGTTCACGTTGAAGCTGTTTAGTTTTTTCTCATAACTTGAATAAGTTTTACAAATTTTAGAACTGTTCAGAAGTGTGTTAAGCACTTAGGTTTGATGTATTAGTACTTTGCCTATAATGTTCATTTCATATTATTCCATGCTCATTGTGTAAGTTTACCAATGTTGTGGTTGCTTTTCTGGGTAAGGACAAAATGAAAATTCAGGGCTATTGAACAATCACCATACAGAATATAGTTAAGCTGTTGGTGAATATTATTGCTAGGAAAATAACCTGCAAGCTTGAACAGAGCCATCCTTTTCCATTTACCCTTTGATGATACCATCTTAATGGAGAAACTTGTGACAAATGCTATTGTTTTTGCCTTTGAAGTATATAGATATTTTCACTTCAGCATCATGATAAAAGATGCAGTAGACAATATTATATGCGAAGAACAAGCAGGATTTAGAAAGGGGAGAAGCTGTCTTGACCAAATATTTTCACTCTTAAGCATAATACTAGAACACTCAGAAAAACAATCACCATTAATCTGCAATTTCATTGATTTGATTAAAAAGTGTTTGACAGCACACATAGATTGTCTTGTGGAATATTTTGAAACATTAAGGAATACCACCAAAATTATCAACATCATGAAACACATATGATAGCTATACTTATGCAGTTTGCACAGAGGAGGGAATGAGTGATTAGTTTTGGATTGAAACAGAAGTAAAGCAGGGATGCATTCTATCACCTTTGCTCTTTGGAATTACCATTGATTGCATAATGAATAAATGATGCAAAGGCAATAATGCATTAAATGGCAGGAAAAGAATTACTTGGAAGATCTAGATTCTGCAGATGATATAGTGCTATTAAATGACAATATCAACATGATGAAAAATATCATGGATAACCCTATCATCCATGGTGGAAAGAATGGGATTTGAAATCAACAGGTATAAAGCAAAGATAATGAAAAATAAAATTATCCTAGAGGAGACAATATATATCTAAATCATCAGATATTGGAAAGAGAGACCACTATATATATTTCGGTAGTAATAGAGGTCATAGATCAAGAAGATGAAACAAAGAAAGAAATCAGAAGTAGGATACAGCAAAAGCAGCAGCAAATTTTAAAAACCTAGACATCAAAAATATTAAGCAAGTAAACTAAACATAGAATATTCAACTCAAACATATTATCAATCCTTGCCTAATCATGTGAAATCTGGAAAACAACAAAAGAGATTGAGAGAAAACAAATGCTTTTGACAACAAATGTCTAAGAAAAATACTCTGTATAATGTAATGAATTCAAGACTAATACAGAGATAAGAGAAGTGGCCATGCAACCAATGACCTAATCTACAATTAGGATGAGAAGATAGATAGGGGGACTGGTTGGTCTCAAGGCAAGATGATGGTCTTGAGACATAGAGGTTGTTAGTTCAAATCCCAGCTGCATCAGTTGGGATTTTTATTTGTGATTTTTTTCTCTGCGGCAATCACTCCTGGTCTCAGCAGCGAGAGCTGGCTTGAAATATTAATTGCTCATCGACGAAAAAAAATATATGAGTACCTCAGAAGATGGAGTTATCTGCCTGTACGGCGAGGGACCACTGTGTGAATAATAACAAATTAACACGCAAAATTTGGTTCCTAGTTCTTTTGGTTCTTTGGTTATGGAAGGCCCCGATATTATTGCAAACAAATTAAAATCCATAATTGCTCAACCGCCCATGCCAGTGGAATCATCCGAATTGCTAACTCATCTCCCAAACAAAGAAAGGTTGCTGTAGTTCCCATCATAGCAGTCCCAGCACGCGCCAAAAGACATAAGGTGAAACCGCACAGAAAATGAACACTGCCAACTGTTCCCTGCCATACGATATCATCATTCATTGTAAACATTTGGAATATCAAAACATGACCAAAAGAGATGAAACACACAGCTCATGGTGTGCAGAGAGCACCTAACTCAGTAGCTCATGCAACAAGCCGGACTTGGAATATGAGGAAACTGCAACAAGGAACACTTTCGGTTCCTAGTTTCTAGGAATGCAAAAAAAAAAGATGGGCATATTTTGAACATGTGCTGAGGAGAGACATCGAGAGAATTTCAAAACAGGTTCTTCTATGGGAAACATCATGATACAGGAAAATAGGAAGACCTAGAGAGAGACTAAAAAGGAACACTTATAAGTGAAGCAAAGTTGGTAGGCATGGACTCATTAGGTAAGATTGGGCATCTTGCCAAGGATAGAGATGGGTGATAAAAAACACTATGAACCCTTTGCAACATCCAGCGGCACTGGAAGAAAAAGAGTGATTGTTTTAACTTTTGTCATCTGTTTAATCATTGTTTTGGTCCAAACCATCCTCAACATTCCATGCCTGATTCTTTTTTCTTTTATATCAGTTGAGTTTTATGTGCAGCATATGCCTCATTGTGTCCGGTTAGCGCAATCGATAGGCGGTTGGCTTACCACGGCAACAGCCGGGGTTCGTAATCCTGGCGAGGACACCTGGGTTTTACTAATTCCCTAAAAATTAGTAGGAACCGCGATAGCTCAGTGGTTAGTGAACTGGACTACTACGGACAAGGGGTAGGGTTCGATCCCAACCGACGGCTCCGGGTTCACCCAGCCTTAAATGGGTACCGGATTTTTTCTGGGAAAGTAAAAGCAGCACGGGCGTAATACCGACCACATTACCCCAAAAATCATGTGCTGAAGGTCTGTAAAATATAGGGTCACTAACACCATATTTCCCTATACGCCACTTGGCGTGACGGGGGGTACTTTACTTTTTTTTTTTTTATATGCCTCATTAATGGTGAAAAACCCTAAAAGCCCTATGTGACGTCTAGTGGCGCTGGAAGGATCAAGATCTTGATATGTACTGCTGCACTTGATTTTGAGGACACAGGCAGAGGACACAGACATCCCTGCTTCCTGTGATGATATTGTATGGCAGGGAACAGTTGGCTGTGTTCACTTTCTGTGAACTTTGGTGTGTGCTGAGACTGCTATGATGAGGACTACAGCTACCTTTCTTTATTTGGGAGATTAGTAATTTGGATGATTCCACTGGCACGGGCGGTTGAGCAATTATGACTTTTAATTCGTTTGCAGTGATACCGGGGCCATCCAAAACCAATGAACTAAAAGAACCAAAGGCAGAGGGTGCCTTTTGATTTCTTGATGACTCAGCTTCTTGCACTCAGTGTCAGCCCATTCCTTTTTAACTGGATCTCTGTAGCCCTTATTCCAGTGAAAGGTTGTGTTGAAGTGTGACACATAGATCTTTGAACCAAAAATTTACCACAGTGAGGAAAGAACACAAATCAACTTGAAGAAAGTGTAACAATGTAATCTCTGAACTGTCATATTGTTAACAGTTGGGAGAGAATTTTCGAGGAAGACTATTGGGTGTTTGCCTTTATTACTAGTAGTTTGACAATGGAGGTCAGTGACAGTAACTAAGGCAATGACTTAACCTGAGACTTTTACCCCAAATGCTTTCTCAGTGACTTAATGAGTACTCTCAAAAAGATAGAAATGGTCTTTGCTCGAAGTCAGTGGTTGGAGTCTCTGAAGAGGGCATTGTGATTAAAATCTGCTTTATTTTTGTGACAGGGCATTTGGGTGTAAGGGGGAATGAATAAGCAGAAAGACTTGTTTGGTTAGTTGTTTTGAAGAATGGATGAACAATTGACTGGACCGGTATTCTCAGTACTCTCAAGGAGTCAGGACGAGCAAATGACTCAGGAATGAATGATTGTGAATCTACAACCTTGAAGAGACTGCAAGTGTGTCAAGACAGACAAGCATTAAGCAGGAGCCAAAGAAGACTGTAATTCAACATAGAACTGGGGTTGTCAGTCAACCATTTGAGAGCTTGCTTTGTGATTCTCTTGTTGTCTCTTTTCATCTCATGGCAACATATGTCCACCTTCTTTACTTGAATATAGATATTGTTGAATTCATGGCCATTTCTCTTACTTGTGCAACAATATGTTAACGAGAATAGGTTTGCATGATTTGGCCAAAATATCAGCAGTGATTGCAAATCATCCTCATTTTCAGCAACTAGCGGTGCATCATCAGCAAAGATGAGAACATATTAGGGCTTCTATTATTTTTGTTTTTGCTCTCAAACAAGCTAAGTTGAATAAGGAGGCATGAGATTATGAGTGAATTATTATCACTAGAGACTGCTGTGATAGCAAGAGATTTGTTGGTCTCTCTTCAGAGTAGAGCATGTCATGCACAACACATCTTTCGAGCTGCTTTTATTATCTCTGATAAACTTGCCACTCTGAAATTTTAAGGTTGCTATATGTTATCATGCATTGCTTTTGAGTCTCCAGTCAGCAGCTTTCTGAACTGTGGTGCTTAAGTTTGTCCAATATCCATTTGCACATCTTCTATATTCTTGTTGTACATCGGCTTTCAAAAACTTGAGTTGGTCTTTTCAGCTCTGGCAGCGAATGTTTTCAATTTCATTTCTACCAATGGGATGAACTTTTCTGTTTTTTTTCACCCTCATCCTTTTCACCCTTTTTAAAGAACTTCTTATAATCAAAGGATGATACTGCACAGTCTTAAATGCATATTTTCAGACCATTTCAGATGTCATCTACCTCTGTTTGGGCTTCAGTCATCTCTGTGTTCACAAAATTTGCATTTGAATTTTGTTGTCTGGTAATTTTGCTGTTGTTGTGTTGATTTTTGGCTTTGGTGACTCTATTTATGTACGTTTATAAATGTCTTCTTTACTTTTACTTTGCTAATAATAATTTTTGTGATTAAAAAAAATCTTCATTTTCTTTGGTGTAATGCTGCTTTAAAAAATGCTGCGTAAAATGTATGCTAAAATATTGGAGAGGAGAGTAAGATACATAATAGAACCTCAATTAAGTAATAATCAATTTGGATTCAGAAAAGGCAAAAGCTGTACTGATGCTATATTTACATTGAGACAACTATGTGAAAAAACAATAGAATATGACAGAAACCTAAATATAGTGTTTATAGATCAGGAAAAAGCATTTGATCGTGTGGACAGGAACAAACTTTGGCAAACTTTAGAAACCTACAGTGTAGCAGGACAACTACTAGATAATATAATGGCATTATTTAAAAACAGTCAAAGTGCCGACGTTAGAACATCGGAAGGTCTGTCAGAATGGTTTCAGATTACAGCAGGTGTAAGACAAGGATGCGTCCTCTCACCACTCCTCTTCATCATATATATGGATAAAATAAATCAGGAAACAACCAACAATATGGAAAAATCAAATAATAACATAAAGTATAAAGGTAGAAAAGTCCAACATCAACGAGCTACTCTTCGCAGATGACCACCAATGCCTAATATATGAGGATGAAAACCTGCTACAACAGCATTTAACATCTCTAGATAAAAGCTGCACAAACTACAGTATGAAAATTAACACAGCAAAAACAGAGGCTATAATAAGAATAAGCAAATTAAGACACCCATTAAACATTAAGATCAAAGATAAAGAAATAAAACAAGTAGAGGAATTTAGGCGCAATGTTCACAGAAGATGGAAAACTAGACAGAGAAATTGACATGAGAATACAAAAAGCAAATGCTGTCACATACCAGCTTTCACCATTGCTAAGACATCCAAACATTTCTATGCCAGCTAAACAACAAATAATAAATAGCTTTTTCATACCAACGTTGTGCTATGAAAGTCAAACATGGACCCTTTCTAAATCCCATTTAAGAAAGATCAATACATGTGAGATGTGATGCTTGAGAAAAGTAACAAACAACACAAGAAGAGATAGAATATCAAATGAAACCATAAGAAAAATGGTAGGAACTAAACCCTGCCAAGAATATATAGAACAACAACTTAAATGGTTTGGTCACCTGGTCAGAATGAACACTTACCAATCACCATCAAGGGCATTCTTCTCGAGAATGCATGGAAAAAGACCAAGAAGAAGATGGATAGATGCAGTAACAGAGACATGTAACAACAAAGGAAAATCACTAATTCAGACAGTTCGAGCAGCTCAAGAACGACAAATGATATAAACCACGACACCTTTTAGGTATCAGTGAAAAGAGAAAAGAAGAAAGAAGAAGAATGCTGCTTTTTTTAGCCCATGATGTATACAAGGACGTTCACTCAAGCATTGCTGCTGTAATCGATCTTGAGGACACGTACAACAGGGTACCCTTTGATTTCTTAATGGCCCAGCTGCATGCACTCAGCAACAGTACCGTCTCTCCTTATTTGGGTAGTAATCTATTTCCAGCAGAAGGTTGTTTTTAAGTGTAGTACATGGAGTTCTGAACACTTACAACTATATCAAAGATATAAAAAAAAAAGTAAAGGTCTTCTCCACACCTTGCCAGGCATAAGGGTAATATGGTGTTAGTGACAATATTTGTCAATGTTCATGACACATTTTTGGGTGATGTGGTCAGTATCATGCCAGGCCTTCTTTACTTGCCAGAAAAATCTCTGGTACTCATTTTTAGAGGCTGGGTGAACCCCAGAGCCTTGTCAGTCTGAAAAAAAATCTGCTACTGCTAGGGATCGAACCTAGGCCCATCTGGTCAGGAAGCGATCACACTAATCACTCAGCCACTGAGGCTCCAAAGATATAGCTCTTCATAAAAAATTTCTCAACTGTATTTGCATATATATATGGGAGCCGCGATAGCTCAGTGGTTAGTGAACTGGACTACAAAGGACAAGAGGTAGGGTTCGATCCCAACCGACGGCTTTCGGGTTCACCCAGCCTTTAATGGGTACCTGATTTTTTTCAGAGAAAGTGAAGCGGCACGGGCGTAATACCGACCACATTACCCCAAGAATCATGTGCCGAAGGTCTGTAAAATATATGGTCACTAACACCATATCCCCTATAGGCCACTTGGCGTGACAGGGGTACTTTACTTTATATATATATATATATATATATATATATATATATATATATATATATATATCATCATGTGCCTTACCGGTTGGCGTAGGTGATCATGTCCCTCCACAATCTTCTATCTACAGTGCATTGTATCAGTTCTGTTGTTGACTGTTTTCCATGCCATGAGACCAAGCTATCCAGTATTTTCTCTCTTTGTCATCCGCGATCTCTCTTTCCTTTTATTTTGCCAGTTGTAACCAAGTATTCCAACTTTCCTCTTCTCATGATGTGCCCGAAAAATGTTGATTGCTTCTCTCTGATGTTTTTTAAGAGCTTTTTTTTTGTGTTGGTCTCTTTGAGAACTTCCTCATTGGTCTTTTTAGCTGTCCAGGGAACTTTCAACATTCTTCTGAGAAATCCCATCTCTGTGGCCTCTAATCGTCTTTTTATTTGTTTGTCTACTGTCCATGATTCGCTTCCATAGGTCAGAATTGGTTCTATATAGCACCGATGAACTCTCTTTCTCATTTTTATTGACATAGATTTGTTGCATAAGATATTTTTCATTTTCTGAAATGGAGGCGAAGGCGCGCCTCCCAGCACCAGAGCTGGAAGTTGTCAGTGACTCATAGCTGATGGCTTGCGCCAGGATCG
This sequence comes from Megaustenia siamemsis, assembly GCA_032433765.1. NCBI lineage: Eukaryota > Metazoa > Mollusca > Gastropoda > Stylommatophora > Ariophantidae > Megaustenia > Megaustenia siamemsis. The sequence goes on from JAVIAB010000156.1 coordinate 31,817,406, forward strand.
GTGAACCAAAACCATCCAGACCCTGCTCCACCTCTCCGCTGTGCCTCCAGTCACTGACTAACCTGTCTAGTCTGGCCAAGTGAGCAGGGATCGAAGAGGGAAGACAACCCGGTACTCAAAAACGTCGTGCTGAAGTCGGGTGTGTTGGGTCGAAAGGCGCAGATATCACAGTGTTACACTGCAAACTGCAACACAACGCAATCACGTCCACTTAATGTCCTTTTAAGGGTGGGTGACAAAGAGGAAGTCTAAAGTCTACGAATACTCTAGAATACTTTAGTCATCGGGCGAACGCATCCATCCATCCATCCATCCATTTTCTGAAATGCTATTTTGGCCTGAGCTATTCTGCTTTTTATTTCTGTGGTGCATCTCCCATCTGATGTTATTATTGTGCCCAAGTATTTGAAACGTTGCACTTGTTTCAGATTTGTCTCGTTTATTTTTATGCTGCATGATGGTGATGGTTGTTTCTTATATATATATATATATATATATATATATATAAGTAGTATAAATATGAAAATACTTGGTATAGTATAGAACGAATTCAAAACAAATGAGGAAATTAGAGAAATCGCCAATCAACCACTAATATGTGTAAATTAGCAGTAGATAATAGTGATAGTATCACTAATATCTTCAGTAATCTAGAAAAGATGATGGTCATATGTTGGGCATGTCATGAGAAGAGATAATAACCGAATAGCAAAGCAAGCCCTCATATGGGAAACAGCAGGAAGACTCAGCGAGACACTGAGAAGAACATTGATGAGAGAAGCAAGAGCAGCAGGAATTGGTTCCCTCAATGAGATAGAGCTGCTTGCACAGAACAGAGACAAATGGCGAGATTTTATAAAATACCTTTAAAAGAATTGAAAACTGCTAGAACAAAAATTTAGATAAGAGGAGTATCTTAGTCTTCGCCCTATGGGCTGGCTAAGGCTTGAAGGGTCATTAGATAGATAGTATAAATGTAATTGTACTAATTCCCCTCATTCAAATGATGCCTCGATCTTTGTGTCTTGTCTAAAGCATCTGTTTGCTTTCAGCAGTTTTGATCAGAAGACAATTATTCATGTCTGATCTGACATAAATCAAAATGCAGTTTCTTTTTTTTTTCAAACCAGCGTCTTTCAGAAGCTTTTTCTTTCATTTGTAGAATTGTATTTTTTGTAGATTTGAGGCTGTGGTAAATGATTTAATAGATCACTTTTGTTCATTCATAAAGTTGTTTTCAGAAGTTTCAATGTGTTGAAATTTTGTAACGTGCCTTTGAACTTTCTCATTGTAAATTTACAAAATATTTCACTTGTCCAGAGAAGACAAGATTATCAGCAACCCCTAGTGAATGTAACACCCTATGTGAGCTCCTTGCAGAAAACTACACTGTATTAACAAATTAAGAAAATGAATTATAACAATATATTAACAAGCTGAATGGAGTCTGCAAGGAATATAATATGAAGACTAAACAGAGGTCATGGTTATTGACAGCAAAAGGAGAAGAAAATGTAGCAGATTATATTGAAAACAAAGAGCTGAAACAAGTATAAAAGTTCAAATATTTTGGAAGTATTGTAGAAGTGAGCAATTGAGACCGAAATTGAAAACAGATGCAACAAAGAAATAATAGTAACAGAGTTCACCAATTATAAAAAACAAATACATAACGATATTTAAAAAAGCATTATACAACTCAGTATTTCTGCCAACATTGCACTGCAAGTGTCAAAAATGGACTTTAACAGCTAGAAAATGAAAAGAAAATATCACAGCTACTGAAATGAGTTGCCTTTGAAGAATACTTAATGTATAATAAAAGACTATATAAGAAATGAAGAAATCGGAAAAAGAATAGGAGTACCACTATTTATGAGCTTTATCCAGAGTCCTCAAATTAAATGGTTTCCATATGTAACTTGGTTACTAGCAAATAACATTTCATAACAAGTTGTTTGGCTCTTAGCCAGATGCAACAGCAGAAGAGGTAAACCAAAAGGAGAGGTAAAGGCATCAAGATGCACCAAGATGCGTAGAGATGCGAAGCTGCTGTAAAGCTGATGATAATGGCAATACTAAAAAAAAGGAAGAAAAAAGTGGTATGGTGACAGCTTTACGTGGTAATGGACGAAACAAAAGTCGACATTTCGGCCAAGTAGGCCTTCATCTGGACGAACAACAAACACAAAAATTATATATAACGATATATTAACAAATCTAACTACATGGCGATAATATGCTAGATACTAAAGAGAGGAAAAATAAAAAATGGTCACTTCCCTGTGATCCTGAGCTGGGTCAGTCTCCAAATGGACTGAATTGATACGGCAGGATGACTGACTATAAATCTCTCTGACCAGGAAGTCAGGTGAGAAGACGGAAAGGAAGGGTTCTAAAAATATGGGGAGGTGGGTACAGGATATGTGTAAACTATGCACATCTAACTGTGTGTGTACCCCGAACCAATGTGTAAACATAAGCATGTGTATGTAACAATGCATGCGTACAAGCATAAATCAGCACATATATTGCCACAAGGCCCACAAAAGAAAAACCCAAAGGAGCCCAAATGTGCCAATACATGTGCAGACAAATATATCCACATGTATAGGTTAAGTAGCGCATGGGGGTATGAAATATGTAGAGGGTGTCCTATGAGTATGAGAGAGAGTAATGTTCATTCCTTGGGGGGAACAGCGAACCCAACTGGGCAATAAGGCGACTCTCAAGGGCGAACCTGCTGCGATTGCTGGAATGACATGAGACAATGCCAGTAACTTGCATGTCGAGTTTACCACTGTGTCCAGGGGAGTTGAAATGGGCAGACACCGGGCTGCCAGTATTTTGCTCAACATCACGAAGATGCTCACAAAATCTGTCACTCAAGCGTCGTTCACTTTCACCCACATACGTCATCTGGCAGTGCTTGCATATTATGGTGTAGATGATATTACGCCACACACAAGTGAACCCCTCCTTGATGTTGAATCACTTATTAGGGAACAAGACCGAATCGGTGCAAAGCACTTGTCACAAGTTCTGCAAACTCGACGTCCACAAGGAACAGTACCAAGGTGTATGTGGTTTGAGCGGGGGAGGCGGCTAGTGACAAGAATGTCTCTCAGACTCCTGTCACATTTGAAGGCGACCAAAGGAGGATCACTGAAAAGTAGGTGGGTAGTAGGATCTGAGTGGAGAATGGAGCGATACCGGTTAAGGATCCTCACCGCAGCCAAGTTGTGCGGGTGGTAGGTGAGGGTAAATACGGTCCTATCAGAGGAACGGCGGGTGGATGGGGTGAGTGCCATCGAACGGGGAATATCGAGAGCTCTCTTAAAGGCAGATTGGAGAACCGAATCAGGATAGAGACGACGCCTAAAGAAATTTAACATCAGGTGGGCCTGTTGGAGAAAATCGTGATCATCCTGGCAGATACGACGAAGTCGTAATAATTGAGAATATGGAATGGAATCTCTACAGTGAGATGGATGAGACGAGGTGTAGAGAAGATAACAGTGGGCGTCCATGGGTTTATAGAAGACTGAAGTGTGGAGGCTGGAGGTACCAAGGGAGACGACCAGATCAAGAAAAGTGACGGACGAGGTAGAGATATTAGATGTAATCTTGATGGATTTGTGAAAGTTGCCAATGTAGTCGATGAACCTGTCATCTTCCGGCAAGTCAGTCAGTCCAAAACCGTCATCAATGTACCGGAGGTATTTAAGGGGAAGTGGGCCACGGTATGAATTCAGTATTTGATGTTCAATGTAACCCATGAACAGGCAAGCATAACTAGGACCCATCTTGGTTCCCATTGCTACCCCACTCACCTGGTCATAGAATTGACCATTGAATTCGAAAGTATTAAGGTTGAGAACAAGTTCAGTGAGACGGAGGAGAGTAGAAGTATCCACAGATGGGTGTTTTCTTTGGTCAAGAAAGAATTGAAGAGCTATAAGGCCATCAGCATGAGGGATAGAGGTATACAGAGAGCATACGTTGAGGACGAAAAGTCGGTACGAGCGTTCAGGGGTAAGGAAAAGAGAAGAGAAGATAGTGAGAGTATGATTAGTGTCCTTGACATAGGTGGGAAGGGATGTCACTTTGGGTTGGAAAATGCTGTTGAGATAGTCGGATATATGTTCTGTAGGACAACTACATGCTGAAACAATGGGACGACCAGGGTTATTGGGCTTGTGGATTTTAGGGAGCATGCAGAAGGAAGGTTTGCCTAGAGCACTGTCTGGAATGATGAGACGGGACGCGCTAGGAGGAAGGGATTTATCGTCGATAAGCTGTTTGATGGTAGAGCGAACCTTCTCATTGTTGCTAGTAGTGGAATCACTAGGGCAAGGTTTATAGAACATGGTGTCAGATAATTGTTTGACGCCTTCTTGGATGTATAGGTCTTTACGCCAGACTACCACAGCGCCTCCCTTATCAGCTGGTTTAATGACGATATCTTCCCGACTACGGAGATTGGAGAGGGCTCGAAATTCGGCGGGAGTTAAGTTGGAACGAGGTACCCGGCGAATGGGGAGTTGCTCGATCTCCCGAAGAGTAACCTGTGTGTATAAGTCGAGAGCCCTTGAGGCACCAGAATGAGGTGTCCAATCCAATTTACGTGAATGAAAGCGAGAAAATTCATCAACATCAGTGGAGGATGAGGTGTCCGATTTCCCGCAGTGAAAGTATTCTAAACACATGCGTCTGTGGAGATCATGGACATCCCTTAGAAGACTGTGATGATCACTAGTAGGGCACACAGGGACAAATTGTAACTCTTTAGAGAGAACTGCGCGTTCGTTATCCGCTAATATGTGAGGTCCTTAGGAATGCAGATGACGCGGGAATGGTGGTTGAGAGGGTGGTTGAGGTCGAAGGTCGGATATCTTCTTTTTGTGTTGAGAGGACATGAAGTTATAAAGCTCCCTGTTTAAGTTATGGATAGTTTCGCGAATAGGGTGATCGAAACTGATCGCTAGAGAACAAATTTAGGATATTAAAATTCTACGTCTGTCGTGGCAGCTGTTAAAAAGCCTAGAGTGGTTCGCTAGAACTGCCCTAATCCGTTGGAAACCGCATCGCCTTTCTATGTTATCAAGATGACGCATCTCGCTGGCGTTAGGGGAGTGAATAAAAGGCTTGAATTTTGAGATAAAACTGCGTGGGATAATTTTAAGTCTGAGGCAGTTGTGGAGAAAATTAACGTGACAGGTGAATCTAGTCAATTTATAGGTTGTGAAAGCGAGGTCTTTAGAGAGGGCAGCGATGTCCTGTGGTAGATGTTGGAAAGCAGATAACGTGGAATGGCGGAGATAGTTACAGAACTGTTTGAGGGAAGGCATGTTAACTGATAAGAATGTAAGAGTAAAAAAACACAGGATACCCGGCGGTCTAATGTGTGATGGTGGAAATAACTATCGTGTAATAAGAACAGTATGATAATATTAGTACTGGTAGTATAAATAAAGTATTGGTGTGGACATATAGGACGATGTACAAACATAAAGTAGCGGCGGTATGGTACTAGTAGAGGTAAAGGCATCAAGATGCGTAGAGATGCGAAGCTGCTGTAAAGCTGATGATAATGGTAAAACCAAAAAAAGCTGCCAAGAACACTCCATTTTTCCTCAAATCTGAATGGCAAAGAAGGATAGAGAACAAGATAAAATATTAACATACATTGTGTGGTAAATTAAATGAAAGCTTTATTGTACATAAAATTTACCATATAATACTTTTACAGGATCATTTCATCACTCCAGAAGTATTTGGAGAGATGTTGTATGAGAATTTTCTCTTTGATATACCAAAGATCTTTGACATCTGCTCTCTTTTTGGCAAAAACAATGGGACGTTATTAAGTAAGATGATTGGAAATATCTTCACACAGCAGCCTAAGTATTCCAACGATCTACATGAGACTGTACCTACTATATTGCAGGTATGTTTCTACAACATTGATTGTGCCCTGCACTTTGTTAAAATGACATTTGGGACTTACATTATCATCATACTTTGAATATTCCTTTGCATATCATTCTTTCATTTGGTAATAATATTATAATTATATTTTTACTTCTCATTCTTCAGTTATCTGCTCCTGGTGATTTGCCCACTTAATGTCCACACCATCAAATCACAGCATGCGACATTTCATCTTCTTCATTCACATAATATTTGTTGTTGTTGTTTGTTTGTGTATGCCAGCTTTATATCTCTAGTGAAGTCCAGAGAGACTGAATTTTGCGTGAATATCACATTTTCCCATTTTTCACATTAACAGCAATGTGCTCAGGTGTCCCCCGCAAAAACAGTAACTCTGAGTAAATTTTGGCCTGCTCTTTTTTTATTTTAAACTGTCAAGGGTTCTTTAACATGCTCAGAATGCACACAGGACCTCTTGTTTTTTCGCTATTATCAGAGAGGGCTAGACATCAGATCTTACTACCCAGAAACAGAGGAGGGTAATTCAATCATGAATTTGATTACAAATAAAAAAAAAATTTTTTTTTCTGTACTCGTACAGAAGCATACGTCCTTATCCAGAGGTCGACGTCTCACCCAGGCGCGCCCCCCCCCCCCCCCCCCCCCCCCTTTTACATCATGAGGAGATGCATTGCTCTGTGTTTTGCACCTTTCTATCCAGTGCATCTGACTTCAGCATGTATATTTATTTGAAATACTTCCTTAGGGCCTTGCCCATGATCTTCCTGCAAGGCAAACTTTTCACATTAGCGCGTCATTTTTCATAAATCAGGTTGAAACATTCCTATTTGCAGTGGATTTTCACAATATGTAATAATTCTTCACCATAATTCTATCTATTTAAAAAAAAATTTTCTTCATGTGAGCAAATTTTAATACATTTGCTGTTTCAACAGCAGATGATAGTTATTGGTTATTGGTTATGGAAGGCCTCGGTATCACTGCAAATGAATTAAAATCCATAATTACTCAACTGCCCGTGCCAGTGGAATTATCAGAATTACTAACTCATCTCCCAAACAAAGAAAGGTAACTGTAGTCCCCATCGTAGCAGTCTCAGCACACGCCAAAAGACAAGGCGAAACCGCGCAGAAAGTGAACGCAGCCATCTGATCCCTGTCATACGATATCATCATTCATCGTAAACAAGCGGGAAATCGAAACATGATCAAAATGGATGAGACCCACAGCTCACGGTGTGCACAGAGCACTTAACTCAGTAGCTCCTGCAACAAGCCGGACTTGGAATATGAGGAAACTGCAACAAGGAAAACTTTTCAGACATAGCCTTCAATGGTTCCTGCCGCCTATCCACATATACCATGGAAGTTCACATCCTCCCGAAAATGATGATCGCCATATTGAGAACAAAAAAAAATGTATAGCGCTTGATGATGTTAGGACATTGTTCTTGACACCAACCGAACATATAAACACACAGGTAGTCGTTGAATTATCCCCGTCACACATCAAACAACAGACCCTGCAGTTAGCGTACAACGAACGAAACCCGTTGCAAATTCACCAAAGAGGAAAATCTTTGGTCGACTTGACAGAGCAATCCATTAATGCGTTTCAGCATGTAAATAACTTGCGTCAAACAATTCTAACGTCGGCCATTGAACAGCACTCAATGTGACGTAAACCGCATGTCAACGCTAGACGGTGAAAGAATACTTGACTTGTCAAAAAGAAACATTGCTGTATGTACTCGGCGGCGCAGATGATAGTTGTCCTATATTATGAGTAGGTCTCTTCGAAATTTGTTATTGTTATTGTTGTTGTTGCATTTGCCAGCTTTCAACTCTGGCGAAGTCCCTAGAGACTAGGAACTGAATTTTGCGTGTTAATCCATTTTTCCCTGGCAGCCGTGTGCACAGGGATCCCTCGCCGCACAGGCAGATAACTCCGACTTCGGAGGTACTCATGTTTTTTCCGTCGATGAGTAACTGACGCTTCAAGCCGGGCCTCGCTGCTGAGACCAGGGGTGGTTGCTGCAGAGACAAATCATAAATAAAGATTCCAACTGGTGCAGCTGGGATTTGAACCCACAGTGTGCACAGGGATCCCTCGCCGCACAGGCAGATAACTCCGACTTCGGAGGTACTCATGTTTTTTCCGTCGATGAGTAACTGACGCTTCAAGCCGGGCCTCGCTGCTGAGACCAGGGGTGGTTGCTGCAGAGACAAATCATAAATAAAGATTCCAACTGGTGCAGCTGGGATTTGAACCTACAACCTCTCTGTCTCGAGGCTGGTGTCTTGCCTCGAGACCAACTAGTTCCCCGATTGTCATTTAATGATGGAGATTATGTTTTATCATTAGATTACTAATACAGAAAATGTACTTAACTAAGTAAAAAAAAGCCTTCGTTATTTGTAAAAATATTTTTGCTATAAAATAAAAGAAAAGATACAGTATAAAACTGTGACAGAGTAGCATTGGTCTTTACCTTTTAGGAGTTTTGACTCTTCAGGATGACCACCATTTTGACCTGTTAGGATGGCCGCCTTGTTAATGAGCTTAGATTGACCATGAGGAGTTGACAAACAAACTTTATTTTGTGGAGAGGTCAGCAGCCAGGATGCTGGTGTCAAAACAGACCTATTGACATAGTGAGCAGCCAATAACAAGAGAATAAAATATTTTGGAATGGTGGTAGGGAAGAAGTTACCCACCCTGAATGTGAACTAGTTATCTAGGACTGAACTTAGCAAGACTGTTGATGGTCTAGATTGAAAGCAGAACCATTGTGGAAAAGGGGCGAGAGACATATTTGCATAGGAAGTGATCTATATGTCCATCCCTAACTTCATCCATCTGTCCGTCCATCCATACATTGTCCTTTTGAGCCAAAGGTGGCACATAGAGCAGAAATTCTAGACTTTTGTGTGTCTGACGATCTTTGTTATCAAGTGTCAGACCTTGCACAGGAGCCACATTGTATATCGCCCCACTGCTCTGTTCTGGGTGAGTTGCTCGATTTTGGTGATGGAGCTGATGCCTACTGTTGGTGCCTCTTGTCTCAGTGTTCTTTTTAGTGTTTATCTAGGTCTGCCTCTTTTTCTTTTACCCTCTGGTTCTTATTTGAGGGCTTGCTTTTGGATTCTCTTGTCTCTTCTCATCCCATGGCCAACAACATTTGACCACTTTCTTCTTTTCATTATAGATGAAATTGTTGGATGCTTGGATGATCTCTTATTTCTGCTCTAATCTTGAATTCATTCCATGTATTTTCCTGAAGCATTTGTTCTCAAAAGTTTCCAGCTCTCGCATACGAAATTAAGGGTGATAATACATTTTATTTGAAAATCCTGTGCATCAAGTACCGAGCCTGCTGGCATAGGTGATCATGTCTCTCCACAATTTTCGATCTTGACAGTTATTTATCATTTCTGTTGTTTACCTTCTGCCAAGCCATTCTCTTAAGCTGTCTGTTATTTTTTCTCTTTGCTTCCCTCTATCTCTTCATCCCTCAATTTTTCCAGTTACAATATATTCCAGTTGTTCTCTTCTCATTACATGGCTAAAAAATGATGGTTGTTTCTTCCTAATATAATTTTTGTGCTTAGTAATTTTGATTTCCATATTGTATCAAGGTTTTTGAAAGTTATTACTGCCTTTACTATTCTGATTCTAATTTCTTTCTTTATGTCTCCTTGATTATTCAGCTTCCAAGATATACAAAATGATCTATTTCTTACATTGCTTTTCCTTTCAGGTATATATTTTCTTGATGAATGAATTTTATTTTTCATTACTTATGTCTTTTCATGGCTGATCTCAGGTTCTGTTTTTTTTATGGGACTTCCGTTTCGAACATGGTGGAACGCGGTTCTTGTTCTCTGGACTGCTGCAGAAATTGCATTGTGGACTGATTAGTCTTGGCTCTTCAATGCAATTTTCTGCGTTAAAGTCAATGTGATGATCCACTTAACAAATTTCACTGATTGTGGTCTTACACACCACAATGCTCCTCCTTGTCAAGTCCATGTTTGTGAATGCGACCTTCCCCTGTCTAGAGTTGATATGCGGTTTACGTCAACACATTGAGTGCTGTTCCAAGGTCATCTTTGGAATTGTTTGACGCCAAGTATTTACATGTTACAACTCATTAATATGGACTGCTCTGCCAAGTCAATCACAGTTTTCACTTTAGAGATTGTGCATCATCTTTTGGTGCGTTGTCGGCTGCATTTATTAGAGTAATTGGAATTTTATGGGCGCAGCCATTGTTGTGTGTGCTACGCCATCACAACGGCTGATTGTATATCCCTAAAATGGCCATACGCTAATAGTGAAAGGTGGAATGGAGTATCGTATATGACTTTGCAGTACCGGGGTCACTCCCGGAGGCTCATATTATTCAGGAGGGATTCATAATTTCACAAATTCACATTGCAATGGAGATCTTACAGTCTGTTGTTTGATGTGCGATGGGGATAGTCCGATGGCTAGCTATGTTTCATATGTTTGGATTTTAAGTCAGGGTGATGTCCTAGCATCATCAAGCGCTATACATTTTAAAAAAAAAATGACGATCATCATTTTCAGGAGGACGCGAACTTCCTGTCAATATGGTGGATAGGCGGCAGGAACCATTAAAGGCTATGTTTGAAAAGTGTTCCTTGTTGCAGTTTTCTCATATTCCAAGTCTGGCTTGTTGCAGGAAATAATAAATTTGATAACAAAGAGCAAACCACATGGTGGTGATATACATAGAATGATGATTTTTATTATGACAATATGATGTAAAGAAAAGAATTTTTGTATAAATTGAATTGAGAAATGGTTATCAGGGTTACATGTTTTTTTGTTGGACTATAGGTGATGACCAGAAATTGTTAATGAAATAACACATGGTGATTATTGTGACAAGAATTGTGGCATATTGTTGTAGATGGATTGTCAAATATTGTTATGAGAGAAACAAATAGGCAAAAGGTATTATAACTTAGATAATGAAAAGTAGTATTGTGTAAAAACACTGGGAATTTAGTGACATAGGGTCAAGTAAGGGAAACTGTTGAAAGCAAGTAGTAGCATTATATTAGAAGGAAGGAGATGGGGCAGTTAGAATAAGAGATAGGTAATAACACAGTATGATGGGTAGGATAACAAAGAGGTAAATGACAAGTTTGTGTAGATTGGTGGTCAGAAATTAGTGCAATAAGAGGTCAAATATATGAAGGTTTCATGAGCATAATTTAAGAATAATTGCCCAAATTGGCTAATATAGAGGAAATGGAAGGAGTGAACCAGGAGGTATATATGTGGCAGGCAATGCATAAGATGGGGGAGGCGTTAGACAAACTGGGCAGTAGTCTACAAATACAAGAGATGACAAGGAGAATTCAGGTGTTTATGGGCGAGTTAGACAAGTTCAATGATTGGATAAATGCCATAGAATATTTTGGAAAAAGCCAACATATGATACAGACAGAGTGGAAAGACATAGCGTTAATGATAAGTCAAGGGGGTGTGGCGAGTTGTATTAGGAGAAGGATGGAAGAGGTGAAAGAAGAGACATGGCAAGAGTTTAGGGCATTTTTGGCAAAGAGATATGCCAGGTATAAAGATGCACAACATGCAATTATGAAACTAAAATCCATTCAACAACAAAAAGGCGAATCATTGCAAGAATATGGAGAGAAATTGTTGCGATTAGCGGAGCAAGGTTTTGGACAGGGAACAGATAATGAGCAGATGAACAAGCTATTGGTAGCAACATTCATAGATGGATTTAGGAATAGAGGGTTGTAGTTACAGTTAGCAAGAAGGGCATTGACAACAATATCACAAGTTATAAGTACAGCTATAGAGGAGGAGAGCATTAGCAAGAGGTTTTAGGAAGATCAACAAACTGGCAGAGAAGAAACATATAAACAGGAGAGGCAAGAAAATCCTAGGGAAGTAGACCACATGAGAAAGAGATATAGAGAACAGAACTATAGAAGGGTAGTAAATGGTATACAAGAAACAAGGAGATGCTATAGATGCAATCAGCTTGGACACATTGCGAGGCAATGTCGTATTGGGAATGATGTACAAAGAGATAGGAGAGGCTATCAAGCGTGGGGAAACTCCAGGGGTGTTAAAAAAAGACAGGCAATTTTGAGCACAGGATGGACAAGGCCTGAGCAGTTTGGGACGTATGGGAGAAAGGAAGACCCATGTTCGTGTATAATACAAGTGGAGAAGCAAAGATTCAGAGCGATTATTGACACAGGAGCAAGTGTTAGTGTAATTAAGGAGAGCACATACAGATCTATGAAAGGAAAAGGGAGATTATTGAGGACGAATAATAATTTGGAATCCATAAGTGGACAGTTACTAGAGGTAGTTGGGAAAGCAAGGATAGATTTTACAATAGGAAAGTGCAGAATGACACAAATGTTCGTAGTAGTTAGAGGTATGAATAGAGCAATGGTATTGGGGAGAGACTGGATGAATAGGAATAGGGTAATAGTAAATTATAGAACACAAAAATTACAAATAAAGAATACGGTGGTGCAGTTAGAAGATGATATACACATAGCCACATTAGCAAGAGCAAAGGAAGACGTGGTGCTAAAACCACATAGGGTACATATAACGTCAGCAAGAATAAGGAAGAATGATTATGTACAAACGGAAACAACAGTAGAGATGACAAGAGTCAGACCAGAAATATTAGAAGAACCAAATATAGAGGTAATAGATGGCATTGTGGAAATAGGGAGGAGTCAGGTTTTTCCAGTGATGCTATTAAATTATTCATGTAGGACGATAAAAATAAAGAAGGGGACAGTAATGGCACAAGTAAAGCTACCACGTCGAATAAAGATAAGAATGGGATATCCAATATGGACCTTATGAACCAGGTGTTACAGGGATTGGAGGCTTTCGCACAAGCATATATAGATGATATTATTCTTTTTACAAAAGGAATGAAGGAGCAACATGTACAACATATTCGGCAGGTGTTTGAGAGATAAAGACAGCATAACGTCAAAATGAAACTAAATAAATGTCAATTTCTAAGACAAGAGGTAAAATATCTGGGGTTTATAGTAAATAATAAGGGTATACTACCAGACAAGGACAAAGTGCAGGCTATTAGGGAAATGGTACCACCAACATAGGTGAGAGAAGTCAGGAGTTTTTTGGGTATGTGTGGTTACTATTGTAGGTTCATACCAGCATTTGCAACCATTGCAGAACCACTAGCAATGCTCACAAGGAAATTTCAGAAATTCAAATGGTCACCAGAGTGTCAAAAAGCATTCGAAGCACTCAAAGAAGGGTTAACACTAATACCTATGCTGGCACATCCGAACAAGGAGGGGAGAATGATATTATATACCGACGCGTCAGACATGGCAATAGGAGCATGTCTAACGAATGAACAGAAAGAGGTTAACGGAGCATCAGGGGAAATTACAATGCAGGAGTGTCCAATTGATTTTTTGTCACATAAGCTCAGTAGAACACAGACAAGATGGCTGACAATAGAGAAGGAAGCATATGCGATACATTATGCTATTCAGAAATTATATTTCTATATACACGGTAATAAGGTACTCGTTAGAAGGGATCACAAACCATTGAAGGCAATACTAGAAGCACCAATCAAAATAGGAAGATAGATATGTGGTCACTGACGTTACAGAACAGTGGGGTAGAGATAGTGTAAATAGAAGGTGGAAAGAATATATGTGCAGATTGGCTGTCTCGATTGCCAAAGACAGTATGAGCGAACAGAGAACAAATAGATTCGTGCACAGATGTGGATGATAGGATGTTTCAAATTAATGTAATAAATACGAATAGAATACAACAAGATAAGATAACCACAGAGGAAAGTGAAAACAGGCAAGAAGAGAGTGAAGGAGAAAGAGGAATACCAATAATGAAAGAGGAGCAACGAAAGGATAAGGAGTTACAGGCAATAATGGAAGAATTGGATAAAGGGAAAGCAGAAAAGTGGAGTAAATTTCACTTCGATCGGAAGGATGGGATACTAATATATATAGGAGATGAGGAGGTGCGGGCTAGGGTATATGTACCACAGCAATATAGGAACAAGTGTTGAGGGCGTATCACGAACAAAATGGACACGTGGGGAGAGACAAAATGTTGGACTCAATCAGAATAAAGTATTACTGGCCTCAGCTATATAAAGCAGTAGAAGAACACACTAGGGCATGTAGAACATGTAAAACGAGAAATTTGAGGGAAAAATCGGGTCCGCTGATGATGAGGATGGAGAGGCAATACTTTGCAGTGCAGAAGATCAGCATGGATATAACAAGTTCATATCCTACCACAATATCAGGCAATAAATATATTCTGCACTTAACAGATTGCTATAGTAGATGGCCAGAAAGTATACCAATTTCAAATAAGTCAATGGATACAGTCATTGATGTTCTGCTCAATGAATTCATACCAAGGTATAGCTGCCCACAAAGTATTTTGACAGGTATTGGAGGGGAGTTTACAAGCGAGAAATTCATAAGGACACTGCAGAAATTAAACATAAAACATATACGTACGTCGGTATATCATCCACAAGCGAATGGGATAAACGAAAGACAACATTCAACATTAAATGACATTATTTCCAAATTGACAAGGGGACAAGAGATGGAATGGGATGTGAAATTGAACCATGCACTGGTGGCTATAAGAGTAAATAAAAACGAAAGTACGAAGTTTTCACCGTATTTCCTATTATATGGAAGACAAACAACGCTACCGTTGGACAATCTGTTACGACCGAGGAGAAAGTATGTAGGAGAGGAAATACATGAAATTATTCTTCAACAGATGCATGACACACAAAGGATAGTATGGAGAAACTTAAAGAGAGTAGAGAAAAAGAATGGATGGAGGGACGAGGATAAAGAAAGTGTGGACTATAAAGTAGGAGAGAGAGTGTTTTATAAAAACCATACGGGCATGTCCAAATTAAGTCCCAGGTGGAAAGAGGGGTATATCATTATCATCATCATCATTGAGTGCCGTCTCCGCAATGAAGGTTGGCTACCATGGAGCGCCATTTTGCTCTATCTCTTGCTTTGATGGTGCAGGTTGTCATCGGTTGATTTGTCCATCTTTTGATGTTACTCGTCCATGTTAATCTTGGTCTGCCTCTGCCTCTTTTACCTTGTATTTTCCCCTCCAGGATCACTTTCAGTAGGCTGTTGTGTCTTTTAACATGGCCTAAGAATCGCATTTGTCTTGTTCTAATTGTGTTCAGAAGTTCTCTTTACATTTTTAGTTGTTTTAAGACTTCGTCGTTTGTTTTCTTTTCCTTCCATCCATTCTACCTATTCTTCTATATATCCACATTTCAAAGGCTTCAATTCTCTGTTCTGTTTTCTTGTCTAATGTCCATGTTTCAGCACCATATAGGAATATTGAGAAGATGTAACATTTTGCTAATCTTAGTTTTAGCTCTGGTGTTATTTGTTTTGATGTTAGTATGTCCTTCATGACATTAAAATTACTTTTTGCCATTCCTATTCTTTTGTTTATTTCAGTTGTACATTTTCCATCACTGGTTATAGTATGTCCAAGGTAGTTATAGTTCTGAACTGTCTCCAGGTCTATTTCTTCAATTTTGATATCCACTTGTGGGTTTTGAGTATTTTCTTTGTTTATGATCATAGTTTTAGTCTTTTTGATAATCATATCTAGTCCATATTTTTTGCTTGTCGTGTTTATTTCATTAAGTAATTGTTGTAGGTCTTTAGGATTTTCTGCTAGTAGTACAGTATCGTCAGCATATCTTAGGTTATTGATTATCTTTCCATTAATTTGTAGGCCTAGCATCTCTATGATGTTTTTAAAGATTTGCTCCGTGTATAGATTGAACAAGCTTGGTGATAGGATGCATCCTTGTCTTACTCCTCTTTTTATATCAATGGGTGTAGAGAACTCTTTGTTATATTTTATTATTGCTGTTTGCTCCCAGTATAGATTGCATATTAGTCGTATATCCATGTCATCTAGATGTATCTCTTTTAGGCATTCTATAAGTTGTTTGTGGTGTACTCTATCAAAAGCTTTGGTGTAGTCTATGAAGCAGGCATATATTGGTTTGTTTACTTCTGTGTATTTTTCAATTAATGTTCTCATGCAGAATATGGCTTCTTTTGTCCCGCTATTTTTCCTAAATCCAAATTGCTGCTCATCTAATTCAGTATTGATTTTATTCTGAATCCTTCCTAGTATAACTTTTAGCAAGATTTTTGTAACATGGCTCATTAGGCTTATTGTTCTAAAGTCACTGCATTCAACTGCACCATTCTTTTTAGGCAATGCAATGAAAGTTGATGTTTTTAGTTCATTTGGTATGTATCCTGTGTGGTATATGTCGTTGCATATGTCTGTAATCACTTCAATGCCAAAATCTTCAAGTGCCTGTATCATCTCTATCTGTATGCTTTCAGGTCCTGCTGCTTTTCCCCTTTTCATTGTTTTTATAGCCTTTTCCACCTCAGATTTTAAGATTTTATAGCCTGATGTACATTTTATAACTGGTTTCTTGTCCCTTTTTGATCATGAAATAATTCTGTTATATATTCCTGCCATCTATCTATGATATCCTTATTGTCTGTTAGCATTTTTCCTTTTTTGTCTGCAATGCATCCACCTTCTGTGTCTTTTTTATTTTTATTAGTCATTCTCTTTATTTCTGTGTGCATTCCTCTTAGGTCTTGTTTGCTTTCCATAGTTTCTATTTCTATACATTTTTGGCTGAGCCAGTCCTCTTTTGCCTTTTTGCACATTTTGCGTATCTCATTATCTATTTTATTGTATTGGGCAGTGTTCTTCGCTTGTCTCCTTTCTTCCATTTTTTCTAAGATGGTGTTAGTTATCCATTTTTGTTTTTTGTTCTTTTCTCTTTTGGGTAAGGTGTCGCAGGCTTTTTGTATGCTTTTCTTTATGCATTGCCATTTGGTTGTTACTTTTTCATCAGGATTTTCTCTTCTGTATTGTTCAATTCCTTCCTCTAGCAGCTTCTGGTATGTGTTCTTTACTTGTATTGTATAGGTATCTTTAATATCTTTTTGATTTAAAGCTGTTATGTCGAGTGGGTTTGTTGATGAATTAGATTTTTGCTTGTTTCTCTTTAGTTTGATTTTCATTTTAATCATTACAGGATTGTGATCAGAATTAATATCTGCTCCTGGGTAGGTTTTGGCTTTCTTTACGCTGTTACGGAACCTTTCTGTTATCATTATGTAATCTATTTGATTCCTCTTCCTATCTCCAGGGCTTTTCCATGTGTATAGTTTCCTTTTCTCTTGCTCAAAGTAGGTGTTACATATTATCAGCCTGTTTTCTTCACAGAATTGTATTAATCTTTCTCCTCTGTCATTTCTTTTTCCTAAACCATGATTTCCTATAATTGTCTTATATCTACCTTTTCCTACTTTAGCGTTCATGTCACCCATTACAATCAAGATGTCTGAAGATTTCACTTGCTTCATAACTTTATTTAGGTCTTCATAGTATGCCTCTATTTGTTCATCTGTGTAGTCTTGAGTAGGTGCATATGTCTGTATTATTGCTATGTCGAATGGTTTTGCTTTCAACTTGAGTAGTATAATCCTATCACTGTATGTCCAGAGGGTACTTATATATTTTTGTAGCTCTCTTTTTATCAGTATTCCTACCCCCCTTTGATGTTCTGTTGTGTTTCCTGAGTATATAAATGTATATTTTTCGTCTTCAATGTACCCACATTCTTTCCATCTAGTCTCTGATATATCATTATAAGAAATATAAATCAGGCAAACTATGTTATTAAACATATCTATGAGAACAACAACATAAGAACGCATGGAAGGAATAGAAGAAAAGACAAGGGCTTATGGTCAGAGAAAGAAGAGAGACAGGTAGGTAGACCGCAAAGAAGATACACCAGGGGCATTAACGAGTCGTCAATAGAATCAACAGACGATGAAGAGCAAGGAGGGAGCACAACTACAATTAGAAGTGACACAGAAGGGGAAGAAAAACAAGAACAGAGTGAGGAAGAAATCGAGGAGCAGTAAGAGAGAGATAACAGTCACACGGATAATACAACAGAAGACGGGGCTCCATACAAAAACACAAGGAGTCAATATAGACGAAGACAAGAGCGGAGAGTACGACGAGAAATGTCCTCGGAAGAGGACGATATGCCGTTACCAGAGAGACGGGTAAGATTTAGAACTCAGAAACCAAAGAGTACAGCAGAACCAAATGGAGAATGAATCGGAAAGTACAACGGAAAGGAACACAGAAAGGATGTCAGGGGAGATAGGAAGAGGGGTGGCAGACAAAAGAAAAGGGCAATGGTCATCGGGAGAATCACTGGAGGAGAAAAGATACAGAGAACAGCAAGAGGGATAGGACAGGGAGTAGCGAAATAGATGAATACGAGGAAGGGAATGACTACTACGAGACCGCGGAGTAAGTGGTAGGACAGTAAGGAGAAGTAGCGACATAAACACAGGAGACCTATTGGATAGGCGATAGACAGATTTATTACGGAAGGCAATAAAGGATGGGAGAGAGGAGTAGGGACATCAAAAGCATTAAATAAATATAAAAGGTGTAGTAAGATGTGAGGTAAACTTTATTGGTAAAGAAAACTTAGGTAGGAGGGCAAGTATAAGGGGAGTAGCTGAGGGTGGAGTGATAGGTGATGGAGTTAGATGGTACTGGTTTAGCCGTTAGGATAGATCTCTTTCTTCTTCTTTTCTCTTTTCACTGATACCTAAAAGGTGTCGTGGTTTATATCATTTGTCGTTCTTGAGCTGCTCGAACTGTCTGAATTAGTGATTTTCCTTTGTTGTTACATGATCTCTGTCACTGCATCTATCCATCTTCTTCTGGGTCTTCCTCTTGGTCTTTTTCTGTGCATTCTTGAGAACGAGTTGATAGTGATTGGTAAGTGTTCATTCTGACTAGGTGGCCAAACCATTTAAGTTGTTGTTGTTCTATATATTCTTGGCAGGGTTTAGTTCCTACCATTTTTCTTATGGTTTCATTTGGTATTCTATCTCTTCTTGTGTTGTTTGTTACTTTTCTCAGGCATCGCATCTCACATGTATTGATCTTTCTTAAATGGGATTTAGAAAGGGTCCATGTTTGACTTTCATAGCACAAAGTTGGTATGAAAATGCTATTTATTATTTGTTGTTTAGCTGACATAGAAATGTTTGGATGTCTTAGCAATGGTGAAAGCTGGTATGTGACAGCATTTGCTTTTTGTATTCTCATATCAATTTCTCTGTCTAGTTTTCCATCTTCTGTGAACATTGTGCCTAAATACTTGAATTCCTCTACTTGTTTTATTTCTTTATCTTTGATCTTAATGTTTAATGTGTGTCTTAATTTGCTTATTCTTATAGCCTCTGTTTTTGCTGTGTTAATTTTCATACTGTAGTTTGTGCAGCTTTTATCTAGAGATGTTAAATGCTGTTGTAGCAGGTTTTCATCCTCATATATTAGGCATTGGTCATCTGTGAAGAGTAGCTCATTGATGTTGGAGTTTTCTACCTCTATGTTATTATTTGATTTTTCCATATTGTTGGTTGTTTCCTGATTTATTTTGTCCATATATATGATGAAGAGGAGTGGTGAGAGGACGCATCCTTGTCTTACACCTGTTGTAACCTGAAACCATTCTGACAGACCTTCCGATGGTCTAACGGCACTTTGACTGTTTTTATATAATGCCATTATATTATTTAAGTTAGGATAGATAAGCGACTAAAATTGGGTATGTGGCATATGTATTAGTGGGTCGGGATTAGGTAATGATGAGTGAACGAGAGGGGAGTCACGGGAAAGAGAGAAGAGTGAATGATAGACAAAAAAAACATAAGAGTCCCATGTATGGGTGAGCGTCGATCTTAGATTTTCAGGATACAGGAAAAATAGTAAGATAAGAAGTAGCCACGGACTCAGAGGGACGGCTACTATAGAGTAGGGCCGCCGAGACAGTAACCATAGGGTTAATGTTACCTGGTTAGTCTGTTAGTGGAGTTTTCACTCCAGGAGTCGACCATAGTGGTAGTTTGTTAAGAGTTGTGTTGTTTTATGCATCAGCGATAGTCTAACAGTTGTCACAGTGATAGTAATATAGAAGGCAATCTTGTGTTGCAAGTCGAGGCAGTTTTTGTGTTCAAACTATAGTTTCTAGTCTCTAGTTACGTATGAAGTAGAGTCTTTCAGTATGGACAAACAAGAGTGTGTGAATGAGGATGGCATGGCTTTATTGACAAGTGCCTGCAATGTTTTACATGTGTGACAGTCAAGCGCAAAGTAAGTCGCTGGCTTTTTAATTGTTGTACTATTTGACAAGGTGTCAGTTAATAAACGCTTGTCATTTGTTATGAGTGGACTTTGAATTAGTGTTTGGTATCAGTGTTGTGGTCACCAACCATAATAGTGACGAACGAATCTTACTTAGGCGGAAAAGACGAAGTCCTCAGATCTTTGTGGGAACGTCACAGCGGCAAATCAACGCGAAGTAATTCATTATAACGATCACAGATGAAAGTGGCGCATGTCCAGAAAATTAACGGGCACATTGCTATTGAAGGCAGTATTCAAGAAACCAGGCCAGTCCCCAGACCAGTGTTAGCTGTCGAGGCTGACAGAGAGTAGGTCAGTTGGCTTGAGTTCAACAGGCAGTGACACAGTATTGCAGCAGGTGGCAGTCGCCCTGGCCCGAGTATTACAGTTGCTGCCGTGGAGAGCGGTACACGTAAGTGCGGGTGACCACGTAAAAAGCTCGCACGTGACATTCATAGATAAAAATTGACGGGGCCTTGATAAGCCATCGTTGCTACTATCAGTACACGCATTCAAGGAGATGATAAACATTTAGATCCAGACAGGGAATCAAACAACATCAAGTCATCTGATACATCATGCAAGGGTTTATTGAATATGTCCTCTGTCTGGTGTGTTCCGCTTTCGTTAAATAGGTGGTACATGTCAAATGGCTACATAAGAAGAAACCTTTCAGCAAGATTGGATGTACAGATGGAGAGAATCGATCAGTAGATGAAATACTTTACAAAAGATATAAATATGATCACAACTCATGAGCAACAATGAATAGGGTGGGGGGTCCTCCCATCATAAAGAAAAAAAAAAAAAAAGAATCCTTGAAAAGTGGCTAAATTTATATTAAAAAAAAAAAAACGCCTCCTTTCTAAAGTATCGGGAAACTTTTTACGATGTACTTGGAAGAAAAGTCTAGCATCAAAGGAAACAAATCCAACACTCAGAGATCACCTGAAGTAGTAATTTGGAAGGCCTAGAGGGGGATGTTTGTAAAATTTCAAGAATTTGTACTTTCATCATCATCAAGTACTGTGCCTTCTGGTGTAGGTGATCATGTCTCTCCACAACTTTCGATCGCGATGGTTATTTATCATTTCTGATGTTGACCTTCTGTCGAACCATTCTCTTAGACTGTCTGGTATCTTCTCTATTTGCTTCCCTCTATCTCTTCACCGAGTAACATAAACTTGACTCTTCGATTAACATCAAAAGATGGACAAGTCTGCCTATGACAATCTGCACCATCAAAGCAAGAGACGGAGTGGAATGGTGCTCCATGTTAGCCAACCTTCGATGCGGAGATGGCACTCAATGATGATGCTGATGATCTCTTCACCCCCTCAATTTTTGCAGTTGTTACAATATATCCCAGCTGTTCCCTTCTCATTACATGGCCAAAAAATGATGATTGTTTCTTCATAATATAGTATATTCATCATCATCATCATCAAGTGCCTTCTTTGCAACGAAGGTTAGCTACCATGGAGCGCCATTCTGCTCTGTCTCTTGCTTTGATGGTGCAGGTTGTCATAGGCTGATTGGTCCATCTTTTGATGTTACTCGTCCATGTTAGTCTTGGTCTGCCTCTGCCTCTTTTACCTTGTATTTTCCCTTCCAGGATTACTTTTAGTAGGCTGTTGTGTCTTTTAACATGGCCCAAAAATTGCATTTGTCTTGTTTGAATTGTGCTTAGTAGTGTCTTCCCTGTGTGTCAGACCGAGGTCAAAATGAAAAGGAAATGGTAACCTGAGTGTGGCTGCCGTGTATGTGCAGAAATGTGCGCAAATACACACAGAACCAGAGGAGTTCACACCGGGGTCAGTGTGCAAACACAAAGGAGAAAGAATAGAACAGTAGACTAACAGGTGCTCAAAAGGCGGTAAGAGGGAGATGTCCGAGAGAGGGGTACAATAAAAACAAATGAGGGGTAAGGAGCACAAAAAAAAGGTATAGAGGAGAACACCGAAGTGTCTCATAGGGGACTAGAGGAGGAGAAATATAAATAGCATGGCAAAGTAGATAGACCAAAGAGCCCAAATATGTGCAGTAGAGAAGGCTATGCAAAAGGGAAGGAGTAACCGAAAGGAAACTATGTGTATGAGTGTGATACATTCATGCCTCGTGGGGTCAGCGAACCACACTGGACTATGAGGCGATTTTCCAAAGTATAAATCGCCTCATAGTCCAGTATGGTTCGCTGACCCCACGAGGCATGAATGTATCACAATACTTTGGAAAATCGCCTCATAGTCCAGTATGGTTCGCTGACCCCACGAGGCATGAATGTATCACACTCAAACACATAGTTTCCTTTTGGTTACTCCTTCCCTTTTGCATAGCCTTCTCTACTGCACATATTTGGGCTCTTTGGTCTATCTACTTCGCCATGCTATTTATATTTCTCCTCCTCTAGTCCCCTATGAGACACTTCGGTGTTCTCCTCTATACCTTTTTTCTGTGCTCCTTACCCCTCATTTGTTTTTATTGTACCCCTCTCTCGGACATCTCACTCTTACCACCTTTTGAGCACCTGTTAGTCTACTGTTCTATTCTTTCTCCTTTGTGTTTGCACACTGACCCCGGTGTGAACTCCTCTGGTTCTGTGTGCATTTGCGCACATTTCTGCACATACATGACAGCCACACTCAGGTTACCATTTCCTTTTCATTTTGACCTCGGTCTGACACACAGGGAAGACATTTTTATTTTCTTTAACATATTTCAATTATTTTTGTTTTGGATGTTTCGTTACTGGCTAGCTATGTAGGATTAGTTTTACTTATATATCCGTGTGTGTGTGTTTTTTGTTTGTTCCTGCTGAAGGCCTATTGGGCCGAAACGTCATTTGGTCTGTGTCGTCTACTAATCATGTAAGGCTTCTAACATACCATTTTTTCTATTTTTTAATTTTTTCCTGTACATTTTATAACTGGTTTCTTGTCCCTTTGATCCTGAAATAGTTCTGTTATATATTCCTGCCATCTATCTATAATATCCTTATTGTCTGTTAGAATTTTTCCTTTTTGTCTGCAATGCATCCACCTTTTGTGGCTTTTTTATTTTTATTAGTCATTCTCTTTATTTCTGTGTGCATTCCTCTTAGGTCTTGTTTGCTTTCCATAGTTTTGTATTTCTGTACATTTTTGGCTGAGCCAGTCTTCTTTTGCCTTTTTGCACATTTTGCGTATCTCATTATCTATTTTATTGTATTGGGCAGTGTTCTTCGCTTGTCTCCTTTCTTCCATTTTTTTCTAAGATTGTGTTAGTTATCCATATTTGTTTTTTTTTCTTTTCTTTTTTGGGTAAGGTGTCGCAGGTTTCTTGTATGCTTTTCTTTATGCATTGCCATTTGGTTGTTACTTTTTCATCAGGATTTTCTCTTCTGTATTGTTCAATTCCTTCTTCTAGCAGCTTTTTGGTATGTGTTCGTTACTTGTATTGTATAGGAATCTTTAATATCTTTTTGATTTAAAGCTGTTATATCTATTTTTGACAAAAGAAACAAGAAAAAGAGTTCTTAAATGTTATGTAGAGCCAGTCTTAACATATGGATGCAAATCATGGACAATAGGACAACAGACAAGAAAATCACTGGAATCTGTAGAAATGTGGTTTTAGAGAAGAATATTGAGAGTACCATGGACAGCTAAGAAGAGTAATGAAGATGTTCTGAGAGAGGTCAAAGCAAAAAGAGCTAATTTCCAATATTAGAAAGAAACAATCATGATTTTTTGGCCATATAATGAGAAGAGAACAACTGGAATATTGTAACAACTGGAAAAATTGAGGGACGAAGAGATAGAGGGAAGCAAAGAGAAAAAAATAACAGACAGCTTAAGAGAATGGCTTGGCAGAAGGTCAACAACAGAAATGATAAATAGCTGCCGAGATCGAAAGTTGTGGAGAGACATGATCACCTACGCCACTAGGCACGGTACTTGATGATGATGATGATATCTAGTGGATTTGTTGATGAATTAGACTTTTGCTTGTTTCTCTTTAGTTTGATATTCATTTTAATCATTACTGGATTGTGATCTGAATTAATGTCTGCTCCTGGGTAGGTTTTGGCTTTCTTTACGCTGTTACGGAGCCTTTCTTGTATCATTATGTAATCTATTTTATTCCTCTTCTTATCGCCAGGGCTTTTCCATGTGTATAGTTTCCTTTTCTCTTGCTCAAAGTAGGTGTTACATATTATCAGCCTGTTTTCTTCACAGAATTGTATTAATCTTTCTCCTCTGTCATTTCTTTTTCCTAAACCATGATTTCCTATAATGGTCTTATATCTACCTTTTCCTACTTTAGCGTTCATATCACCCATTACAATCAAGATGTCTGAAGATTTCACTTGCTTCATAACTTTATTTAGGTCTTCATAGTATGCCTCTATTTGTTCATCTGTGTAGTCTTAGGTAGGTGCATATGTCTGTATTATTGCTATGTCGAATGGTTTTGCTTTCAACTTGAGTAGTATAATCCTATCACTGTATGTTCGTTGGTTACTTATATATTTTTGTAGCTCTCTTTTTATCAGTATTCCTACCACCCTTTGATGTTCTGTTGTATTTCCTGAGTATATAAATGTATATTTTTTGTCCTCTATGTACCCACATTCTTTCCATCTTGTTTCTGATATGCCTGAAATATCTATATTTATTAGTTCTGCTTCTTGAATCAGATTTTCCAATTTCCCTTCTTGATATAGAGTCCTAACATTACAAGTACTTGAAAAAGATCTTTCCTCCGACATAAGTTTGAATTTCTCTCCATGGCTTCCTCTGGACTATTGAGTGATGAGGCTCCAATCTCTTTCATGGTGGTGTAATAGTATATTAGCTCTCTTTTTGCTTTGTTTCAGAACATTTTCATTACTCTTCTTAGCTGTCCATGGTATTCTCAACATTCTTCTGTAAAACCATATTTCTATATATAACCTCCATTGATTTTCTTATCTGTTGTCCTATTGTCCATGATTCGCATTCATATGTTAAGACTGGCTCTACTTAACATATAAGAACTCTTTTTTTCTTGTTTCTATTGTCAAAATACCACAAGAATAGTAAGAAAACAGAAGTAATGGTCATATTGAAGAAACAATCATCACCAGCATGCAGCATAAAAATAAACGAGACAAATCTGAAACAAGTGCAGCGTTTCAAATACTTGGGCACAATAATAACATCAGATGGGAGATGCACCACAGAAATAAAAAGCAGAATAGCTCAGGCCAAAATAGCATTTCAGAAAATGAAAAATATCTTCTGCAACAAATCTATGTCAATAAAAATGAGAAAGAGAATTCATCGGTGCTATATGGAACCAATTCTGACCTAAGGAAGCGAATCATGGACAGTAGACAAACAAATGAAAAGACGATTAGAGGCCACAGAGATGGGATTTCTCAGAAGAATGTTGAAAGTTCCCTGGACAGCTAAAAAAACCAATGAGGAAGTTCTCAAAGAGGCCAACACAAAAAGGGAGCTCCTAAAAAGCATCAGAAAGAAACAATCAACATTTTTCAGGCACATCATGAGAAGAAGAAAGTTGGAATACTTGGTAACAACTGGCAAAATAAAAGGAAAGAGAGATCGTGGACAAAAAAGAGAGAAAATACTGGATAGCCTGGTGTCATGGCATGGAAAACAGTCAACAACTGAACTAATACGATGCACTGTAGATAGAAGATTGTGAAACATGACATGATCGCTTATGGCAACCGGTATGGCACATGTTGATGATGATTGTCAAAAATGGATTGCATAGTATTTTCCTCAATTTTTGGAAAGCTGCGTTTGCCTGAGCCATTCTGCAACTCACCTCTGTTGAACATCTACCATCTGAGGTTAACAATGTTCCAAGATATTTAAATTCATTTACCTGTTTTAATATTTTTCCTCTTATCTTTATTGTGCTTTGCGGTGAATTATTTTTCTTTGTTGCTACCATAACTTCTGTCTTTTTGCTATTGAGGCTGAGTCCTTTATATTTTGTTTCCTTTACAATAATGTCTAACATATCTTATAACTCATTTTCACTCTTAGCGATTAAGACTGTTATCATCAGCATACCTTAAATTATTTATATTATGACCTCCAACTGTTATTCTATTCATGCCCCTTGTGGATCTTAAAATAATCTCACTCTACATATTAAAGAAATCTGGTGACAGCTCACAACTTTGCCTAACACCCTGTTTTATTTGTTGAAACATTCCCAATTGATTTCCAGTTCTTATGACCGCTGTCTGTTGCCAGTACATGTATCATTCTTAGATCTTTGCTGTCTACATTTATGCCTTCTAAAATTTTGATTATTTCTTGGTGCTTTATTTTGTCGAATGCTTTAGTATAATCTATGAAACATAGGTATATATCTGTTTTCACCTCTATGATTCCTCTACTAAAGAGCTTATGATGTATATGGGATTGCTTATTCCTTTACCTCTAACAAAACCACACTGTTCATGACTAATTTCTGGACTGATTTTGTTTCGCACTCAATCGCACCAGATTTCTTTGGTAGGGCTATGAATATTGATTTCAGCACGTTGTCGTTATATACCCGCTTTTGTAGATATCATTCAATATTTTTGCTATTATTTCTATTCCAAAATCACCCATGACTTCAATCTCTTCTTTAGTTATATTATCTGGTCCAGGAGCTTTTCTTGCTTTCATATTACGCAAGGCGTCTTCCACTTCTTCTTTGAGTATTTCCGGTCCTTCTCCATATTAATATTTAATATTGTAACAATGGGACAGCACTGCCTTTTTTTTAATGGCACCTATCTATCCTTCGGGAGCCGCGATAGCTCAGTGGTTAGTGAACTGGACTACAAAGGACAAGGGGTAGGGTTCGGTCCGAACTGACGGCTTCCGGGTTCACCCAGCCTTAAATGGGTACCGGATTTTTTTCTGGGAAAGTAAAGCAGCATGGGCGTAATACCGAGCACATTACCCCAAAAATCATGTGCTGAAGGTCTGTAAAATATAGGGTCACTAACACCATGTCGGGGGTACTTTGCTTTTATTTTTACTCTCTATCCTTCACTCTGATCCTACCCCTTACCCTCTATTCCCTGATCCTCCATTTGCAGCCTACAAATCTGACAAACCTCAATGACATCTTGATTAGGAGCTGTTTCTACAGCCCCAGCTATAACAATAAGGGTACAGCCTCATGTGGTAGGTCTGTATGCAATGCATATCCCTTCATGCTACAAATGTGCTGAGTTCTCTTTCCAAATGGTACCTTTTTGACATCCAAGAGGGTTTTATCTTTGTATCTCATAAAATGATAAACATCATTATTTGTAAATGTTGTCACAGACATACATAGGGGAAATAGGCAGATGTTTAGGGGATTAGTTTCAAGAACATCTCTATAATGTCTCTCAGAGCTGGTACCCCAGTCTTCATTCATTTCAACTCTCTGGGCCAGAAGTGCTCTGAGGATGTCTTAAGTCACTGGTATCTTTTACTGCTCCTCCAATAAGCCTGCCGATTTGCCACTGTAAACTGGCCTTGAGCCTGTCTTGGATATCTTCATCCCAAAAGGATTCATTCGTGTCTCCCATCCAACTAGGTAGGTACCCTTGCCTTATACTGTTGTAGAGACTCTCCTCTTCATGCTCTACTTCTCATTTTACCTCTTCCTTGCAACTAATTTCTGTTACAGGTATCCTACCCCTGCCCTATAGATCATGTGACCAACTTTGTCTTTGGTCCTGACTAGCTCTGGGTTTGGGACTCGCCCAACCCATTCTTTTATCTATTAGACTTAGTGACGACATAATGATGCCTTAATACTAAGTATTGTACATAATATGTTATTTTTTTGGTCCTGTTTCTGATGAAGGCCCATGGCTGAAATATATTTTGTCCTGTTTTTCTATTTCTTTAATTGTTCAATTAAATTTTATGTTTATTTTTTCATAGCAGTAAAAAGTGTGAGTGCACCTTCAGCTGTTTTTGGACTTTCATTATGCAAGTAATTATCTATTCGTTACTTTAAAATTGCTTGTTAGGTTGCCGAAATTAAATGCCATCCTTGGTTCCATGCATCCCTTTGTTTGGACACCACTGATCTAGAGCTATTTCTGGCATATAGAAGTGATTACTGGACAATTAAACACAGATTTGTTTGGTCAAAGAAGAAGAGAAGAGTTGAAGAGAGTTGAGTTGTGAGAGTTAAAAAAAAATTGAGGGAAGACAAGCCAGATAGAGGAAAACAGGAAGGAAAAAACACCAGACAACTTAATTAATTGGCATGGTAGGAAGTCAATAGTTGAAATAATAAACAAGCTTCTTAAAGGAAAGTAGTTCTGGTTGTCTTTCTTATATGTAATGGACATTAAGGATTTGTAGGATGATGTTAACATGAAGGGTAACATTTGAAGAATATAAATGGTTATTTTGTCTTATAGGTTTTTCTTAGGGAAAGTTAGATGGTCGTTTCCTGTTGCTCCAAATGCAGTCCAACATTTTATGATGTGGCAGCATTGGAAAAATGTTTAATATAATTATTGTCACTTTGTCAGAAAGTCAATTTTGTTGGGTGGCCATCATTTAGCACAGCAAAATCTACTTTCAGGGGTGCTTCACTTATTTTTCTCTATACATTTTTTCAATGACATTTCCCCACACCTGGCAATTAAATCAATGGCTATAAAATAACCTTGTACCTGGTGCCCCAGATAGGGTTGTGAGAAAATCCCAGTTGTCTCGATGGACAGTTGATCTGTGCTGTAAATCAGCCTTGCAGTATTTTCAACTTGTATTTTCCACAATTACATAGAGTCTGAATATCCTGGTCTGCTTAACTGGTCTAAGCTGTCATGTTCTGGCTTATATTTTCCATATAACTCTCTCAATTCTGTTTTTATAGCTGTTTCAGGAATATCTTTATTTCTTTGAGGCTCTGTGGTTGGTTGGACTGTTTAAAGGTTCCTATTTGCTTTTGTTCCTATTGCTAGTGTCTCTTTATTTTTGATCTTGCATTCAGTTGCTTGATGACGATCGGGTATCACCTGTAGCACATGACGCTCCCTACCGGACGAGGTGGCTGTGAAGTCCCCATTAACATCGTTAGCTGTAAATATAAGGTTGTGATTTGTCATGATTAGTCCAGGCAATTTAAGAAGGTAGTTTGCCATTCCTTTCCTTCTTGGCAGTGACTGTACTAGTTGGAGATCGCAGCCATTGTCTTTATACATGAGATCCACTGCCTGCCATTGCGGTGTGGGGACCATAACCGGCACTACTTGTTGGCTGCTCCCACAACACCATTCACCACCTGCTCCAATGGCTTCACATAACCCTGATAGGGGGGCTAAACGGGAGCTCCACCTTGCCCAGGGGTGTCCTGAAGACTAACGGAGGAAAGGAGACGTCTTACTCCTCCTTTGGTAGGGCAGAACTCTACTTGGGCACAATAATAACATCAGATGGGAGATGCACCACAGAAATAAAAAGCAGAATAGCTCAGGCCAAAATAGCATTTCAGAAAATGAAAAATATCTTATGCAACAAATCTGTCAATAAAAATGAGAAAGAGAGTTCATCGGTGCTATATAGAACCAATTCTGACCTATGGAAGCGAATACTGGACAGTAGACAATCAAATGAAAAGACGATTAGAGGCCTCAGAGATGGGATTTCTCAGAAGAATGTTGAAAGTTCCCTGGACAGCTAAAAAGACCAATGAGGAAGTTCTCAAAGAGGCCAACACAAAAAGGGAGCTCTTAAAAAACATCAGAGAGAAGCAATCAACATTTTTCGGACACATCATGAGAAGAGGAAAGTTGGAATACTTGTTTACAACTGGTAAAATAAAAGGAAAGAGAGATCGTGGACGACAAAGAGAGAAAATACTGGATAGCTTGGTGTCATGGCATGGAAAACAGTCAACAACAGAACTGATACGATGCACACTGTAGATAGAAGATTGTGGAGGGACATGATCACCTACGCCAAACGGTATGGCACATGATGATGCTGATTTGCCTTTGTGAGTTCATCTGCTTTCTCTTTGCTTGGATGCCAAAGTGTGATGGTATCCATTGCAAGACTAATTCTGTCTTTTATGTTGTTCTTTATTTCCTGAATGAGCCTGTCCTGTATTGTGCTTGACTTTGCTTCATTGAGTGTGACTGTTTTTTTTTACTTTGGACCTCATATAAAGAGTTTATATGGCTATGTGGAGTTCCATTGCCTCTGGAGAGCTTGTATTTTAATGTCCTGCAAATCCATGTCATCAGTATTGCAGTTGCTGACTAATTACTAACTCATGAGCAAATCTGACATTATTGTACATAGTTCTCATCTACAGTTCCCACTGAACTAAGCACAGCATTTGCATTCTAGGTACTTTGTTTGCAGTATCTTTCAAAAGGTATGAACAAAACTATATATATCTTAAGAACTTTAGTAGAAAGAGCTAATAAATATTCATTGATCTTTTGCATCTCTTTTTATCTTCTTGTGCCTCCCGGCATTGAGTAAAAATGAAGTGTTTAAGACAAAGCTCTGCAGTATGGTTCATATAATGTATTTTTCATCACTTTAGCTATTTTGTTAGTCCATTGTTTTCGAAGAAGAAGAATTGTTTTTGGGGGAGTTTGCATTTTCTTGCAAATCTTCATTATAGTAATAAGACAGTTATTTTAATGACATTTGCAATGTTGACAATAATAGCTGCCATGGTTGGTTACATCTTTACATAAATATATGTGTTTATGCACTGAGTGCAAATAATGAGAACATGACACCAGTAAACATAAATCAATAGTCTCATGTCACTTTGCTTGATGTTTTTTTAACAGGTTTTTAATAATATTGCTGTCAAATGTGGTATAAATCTAGAAAGTGTGGGGCAGAGTCCAAAAAGGTTGAATAGAATTCTGGAATACTCCAGTATGTCAGCTATGTCTTCATCTGAACTTCAAGACATTGTGCATTACCTAAGTGATTCAGCTATCACAATACACAGGTTTCTTGATGCATACCCACCTGCATGTAGTGTGTTCCAGCAATTTCATTTTTCTTCCATGTAAGTTTGTTTTTAAAAAAATATTTTTAGAAATTACTTTTTAAAGCAATAGTAATATTGGATAACTGGTACATCATTCACTATGTGGCAGTCATATAATATTATATATTGCAGTCAGGGTATTCCCATATCTGCTCTGTCACCCATTCCAGCAACTGTTCATCTATTCATTGTTCCTGTCCTGGATTGGTTGACCATGCTGCATTCTTTTCTGCTGAAGAAGCTTTTCCTGCTTTCATCCTTCATGCACCATTTTCCACCATTCTTTTGATATGTGGATTGTCCTCATTCCTTTTAGTCATTCTGTGAGATGGTTCTTTTAAAGCCCTCACAGTGTCATACATGCCTATTTTTAAGGTTTCTTGTGTAAAGGCAGACCCTGCCAACCTGTAGGCTTGACCATTGCCATGAACTCCTGAGTTTCTAGGGTAATATATCCAAGTTTGGTCAGTCAAGATGATCACATATGTTGTTGGTCTCTTTAACTAGTCATGTGATAGCTTCTGGTACATCCTTAATCTACATATGTGTGCTGGAGGTAGTAGTCTTATAGAATCCTGCACCTTTCTCTATCAACTTTTCATTTGAATATATAACAAAACTCCAATCGCTCCACACACCCCTTGTGATCACGCCATCAGCGTAGATGTAGAGATTGTAAGTAAAGTTGTAGTACCTACTGGATCTCAGACTCAATCATGCTCTGCGTCTAATCACAGCAACCGTATGACAACCTTGGTTAGGCTGTGCCTGTCATGAACATCTATCCAATCCCTGCCAGTAGATTGGTCCTCCTTTGTCGCACATGCCTTGCAGTGTTGTCTCATTTTCTGCCAGCCACAATCTCCCACACTTAATGCATTTGCCTTTCATTGACTGTAGTTCTGGTTGTAGTGGATGTATTTTGTTACATACCACCCCCAGATATGCGTTTTCTTACATGTACTTGTGAAGAAGGTCCAACCAGTAGTCAATGACCGACAAAACTAGTGACTACATTGAGAGAAATAGTGTTCATTGATGAAAGCCAGATTTCACCATAACCTTTAGTGCATTCACTCCTTTCCTGGTGTTTTGGACCACACTGATAATATGATGGTTGATGGACAATGATCTGCCAAGAGATCCCACGGTACCTCAAGCTGTGGACTTTTTCAATGTGCTTCATTGTACTTCAGAATAGGCAGCTCCGCTTGCACAATGCGATTGTTAAGTGAACTCCAGAGCAAATTGGTCATGCCAGGATTGATCACAGACCCGTTACTGCCACAACAGTCAGTGATTTGGTCAACCATGGTCTGCAATTTCTGCATGATGTTGTTATGGTTCCTACACGGGATGTAAGCCAGAATGTCATCAGCATATGTTAGGATGCCACCTGATCCACAATACTATGTCAGTGTGAGACTAGCAGTATAAATATTAAACAACACCAGTCAGAGAGGAGAACCATATGGGAGGCCTAAAGTTATATGCCTGGCCTCCAAAGACCAAGATCCAAACCAAAACCCCTGTGAGTAGCATCGTGGCTACCCACCCACGGGTCCATCATGCATGATATTAAAGTGCCATACTTAACTCTGCTATATGCGCCATCTAGGTCAACCACAATAATTGTCATTTCCTCGCTTCTTTGGAAACCCTTGTACACATCATACATGTGAATGGAATCTATTGTAATACAGTATAGTAATCCTGAACCAAAGACAAATGTCCATAAATATACATACACACGCACATATGCACAGAGACAGAGAGAGAGAGTATGAAAAATCTGACCGGTGAATTTAATTCAAGCATTCACAGCGGTTGGAAAAGAGAGGAATGACTTCAGTTACCTCCTTCCAGTTCCAAAACCCAACAAAGATCACTCAGAGATCAATGCCTACAGCTAGGGCAAACATCAAACTCAATCTCCAACAAAGCAGTCTACAAAAAGAGGAGCACCTCGCATAGCATCTAGCAGCAGGAATTGGCTCCCTCAATGAGATAGAGCTGCTTGCACAGAACAGAGACAAATGGCGAGATTTGATAAAATATCTTTAAAAGAATTGAAAACTGCTAGAACAAAAATTCAGATAAGAGAAGGAGTATCTTGGTCTACGCCCTATGGGCCGGCTACGGTTTGAAAGGTCAATAGTAGTAGTAGTTAATCACTCACATTGTGTTAGCCTCTAAGCCCAAAAGCTATATAAATGCAAGTGCTATATAAATTAGTTTTTTGTAAGTTAATGCCTCATTGGAAATCTGTGATTAATGTTGGAGAAGGGAAAAAATCTAAATAGTTGATACTTTATTATATTCATCTTTTTTTTAAAAACAGGATTGCCAATTTCTATGAAAATGTGATTCCAGAAGTTACATTGATCCTGAAAAGGCATGAATATCACTCACTTAGGTAAGTATTATTATCTGTAAACATATTCCTTAATCAATCCCAACAAGCTTAGTGTACTGTATTCATTGACCAACCAAGCGGACAAAGCAAATGCTCCTTGTAGGTCACTAAGTGGTTGAAATCTTGAGAAATAGGGGCAAAAATATCTCATTATGTTGAAAACTAAGAGAGATGCACACAGAAATAAAGAGAATGATGAATAAAGACAAAAAAAGCTACAGGAATAGGATGTATTGCAAACAAAGAGGGAAGAATGCTATCAGACAACAAAGATATAATAGATAGATGGCAAGAATATATAACAGAACTATTTCATGACGGTAGGGACAAAAAGCCAGACATAAAATGTACATACAACTATAAAATCCTGAAATCCTAAGTAGAAAAAGCCATAAAAACAATGAAAAAGGGAAAAGCAGCAGGGCCTGACAATATACAGATAGAGATGATACAGGCTCTAGAAGAGTTTGGCATCGAAGTGATCACAGACATATGCAATGACATATACCATACAGGATACATACCAAACGATCTAAAAACATCAACTTTCATTGCATTGCCTAAAAAGAATGGTGCAGTTGAATGCAGTGACTTCAGAACAATAAGTCTAATGAGCCAGGTAACAAAAAATTTTACTAAAAGTTATACAGGGAAGGATTCAGAATAAAATCAATACTGAATTAGAGGAGCAACAATTTGGATTCAAGAAAAACAGTGGGACAAAAGAAGCCATATTCAGCATGAGAACATTGATTGAAAAGTACACAGAAGTAAACAAACCAATATATGCCTGCTTTATAGACTACACCAAAGCTTTCGATAGAATACACCATAACCAACTTATAGACTGCCTAAAGGATATAAATCTAGACGACGCAGTCATACGACTAATATGTAATTTGTACTGGGAGCAAACAGCAATAATAAGATATAACAAGGAGAACTCTACACCCATGGACATAAAAAAAGGAGTAAGACAAGGATGCATCCTATCACCAAGCTTGTTCAATCTATACACTGAGCAAATCTTTAAAAACATCTCAGAGATACCAGGCCTAAACATTAATGGAAAGATAATCAATAACCTGAGATATGCTGATGATACTGTTCTACTAGCAGAAAATCCTAAAGACCTACAACAATTGCTTAATGTGATAAACATAACAAGCAAAAAATATGGACTAGAAATGAATATCAAAAAGACTAAAACTATGATCATAAACAAAGAAAATTCTCAAGACCTACAATTAAATATCACAGTTGAGGGAACACATCTAGAGACAGTCCAGAGTTACAACTACCTAGGACATACTATAACCAATGATGGAAAATGTAAAACTGAAATAAACAAAAGAATAGGTATGGCAAAAAGTAATTTTAATGCCATGAAAAATATACTAACAACAAAACAAATATCAGCAGGGCTGAAACTAAGAATGGCAAAATGTTACGTCTTCTCAATATTCCTGTATGGTGCAGAAACATGGACATTAGACAAGAAAACAGAACAGAAAATCAAAGCGTTTGAAATCTGAACTTATAGAAGAATAGGTAGAATTGGATGGAAACAAAAGATAACAAACGATGAAGTTTTAAAACAACTGAAAATAAAAAGAGAACTGCTGAACACAATTAAGACAAGACAAATGAAATTTTTGGGGTATGTTAAAAGACACAACAGCCTACTAAAAGTAATATTGGAAGGAAAAATACAAGGCTAAAGAGACAGAGGCAGACCAAGACTAACATGGACGAGTAACATCAAAAGATGGACAAGTCAA
This sequence comes from Megaustenia siamemsis, assembly GCA_032433765.1. Classification (NCBI taxonomy): domain Eukaryota; kingdom Metazoa; phylum Mollusca; class Gastropoda; order Stylommatophora; family Ariophantidae; genus Megaustenia; species Megaustenia siamemsis. Next base: position 31,852,971 of record JAVIAB010000156.1, read on the forward strand.
TCTATGTCAGCCTGCACCATCAAAGCAAGAAACAGAGTAGAATGGCGATCCCTTGTAGCCAACCTTCGTTACGGAGAGGGCAAATGATGATGATGTTGAAAATGTGATGCAGAGATATAAGCATGGCCCGATAGCTCTCAAAATAAAGGCTGATTTTCGCATACTTGCAACAGATAGTGTACTTTGTGGTGTTGGTCATTATTAATCTATTTAAAAAATCTATTAGAAAAAATATTTTAAAAACTATGGGAAAAGACTGGCTTTGGAAGAACATCAGACCAGAGTTATATTTCGAATGAATGACAAGAATTATCATCCAAAAACTGAACTGGACACAATTAGCCGCTGTATGCTGATGACTATTTTGAGAAGAAAACCTATGGATAAGTCTAAGAGTACAGTGATGATGATCCTAACATAAAACTGGTAAATAAAAAAGAAACAAAACATTACATCATTTATCCCATTTCTAGGGTCTATTTGAGGGAACTAAATAGATAGAGAATAAAGAATACTCTTGAGATTTTGAAGTCAGCTTTTATTTCATTATTTTGATTCAAACTGTTCACTTGATTTAGAAAATGGCACTGGTTTTTATCTGTGTCAACCCAATCATTGATTATAGTTTGAATATTCACAAAGTGTGTTGGGTGCACATCAGAAAGCAAGAGCATGTTCAAAATGAAGAAAGGCTTGAGAGAAGAAATTACGTGTTTCAATAATATTTATCCATCTGTAGCAAGTGATTATGACATCATCTTCACTTTTGTGTAATTGCAACTTATTTTGTCTGTATAGTAAAGTTCAATTATGAACAATGTACAATACCACAATGTTTGGTATTTTATCTAACCACTTTACTCTAAGCAGCCTATTGAGACTGTGAAGTTCAATCTAACATAGATTCCTATGTCACAGGTGGAACATATATAATAAGAGTTGATCATGTGGGTGTTGATTGTTTTATTCTTTCTAGCTGCACACTCAATTGTGCTTTAGTGGAAATTTAATAAATATATAGAAAAAATGGTATAGTTAAAGCTTTACATAACAAGGGACGACACAAATTAGAACAACATTTCGGCTCAATAGGTCTTCAGCAGGAACAAACATAGAACACACACAGAGATATTTATTTCAAACAAAAAATAATAAAAAATTAATAATTTAAAACTAGAAAGAGAAACGTTCAGTAAGGGACATCATGTGCTATTACATTAAGCGAGAATAATTAAAATGTAGATTATGAGTTCACATACAAGATCTGTTTAGTGTGCTGTTCACAGATATGTGGATAACATGTTCAACTCACTTTACTTGGGCCTTTTCAGCAGCACATATATGTTTGGAATTTTGGCTTTTCATGGGAATTTCAATGTGTGGTATTTTATCAAACCACTTTACTCTAAGCAGCCTATTGAGACTGCCCATCTGGAAATATTTTAGTTTTTTGGTATGGCTACTATATACTCATCGTTTCTCACTGGAGTGCACCAGTCCTTCAATTTTGTAGGAAGATTAGTTGTATTTTAGTCCCAAAACACTGCCATGCAGTTTTATGACAGCACCGTGTACTTTTGTTGACTTCAGAATCAACATTGGCTGCTCAAGATAGGATGTTGTCAGGATATGTGAAACTGTCAACTAGTAGGAAATGCTTGTTTGTAACTGGTATCTGAGTTTGGTTTTGCATTTTTTAGGTGGGTTGAAACATTCCCTCAACTTTCTTAGTGTTAATGGTGAAAATCAACATCACTACTCTCAAAAACCTGTCTATACAGGTTTACTTATTAGTTTCAGAGTTTTCTGTGAAGATAAGCACAAATATAAAATATATTAAATATTATGCGAGGCTGCAAGTAGAGCTGCAGAGAACATGTAAAATAAACATAAAATGGTATCAAGCAGCTAAACGGTAAAGATGGGACAAACCACAACACATTTCGGCAAAAGCCTTAGTCAGGTAGACTATAACAAATATAAATGCAAAGATAACCACAACTTTCTATGAAGGCACAATCCTCAGCAAATAGCAGATTTTAGATGTTTGTTACCTTCAATTTGATGTAGTCGTCGTGTAACCATCTTGACTGAACACTGTTCCATCAGTCCTGCATATGATCTATTCACCACCGTCAACACTGCTCTGAGAGCTATCCATGAACATAACAGCAAATACTTGATGAATAGTGTATGGGCCAACTTGCACATTCCTTGGCACCATTGCTAATTTTTTTAACCCCGTTCACCAGCTTTTACCTCTGATGAAGTCCCTAGAGACTAGAAAGTGAATTTTGCGTGTCAATCCATTTTTCCCTGGCAGCCATGTGCACAGGGGTCCCTCGCCGCACAGGCAGATAACTCAGACTCTGTAAGTACTCATATTTTTTCCATCGATTAATAATTGCCGTTTCAAGTCGGGGCTCGCTGCTGAGACCAGGGGTGGTTGCCGCAGAGAGAAATCATAAATAAAAATCCCAACCGCATTGCTGATTTAAAGGCCTTTGCAAGATCTTTGGTGTTAAAATAATGAAGTATATTTGCAGAGACTCCTTCCCATTAAAGTCAAACATGCACTGGTTTGCACAAATATGCTTGTGATGGTTGATTATGAGTCATCTCTTGCATAAATAACAATGTGGACATCAAAGAAACCAGACTAAAGAGGTTGTCATGGTTAACAAAAGCAGAAAGAATGATGTAGCAAAGCACTGTGGCATCTATTATCGTGAACTGTTGAATACTGGCTAAACACCACCCACATTGGACTTCCGTTTCCATGATGGCGGAACTAAGTCACGTTCTCTCGATCGCTGCAGAAATTGCTTTGGAGTCTGATCAATTTCGCCTTTCCGTTGCAATTTTGTGCATTCAGGTCGAAATGATGTTCTACTTATTATATCTACGCCAATGAATTGGTGTTGCACGCATGGCAATACTCCGTTTTGACAGGTCAAGTGTTGTGAATGCGACCTTCCACCGTCTAGTGTTGATCTGCGTTTTACGTCACAATGAGTGCTGTTCAATGACCGCTGATGGTGTTTGCCGCAAGTTATTTATCATTTCCAACGCATTAATGTGGTGGGCTCCGTCAAGTCAGCCGAAGTTTTATCTCGTTGGGGAATTTGTACCATGTTTCGTTCATTGTACAATTTATTCACTAGAGTAATCACGAATCCATGGGCGCAGCCATTTTGTGCGTGCTGCGTCATCATAGTGGCTCATTGTGTGTCCCAAGACCGACCATGCGCTAATCTTGCGATCTGTTGTTTGGTGTACAATGGGGATAATCTGACGACGAACTGTGTTTTGTATGTTCGGAGTTGGAGTCAAACACGATGTCCTAACATCGTCAAGCGTTATACATTTAAATACTATGACAATCATCATTTTCAGGAGGATGTGAACCTCCGGGCAATATGGTGGATAGGCGGCAGGAACCATTAAAGGCTATGTCTGAAAAGTGTTCCTTGTTGCAGTTTCCTCATATTCCAAGTCCGGCTTGTTGCAGGAGCTACTGAGTTAAGTGCTCTGTGCACACCGTGAGCTGTGTGTTTCATCCATTTTGATAATGTTCCGATATTCCAATTGTTTACGATGAATGCTGATATCGTATGACAGGGAACAGTTGGCCGTGTTCACTTTCTATGCGGTTTCGCCTTATGTCTTTTGGCGTGTGCTGAGACTGCTATGATGGGGACTACGGCTACCGTTCTTCGTTTGGGAGATGAGTTAGTAATTCAGATGATTCCACTGGCATGGGCAGTTGAGCAATTATGGATTTTAATTAGTTTGCAGTGATACCGGGGCCTTCCATTACCAAATAACACCACCCACATTGTAATAAAATTAGTGACGCCCTGATCACTTAGTTAATATATTAAAATGTTGTGCAGAATTATACACTGGTATTCATAAAGACTGTCAGGTCAGGTAATTTTACCTGCTACTGTATGCAGCTGCCCTGCTGCCTTTCAGGTATGCTCGGGAGAGTAAAAGGCTAAGTTAGGATACCCTCAAGTAAAACATCCCCACTGACTTGTGAGTGAAACTTTTTAGTCAAAGGCTAGCGGAGTCAACTGTAAACAAACCGGCGGAAGGCAACAGAAAACCACAGTTGTAACTTCTTTGTATAATCATGGACCGTCACAATTATAGAATTCTCAACAACAATGCTAATAAAGTATTCCAATGGAAAATACCTTCATTTGGTAGGGGACATCATGTGCTACAAGTGATACCCCATCGTCATCAAGCCACTGTAAGCAAGATAAAGATAAAACACACTGAAAATATGAATCTGGAATGTAAGAGCACTCATGCAGAAGGGAAAACTGGAAAACATCAAACAGGAAATGAAAAGGTTGAATTAAAATTTATTGGGACAGTGTGAAATGAGATACACTGGATCAGGGGAGATATTTTCTTATGAATATAAAATCATCTCTTCTGGAGGTACTGAACACCAAGAGGAGTAGGTACCATCTTGGATGCAGAAGGAGCAAAAAAAAAGTAAAGGCTTTTGGGCAATATCTGACAGAGTCCTTCTAAAGAATTTGAATGGAAGACCAATAGATATTAAATCTCATACAAGTTTATGCACCAACAGCAGACAGTCTAGAGGAAACAATTGATAAATTTTACCACAAGCTTAATATGGCATGTTGTCAATGCAAATCACATGAAAACACCATAGTTCTAGGTGAGCTTAACGCAAAAGTGGGAAAGGAAAGATTTGAAGAAGTGGTTGGTTATTATGGCTTAAGCGAGAGAATTGAAAGAGGTGACAAACTTATTAACTAGGCAAGAATACACAACATGATGATAGGAAACTCCTGGTTTAAGCAACATCCAAGATGTCTATGGACATGGAAAAGCCCAGGAGACAACACACATAATCAAATCAACTACATAATGACAAACAACAGATTTAGAAACAGTCTAGTTATGTATGAAAACTAGATTTGTGGGAAAGCTGAGAGTAAAATTAAAAACAACAAAACGAGCCTCAGTTAATATCAAGTTAAATTTAGATTTACTCAAATCAGACAAGAGTTTACAAGACAAATATAACATCACAAATCAGAACCGGTACAATGCAATAGAGGAGATACAAAGCATTGATGAACAGTGGGAAATGCTAAATGAATCAATGCAACAAACATCAAAAGAGTTCATACCACCAGTGAGGACAATTTCAAGAAAGAAATGTGTGACAGATGATATTTTACAGCTAATGGATACAAGAAGAAGAAATAAGGATAACAAAGATGAGTATAAGATTAAATAAAGAAATTGTAATAAAATGCAATGAAGCAATAGAAGCATGGCTAAAAGAGAGATGCAAAGAGATTGAAATGCAACAAAAAAAAGGAGATGCCAAAGCTATTTACAACAAATTGAAGAATTAACTGGAAAAAAAAAACGCAATCAAAAACTGGATATTTAAGATCGAAGGAAGGAGAACTATTGATTGAACAAGAAAGCATAAGGGAACAATGGACAGAATACATTAAAGATCTTTATGATGATGAATGAACAGAAGTAAATATTTTTAGCAAGTACACTTGGAAATGGCTGGGAGTACCACCAGGATTGACGGATGTTGTGCTGTACTGTAAGAAAGCCAAGTTGGTCCTTCCGTTCAATTCACTCCTAGAGGAATATGAAGCCGGCAAGGCCCGACTCGCAGTTATGCTGCAAAGCTCGTCAGACAAAACTGTCCGAATAGTGGAACCCACAGTGAGGACTGGTCGAAAATGGCAGGCGTGTGCCGCAGTACACGAAAACCGTGAAAGTCTCCAACTAAAGGAAGTAATTGGCTACACGCAGACCAACAGGCGTGGATTTGGTCACGGATGCATCCAATGGTGGTCAAAAGCATCAAATAGACAACGAAGGGACATGGTAGTCCAGGAGACCAGAGATGTCGAGAACAAGCATGTACAAAAGGCAGCACAACAGGTGCATCAAGGCCAATGGACCACATGGGATACAGCCTTGCAGAGGATACTAACATGGAATGACATGTGGCATATGGAACCGCTGCAACTCAGCTACATAATCAGATCAATGTACGACCTTCTATCATCAGCCTGCAACCTTGTGAAGTGGGGAAAAACAGATTACAATCGATGTCCTTTTTGCGAAGGAAGGCAGATGATGGAGCATGTTCTTTCCTCATGCAAGACAGCGCTAAGCCAAGGGCGGTAATTGCGACGACACAACAGAGTGCTACATGAACTGGCTGCCACCTTGGATGGGGTGCGGAAGAAGGCTAACACTAAAGTTGATCACCTACAAAGAACACCTATCTTTTTAGAGTGGGACAGGCGCACGCCGCAAGCAGAAGAACTGGAGCGACTCCATGATCCTGGATATAGCAAACAATTGGGAGATGGCAATTGACCTCCCAGAGCGAGGGAAGTACCCAGAGTGCATCAAGAGATCCAAAATGGGTCCGGACATTGCACTCTACACATCAAATATGACCCACATTACCTTAATAAAGCTCACAGTTCCATTTGAATCCAGGATAGAGGAACAGCATATATTTAAACTATCCAAATACAAGGATCTCACTACCGAGCTGAGACAGTAGGGACACCAGAGTAGAGTGTTTTTAGTGGTGGTTAGGGCCAGAGAACTCACGATCTCTACGACCTCTTAAAAATGCTAGGAATTAAAGGGGATGGGGGGATGAGGACAAGAACAATGAAGACGATTGTTGAGTCAGCCGAAAGAGCATCATGCTGGCTGTGGCAGAATCGTGACAGACCAACAGTGAAATAATATTATGTCCAGACCAGACGATCGGGCGACCGTTTTACACCTCGACCACTTATTGCTTCAACATAAGTCAACAGAGTAGGGAGAATGTACTTGGGAAGACCCAAGACGAAACGAGAAAAAGTTACATAACCGACCGGAGGTGCCACATCAACTGGGTGTTTGCGGCGAGAATTAAAACAATAAAGTCCCTAATAGCCTTAAGGCCAATACAACTAGACGCGAATCTACACCATCACTTCCGAATTCCCATGAAAGTCAGATACTGAAGGGGCTATAAAAGTGCGTTGGCAATAGTAGCCACGTTTTTTCGACTGGAAAGCACAGCAATTTGCTAGGATGAGCCAAAACAGGTAAGTTAAACTATTTTCTAGTGTTTTGCATATTAAGAGTAGTTATTTTGTGCCAAACATACTGTGTAAGCCTTAGAGGTAATGCAGCAGGAGGTCGACGCCTGGGATTCATGACCCAGGCGGGCCCACCCCCTAGAGTGTCAAGAAGCTAAAGGACAGAAATGCTTGCTCGACAGGGTCTACTTCTGATGATCAGATTGCCTCCTGCTGCGAAGCTCTGTTCAAAGAGTTTCCTTCCACTTCCAACTCTTTCAGGACCAGAACAGGAAACACATTATTTTTAGGTATGGAACAGATTAATTTTCCTATTTTCAGAAATTTCACCATATACCTTTTTCAATTGACTACTTCACGCCAGTGGCGTATACTGGTTTTGGGGTCTGGGCTACCGCTGACATAATAAATAAAGACATACATTATATTCAGTAGGCTAACATGAAGTAATATTTGCCAATGACATCACTACATTTTAAATTACTTACTTATTTATATGTAAACTCTATCTGTCTTGTTTGGGACGAAAATGTCTCGATGACTTTGTCATTGAAAGTACTGTTGGGTTGGTTTCTAAGTTTCTGAAGGAATGATTTCTCAATGGACATTATTGCCAAACCAGATAAGCGTTCTTGTGTCTGAGTTGAGCGACAATAAGATTTAATTCTCTTGAGAGCAGAAAAAGTTCTTTCTACAGATGCTGATGTGCATAACGTAGTTATAAATAGGTTAGGAAGTTCCGCTAATCAGACATAGTTTCACTTTCACTTTGTGACGATTCTGATTGGCTAGAGCTAAAAATAACCAATGAAACTGCATTTTGCAATAGGTAGCTCTCGCCATATAATTTTGACGGGAATTTTTTAATGTCAAGGTCATTAATTCTAAGTCGGAGAGAAGAGAACTGTACCGCAGCTTATTAGCGGTTTCTATCTTAGTTTCGGTTTCATTCACAAACGATATAGTGGCCATAGGAAAACCTTGCTTTAATAAATGCAAATCAAAGCAAATAAATCATATTGGCCTACGAAATGTGTAATAGAATATTCGAAAATTTCTAATATAATTATGAAAAATATATAATAAATTATCATTTCCTTTTGTATTTCGTTAATATGTTCAGGCTACCATCGGTAGCATAGGGAATACACCACTGCTTCACACAATAATTTACATAAGTGTGGTATGTATTTTGCATCACTGGAAAGGGAAATGGATACTGAAAATGAAAATAGCAATATATTTATATGTGATTATTTGAAGGAATAAATATATTTTTTAAAATATAAAATATTCAAGGTAGATAAATTTTAATTCAAAATATTGTAATTCACTTACCTTTTTCCATGTTTAGAAGTGTTGCTATCCATTTGTTTTGAAATATTACACAACACTAACCAAAATCCTTCAAAATACAGTTAATTTGATGAATTTATGTCCTCAAATAACGAAACTATGTACATTTTTGTAAACGACCCCAGAATGAAAAATATGACAAATTTATGTACATCGGAACAATTGAGTTATTGAGGTGTTTGCAGGTCATCATTGCACTCCAAACATGTCCATAGATGCCCAGATCCCCTCCTTAGGAAGTCTCGCAGTGTCCAGCGACTGACATCTTCACTTCTTTGTTGGTTAATAAGTCTTCTTACACGCCCACCAAGTTTCTCATTTCTGGCTGTGCCCATCTTAACTCCCATCTCTTTCATCTGAAGGAGTGACATGAACTCATGGTTGCCGAAGTCCTGTTCCCTTCCCACATCTCGGAGGGCATTGATGACATCCGTCCGATCCATTGGTTGACCGTCTTCAATGATAGCACAGCTAGCTGTCTGCTTTTTCATTTCCCTGTACTCCTGCATGTCCCGGATCATAGACAAAGGTGACCTTACATATTTTTTACTTCTGCAATGACTGTACCCATTGCATGCATACACACAGAGCCTGCCTCAACTTTTTTTTATCATACTCATTGAATCACTCATTATGCAGGCGTGGGTGTCACAATAATATTATTTATAATTCAAGTTTATTATTTTTATTTACACAACTGGACTTATTTTGTATGACATTCCCTAAAGCATGTTTTAGCACACAGATGTGGCTTTCTGAACAACCTGTACATTAATAGCTGGTTTGTTTTCTTACTTTCTGCGCAGAACAATAAATACACTGCAAGTCTTTCCCATGAAAATCAATGAGATGGATGGCACTCCAATATCTTTCCAGTTGCATGCTCCATGATTTTTATTAACACATTTGACAAAGTGACGCTCCAAGAAATATTCAAAATGTTAGAAGGCATAAACGTAGACAACAAAGATCTAAGAATAATAAAGAACACGTACTGACAACAAACAGTAGCCATAAGATCTGGAAATCAATTGGGAATGTTTCAGCAAATAAAACAGGGTGTTAGACAAGGTTGTGTGTTGTCACAAGATTTATTTAATATGTATCATCATCATCATGCCTGCTGGCATAGGTGATCATGTCTCTCCACAACTTTCGATCTCAACAGTTATTTATAATTTCTGTTGTTGACCTGCCAAACAATTCTCTTAAGCTGTCTGGTATCTCTTCTTTTTGCTTCCCTCCATCTCTTCGTCCCTCAATTTTCGCAGTTGTTACAATATATTCCAGCTTACGCTTCTCATTACATGGCCAGAAAATGATGGTTGTTTTTTCCTCCTAATATTGGGATATTAATTCTCTTTTTGCTTTGGCCTCTTTCAGAATGTTTTCATTAGTCTTCTCAGCTGTCCATAGTATTCTCAACATTCTTCTATAAAACCACATTTCTGCAGCCTCCAGTGATTTTCTTGTCTGTTGTCCTATTGTCCATGAATCACATCCATATGGTAAGACTGGCTCTACGTCACATTTAAGAACTCTTTTTCTTTGTTTCAATTGTCAAAAATGGAATGCTCAGTATCTTCCTATTTTTTTTGGATAGCTGCTTTTGCCTGAGCCATTCTGCATCTCAACTCTGTTATACATCTTCCACCTGAGGTTAACAATGTTCTTAGATATTTAAATTCATTCACCATGTTTTATTATTGTTCCACTTGTCTTTATTGTGCATTGTGGTGATGTATTTTTCTTTGTTGCTACCATTCTTCTGTCTTTTTGCTATTGAGGCTAAGTTCTTTATTTTTGCTTTCTTTCACTATAATGTCAAAAATTTATTGTAACTCATTTCACTCATAGCGATTAAGACTGTATCATAAGCATACCTTAGATTAGTTATATTATGACCTCCAATTGTTATTCCAGGCATGCCCCTGATGGATCTTAAAATAATCTCACTATACATTGTATATGGCAAAAAGTAATTTTAATGCCATGAAGAACATACTAACATCAAAACAAATAAAACCAGGGCTAAAAGTAAGAATAGCGAAATGTTACATCTTCTCAATATTCCTATATGGTGCAGAAAAATGGACATTAGACAAGAAAACAGATCAGAGAATTGAAGCCTTTGAAATGTGGATATATAGAAGAATAGGTAGAGTTGGATGGAAGGAAAAGAAAACAAACGATGAAGTCTTAAAACAACTACAAATGAAAAGAGAACTACTAAACACAATTGAAACAAAACAAATGCGATTTTTGGGCCATGTTAAAAGACACAAAAGCCTACTAAAAGTAATCCTGGAGGGGAAAATACAAGGTAAAAGAGACAGAGGCAGACCAAGACTAACATGGACGAGTAACATCAAAAGATGGACAAATCAGCCTATGACAAACTGCACCATCAAAGCAAGAGTCAGAGCAGAATGACGCTCCATGGTAGCCAACCTTCGTTGCAGAGAAGACTGCACTCAATGATGATGATGATGACATTGTATATCTTGGAAGTTGCTTAAATCTAAAAGGAAAGAAATTACAATCAGAATAGCAAAGGCTGTAATGACTTTCAGAAACCTAGAGATCATTGGAATACATGTCCATATGGCAGATAGCCGGCAAGAACAATTGAGGCTCTGTCTGAAAAGTGTTTCTTGTTGCAGTTTTCTCATATTCCAAGTGCGGCTTGCTGCCTGAGCTACTAGGTTTAGTGCTCTGTGCACACCATGAGCTGAGTGTTTCATCCGGATTGTGTTTCGATATTTCAACTGCTTATGATGAATGATGATAGGGTACAGTTGGCTGTGTTCACTTTCTGTGCGGTCAAGATCTTCAAATCAAATGTATCATTCACCCTAACTTCTGGTGAGAAATGAGAAAAACCAAAAGAAACAGAAAATAAATCAGATGCATATGAAAACAAATGCCTTAGAAAAATACTTCATGTATTCATCTTGAAAACCATTTCGGGACTGTCAACTTCGGAGGCAGAACAATTACTAACCTATGTTTTCTGGATGATAAAGATTAGAGGTGGGCAACCTGCAGCCCAGAACCGGCCCGCTAAGCTATTTTGACCAGCCTTTGTGCTTGATTTGAAAATTACTATACGCTTCATTCCCTGAGCTAAAAAAATAAATAAAAAGAAAAAGTAGCATATAAATACACACAAATTCAGAACCCATTACAAAATATAGTAATTTGATTAAAAAATTCACCAAAACAAAATAGTTTTTATAATAGCTTTGATTTAGTTGCTATGTGATACAAACCATGACTGCAAAGTTCATTTTTTAAAATGATGAATACTATGCCTCCAGGCTATTCTTTTAATTTGTTCATTAGTTCACATGTGATGTCGCCTTGGTTGTTCATGACATGATGAATAAAAGTCATGGTTTTGTTTGTGGATAGCATGGTATTATATATGAATCAGTAAACAACAACATGACATCAAGCTATCCAGTATTTAAAACGGGACAACCTTGAGCAAAGTGGAGATCCTGTTTAACCCCCCCCCCCCCCCCCAGGGTTACGTGAAGCCATTGGCGCAGGTGGTGGATGGTGTTGTGGGAGCAGCCGAGAAGTAGTGCCGGTTATGGTCCCCACTCCGCGATGGTAGGCAAAGGATCTCATGTATAGAGACAATGGCTGCGATCTCCAACTAGTACAGTCACTGCCAAGGAGGAAAGGAATGGCAAACTACCTTCTTATATTGCCTAGTAAAATTATGCCAAAACACAAAATATATATGGATACACATATGAATCTAACTACTGGGTGGTAATATCCTAAACTATCTAAAAGGGAAAAAAACGAATTACTTCCAATTGGTCCGGAGTTTAATAAAAAATCGACTGAAATAAAAAAAAATTTTTTTAATCTGAAGGCCTACAGGGCCGAAGCGTCGTTCTGCTTTTGGTTTGGTCCTCGTCTACGTAAAGCTGTAAACATACAATATTTTCTATTTTTTTATTTTTAATTTCCATCCAAATTTCTGGACTTTCCTTGACTCCCCAAACAAAAGAAAACGAGCGATGATACCGAGACAGCGCTCAAAACAATTTTAGCGTCAATAACGTAAAAACATCGTATAGGAGAAAAAAAAAATTCAATATGAACCCACGCGATGAAGGCATCAAAGATGAGAATATAACCCTCAAGACATTCCCACTTAACTCTTTCAGTATGGAAGGTTTTTATCAATTTAACGGTAGAGATTTCAGACACAATTTTTCATATTATTTTAAAATTAATCTACGTGTTTATATTTATCTAACATGTAACACAAAATATATGAATTTTTAGATAATTAAACAAGGGATTAGGTTTCACCAATACCAAGATGATATAAGACCTATAAAAAGAAAATGGTTTGATGACAGTTTACACTAATCAAATTGAGAGTGACACAGCATACGTGACTGAAATCGGCATGGTGCGTCGAAGCGTACGGAAAGAGTTAATGCGGGATGTGAATTTGAAGATCTGCGCTATGTGAACAAACGCTTAAGGTGAAAATGTAAAGAGGGTTTTGATTGTAATCCCAAAATCTGAGACATTTTGATTGTGATCTCAAAATCTGCGAGTTTTGATTGTGATCCCAAAATCTGGGAGTTTGGTTGCGATCCCAAAATCTGCGAGTTTTGATTGCGATCCCAAAATCTGCGGGTTTTGATTGCGATCCCCAAATCTGGGGGTTTTGATTGTGATCCCAAAATCTTCGAGTTTTGATTGTGATCCCAAAATCTGGGGGGTTTTGATTGTGATCCCAAAATCTGCGAGTTTTGACTGTGATTCCAAAATCTGCCGGTTCCTCCTTAAAGTTGGTTGTAATTATGATGTCACGTGTGGATAGTTTCCAATTGTTTGTATTTTTGATAATTGGAGTGGCATCGAGTCGAGTGTTGCGAAGGTGCTTGTAAATGTGTGAGTGCGTGTGTGTGTATGTGTGCGTGTATTCGTGTGTGTATTTATGAAGGAGCCTAGCTAACTAGATTAAAGAAAATAAAATGTAGGAGTAAAAGTGTCTACGTCATCAGGAAATCCGTTATACAAAAATATAAAATAAACATGGGGTTGTAACTGGCAGCTAAACAATTGGAAAGACGAGACAAACGGCGAATTTGCGGCTAAGAGTCATCATCGGGTACCAAAAAAAATATATGCAAAGATCAACACGACAGGCAAATACTATTCTTCAAGGAAACATAAATAAAATGAGGGCCTCGGTAGCTGAGTTGAGAAAACCACTCGACTGGACTACCGACGTTCGGACAACCCGTGTTCGGTTCCTGCTGGGAGCAGTGTGAATTGTACTCGTGGTTGGAAAAAAAAAATACCCCCACAGTCGACCCAGCCGTTGGCAGAAATGGGTACCAGGGTATTACCCTGGGAAGGTGAGAAATGTTGCTTCGCATCTGAGTTTCGATGCTTGAGGCGACACTATACAGAAATCTCCTAACATTTCTGGATAGGCGGCCGAGCACATATGGGTGTAAACTCGCGTGCTAAGACGCCGGTTCAAGTCTCGTACTTTACCTTTACCTTTATGGTATTATATATGCGGGGACTTTTATTTGATTACAGTCCTGTGTCAGATGAAATGGATTATGTGGCTTTAGCATAGGTTTTGGTAGGGTTTACGAATTATGGTGGCGGACGGGTGTTATGCAATTTTTAACTAAATAGCAAAGCATTAAAGTTAATAACCGTTTGGCACCAATTAGTTAAAAATAGCACTATCAAGTAAAAGGTGGAAAATAGATAAATAATTTTGTGCTTCTCAGGAAAGATGGGCTTTTATATTATTTCTTAATTCTGTATCGCGTTAACCCCGTGTGTTTAATATGTAATGTAAAAAAATGTATGTTTTTAAAGAATTATGTCTGAAACGTCACCAAAACGTAACCCTAATGTGAAAATTACAGTTCACTGGATGGACAAATTAGACCTGACAAAATTGAACGTTTAAAGAAGTCTTTGGAAGGTCTACAGTGTGTTTAAAATGTAAATAAATGTTCAGAGAATGCTGCTTGTGTGAGCAATATTATTAGTGAAAAAAATGTGAAGAGTTTGAAACTATTTTTCAATGGAGAATTTGTGAAAGAGTGTTTTGTGGCAGCTGCTAAAGTCCTTTGTCCTGATAAGAGGATATTTCACCAAGTAAGTTTATCATGCCAACTGTTGGAGGATGCATAGATGACATGGGGAAAGATGTTAAGAAAAGCTTAAAAAAGCATGCGGCAGAATTTGAACATTGTCCATCGCCTTAAATGAGTCACTTGGTATGTTAGACACACTGACAGAGCACAATTAGTTTTCTTTATTAAAGGCATTGACAAATTCATTAACATTACAGAGGATATATAGTCATATTAATGTTACAACACTCAAAGGCACCACAACAGGCAAGGACATTTTAAAAGCACCGAAGCTTGCTCATAAAGAATTTTGATTACATTTCAAGAAATGTAATTTTGATTCCATTTTCTGGTAATATCTCTTCATTTCTTTGAACATTTTCCCAAGAAACTTATCTCATAATCTCTGTTGTCACAAGAGATCTTTTAGATTTTTCCTTCTCAATGCTATTTGCTTATGTAAATTTTGTTCTTATTTGCCCTAAAGAAATTACTGAAAGTTGTTTGTAGAACCTTATTGTCTTAGAAAAAAACAATTAAAATAGTTTATTAATCATTAAACACTAATTTAGTTATGCTTTTCTCTATTTTAGCTTGATGAAAAAACAACTCACAAGTAAACTATACCAAACAAAGAAATGTCTATTGTCTGTCTTTCACTCAATTGTGCAACATGTGTGCCTTCAGCCTGTTCTAGAGAATGCAGAGTAAGTATTGCATAAGATGAAAAAAATAGTTAAGATAGTGCTATTTCCACAGCTGTTAATTTTAATTTGATCACCTGAATTTCTGTTCTTATTAATGTAAAACTTTGAATTAAGAAACCCAATTTCGCTTATGGTACTGGATATTTCTGGGAAAGATAGCACTGGTAAAATACTAACCACATTACCAAAAAAAAATGATGTGCAAAGTGTATAAAAATGTGAGCATTAACTAACACATTCCCTACATATGTGACATGGCAGGGCTCATTTTTTCTTTTCTACATCATCCTACAGGAGAAACTCTCTCCCCTCTCCATGCATACAATAATGCATTTAATTATATTTTAATAATACAGTGGTTTTTTTTTAAATTTTATAATCTCTAATAGTTATATCATTCTTTCTGGATATTTACTGAAACTTTGTAAATTAAAATTTTTTTTATAGAAGACTTCACCATGACCGCATTCAAAATTGTTTTTTTTAAAAATATAAAACAGTAAATGAAAGGAAATAACTTATAGTCAGTCTCTGTGGATTGTTAAAACCATAACAAGGTCTCCTTGGTAATAGACATTACATTATATATTTATTTAATTTGACGGGTCTTTATTCATTTAATTTCTTATTAGATTGATGAAAACTGACCACTCGTCTTGATTCCAAAATTGTAAAGAATGTCACTACTTTGTCAGCAATTTGCTCTACTTCTGATATGACCATTTCTTGTCAGAAAAGAAACAAGGGCATAAAGTAAACCAAACTTTTTAAACAGCAAAGGGCTTAGCAGCAGGTTTTGACAACAAACAACCATTTTCCCAACTCTGCTTTGAACATTAGTTACTGAGCCACATCTGCTTAACAGAACACGTGCAAACAGTCCATCCAAGATCTATAGGGTAAGATGTTCATCAGTAAATATCTTGGGTGTAGAGGACCTTCCAAATTAACAGACAAGTATGTCAATAGAGTTCATTCTGTGATTTGTGAAAATAATTTTTTTAGCTCAGCAAGAGATCCTGCCATCACATTCTGACTGTAAAAACTTCAGATGTGTCACATCAGTGTAACATTCATGGCACTTTTTTTGTGTTAATGCTTGAATTTTGCACTGTGACAGTACACTGATTTTCATGTTGCTCCTCATTCTCTGTTATCTGGCAAAACTTCACACAACCATTGTACCCCATACACTTTGACTGACCCATCTCCAGCAGATATTTCTCTTGGGGGCTGGGTAGTCTAGGTGTAAAATTTTGGCTTTTGAATAAAAAGGTCACAAATTCAAATCCTTCATCAGGTGGTGGACATTTTTTCTCTTTGAATCTGTGGTTTCTTTAAGGCTTTAACTTCCAATTGTTCCAGGAAGACAAATCAGGGGCCAACAAGAAGAAGGTGGTTTCAAAACATCATAGAGACTTTGAGCTTGACAACAGGAGTGGAAGATCTGACTAGAGATAGAGATTCTTTCAGACAGGCTGTGATGAGTGCATCTTTCTGTTAAAGTACATGCTACACAATAATAATGATTCCTTCATGACCTATATGATACTCTATCCCTATACAGTAAAATCTTTAGCATCCTTAACTTGCATATTATGTATCACAAAGTCAACAAACTGCAAATCATATTCAAAACATGCTTTTTCTTTCATCATTACATGCAGATAAGGTTAGGGAAATGCACATTCAAGTCTTGTCTTTGATCAATGTGGACAGCTGTTTTATATTTAAATTTTACCTAAAAGCCTTCTCATTCATTTCTTGTTTATTATCACTGCATTAGTGTACTTTTTTTTTGCAGCATCAGTAATTATTTCTTCAACTTTAATTTTAATGGGCACAACTGAGTGGAGTATCCATAAATTATATAATTTTGTATTAACAGTTTTACCACTTTCAATCATAGGAAGCACTTTCATCTAGGTGTTAATATAAATTGACTGACCATAGAAAGAATTTACTATGGTGGTTTTCTGTTGCTTTAAATTGGTTTTATTTACTGTTGACTTTACTTCACACAACACTTAAAACTCTTTCCGTATGAAAGCATTTTATCAACGCAACAGAAGAGATTTCAGAGACAAAATTGTTCATGGTTTTAAGAATCAATCTACATATTTATTTTTATCTAACATATAACATATTATATATGAATGTTTAGATAATTGAACAAGGTATAAGATTTCACCAATATCCAGATGATACAATACATGTAAAAAGAATATGGTTTGATTGTGTTCTATCTATCTATCTATCTATTGTCCTTTCGAGCCGAAGACAGATAGGGCAGAACCAGAATCTCAAAAACAGAAACCTTGCATGCCAAAATGGCACATATTGCAGAGATCGCTGCTGTGATGGTGTTCACACTAATCAAATTGAGCATGGCGCATAGTGTGGCGAAACGTATGTTGCCGAAATCGCATTGGCGCACAGTGTGGTGAAACTACACTTTTGGTCTAGATGGTGTTCTGTATGATGAACAATCAAGAGCTGACTGGGAGGGGAACTATGACTTCTGCCCTACATGCCGTTTTTGCTCAAAGAAGAAAATGAGTGAAATATAGACAGAAGAATGAATGAAATGTGGATAAAGGAAAAAAAAAACAGAGAATGATACCGAAACAAGGATAGAAAAAGCAAGGGGTGCCTTCATTGTACAAGGAAACATATGGAAATCCAAAGATATTAGGTTAAATACAAAGATTACAATTTTCGACTCCAATGTTAAATCAGTCCTATTATATGACTATAAAACATGGCGAAAAAAAAAATGACAGTCATGAAGATACAGACCTTCATTAATGGATGCTTGTGCAAAATAAAAGGATCGAAATGGCAGGACAAAATCACTAACATAAAGTTATGGGAAAGTACCAGTCAAATACCAGTGGTAAAAGATATATAATGAAGATAATGGCACTGGGTATGATACACATTGCAGAAGCCAACTGCGGAAGCCAATGTATTACACAACAAGCTGTTTTTGGAATTCTCAGGGGAGAAAATAAAGAGGAAGACCAAAATATACTTTGAGAAGATTTGGGGAAGCAGAGATGAATAAGATGGGGAAGACATTGAATAGAATGGCAAAAACCAGATTGGCTTGAAAAGTGTTTGTTGAAGACCTTTGCTCCACAGCGAAGAAGAAGAACATATATGACAAAATGTATGAATTATAGGAAGAAAAACAAAAGCAGACCTGAAGTTAAACAGTAAAATAAGAAAAAGATGCTTATAGCAGAAATATTTTTTCTATGCAGCAAAAGATTGAAGTCAACAACACTGACTAAAATGCTGCTGCCATTTTTAAGGATCATGGTAAGCCAAAGACTAGGGACTTTGGATTGTTATGGAAGCCATTCTAGCTTTTTTCAGTGGGTGGAGCACAAAATCAAAATGATGTTGTTACTCTGTAGCTTTTGCTTGATGTCACAGTGTATATGAATATGTTGTTGTTATAGATCCAATGGCTTGTGAACTGATGCCCTTTGGCCCAATGCCATGTAATTATATCTGCAGGTATTTCTGAGTTCCGTTCCCTTGTAGTTCCATACAAGGTGTTTCATTTGTCAGGTCTTTTAGGAAGTAGAGTTGCTCTGATGTCAGTGAGCTTTGGGCAGTCAAACAGATGATGTCCTGCCGTTTCATATCAGTGTTCACAGAGTTGACATGCTGGAGTTAGGTTTCATGGAATTTTATTCGTGTGAATGTTCAGTGGTACAAGACCAGTTCTCAGTTTGAAGATGGTGGTTTGGTCTCTCCTTTTTAGGTTGTTAATGTTGTTGTGAGGTTTGGCTTTGTCATGCATTTAAAAAGTTTTCTCCCTGTTTTTCCCATGCCCCATCCATTCAGCCAAAAATCTCTACTGTTGGAGAGTTTATGATTTGTTTGGCTGTTTTTAAAGCAGTGTTGGTGTGAAATTGTGTCTGTCTGAATCCTCTCTTAGCTAATGTATCTGCCTTATCATTTCCTGGTGTGTTGCACTGTCCTGGGACCCATTGCTTTACTAGCCTTGTCATATGTATTAATGAGGTTATCTATGTTTATGGTGAGCTTCGTGAGTTCTGGTTTGTTTAAGTTACTTCCTAGCACCCGCAGAGCTTATTTGGAATCATTAAATATGACTTTATTTCTTTTTTTTGTTGGTGAGGTTTCAAAAACAGTATTTGGACAATACATTCAAGTTTCTATGGCTGTTATTTCTGCTTCTTAATTGTCACACACTTCACTGCACGGGCCACATATTTCTTCTCTTCCATCTGCATAATGTATCAGAATCCCATATCCAGCTTTTATATTTGCCTTTGTGGCTGCACCATAAGTATATATATGTATCCGGTCATCTGGACAAGTATAGATGGTTTTCCTTGTGGTGGTTGTTATTGATATTGGGTCAGCATTTTTATCTATTCTGACATATATTTCTGTATAGATTTCTGGGTTTCTGTAATTTACATTTGGTGACAGTTCTGTAGTGACTCTTGATGTTTTTTTATGTTTCTCAGGTAGATGGTACGCCTATTTCTCTTGTATGTTCCTAACATGCTACAAAGTCTAGATCTGCTTGATTCTTTGTTTAAGAATACATGCATTCACTAAATTTCTGTTAGCATGGTCTTTCACCATTATTTTTTGTCTTTCATGTAGCACCATAGCAGTCTTATCTCTACTCATCTCTGAAGGTCATACATTACAATGTATTTTGCATGCTACATTTTGGGTAATTTGGAAAAATAACCTCTACTGAGATGAAATGTGTTAGATGAATGACAGGAAACAAACAGCCTTAGAGACAAGATCAGAAATGAAGAACTGAGAAAAAAGCTAGGAAATGCTCTCACCATAGAATATATAAAGAAACAACAGATAAAATAGTTTAGCCATGTGACAATGCAGAATGATCAAAATACAACACAAGGAACCCTCAATAAATGTTGAGAGTATACCAGATCCAAGGGTCGAAGATGAAAAAGATGGATTGATGGAATATTAGAAGCACTAGGAAACATAACAGCAGCAGAAGCGAACAGAAGAGCAAAAGACTGCAAATTATATCTCCCCTGGACGCTGAAAGGCAAATGAGGAAGGAAAGAAGAAGACATTTGGGGTAGACCTCATTGCTCCCCTGATAAGCCATAGTGCATTGTTATGTATCTCGTTAAGTTACATGTTGGTTGTTTTGTTGCATGTCACTAGTAAAGAATTACTATGTTTCAAAATATAGTGTACATAACCCATGAGGAGGTTCCCAAGAGTTTCTTTATCTGCACCCCATGAAGTACTGGAAAGCTTTTTCATAAATTGTAGTCTTCGTAATGCCTTCTTATTCAGGTTTTCTACACGTTTCTTCAGGTTCAGTTGTCAGACTAGTTGTACTCCTAAGTCAGTGTTTTGGTCCTCTTTTTGTACACTTCTCTGTTGGAGTTTAAGCTTGATGTTTGCCTTAACTGTTTTGTTACTTCTGATAACTGTTGTATATACTGTCTTTTGTATATTGATCTTTAGTGTCCAGGTATTACAGTATTCTCATCTACAAGAACACTTAAATAGACTCAACAGCACAGGCACAAAATACAATATGAAAATCATCAACAAAACAGAAGTCATGAATATCACAAAAGAGAAACAGATAATTAAGATAACTATAGATGACAGACAACTAAAACTTGTGGAGTAATTTAAATATCTAGGAAGATATTTAAGATGCAAGATGCAACAAAGCTTATCAAATCATCGAACAACTATCATTACTATTGTCCAAAAAGGAAATAATTCTAGAGGCAAAATGGGCACTCTACAAAACAATCTTCATCCCAATGTTGTGCTACCAATGCCAGACCTGGATGCTTGACTCAAGAATAATAAGAAAAATAACCACTACCGAGATGATATGTTTTAAATAAATAACAGGAAACAGCCTGAGAGAAAAGATCAGAAATGAAGTACTGAGAAAAAAGTTAGGAATAATTCTCGTCACAGAATGTATAAAACAACAGATAAAATGGTTTAGCCATGTGATAAGACAGAATGATCAAAACACAACACAACGAGCCTTCAATAAACATTGTGACAACATCAGATCAAAGGGTTGACCTTGAAAAAGATGGTTTGACGAAATATTATAAACATTAGGAAACATAACAGCAGCAGATGCAAACAGAAGAGCAAAAGACTGCAAATTCTATCTCCCCAAGATGCTGAAAGACAAATGAGGAAGGAAAGAAGAAGAAGACAGTATTCTTACAGGCTTCTCTGGTCTTTATTTAATTATATTTCAGCTATCCTAATGTTTTTGTTTGTACACCAGATTACTCTGTCATTGGCATTGAGAGCTCTTTCATTTGTTAGTCCAGGTTGTTAGTAGTAGCCTCTGCAAGTCATAGTTGATTATGGATTTTTGCTGCATCCTGGGAAATATTATATTGCGGTCCACAGCTATTTCTTCCCAGGCTGCAGGGTTTATATGCAGAATTTTCATGTCACGTTTACATCATCATCATCATTGAGAGCCGTCTCCACATCGAAGATTGGCAACCTTGGAGCTCCATTCGGCTCTGTCTCTTGCTTTGATGGTGCAGGCTGTCAAAGGCTGACTTGTCCTTCTTTTGATGTTACTCATCCACTTTAGTTTTGGTCTGCTCTTTTACCTTGTATTCTCCCTTCCAAGATTACGTTTAGTAGGCTGTTGTGTCTTTTAACATGCCTCAAAAATCTCATTTGTCTTGTTTTAATTGTATTTAGTAGTTCTATTTTCATTTTTAGTTGTTTTAAGACTTCATTGTTTGTTTTCTTTTCTTTCCATCCATTTCTACCAATTCTTTTACACACATCTGTAAATCAGAGTTTTGGATGCCCCTTAGTTTTTTTTCATACAGTGTGAGTGGTTAGCGTAAGCAATGTTGTTTGAGCAGCGTGTAGATGTTTGAGAGCCTTGTGTGAGCGAGGACCTCCATGTCACTTTGTCCTTCCAGGTGATACCAAGAATATAGTGCTGACATCACATATGGAATGCATTTAGCCTGCTCTCCTGCTTTGCATAGACTGTCCTTGTTTCGCTGCTATACTAATGATGCAGGCATTGTAAACTGTGGCCTTTGTTTTAGTTGTCAGTTTGCTGTTTTGCCAAACATGCCTAAAAAAACTGGAGTATGTGGTAGCAGTTTTACCAATAGTAAAAAAAGTAAAGTAACCCCTCCCCCACACGCCAAGTGGCGTATAGGGAAATATGGTGTTAGTGACCCTATATTTTACAGACCTTCAGCACATGATTTTTGGGGTAATGTGGTCAGTATTACACCCGTGCTGCTTTACTTTCCCAGAAAAAAATCCTGTACCTATTTAAGGCTGGGTGAACCCGGAAGCCGTCGGTTGGGATCGAACCCTACCCCTTGTCCGTGGTAGTCCAGTTCACTAACCACTGAGCTATCGCGGCTCCCCAGCTTTACCAATACAGGTGTCAATTTCTGCATCTAAAGATAGTTTGTCATTGATGATGGAGCTCAGGTAGTTATACTGCTGCATGAGATCAAGTTTGTAGTTGTCAATAAAGATGGCAAGCGTTACTTTGACGTTCTGACCAAGTATATTAGTTTTCTGCAAACTTAATTTTAGGCCGAAGTCTCTGCAGGCATGCAAAAAATGATGTATCAAGCTCTGGAGTTCTTCTTGACTTTGTGTGGCAAGTGCAGCGTCATCAGCAAATAGCAGGTCTCTAATAGTGTTATGTCTGACTTTGGACCCTGCTTTTATTTAGTCTTGCAAGATTGTATAACCGGCCGTCAGATCTAATGTCAGATCATCAGATCCAGTAGACTCCTTTATTCATATTTGAGAATGCATGTTTCAATAAAACAGCAAAGAAGAATCTGAATAGGGTTGGAGCAAGTGCGCATCTTTGCTTGACACCACTGCATATGTTGAAGGGAGAAATGATTAGCTGATCTATTTCCTCGGAAATTTCCCTCAATAATAATATTCATTCATTATTATTTGTCTCCAGTTTAAACCACTGGAAATATTATTCATGCTTTTTCATCCTATAACAGTTTGTCTGCAATGCAAGTATTTAGCCCAACCTTATCTGGGAGATACTTATCTTAATAGGAAAATACAGATATGTAATTTATCCTCGAGTTGTGTTCTTAACTCTATGCTCTAGTCATGAGTACACAAGCGTGAAAGACATCATTAATGATAGTTACTTTTTTTAGATGGCATAGTTAGTTGCCTGGATGCTCTAGTGTTTGTTTCTCATGGCAAGGCGCTGTGTCGAGGATTATGAGTTTTATTCTGTTTCAGGCTGTCTATTGTTCTTTGTTTTTTTTCTGTTGTTGATTATTTGTGATTTTTTTCCGAGTGTGTAAACACACCTCTTCCCCTGAAATGATTTGCATATGTTGAAGGGTTGAGATGTGCTGCCATTGTATTGAATGGTACCCTTCATATCCTCATGAAATGATTTAACTAGCATCAACAGAGTATGTGGGCTTTCATCAGAAGAGACCGTCTCTGCTAACTAGGTCAAAGGCCTCTGTAAGTTTGATAAGAGAGGAAGAGAGGCTTCTTCTGCTCTCTAGATTTTTCTTGAAAGAAATGTAAAGAGAAAATCTTGTACGTAGTTAATCTTCAAGATATAAAATGCATAATTTGCAACACATCTCTCTTTTTTTTATCTCACCATCCTTTCTTTCATCTCTCCGTCCACCTCGCCCCTAACTTTGTCATCCAACATGTAGCTATAGGGATTTGTGCCTCATCATTTCTTGTCGTTGTCCCCGTATTCTGAAGAAGGCCACAGGCCGAAGTGTCATTATTGTGTTGTGTTCCTTCTTTGTAAAGCTGTCACCATACCTTGGAGTGTTTAGCACACCCCACTACTGGCTCCTAGATATAACAGAGTATGACTATATGAAGTCCATCTATATAGCTCTTCCTAAGAAAGTAGAAACCAAAATATTTGAATAGTTATGGAACATCTTTGACTTAAAACAGGATGGCTTCATCGCAGATGGGCCACTCCCATATCCGCTCAGGCCTGTTCCAGCAACCAACAAAGTGTCCA
Source organism: Megaustenia siamemsis (assembly GCA_032433765.1). Classification (NCBI taxonomy): domain Eukaryota; kingdom Metazoa; phylum Mollusca; class Gastropoda; order Stylommatophora; family Ariophantidae; genus Megaustenia; species Megaustenia siamemsis. The sequence goes on from JAVIAB010000156.1 coordinate 31,877,380, forward strand.
TCCTGATTATCCATCATGTTTCTTTGAAAATGTTGTGTTCCTTGAAAATGGCATGCTTTGACATGCACAAAACTGTGTAATATTGAATGTGCTGCACTTTGTACAAATGGTGAACAGCTCATAATGGACACATCTGGGTTGCTGTAACAGCCATCACGGGCAGCATATCTTCATGCGCCCATACCAAATCCTTGGACATGCGGACAAAGTGAGCATGCCAACAATAATCACTCTCCCAACAAATGAAGTCAGGTCTCCACTCTGATGGGACACTTGATCTGTTTCTAGATAGGTTTCTGGCTGCAGTACAGCTGGTGGCAAATTTGCAGTAAAAAATAGACAGTTCATACATCTCGTCCCAGGCAAGGTCGAGGCCTGATACTGTTCCACTAACCTTAACAGCCAGCCGCACTGCAGCACTATCTCAGCCCACGGGCACCAAAGCCATGCTAATTTTGTGGTCAGGTGAATATGACATGGCTAGGGCTGTCTCCACAAATGAAAATCCAAACCAGAAAGAATCTCTTTAAACCACACTGCAACATAAATGCCACTGGTCCTGAACCCGATTCAAATAAGCGGCCATCTTGGCCTGCCGCATCAACTGGAAACGCCTATGGAACATTGCTCTGATGAACCATATAACAGAACTATTGTTAATAATTTTAAATGCAGAGTTAAAGCAGAGGAACAGTATAGATTCACCCAAGGGAAAGGATCCACAGTTCAGATACATTTTTTTGGTACTAAGGCTAATTCTAGAAAGAAGATTTGAAGTAAACTAATATATATATATATATATATTTGTGCATGATCACCAACACAAATGCTATTAATAGAGTGAAACATAAAGCTCTTAATAGTATAATTGGAGAGCCAGAGAAAGTACTAAGTGGAAATAATTTTGAAAATAATTATTGTTCTTATAGTTGACAATATATATAATTCCAGGCAAATCCATAGGTACTCACTAAGCTACTTTCAAGATGAATTACACTATGTATGCCTTACAGCTATTGACTGCATCATCGATCTGTGGCTTAGTAACAGAAAAAGGAAAATTATTAATAATTCATTGTAAATTGTTTATGTTTTCCCTGCTGAAACATGACTTAGCATTTCAAGGGGATATTTTTTATCTTTAACAACATCATCATCGTCATCATCATCAAGTACCATGCCTGCTGGTGTAGGTGATTATGTCTCCCACAACTTTCGATCTCTACATTATTTATCATTTCTGTTCTTGACCTTCTGTCAAACCATTCTCTTAAGTTATCTGGTATCTTTTCTCTTTACTTTCCTCTATCGATTCATCCTTAAATTTTTGCAGTTGTTACAATATATTCCAGCTGTTCCCTTCTCATTCATCATCATTAAGTACCAAGCCTGCTGGCATAGATGATCATGTCTCTCCACAACTTTCGATCACGACAGTTATTTATCATTTCTGTTGTTGACCTACTGCCAAGCCATTCTCTTAAGCTGTCTGGTATCTTTTCTCTTTGCTTCCCTCTATCTCGTCGTCCCTGCATTTGAAGGCTAAGGGAGGGTACTCTGAAGTAAAACAACCCCACTGTCTTGTGGGTGAGACTTTTTAGTCTAAGGCTAGCGGAGCCAACCGTAAACAAACCGACGGAAGGCAACAGAAAACCACTGTCATAATTTCTTTGTACAGTCATGAATCCCTTCTTGTTACATCGCCAAAAAATTATGATTGTTTCTTTCTAATATTGGACATTGGCTCTCTTTTTGCTTTGGCCTCTTTTAGAACGTTTTCATTACTCTTCTTAGCTGTCCATGGAATTCTCAACATTCTTCTGTAAAACAACAATAATTTTTTACATTTTCATGAATGACGATCAGGCATCACCTGTATAATCTTTAACATCTATCTATTTATCTATTGTCCTTTCGAGCCGAAGACGGCACATAGGGCAGAACCACAATCTCAAAAACAGAAACCTTGCGTGCCAAAATGGCACATATTGCAGAGATTACTGATCTAAAATCTATGGCGCTGTTTCCATAACAATACTTTTTACAATGACAGTTTGTCAAGCCATCGATCAACCTCCTTAGTCGCCTCTTACGGCATGCCTGGAAGGTCACAGTGTCACTATTCTTTACCTCCCTCATAATGAGTCCCCGGTAACACAAGGGATAGCAATCTTAACATAGTCAAAGTTAATTTCTTGTGTCAATTATTTTATTGCCCTTGATATGTCCTTCAAATCAAAATGAATATACAATGACTGTCAAAAAAAATATAAGGATTGAATGTTTTTTTTTAAAAATATATAGACTTACTGGCTAGTTTATTTATTTATTTTTTTTCTTCAAAATAGTTGACTTGTTCCAGGACTCCTGCCAATGATGAAAGCACCACTAGTAGACACCTGTTGCAATATCTCTCATTTGTTCTATCACTTTGGCTTGAATCACTTCATTGAATTCATGACCTTTCATTGTTTTCTTTTATTATATGAATGATAAAACACATGAAGTAAGGTCATAAGAGTATGAAGGATGTAGGAACAATGAAGTTTTGTAAAATATGTGTTTGTTGTAACAGACCATACTCAGTGCTGTGAGCAAGGGCATTGTCATAGTGGAGAATTCAATTTCCAGTGCACCACTTCTAAAGACACTGTCTGCATAGTGTCAAGGTTGGTGTTGCAGGACTGTTTTGGCATGTACCAACTGATGTTACAATTCCTTTGTAACCTCTGTGACAGTTAGATTTTGGTTATAGAGTGACTTATGCAAGATTTTCCTAAAGATAATTATAGAATTTTGAAAGTTTAAGAATCAGTTTTTCAAAGATGAAAGCAGAAATCAGTACACACACATTGCTGAATAATAACATTGATTCTGATAATACAATGATGTGTCTGGTGCATGTTAACTTTAGGCTTTCACATAGCAAATATATGGAGCTATTGGCCATTAGTTTGACATGAACACTGGTATGTACTTGTCATGTGCTAATTCACTACATATTTTTTTAAAAATTCAGTCCTGGAGTTTTTTTAAAACAGCTCTCTTAAAAATCACATTTTGTTCGGTATACAAAATTCTGCCATTTCTTTCCATGATGAATTTATGTTTATATTAGGATGTACTATTTTCAATATTGTTTTATTAAAAATCCTGAAGTGTTAGTGTGACTTTATTGCAGAAAAAATATTTTATTTCACTCTACTTAATAAATTAAAAATTGTTTATGTTTCACTTGATGACTAATTGTATGATTTAGTCTTTGATTTCCTAATGCTATGCAGGCATAGCTCAGGCAAAAATATTTCAGAAAATGAAAAACTTTTTATGCAACAAATCTATGTCAATAGAAGTGAGAAAGAGAGCTCATTGGTGCTATATAGAGCCACTTCTGACCTATGGAAGCGAATCATGGACAGTAAACAAACAAATGAAAAGACAATTAGAGACCACAGAGATGGGATTTCTCAGAAGAATTTTGAAAGTTCCCTGGACAGCTTAAAAGTCCAACAAAGAGGCCAACACAAAAAGGGAACTCCTAAAAAACATCAGAAAGAAACAATCAACATTTTTCGGGCACTTCATGAGAAGAGGGAAGTTGGAATACTTGGTTACAACTGGCAAAATACAGGGAAAGAGAGATTGCGGACAACAAAGAGAAAAAAATACTGGACAGCTTGGTGTCATGGCATGGAAAACAGTCAACAACAGAACTGATACGATGCATGGTAGATAGAAGATTGTGGAAGGATATGATCGCCAATGCCATCCAATATGGCAGATGTCATGATGATGATGCAGGCATAATATACTTTGTTTTGATATTTTCAAGACTTGGTTTATGCAGTTTTTCAGTCCATGTTAATTTTTTTACATTAACTGCTCTCTTTCAGCAATGAGGAGATTGTTGCATGTTGTACTGAGGAGTTCTTACATACTATGACATCTGTGCTGGGAGAGAGAAGGTTTCTAGCTGCATATGAAGGCATGTTCTACTTCCAGGAAGATGTGAGTGTGTTTCTTCAGACCTCCATCTCAATGTATCCTTTGGTTATTGACTTGCTCATTTGGGTAAATTTTGTCAAGAAGTAGTTTATGTTCTGTACCTGGCGCTTAACATATACCAAATTCAGCCAAATTGCAGACATTCCCTACCAAATATCTCTTTAAAATTCTTTGATTCATATGGTTTAAAATAGCAACAGGTATAAAGTAATTTATATTTTGGTGGTTAAGCAGAGAAAGTAGGAGAGAGAAGGTTTAGTATCCTAGAGTGTAGCACACAAAAAAAAAACAGTAAAGTGCCCCGTCATGCCAAGTGACATATAGGGAATATGGTGTTAGTGACCATAATTTTTATAGACATTCAGCACGTAATTTTTGGTGTAATGTGGTCGGTATTACGTCCATGCCGCTTTACTTTTCTGGAGTATCAAGCCTATGTAAGTGTAAAGAAATTTCACCTAAGGCTGCACTGACCGTTTTATCTTTGCGACTCCAAAGACAATGAAAATCGGTTGATTGAGTGCTTTTGATAAACTGTTGTCTTGGAACAAAGCTATAAACTTACTGGGAGGGGCTATCTGAAGGTGTAGATAATATTGACCAATAAGACTGATCACCATCTGGTTTTATCCTTGAGTATTGGGCGGTACCAGAAAAAATCTACAAAAGCAGATTTAATTGAAGTTGTCAAATGGATATTAAGGGCAGGTTCTAAGTTGAGAATGAAACTTTTTGATGAGTGTTACTAACATCACTGTACATGTAATTTTCATAGCACCTTCTTGAAATTTTGGATTTACACAACTCAACCATTATATTCATGGATGGCACTGATTAAAATGTATGAATATGTTTACTTTTGTTATTATTTAATTTTTAGTAACATACACAAAAATGTTGACGCTAAACACCATTTATAGAAATGTCAGTGTAAAACAAAAACTATTTAAGGTAGAACAATGAACTTTGCACTAATACTCTATTAATAATGCTGAGTAATATGAAGCAGAATAGAATGTGTGGTACTGTCAGACTGTGATATACCAAGGTCCAAAAATATGAAAAGTTCAGCATGCAGAAAATATCACTTTCCTTCATGCAAGAACAATAGGAAAAATAACCTCTACTGAGATGAAATGTGTTAAATGAATGACAGGAAACAGTCTGAGAGATAAGATTGGAAATAAAGAACTGAGAAAAAAGCTAGGAATGGCCCCCGCCATAGATATATAAAGAAATAACAAATAAAATGGTTTGGCCACGTGACAAGGCAGAAAGATCAAAACACAACACAACGAGCCTTCAGCAAACGTTGTGAGAATACCAGACCCAATGGTAGACCATGAAAAAGATGGATTGATGGAATATTAAAAGCACTAGGAAACATAACAGCAAAAGCGAACAGAAGAGCAAGAGACAGCAAATTATATCTCCCCTCAACCCTGAAAGGCAAATGAGGAAGGAAAGTAGAAGAATAATAATCTATGGCCAGTAGAAAGAGAAATAGAGATAGAAGGCATCCCTGCCTTACTCCTGTTCTTATCTCAAATGCTTCTGTAAGCTGTCCTTCATGCACTACACTACATTTCATTCCTTCATACAGTGTTTTTATCAGGTTAATAAACTTTGTGGAGATTCCGTAATGACTCAGCAACTTCCAAAGCATTCCTCTACTTAAACTATCAAAAGCCTTTTCGTAATCAATGAAACCAATATAAAGTGGGGATTTTAGTTCTAAACTTTGTTCAACTATTATACGTAGAGTAGTTATTTGATCAGCACATGATCTGTTCTTCCTAAACCTGCTTGTTCGTCTCTCAAATGTTTCTCTATGGCCTGTTTTAGTCTCTCCAGAAAGATTCCACTTAATATTTTTCCTGGCACTAATAGTAGCATAATTCCCCTATAATTTGTGCACTCCTGTAAAATTCCTTTCTTTAGTAGTTTGATCATATAACCTTCGTTCCAGTCTTTAGGTATTTCTTCCCTCTCCCAAATTTTATCTAATAATTTATGTAATATCTTGGTAAAGGTGTTAAAATCTGCTTTGATGGCTTCCAAAGAAATTTCATCTGGTCCTGTGGCTTTTCTATTTGTTAATAACTTGATGGCTTTCATTATTTCTTCCTTGCTTGGTTTTCCACAGTTAATGTGTAACTCTTCTTCTGCTGGTAGTATATCTGGAGGGTTATCTGCGCCGTGTCTCTTCAGTTCCCTTATATTACTAAGCAGATTTCCTTTCATATCTTTAATAAAGGCATTGATCTGTTTATATTTTCCACTTAATTTCTTTGTGCTGTTGTACAGTTCTTTTATATTCTCTTTATTTGCTGCTTCCTCTGCATTGAAATACTTTCTACCCTTATTCGTTGTAGTATATCTTTTTAAGCGAAATGCGCTGGCTTGGAACAGGTAGGAGATATATTGATAATAAAATAGTAGTTTTTCTGGAAGGGAAGATGGAAACCACCGCGAAGGAGTAGGCATAATGATGACAGACATAGCTGCAAGAAGTTTATTAGAATGGGAACCGGTAAATAGCCGTCTGATACGAACACGCTACAAAACAAAACATGGAAGACTTTCAATTATTCAATGTTATGCGCCTACAAACGAAGCTGATGGTGATGTTAAGGACAATTTTTATAAACAACTTATAAACAAAATACCCAAACACGATCTTTTAATTGTAATGGGAGATTTCAACGCCAAAGTGGGAAAAGACAATGCAGGAGTGGAACATGTGATGGGGAGAGAAGGCTGGGATACTAAAAGTCAGAATGGAGAAAGATTAATAGAATTATGTTTAATAGAAAATTTAGTTATAGGTGGGACATTATTTCCACACAAAAATATTCACAAAACAACATGGATATCTCCTGATGATAGAACCTCAAATCAAATTGACCACCTATGTATTAAACAACAATTCAGATCATCATTGATAGATGTAAGAGCATACAGAGGTGCTGATGTTAGTGGTAACCTGTGCATTGGGAAAATAAGATTAAAATTTAGAAGACAACAGAAGAGGTCAATTACACATAAAATTGATAGTCATAAATTGAAATATGAAGCCATAAAGGAAAAGTTTAACATAGAGCTAAGTAATTGTTATACAGCACTCAGTGAAATGGACTTAGATATCAATGAAATGTGGGACTCACAGAGTAAAATAATAATGACAGCAGCAGAAACAAGTGCTGGACTGAAGAAAATGGAAAAACGAGCTTGGATCTCAGACACCACATGGAAATACATCAAAGAGAGAAGAGAAGCGAAGAGAGCCATGACTAATGTAAAGACAGATCTTGGAAAGGTCCTGGCAAAAGCAACATACAAAGAATTAGACAACAAAGTGAAAAGTTCAGCAAGAAGGGATACAAGAGTTTATATAAACAATTTGGCAGACAAAGCAGAGACAGCTGCAATTACAGGAGACAGCAGAACTCTTTATACTGTACAAAAGATGCTGTCAAACACCTATACATCCAGTGGAACACCAATTCTAGACAAATCTGGATTAATGCTAAGAACAAGCGCAGACATAAAAGCCTGTTGGGCGAAACACTTCAAAGAAATTCTTAACCGTCCACTACCCCACAGTTTAATAGATTTTGAAGCTGAAACATCAGCAGCAGAATTAGATGTAAATTTAGATGACATCACCTTGAGCGAAATAGAAACCACCTTAAAGCTTATGACCAATAACAAGGCTGCTGGAGAGGATAAGTTAACAGCTGAGATCCTCAAGGCAATTGATAGCCATAATCTAATACATCTCCAAAAAATGTTCAACATCATTTGGAAAACAGAGAAGACGCCTCATAAATGGAAAAAAGGAATCATTGTTAAGATTCCAAAAAAGGGCAATCTTAGAGATTGTAACAACTGGAGAGGCGTGACACTTTTGTCAGTTGCCTCAAAGTTATTCTGCAAAATCATCCTAAATAGAATAAAGGATTCAATAGATACAGTAATGCGTGAAGAACAGGCTGGGTTTAGAAAAGGGAGAAGCTGCCTTGACCACATTTTCACTCTATGACTTATATTGGAGGAACACATTGAAAAGCAAAAACCTTTTGTACTTAACTTCATCGACTTCAAAAAAGCATTTGATAGTATTCATAGAGATTCTTTGTGGAAAATTCTGAAGCAATATGGCTTACCATAAAAAATCATAAATATTATCAAAGACATGTATGATGGTTACACATGTGCAGTTCGAACAGAGGAAGGACTGAGCGAATGTTTCCCAATAGCAACTGGGGTTAAACAAGGATGTATTTTATCGTCCTTGTTATTTGGAATTGTTATGGACTTCATAATGAAGAAATGCTGCACTGGTAACAAAGGCATCGAATGGATACAAGGAGACCATTTGGAGGACCTCAACTTTGCTGATGACATAGTTCTCATCAGCAGTCAGATAAAAACGATGCAGGAAAACATAAATAAACTATCATCAATAGCCAGCAAAATTGGGCTTGAGATCAAACATGAAAAGACTAAAGTCATGAAAAGTTTAATTCCAACAGATGACAAAATATACATCGAAAACAAACCAGTAGAAGAGATCGATCACTTTATCTATCTTGGAAGTCACATTGATCGAGAAGGGGATACAAGTAAAGAAATTAGAATCAGAATAGCTAAAGCAGCAATGTCTTTCAGAAGCCTTGAAAAGTTGTGGAAATCAAAACTCATCAGCACAAACACAAAACTATTCAAATTAAATGTACTATCAACCCTTACGTATGCATGTGAAAGCTGGAAAACAACAAGAGATATAGAAACAAAATTGAACGCATTCGAAAATAAATGTCTAAGGAAAATACTTGGTATATCGTGGAATGAATTCAAAACAAACGAAAAAATTAGAGAAATTGCCAATCAACCACTGATATCTTCAGTAATAAAGAAAAGACGATGGTCATATGTTGGACATGTAATGAGAAGAGATAATAACCGAATAGCAAAGCAAGCCCTCATATGGGAAACAACAGGTAAGAGCAAAAGAGGAAGACCCAGAGAGACACTGAGAAGAACATTGATGAGAGAGTCAAGAGCAGCAGGATTCGGGTCCCTCAATGAGATAGAGCTGCTTGCGCAGAACAGAGACAAATGGCGAGATGTGATAAAATATCTTTAAAAGAAAACTGCTAGAACAAAAATTCAGATAGGAGAAGGTGTATCTTGGTCTACGCCCTATGGGCCGGCTATGGCTCGAAAGGTCAATAGATAGAGATAGATATCTTTTTAGTTTAAGTTTAAGTTTGGGTAGCAGAAGATGATGATCTGAAGTCACACCTGATCCTCTATATACTTTTATATCCTGTAAGGATGACTTAAACTTATTATTAATACATATGTGGTCAATTTTATTTCTCCGTTCAATGATCTGGTGACACCCATGTAGATTTATTTATTCTTTTATGTTGGAATATTGTTCCTCCTAAGCTCATTTGATTAAGAGCACAGAAGTTCACGAATATCTCTCCATTCTCATTTATATCTCTAAGTCCATGTTTTCCCATAATCTCTTTGAAGCCTCTGTTGTCTGTGATCCTACTTTTGCATTTAGATCTCCCATCAAGATTATAATATCCTTGGCTCGTCTTTCATCCATCTGATATTGCAACTGTTTATAGAATTCATCTTTAACTAAATTGGTTGGCCCATAGCATTGGATAAAGTGTATTTTTATTTTGTTCTTTGTTTTTTTAAATGATGCTCTCATTAGTCTTGGCCCTACTGCTTCCCATTATATCAGTGTCTTCTGTGCATTCCTTGATAACATTATAGCTATCCCTTCACTATGTTGTGCTCCAGGTTCCTGGTGTCCTGATGATGAAATAATCTCTCCTGTATTTAGTTTTGTCCTTTCCGTTCCTAGTCATCCTGTTTTGCACATTCCCAGAATATCCATTTTGTAATTTCTCTTTTCTGCTGCTACATGTGCAGCTTTTCCTTGTTCATTTAGGGTACATACATACTAGGTGCCAATTCTGGAGGATTTCCTGTTAGACAAAAGGTGAGTCGGCAACCCAGACTCCTTATGGCTTTCTCTGGATTGCACCATACATCTGTTAGCCAGAGAGCTTTCATCTTTCCAGGGAAGGTGGATTTACTTTGATTCCTTTCTTTGACTTGTCCATGTTTGTGAAGTTTTTTCGGCTTATTTTTTTACAGTACGGGATAGCCAGTTCCATGCCCAACCTGCCTTAGTCGCCTCTTACGAACATGCCTGGTAGGAAACAGCGCCACTATTCTTTACTCCCCTTTCGAGCCCCTGCAGCGCACGGGCATGATTCTGTGGATTGGATAAACATACTTCATTTGAGGACAGTGTCTCAAGTATGTTTACTGGTGAGCTGGATCTGACCTAGTGACTAGAAATGTAGTTATTTCTGTGCGTTTTGTTTGGTTTGCCTGTTTGTAGGCCAGTGTGAAAGAGGTCTGTGATGTGGAATGATAAAGAAGCTTAAAAGGCTTAAATTTGCCAGTGTCTTCACCTGTCACCTTGAACAGAATCCACCCACACTCGGAGGTTATAGATATAACAAAGAGACATGGCTCAATGCGGCAGTCTTTGCCTATGACGTCTTCAAAGGCTTCCACAGACGAGAGGAGACATGTGCTCTGCTATAGATCTGGAGGATGCATACAACAGGGTACCATTTGAATACCTCATGCACATGCTCCTCAAACTGGCGGTGCACTCCTTCCTCATTAGATGGATGGATTGCCGCTGCACTGTTTCAGAGGAAGGTGATACTCAGATGTGGAAGTTGGTCTTCCGAGCCAATATCCATTTGTCCAGGGCAGCCACAAGGCTACCACAATGGTGACCATTGTCACCAGTTCTATTTAACGTGTACACAATAACAATCATGGAACATCAACTGGATGGGAGGGGAAGAACTATGACTTTTGCTGATGATATTCTGGTATATCCACACGGAAGAGACAGACGGGAAATCGCCTCCACAATGCAAGACGAACTCGATCGCATATCTTCCTGGTGTGGGGTTTCATGTGCCTTAGTTAATCCTAATAAAGCATCAGTTGCATGGTTTTCCCTTAATAATATCGTTAACACGGACACACCTGTAGTACGAATGGGAGCTGATGAGGTGACCAGGGACAAGTTGATGACATACCTCGGAGTTAAGTTCGATCGCAGCCGATTTCGGGACTACACCGACCATGTGATAACAAAATCCCTCAAAGGATTAACCGCCTTGAAGGTCATGGCAGCTGCCAACATCGAGCAGAGGCTACTTACTCTTCTGTTCCAGGGATTAGTCCTCACACCAATCGAGTATGCCCTGGCAATTCTTACTGTCAGTATGACTCAAATTGATAGGCTGGAGAAAATACAAAATGAAGTCATGCAGATCATCTTGGGGTGTACAAGGGACACTCCCTGTGTAGCAATGAGGTATCTTCTTGATTTTCCAACCATGGATGACAAAATCAAGATCTGGAGAGCATGAGCATACCTGAAGATTAGTACAGATAAAGAGCATCTATTGCACCACATGCTCAACAACACAGGGAAAGGTGCCAGGCTAAAAAGAGGCAAATCATGGGTGGGCCAAGCAGAAGATCCACATCAAACAGGTCTGTGAGCTTACCAATATCAACATTGGTGAGGAGTGGATACCGGTGTCTATGTCATTCAAGTGGACTTTCTCGTGTATTGTCACACTTGACTGGAAAAGTAGGGAACAGAACTCAGTCATGGTTAATGCGGATGTCAATGGTCTCATCGGTGATATCACAGATGAGAAAGATGCAGTCATCTATACAGACGGACTGTAATATGACACCAAAGAAGTGCATGGGCATTTACAGCACGCTCAGCAGGCAGAATGGTCAAAGAAGACAATGGTGCATACGTCATGACCACGAATAGCATGACAATGGAGGTGGTGGCAGTGACTAAGGCATTCATCTGGTTAGAGTCACAAGACTAACCCACGCCTGTATACTGAGTGATTCAATGAGCATGATAAAAAAAGTGGAGGCGGGCTCTGTATGCATGCAATGGTTAGAGTCATTGCAGAAGTAAAAAATACGTAAGGTCACATTTGTCTATGTCCCTGGACATGTTGGAGTATGAGGAAATGAAAGAGCGGACAGGTTGGCTAGTTGCGCTGTCATTGGGAACAGTCAACCAATGGATCGGGCTAACATCATCAATGCCCTCCGAGATATGGGAAGAGCACAGGACTTCAACAAACACAAATCCACGTCACTTCTTCCATAATAGAGATGGTAGTTAAGATGGGCACAGCCAGAAATGAGAAACTTAGTGGGCGTGTAAGAAGACTTATCAACCAACACAGAACTGGAGTCGTCAGTTTAGTTGCTGGACACTGCGGGACTTGCTGAGGAGGGGGTATGAGCACCTATGGACATGTTCGGAGTGAAATGATGATGACCCGCAAATAACTCAATAGCTCAAAAGACTTAAATGCACTTGCTTCATGAAGGGAACTTCTCTGATTGTATTGCCTCCTGTTGTAGTGTTCTGTTTAGAATTGTCCATGACTGATGGTGCACAATTCTAAATACACTAATCTGTGGTCACTTCAAATATTTTATATTGTACTGTTCTAATGGATTATTTTGCTGATAGGTTTTCTATAAAAAGGCTAATGGAGTTAAAAAAGCTCTTCACCTGTAGTGAATAAATGGTAGGTGCGTCTTCAGTTTTGGTTGATGAACTGCAAATTATCAGTTTTTAAGATTCTACAACTCTTCTTCTCCTATATCTATCTCCTATATCTATCTCCTTTATCCCTATCTTTCTGAGTGACTGATAAAATCCACAACTATAGTACAATAACTATTTAGTATTAAAACAAATTCAAACAAATGTAACAAAAGTGTCCACTTTCTTTTTTTTTTCCCCTTCACCACCTCTTGTACCCATTCGGTTACTTAAATCAATGCCAATTGATGATGTAGCTTTTCTTTGATATTGTTTGTCCATTTTACTGTGCGTTTGCCTCTTGCTTTTTCTCTCTTCTTCTCTTTTAACATATATTTTCCATGGTAAGGAATCATGCAGTAGTCATTCTAGATGGGCAGACCATTTTATTGTAGATTAGGAATGGTTCAATGCCTACTCTTTCTCTTATATCATTTCTGGTTTTTTTTTTTGTGGTCACTCCAAGTGATTTTCTCAGACATTGTCTTTGTGGTGGCAAGATTTCATTTATTCTTATTATGTGACTATGTTTGGCACTAGTAGCACAATGTGTGAATGACTGTACTTTGTGTAAGATGTTTTTTTATGGTAGTAGGTACATTGCTTTGTGCTGAAGTGTAAGGGATAGCTGCCCCAGTATATGGCTTGTATAGTTGCATCAGATGTACACTAAATTTACATTTATTTTATTTTCTAAATCAAAACAAGTTAATAACAATTCAATTTATTATCATTGTTAAGGGAGCTTGTTGAAACAAATCTTTAGCTTTTTGCCTGCAAGAGTGTAAAATTTGTCTTTGATGCATGTTAAAGTACAGTGGTGTCTTATACTTCGAACTTAATTTCATTTCAAAATATCAATCAAACTTAATTGTTTTAAGTCCTAATAAGTTTTGTCCTCTTCATAATAATAAATAATTTAAACTGAAGTAATCCATTCCCAGACCCTAAAGAATACCTTTAGAGTGGAAATTTAATGCATTTGAAAACAAATGTCTATGCATGATCTCAAACATAAGCTGGAAAGAATACATTTCAAACAAACAGATAAGAGATGAACCTAAACAAGAATATGTGTCACATTTTTTTAAGATGAAAGCGTTGGAAATACTTTGATCATATGTTGTGAATGAATGAAGAAAGACTTCATGTGGAAACCATCTAGTAAAAGGAAACAAGGCAGACGAAGAAAATCGTTATGCAGAACAATTACTAGAGAAGGCTCTGCCTTGGGATTAAGTAACAATCAAGACCTACAAGAACTAGCTGCAAATCATCAATCATTGTGAACTCTGACTTTCACCCTATGTGCCATATTTGGCCTGAGAGGAAAATGAAATATACCTATTTTAAATAAACTTAAACAGCACATACATATACCAATATTAAAAATAACACAATTAAATGTCCTAAATATTAAATTAAAACAAGAACAATAAATAAAATACAAAGATCCTATATAATGTACTTGCATTTAATGTAACAGGGGTGGTGATGTATTTGGGGGCATTTCCTTTCATCTTCAAAACCAAACCAGAATGTGATGATCTCATTTTCTTTGAAACTGAGAAACTGACCTGACAGACATTTCAAGATTAGAGGAAGAGTTATCTTTGTCTTTAGTTCTGAGATGGGGAATGGAGATGGATGGTAGTTACTTTTCAAAATCATTACATGACTCAGGGAGTGTCGATTCCTGAGCACAGTTATTTATTTTTATTACAAATTTGGCACAAATGCAAATTGCTAATTATAAATACAGTAGTTGCTTGATCACTTTTTCCAGGAACTCTTGTTTTAATTTTCTTTTAAAAGATATATTTTGTGACTGTTAAAGTCCTAAAAGTTTACAGAAACACGTTCCTACTAAAAACTGTTTTGGATGACATTTTTCACTACTCCTATGCGTGCACAGTTCAACATAGAAAGATTGTTCTAACTTTGGATCAGAATTCTCTTGAATTTAGTTTTTGAGCTCAGGAACATTCAAAGTTAGGGTCATTCAGAATACAAGGTACCACTGTAATCACTGTAATTTTTTATTAATCCAGAAACTTTCATGTGTACTATTTTTTCATAACTGAGATACCAGTGACTCCTCCCAGTTTGAGTATATTCAGTCTGCTATCAATTCAGCTTTTGCAACATTTGGCCACCGCAAGTCTCCAAGAGGAGATACTAACACAGGAGGTAGAACTAGCCCTGATGGAGCACCTGATTCATTAAGTAATGGAGCCACTGCATGTAAAGTCGATAGAGCTTGCGTTGACAATGACGAGTGGAGTGCATCAAAGCCCCACACTTCTAAGAACAGCAGAAATATGCCTGATGATTTTCAGTCTGAAGATTATGTAAGATTTTTGTTGTAATAATTTGTCATGTGATGGGTGATTTAATTATCTTAAAGTACATGTGTATTTTAATAGAAATAATAATACTTATGTTTGAATTATTGCACATAAAACAAACAAAAAAATGCAGCAAATAATAATAGATTAAACCAATCAGCTAGGCATCATGCCAGTTAGCTAGCATATTAAATAGCATGGACTCCAAATGTATTTTAATAGACTCAACACATAATAGAATTTATAAATGACACATATGACAAGTCATTAACACTTATCCTACCAAAGAAAAACTATCTGTCCCAAAGAAAAATGGCTGACAGAAAAAGAAAAGTAGGTGTCTGTCTTAATAATCACATCATCAGTATAATTATTATTGAAAAAGACAGCATGTGTTATACATAAAATAAAAAAATATTGAAGTGAAAGTACATATGAAGTAAAAGAAAAATGCATTAAAATAATATAATAATTTAAAAGAATTATAAAGAAAGAATGAGGTTGTTAGAAAAAAGTCCCATAATCTGAGATCTGAAGGATATAAATAATATTTTCCACTTACCATCGTATATTCCACGCTGTCTTTATAAGTAAATCCTTTCAGAAATAATAATTTTGGACACACATAATATTTTTCTTCACAATGATCACAAAAATATCTCCAATAAATCTATATTTTTATGTTTATTCATATATGTTTGTACACATGAGATGATCCTGTGCTTATGAAATCATAGTATTTTTGAGCATCAAAAGTTCCACATTTAGTAAAGCTTTATAATCCTTTACCATAAAGAATATTATAAAAACTACTTCATACTATTATTAGCTACAAACATTAGAATCAATTCAAAATTTGTTTGAAATAAATAGTTTACTGTAAATCACCTTGTGAAATCATGTGAATTTTGTGGACATGGCCAAAAAAATAACAAAAGCTCACCAAAATCTTTGATTTTTACAACATAGTAACCAAATAGCATAACCATGATGACGTATTCTATAAACTAAACATCTAAAGCTAGAGATTTTTACTAGTAAAACCTGAAAGTTTAAAATAAACAAAGAACAAAGCAAATTAATTGGTAACCATCAGTCTGAGGATTATTCAGCGGTAGGGAGAAAACGCAGCTCTGGCACATCCAACAACCGGCCGTTGGGGAAGAGTTTAAATAACAGGGATTTTATTATTAACTTTTTTTTTTTTTTTTTGCAAGAATACTTATAGAAATTGTATTTTATATTTCGACATATCCCATGTCCATAAGCTTGTAGATGCTCTCTAGATAAAAAGCGTTAGGTGTAGCTTTTAACCAACTTGCATTTTTCTGTTGCTTTCTGCAGTCTTCTTGGAATCCATCTGCTCCAGACTTTCCTATATCCGAGGATATCATGAACAAAAATTTAATCAATACTGACTCATTTGTTGTTGTGGATTAGCTGCTTGATCTGCTGTTTTTACTGTTATTGGTTATGGAAGGCCTCGGTATCACAGCAAACGAATTAAAATCCATAATTGCTCAACCGCCCGTGCCAGTGGAATCATCCGAATTACTAACTCATCTCCCAAACAAAGAAAGGTAACTGTAGTCCCCATCGTAGCAGTCTCAGCACACGCCAAAAGACATAAGGCGAAACCGCGCAGAAGGTGAACACAGCCAACTGTTCCCTGTCATACGATATCATCATTCATCGTAAACAAGCGGGATATCGAAGCAGGATCAAAACGGATGAGACACACAGCTCACGGTGTGCACAGAGCACTTAACTCAGTAGCTCCTGCAACAAGCCGGACTTGGAATATGAGGAAACTGCAAGAAGGAACACTTTTCAGACATAGCCTTCAATGGTTCCTGCCGCCTATCCACCATATACCATGGGAGTTCACGTCCTCCCGAAAATGATGATCGTCATAGCACCTGATGATGTTAGTCCATCATTGATGACTCCCATTCCAAACATAAAGACACACAGTGGTGGTAAGTTATCATTTCCAATCCAACAGAAGCCACATGACCTGTAGTTAGTAAAACCACAGAGAGAATATGATTTTGTGACCTTCACTGATTCACTCTTAGATGTGAATGTGTAGTTTACACAAGAGGAGAAGTTTTCAACTACAGTGATCCCATTTAAGGCAATTCTGGGATAGCAAGGCAAGTCTCCTTTATAGCAGCAGAACTTGATGTTCTCCGCTCCCTTCTTGTAGCTGCCGCCACACGATTCTGATGTCTCATTAACTTGAACATCATTCAAGAACAATGTCAGATTAACATTCCATAGATATGGCTCTGCTGATGAAATGCTTGGTGCAACAGTTGTATCAATCATACTGGAGGCTCCTGGTCTGTGGTCATTAATATCACAGACGGCACATGATGTTGTTATATTCAGTATTTCTTTCTGGGGTGTAAATATGTGGCACACACATGGAGAGTGGTTTGTGGTCACAGTAATCCCATTAAAGGCAATTCTAGGGTAGCATGGCATAGCTGTTTCAGAACAGCACAATCCTGTGATGTTTTCTGTGTTCGCTATAAAGCTGCTGCTGCTACACAATCCTGACCAATTATAAGCGTGGGCATTATTCACTGTTTTTACTGTCTTAGTTCCCACTCCGCTGTTCATAACTGACATTTTGTCTTCCATTTTGAAATCCTTCCATCCACTCATTCACTCTTCCTTGGCTCAAACAACTGTCTCCATACTGAATGTTCAAAATGTTTTACATCCTTTGACCTCAAAACAACAGATAATGATTTGTTGCTGTTCTATAATATAAATTAACAGTGCTGTCTGAGAACTGTGGTGAAGTCATCACAGCCTCTATCACTGAGGAGCCATTTTGTGTTCAGGAATAAGATTTTTTTGGTTGTGCATGCTTTTCCATGTGTATTACAGTACAATTTCTGTTATTTAATAATGCTCCCTCATATTATCAACTTTAAAAAAAATAAAAAATAAAAGAAATGCTATAGAAATTGAAGATTGGGCAAGTGGAATATTTTTGTAATATATAAATTTAAACATTACACTATGAGGATAGATACAGAAGTGATTAAGAAAGGTTGAAACAAAATTGATGACAGCACAAAGATTGGAGTGTAAAATCCAGTTGTCAAAGTGTATCACTAATATAACAATACAAGAAACAGATGATATGGACATCAAATGCAGTCAGTTTTCAATGTGATGATTGCTTCTGACATAATTATCATTACCTTATATTAATAATAATAATAATTGTATATATGTGCTATGTTATTGTTCTCAAAGTGACAAATTGTGCCAGTTTGTGTTGGTTGACAATTCCATTAATTTGTCCTGAACAATCTGTTCTGGCAATGTCAATCTTTACTCCCATTTCATGCAGGTCACAACATAGTTTTACATCTTTCAAAGTCCTTCATTCTACCATATCTCGGAGGATGTTATAATCTCCCTTATACATTGGCTGTCCATCTGCTATGATTGTTGAACCAGTCAATCTATTTGTTCTTTCATTGCCTTCAACACCAGCATGACACTGGAAGAACAAGAAAGTGACACTCAAATCTTTGACCTCTGTATGTACTCCAGTCATTGTCTGCGAATGGAGCCTGTTTGGATTTTGCGGGTCAAGCTCATCGAATGAGTCAGTCGCAGACATGGGTGTAATCTTGTGACTCTAACCATGCACAACATATCCACACCCACTTAATGGATGAACTCTGAAAAAGAAGATTCTAGTCAAATAAAAGCCTTTGTCATAGCCATGATCTCCATTGTCACACTGCTGATCATCATATTGTAGATATGTATTGTATTATATTATATTGGGCCTCAAGATCCCCATAAATAGTTCTGCCACTAAAGCATGCAGTAAATATCCAAGCACTCCATTGAAAGCACACTGTAGAACCTTCTACACAGATTAGTTTCAGTGTTATTGGAAATTTCACAGGTGAGGGCATTAACCACTATTGGGTTTTGTTCTCTGCATCCTCTGTCTAATGTGGCAATGACAGAAAAGACATATCTGAGAGGCACAGTTATCCATTCTGCCACCGGGTTAATGTTAGTCTGCGCATCAATTTATTCTCAGCCCAACTAACCTTTATTTACCCTTCCTAACTCCATACCCTCCAGTATTTACCCTTCCTAACTCTATACCCTCCAGATCATGAGTTCGTCCTCCATAGTAGAAAATCAAGTAGGAATCACATTGCATCACAAGAGGTGCTTCTTGTGCATCCAGAAATAATGCACATGGCTTCATTTTACACTATACTAAGTCTGTTAGTGTGAGTTGCACTTACAGTGAGAATGATTATGGTGTACTTGATGAATGAGAGGACTCCTTGATGATAGCAGACTCTCACTGCCTATAATTACTTGCAAGCTTTTGTTATCACATGGTCAACCTGTTCTTTGAAGTATTAGCTACAATCAAATGTTACTCCTAAATATGTCATCATATTAGCTATAATAACCTCCTTATCACACACTTTCACAACTGGCAGATCTGTATAAACAATATGATTGTTAAGGGAGAATCATGTTACTGCTGGTTTTCCTGGGTATATTTAGCTTTCTCTTTTTTTAGAGCTATTACATCTCAAAGTGAAGCAATCAAGTTTGTTTGGCAGATACTTACTGATCTCATTCCTGCATGTGACTTGACAATACACCAAAAAATCAGCAAAGAACAATGTTCCTCGGTTTTTTCCCAGTTGTTGAGTTGTAATTGTCACAGTTATTATTATTATTGAGTTATTAGCGGGTCATCATCATTGCACTCTGAACATGTCCATAGGTGCTCAGATCCCCTCCTCAGCAAGTCCTGCAGTGTCCAACAACTGACAACTCCAGTTCTGTGTTGGTTGATAAGTCTTCTAACGTGCCCACTAAGTTTCTCATTTCAGCCTGTGCTCATCTTAACTCCCATCTCTTTCATCCGAAGGAGTGACGTGGACTCATGGTTATCGAAGTCCCGTGTCCTTCCAACTTCCCGGAGGGCATTGATGATGTTCGCCCGATCCATTGGTTGACCGTCCTCAACAATGGCACAGCTAGCCAACCTGTCCGCCCTTTCATTTCCCCATACTCCAGCATGTCCTGGGACATAGACAAATTTGACCTTATGTATTTTTTACTTCTGCAATGACTCTACCCATTGCCTACGTACAGATCCCACCTCCACTTTTCGTATCATGCTCATCGAATCACTCAGTATACAGGCGTGGGTGTAGTCTTATGACTCTAGCCAGATGAATGCCTTGGTCACTGCCATCACCTCCATTGTCATGCTACTCGTGGTCATAATGTCACAATGTATGCACCACTGTCCTCGTAGACTATTCTGCCTGTCGAGCATGCTGTAAATGTCCATGCACTTCTTTGGTGTCGTATTACAGATCCGTCTGTATAGATGACTGCATCTTTCTCATCGGTGTTATCCCAGATTGACCTCCACATTTACCACGACTGAGTTCTGTTCCCTACATTTCCTGTCGAGTGTGACAATACACAAGAATTTCCCCTTGAATGACATAGGCCACCGGTATCCACTCCTCGCCAGCGTTAATGTTGGTAAGCCCACAGACCTGTTTGATGACATCTTCTGCTTGGCCCACCCATGATTTGCCTCTTTTTAACCTGACACCCTTCCCTGTTTCGAGCTCATGTGCAATGGATGCTCTTTATCTGCACTAATCTTCAGGTATGCTCGTGCCCACCAAACCTTGATCCTGTCATCTATGGTTGGAAAGTTGAGAAGATACCTCATTGCTACACAGGGAGTGTCCCTCGTGCACCCCAAGATAATGCACATAGCTTCATTCTGTATTTTCTCAGTTTGTCAATTTGCGTCTTACTTATTTGTAAGAACTTCCAGGGCATACTCACTCGATTGATGCAAGGACTAGTCCCTGGAACAAAAGGGTAAGTAGTAGCTTCTGCTCGATGTTGACAGCTGCCATGACCTTCAAGGCTGCTAAGCTTTTGCGTGATTTTGTTATCACATGGTCAACATGGTTTCGAAAACACAGGCTGCGATCAAACTTAACTCCGAGGTACGCCATCACCCTGTCCCTGGTCACCTCATCAGCTCCCATTCGTACCACCGGTGCTTCCGTGTTAACGATATGATTGTTAAGGGAGAACCATGCAACTGATGCTTTATTAGGATTACCCAATGCACCTGATACTCCACACCACAAAGAGATGCGATCGAGTTCGTCTTGCATTGTGGAGACGATTTTGTAGACGCGAAATTGCGCACTAAAAGGTGAAGTGACGGAATTGAAGATGGAATTGATAACCTGTTTGCATGCCACAACAGGTAGTGCAATACAGTGTGCGGAGAGTGAAAAGTGACGTAAAAATACGATGACGTTGTTTGAGAGGCAGTTAAAAAGTTGGCCAAGAGAGAGTGGGTTGACGGTTGGAGACCGCTGGCCAGAGATGAGCATGGAAAAGGGCAGCTGATCAGTGATCACTTGAGCGAGTCGTGCATGGAAGACTCGGGCTGTCAGAGGTCCCCCTACCGTTGATATAAACGTTATTCATAGGATTGTTATAGACGATTTGTGTTGTAAAGTGATTTGATAAACTGTTCACCTTGAATGAAGTTTGCGTGGAGGACTCTTGTGGCCAGAGATCCTCTACTGTTGATATAAACATTATTATAGGATTGTTCATAGACGATTGTGTTGTCAATTGATTTAATAAAATGTTGACTTTTGAAATATTAACAAGGTTACAATTTGACTTCTGTCTCTTCCCTGTCGATATACTAGAATACCATCATCAAAAGTCATAGTTCTTTCCCTACCATCCAGCTGTTGTTCCGTGATCATTATTGTGTACACGTTAAATAGAACTGGTGACAATGGTGAGCCTTGTTGCAGCCCTGTCACAGTGTACACATTAAATAGGACTAGTGACATCTGAGGGCCTTGAGGGAGTTTTGGACAAATTGTTATTGGATCAGATGACAAACTTCTGCATCTGAGAACCACTGTCCATCCTGATGTGTGAATAATACAAGTTATGATGACAACAGTTTCAGAATTGTGGTGTAGTTACACCCACTATTGGGTGAATGGAGGTGACTATTAAATCCAACTCTGGTTTAGAATACCCTACCACATATAAGATCAGAACTGGTAATGTCCCACTTTATCCCTTTTTGTGGTATTGTTGTTGTTTGTTTTATCAATTCATTGATTCTCAGAATAATAAATGCATGAAATGATGTCCTTGTGCCGTAATGGATTGTCCTGTGCAAGGTTTTCCCAGGAAATAATGTTACTATTTGCGGGAATTTTTCAACTATTTCTTCTGTGTATCGGTTGATTGCTTGTCCTTGTGTGCTCTCTGTAAAGCATTTCAGGGTCTATTTATCCTATGCAGTGTGTACAGCCACATGTCTCACTTGGGCCTTATGCTACATTATATAAGTGCTAGTAATTTTAACTTTCATAATTTTTGTGTCTGATACTTTTTTCTGAGCAATATGTGAAGACAGCTCATCTGGTATGTCTGCAGTATGTAATGTTCTTGACTCACTAATGTAAAAAAAAAAAAGTAAAGTACCCCCGTCACGCCAAGTGGCGTATAGGGAAATATGGTGTTAGTGACCCTATATTTTACAGACCTTCAGCACATGATTTTTGGGGTAATGTGGTCAGTATTACGCCCGTGCTGCTTTACTTTCCCAGAAAAAAATCCGGTACCCATTTAAGGCTGGGTGAACCCGGAAGCCGTCGGTTGGGATCGAACCCTACCCCTTGTCCGTGGTAGTCCAGTTCACTAACCACTGAGCTATCGCGGCTCCCGACTCACTAATGTGTGTCACAATAATGAGCACAATAACACTGTAGACTTTCACTTTTGGGGCAAGACTTATTTTCTTCCAATTTTACACACTAAAGTGCAAAGGGACAAATGGGAAATAACCTCAACACTGCAAAAAGAACTCTATCACATCTCTTCCTGGTGTGGAGTATCAGATGTCTTGGTTAATCCTACTAAAGCATTTTTTGCATGGTTCTCCCTTAACAATCGTATTGTTAATACAGAAACGCCGGTGTTACGAATGGGAGCTGATGAGGTGACCAGGGATAGGTTGATGACGTACCTAGGAGTTAAGCTTGATACAGCCTGTGTTTTAGAGACCACGTCGACCGTGTGATAACAACGATGGAGGTGATGGCAGTGACCAGGTCATTCATCTGGTTAGAGTCATAAGACTACACCTAAGCCTGAATATTAAGTGATTCAATGAGCATAATAAGAAAAGTGAAGGAGGGTTCTGTGCACAGGCAATAGGTAGAGTCATTGCAGGAGTTAAAAATACATAGGGTCACCTTTGTCAACATCCTTGGACATGTGGAAGTATGGGGAAATGAAAGAGCAGATAGGTTGGCAGCTGTGCTGTCGTTGAAGACGGTCAACCAATGGATCGGGTGGACAGCATCAATGCCCTCTGAGATGTGGGATGGGCACAGGACTTTAGGTGGCCCTAGGACAGGCAGGGATACTGCTGCTAATGTTTCCATCCTTGCTTATGATATCTACAAATCCTTTCAATAGAAAGAAGAGTCTGCACTGGCTGCCCTCGATCTTAAGGATGTATACAATCGAGTGGACTATAGCACAATCAGCACCTACGTGGTGAGAAGGCTTAGACCCACTGTTTGTGCGCTGGGTGGCATCGGTGCTGATGCGGAGAAAAGTGGCACTACGTTTCAGCACCAGGACATCTGAGCTGAGACCTATTTCACTGGTGTTGCCTTAAGGACTACTGTTATCACCTGCTTTGTTGAATATATACACTGCCAGGATAGGCAACTGAATAGTGTCAGACTGGCTCATACTCTCACCTTTGCAGATGACATTACAATATATGTACATGGTTGCAATATAGCCAAAATGGTTATGCAGTTGCAAGAAAGAAAGTGTGGATCAGATAACCAATTGGTGCAGTAACTACACAGCACTTATTACCCCAAGCAAGGCTTCTGTGATGTGGTGTTCTCTAAACAACAGAATAGTTAAAGACACCCTCTCTGTCATAAGCTGCAATGGTATAACCAACGTGAGGAATCCAACTATTAAGTGTTTAGGAGTAGCATTTAATGGTCCCTTTCTTTCAATCAATGTGAGTAATGTCATTCAAAAGGCAAGGAGAGGAATCAGCTTGATCAAGATCATAGCAGTGTGAACCTCCAGCAAAATCGTAACTATTATCGCTTATGCAGGGTGTGGTGTTCTCAGTACTGGTTTATGGTTTGGGTATGCTCACTCTCCTATTAACTCAGATTGTAAGGTTGGAAAGGGTTCAGGCTGAGGGTCTATGGACAATTCTTGGATCCACCAGAGAAACACGTATCCATTCAATGAGGTACTTACTTGACTTACCGAACATTAAAGTGTAACATAGATCTGCTCAGGTCTGGGTGTATTTGAAGGCGGTAAGGAACATAAATCATCCCTTGCATTCAGAATTGGGTGTCACCAAGGTCAGATGCCTTAGGCATGGAAAATCCTAGATATCCGAGGTGGAGGAGTCAATAAGGAGGGTATGTGATTTGAATGACATTAGGGCTGGCAAGGATTGGATAGAAGTAACAGAGGAAAAAATGAGGCTAACCAAAGTAATCATTCAGCTCTGCAGGTAGTGTCATAACTGAGCCTATGGAGCTACCGAGATCGTAGTAAGGGAATCTATAGGAAAGAAGTAAAGTGTCATCACATCAGGATCCTATCATCTACACAAATGATTCTGTATCTTGTGGACAGTATGGTGGTAAAGGTTTTGTGGCATACCAATAGACAGTGTAGCTAGGACATGTGGCAATTATAGTTATTCAAAGGCCCCGGTATCACTGAAAATCCATAATTGCTTCCCTCCCACCGTCAGTGGAATTATCTGAATTAACATATCAAATATCCAAACAAAGAAAGGCAGCTGCAGTCCCCATTATAGCAAACACAGCTCCCTGTGTGCACAGAGCACCAAACCCAGTAGCAATCTGGCAATTGTATCATTAAAATGTCCAGCATGAGAATGGAGATAGAAGCACCAATGGCGGCGATAATATGGTTGGTTACACAGAATGTGGATCACACAATCTTGGTAACTAACTTGCAAAGTATGCTACATAGATTGAAAGACAGTGTCTGTGGCAAGATAGGATGGCTTTAAAGTGAAAGCGTTAACAGCCATTAAGCTCCTTGGCAGCTCAGGCACTGAGTGTGGCTATAGATAGGCAAGGATGCTGCTGCTAATGTTTCTATCCTTATCTATAACGTCAATGAATCCTTTGAAGAGAAAGAGAAGCCGGCACTGGCTGCCCTCAATCTTGAGGATGCTTACAATCGAGTGGACTATGGCACACTTGTACACCTACCTAGTGAGACAGGCTTTGACCCATGACTCGTGCGCTGGGTGGTATCGGCACTGTGAAGAGAAGTGGCACTACACTTCAGCATTTGGACATCTGAGCAGATATTTATATATATATATCCTCTTGTCCTTTGGACAAAGTGGACATCACCAAGTTTGTTACTTCATTCCTTAAGAGGAAGAGAGGGGGGGGGGGGCGCTGGTCGATTCGGAGTGCTTAGTGGTAAAAGCAGATGTATCTATAATCAACACCTTACAAGAATAATCAATCTACATATGCTTCGAGAAATAGTAATGCTGGGACCTGCAGTGGAGCTGATACTGAGTTGCCCCGACTGCAATGGAACTGATTCCATGAATAGAATAGAATAGAATAGAATAGTCCTCCCAGTGCAATGTGTGGAGACTGACAGCTTCAATTCTGTGTTAATTTGTTATTCTTCTGTGCTGTTTTTAGGTTTATCCTCACTGCACACCAGATAATCCATAGGTGCACTGATATTCTCCTTGAGAAAATCCTAGTAGAATCCTGGCCTGTACTCAAAATCCATATTGCAGCATGGAATCCAAAGTATAGTAGGTTTCCACTGACAATTTTGCCCAGGCAGTAACCTAATTTATGGCCTACTCTTTTCTGTTATAACTATCAAGGGTTCTTTAGCATGTGCAAGTGCACACAGGAAGTCCAGCTTATTGCTCTTATTCAAGAGGGCTAGATATCGAATCTCACTACCAAAGAGACCAGGTGATTGTAACATCACAAAGAACATTTTCTCCAACTGTGCAGAACAACAGAACCATTAGTGTAGATGACTGCTGCAACCTCAGGTGAATTCTCATAAATCAAGGTCTGCAGCTTGGCCTCCATGACCACAGGGTTTTTGTTGTTTGCATTCTCTGTTCAAAGTGATGCAAATCGAAAAAGATGTAGAGCTCTCTGCTGGCATCCATACCCACTTTCCTGTTCCCTAGTGAAAAATTCTGAACAATGTCTTCAGCTCATACCATCCATGATTTTCCTCTTATAAACCTACTGCCCTTTCTCCTCCCAATCTCACTGTGCAATGGATGTTTGTACATCAGGACTAACTTGGAAATAGGTAGTGATCATTTCAGGAGAAGGGGTATGTTTACAACACTCGGGAAAAAAATCATAAATAATCAACAGAAAAAAAAAAGAACAATAGATGGTCCGAGGCAGGATTGAACCCATACTCCTTGGCACAGCGCCTTGCAATGAGAACCAAACACTAGAGCACATGGCCAACTCAGCTACCTAAAATAGGTACATGCAATGGATGTGCCTATTTCATTATTCTATATCATTATTCTGTCTGTGATGGTGGAAAGCAAAAGGTGATACTGCATTGTCCTGCACTGTGCAGTTTTCATACACCCAAGTATATTTCTCATGTCTAATTTTGTATTCATTTCAGTCTTAATCTCTATGCGACTGATAATGAGAATCGCCAGTGCATACTCATAACCGAAATACCAGTCCTTGATATAGTAGAATAAGAAGATGCTGTTTACAGTCTGTTCTGCCATCAATGCTGAGGCGTTCTTCCTAGCTTTCATTAACACTTATTCTATATTTTTGGTGAAACCAAAACTTTGATCAAACTGTATCCCAGATACTGTATTGTGTGGGTCACTACAGTAACCGCTGAACACAACTACTGAGCTCACTAATGTTGTAGGTGTGTTGACAATATGGTTGTTCAGAGACAATCAAGTCACAGCCACCTTTGCCGGGTTTACCAATGTTCCTGCCTCATAACACCATCCGGGCTGGCTTTACCAATGTTCCTTGCTCATAACACCTGTGGCAAAGTTCTTGTTGATTGTTGATGAGTCTGTAGTTTTGTTATCTGGTCGGCCATTCAATACTTATTACTTTCACGTGAACACACAATTGCAAATCACCATCGTATTTTGTGATCAAATACAATAGTCTTTATTATGAATTCCACGTCAAATCTTAACAACTGGTTCCGTATAATTAACAAACTATGCTGTCCTCGTATAATCTAGATGTTCCTTTATTGTTACTGTGTCGAGCCTATCGGCGATGTATATTCACAAGTAATGCTCGTGATCATATACAAGTTAACTCTTGATCTTATAGAGCTTGAGGTCTTACTTCTAAAATCATCATCATCATCATCATCATCGTGTTCACTCTCCGCAACGAAGGTTGGCTACCATGGATCGCCATTCTACTCTGTTTCTTGCTTTGATGGTGCAGGCTGACATAGATTGACTTGTCCATCGTTTGATGTTACTCGTCCATGTTAGTCTTGGTCTGCCTCTGCCTCTTTTGCCTTATATTTTTCCTTCCAATATTACTTTTAGTAGGCTGTTGTGTCTTTTAACATGCCCCAAAAATTTCATTTGTCTTGTCTTAATTGTGTTCAGCAGTTCTCTTTTTATTTTCAGTTGTTTTAAAACTTCATCGTTTGTTATCTTTTGTTTCCATCCAATTCTACCTATTCTTCTATAAATCAACATTTCAAAGGCTTCAATTTTCTGTTCTGTTTTCTTGTCTAATGTCCATGTTTCTGCACCATACAGGAATATTGAGAAGATGTAACATTTTGCCATTCTTAGTTTCAGCCCTGCTGATATTTGTTTTGTTGTTAGTATATTTTTCATGGCATTAAAATTACTTTTTGTCATACCTATTCTTTTGTTTATTTCAGTTTTGCATTTTCCATCATTGGTTATGGTATGTCCTAGGTAGTTGTAACTCTGGACTGTCTCCAGATGTATTCCCTCAACTGTGATATTTAATTGTAGGTCTTGAGAATTTTCTTTGTTTATGATCATAGTTTTAGTTATTTTGATATTCATTTCTAGTCCATATTTTTTGCTTGTGTTTATCACATTAAGCAATTGTTGTAGGTCTTTAGGATTTTCTGCTAGTAGAACAGTATCATCAGCATAAGGTTATTGATTATCTTTCCATTAATGTTTAGACCTGGTATCTCTGAGATGTTTTTAAAGATTTGCTCAGTGTATAGATTGAACAAGCTTGGTGATAGGATGCATCCTTGTCTTACTCCTCTTTTTATGTCCATGGGTGTAGAGTTCTCCTTGTTATATCTTATTATTGCTGTTTGCTCCCAGTACAAATTACATATTAGTCGTATGTCTGCGTCGTCTAGATTTATATCCTTTAGGCAGTCTATAAGTTGGTTATGGTGTATTCTATCGAAAGCTTTGGTGTAGTTTATAAAGCAGGCATATATTGGTTTGTTTACTTCTGTGTACTTTTCAATCATTGTTCTCATGCTGAATATGGCTTCTTTTGTCCCACTGTTTTTCTTGAATCCAAATTGTTGCCCCTCTAATTCAGTATTGATTTTATTCTGAATCCTTCCCTGTATAACTTTTAGTAAAAATATTTTTTACCTGGCTCATTAGGCTTATTGTTCTGAAGTCACTGCATTCAACTGCACCATTCTTTTTAGGCAATGCAATGAAAGTTGATGTTTTTAGATCGTTTGGTATGTATCCTGTATGGTATATATCATTGCATATGTCTGTGGTAACTTCGACGCCAAACTCTTCTAGAGCCTGTATCATCTCTATCTATTTATTGTCCAGCCCTGCTGCTTTTCCCTTTTTCATTGTTTTTATGGCTTTTTCTACTTCGGATTTCAGGATTTTATAGTTGTATGTACATTTTATGTTTGGCTTTTTGTCCCTTTCATCATGAAATAGTTCTGTTATATATTCTTGCCATCTATCTATTATATCTTTGTTGTCTGATAGCATTCTTCCCTCTTTGTTTGCAATACATCCTATTCCTGCAGCTTTTTTGTCTTTATTCGTCATTCTCTTTATTTCTGTGTGCATCACTCTTAGGTTTTGTTTACTTTCCATAGTTTTGATTTCTAGACATCTTTGGTTGAGCCAGTCTTCTTTTGCCTTTTTGCACATTCTCCGTATTTCATTGTCTATATCCTTGTATCTGGCATTGTTTTTCGCTTGTCTTCTTTCTTCCATTTTTTTCTAATATTTTGTCTGTTATCCATTTTTGATTTTTGTTACTTTTCTTTTTGGGCAAGGTGTTGCAGGATTCTTGCATGCTGTTTTTTATGCATTACCATTTTGTTGTGACTTTTTCCTCAGGATTTTCTCTTCTGTACTGCTCAATCCCCTCTTCTAGTAGCTTCTGATATGTGTTCTTTACTTGTACAGTATAAGTTTCTTGTATATCTTTCTGGTTTAACGCTGTTATATCTATTGGTGTTGCTGCATTAGTTTTTTGTTTGTTTCTCTTTAATTTGATTTTCATTTTTATCATTACAGGATTGTGGTCTGAATTTGTATCTGCTCCTGGGTAGGTTTTGGCTTTCTTGACGTTGTTCCTGAATCTGTCTTTTATCATTATATAATCTATTTGGTTTCTCTTTTTGTCTCCAGGGAATTTCCATGTGTATAATTTCCGTTTCTCTTGCTCAAAGAAGGTGTTGCATATTATCAGTCTGTTTTCTTCACAAAATTGTATTAATCTTTCTCCTCTGTTATTTCATTTTCCTAGACCATGATTTCCTATTATGGTCTTATATTTACCTTTTCCTACTTTAGCGTTCATATCACCCATTATAATCAAGATGTCTGATGATTTCACTTGCTTCATAACTGTGTTTAAATCTTTATAATATGCCTCTACTTGTTCGTCTGTATAGTCTTGAGTGGGTGCATATGTCTGTAATATTGCTATGTCGAATGGCTTTGCCTTCATTTTTATTAGTATATTCCTATCATTATATGTCAATTGAGTATTTATATATTTTTGTAGTTCTCGTTTTATTAGAATGCCTACTCCTCTTTATGTTCTTTTGTGTTTCCTGAATATATAAATGTATATTTATCGTCTTGTATGTATCCACTTTCCTTCCATCTTGTTTCCGATATTCCTAAGATATCTATGTTTAGTCGTTCTGCTTTTACCATAAGATTTTCTAGTTTTCCTTGTTGGTATCAGGTCCTAACATTCTATGTAGCTATTTTTAATTCGTTCTTAATACGGTAGTTAGAATTTCTCTCCATGGCTTTCTTTGGATTGTTACGTGATGAGGCTCCAATCTCTTTCACGGTGGTCTGCCATTTTCGCCTTTTATATTCTGAAAATGCCTTATGTGTACCACACACTTTGATGTTTTCGCTTTCTGGGCCGTTGACTATTTCAATTAATTCTTCCGTCACATCCGCCGTCGCAGACTTTTCACATATGGGTTGAACACACCCGACTACCGCCGTCGACATTGTTGTCGAACCATGTGCTTGCCTATCGAACCGCGAACACACGACACAAAGAAAGAATAAATCCACTTAAATATCGATAAAGTTTGCAGTCCATCCTCCAGTCAGAAGTAAAACATTACACCAAGTGGAGAATAGCAACACATAAATTCACAACTAGACTGTCGCATAAATCATTTAAATATCTCAGCAGGAGCCGATTTATAAAAACGACAACACGTAGTCACCATGACACCGGAAGTTCTTCTAAATCTAAACCATAAAAATCTCTGTGCGAACTCTATTATTCAAACTCCTGATTTCCCTACTCTTAACTTCAGGCAGGTTCACTACTCTCTCCTGCTCATCTGACTGGTTTCCACCCTCGAGCTGCTTGGGTGGAAGAAGAAGAAGACCACCCCTAAACCACATCCTGCCATCCTTTTTATCCCCCGACGTGGTCACGCCTATTCTTGAATATTGGCGTGGACTATTTTGGGTTCTTGGTAATACTCTCAACCTATTGGTTGCTTGTTTGACTACAGCCTGTCGATTTCTGCAAAGTATTGACCGTTTCTGTCAATCACTATAATTAGACCTGAAGCCAATTCAAAACGTTCGCCGCTGTTGACATCCACAAGACATTGCGGCACCGGTAAGTCTATTGATCAAGTCTCTTGCCGACGGCATAACTCTGAATGTTTCTATTGTTTATTCGTGATAGCGACCCTATATCAACAAGTTATATTTGTTTGTACAGGTCTATCGTACCTTCGTTGTATTACATAACTTCCTTTGGTCAGTGGAAACATCTGTTTGGATTCCCCTGCTCAGTTTAGACACCTGCCGTCTCTTGTGGACAGTTTCATTGTTTGTTATGTCATCGGCATCTGACTTTGTTGACCTGGCTTATGCTTGTGTACTTCTTAAGTCTCCTTTTCATTCTGTGTCGGCCTCGGATTATCCTTCCTCTCATTTTCGTTCTTGCATTCTTTTATCCTTTCTCAAACGTTCGTTCTATTCTCCCTCTACTCTCCTGATTGCCCTTCATGGCTCAGTCACACTCTAACATATGTCTCCCTCAACCTTTCAGTTAAATTGATCTATTAAAATATCATTTCAACTCAAATAAATGAAAATAGTGTGACTGCTCTCTTTCTACTTCCTCAATGGTCTAAATAATTTTCTTTTCATTCATATATCAACTGCAATTCTTGTCCATCAATTATTACATCTAGTAATACAATTACAACATCTATAACTGAAATCTAATAAAATGCATCATGTTTATGTTAGTCATGTCTCATATCTTTGTGCGTTCATGTCTGTGTCTGTCGCATCTCATATTCTTGTGTGTGCATGGCTATGTAAGTCACATCTCATATCTTTTTGTGTACATGCCTATGTTAGTCATATCTTATATCTTTGTGTGTATGTCTATGTTAGGTATGTGTCATATCTTTGTGTGTGCATGTCTAAGTCAGTCATATCTCATATCTTTATGTGCATGTCTATGTTAGTCATGTGTCATATATCTTGATGTGTGTCGGTGTTAGTCATGGCTCGTATCGCTGTGTACATGTCTGTGTTATTCACATCTCATATCTTTGTGTGTGCATGTCTGTGTTAGTTACCTCTAGTGACTTGGGCAGAGGGTGCTCGTAATCCTGGGAGGGCCGACCATCTAAGGGCAAAATCCCCCTACAGAAAAGACAATCTGCTGCCTTGCAGGAAGATTGGGGACAATCAAAGGCTAAAGAAAGCAAACCTGAAAAATGCTGGCTGAAATCGGATGCACTGGGCCACTGGTGCAGAACACAGTGCAACGTATTAACGGCTGTTCAGTCAGAGTGGATCTGGCGGACTCTAAATGTGACGTTCTGTCTGTGGGGGTGATCAACACACTTAACCTGACAGCTGACTTCATGTGGGAGTCTGGAATCCTACTCTGACTGAGTCCTGATCGCAGAGAGAGAGAGAGAGAGAAAATGCATCATGAATTGTTATACATCATATTAATAAAATTCAACCATTCACATCAGATATTCAAAACATCTTTACATATAAACACTATATGTGTCTGTATGGGTAGGGCACTCCCTATTACATCACTCCCTTTTCCTTTGTTGGAAACCATTGTCACACCATGACAATTTTCCACATAGCCATCTCTATCCTTCCTTTTAGTCAAGTCCAATACATTACATTTTCAGTCATGGCTCAGTCACACTATAACACACCATCTGCTCAATCCAGTAAGTTCAGTCTAGAGTTTGCGAGTCTATATTTATCTTGGTTGTAGACCAAAACATCAGCATAAGCCAGTGTCCTCCCTAGACCATAGTCGGCTCACCTGTTATTCGCACAGTGTAGGTGTTGAGAAGCACTGGAGACAAAGGTGAGCCCTGTGATAAATCGAAATGTGTAGTTGTAGGTTCAGAAGTTCAATTACCATGCTTGAAAATTACCTTCCGCTTGAAAAAGGCTGAATTGGTACTAGCGTATGCAGCTGTGCCATTAAGAAATCAAAGGATACATGCTATGAATATCCTCTAGATCAATTACAACAGCACATGTTCAAACGCCCAAGTGGAAGCCCTCATAAATAAACATCATGAACAAAAACAGCAACATTACTCCAGGTTTCACAGGACAAATGAAACTTGAAAGGCCTTAAAAAATGGCTGTACGCTAATAGTGAAAGACGGAATGGAGTTTTGTATATGACTTTGCAGCACCGGGGTCACTCTCGGAGGTTCACGTTAGTCAGGAGGGATTCATAATTTCACAAATTCACATTGCAGAGAGATCTTACAGTGTGTTGTTTGATGTGCGACGGGGATAGTCCAATGACTAACTGTGTTTCATTTGTTCGGATTTGGAGTCAGGGTGATGTCCTAGCATAATCAAGCGCTAATAATTTTTTTTTTTTTAATGTCGATCAGCATTTTCAGGAGAACGTTAACTTCCGGTCAATATGGTGAATAGGCGGCAGGAACCATTAAAGGATATGTCTGAAAAGTGTTCCTTGTTGCAGTTTCTTCATATTCCAAGTCTAGCTTGTTGCAGGAGCTACTGAGTTACGTGCTCTGTGCACACTGTGAGCTGTGCGTTTCATCTATTTTTATCGTGTTTCGATATTCCGATTGTTTACGATGAATGATGATATCGTATGATGGAGAACAGATGGCTGGGTTCACTTTTTGTGCGGTTTCACCTTATGTATTTTAGCTTGTGCTGAGACTGCTATGATGGGGACTACGGCTACCTTTCTTTGTTTGGTAGATGAAATAGTAATTTGGATGATTCCACTGGCACGGCCGTTTGAGCAATTATGGATTTTAATTCGTTTGAGGTGATACTGGGGCCTCCCATAACTATAACTTTCGACCAGTAGAGAATTCTTGTTTTTACTTTGATGTCTGGGTCATAAATTTAGGGCAAGTACACAGATCCAATAATGACATGACAATTCTATGATAGTTTCAATCATTTAACACATAGGCCTCATGTTCATGAACTTGTTTGAGCAGTTGCATTTTCTTATCATCATCATCATCATCGAGCACCGTCTCCGCAACGAAGGTTGGCTACCATGGATTGCCATTCCACTCTGTTTCTTGCTTTGATGGTGCAGGTTGTCATAGATTGACTTGTCCATCTTTTGATGTTACTCATCCATGTTAGTCTTGGTCTGCCTCTTTTTCCTTGTATTTTCCCTCCAGTATTACTTTTAGTAGGGTGTTGTGTCTTTTAACGTGTCCCGAAAATTTCATTTGTCTTGTCTTAATTGTATTTAGTAGTTCTCTTTTTATTTTTAGTTGTTTTAAAACTTCATCATTTGTTTTCTTTTCTTTCCATCCAATTCTACCTATTCTTCTGTAAATCCATATTTCAAAGGCTTCAATTTTCTGTTCTGTTTTCTTGTCTACTGTCCATGTTTCTGCACCATACAGGAATATTGAGAAGATGTAACATTTTACTATTCTTATTTTAAGCCCTGCTGTTATTTGTTTTGTTGTTAGTATATTTTTCATGGCATTAAAATTACTTTTTGTCATACCTATTCTTTTGTTTATTTCAATTTTACATTTTCCATCATTGGTTGTAGTATATCCAAGGTAGTTGTAGCTCTGAACTGTCTCCAGATGTATTCCTTCAATTGTGATATTTAATTGTAGGTCTTGAGAATTTTCTTTGTTTATGATCATAGTATTAGTCTTTTTTATATTCATATCTAGTCTATATTTTTTGCTTGTCATGTTTATCACATTAAGTAATTGTTGTAGGTCTTTAGGATTTTCTGCTAGTAGAACAGTATCATCAGCATATCTTAGGTTATTGATTATCTTTCCATTAATGTTTAGGCTGGCATCGCTGAGATGTTTTTAAAGATTTGCTCAGTGTATAGATTAAACAAGCTTGGTGATAGGATTCATCCTTGTCTTACTCCTATTTTTATATCCATGGGTGTAGAGTTGTCCTTGTTATATTTTATTATTGCTGTTTGCTCCCAGTACAAATTACATATTAGTCATATGTCCGTGTCGTCTAGATTTATATCTTTTAGGCAGTCTATAAGTTGATTATGGTGTAGTCTATGAAGCAGGCATATATTGGTTTGTTTACTTCTACGTACTTTTCAATGTTCTCATGCAGAATATGGCTTCTTTTGTGCCACTGTTTTTCCTGAATCCAAATTGTTGCTCATCTAATTCAGTATTGATTTTATTCTCAATCCTACCCTGTATAGCTTTTAGTAAAATTTTTGTTACCTGCCTCATTTGGCTTATTGTCCTAAAATCACTGCATTCAACTGCACCATTCTTTTTAGGCAATGCAATGAAAGTTAATGTTTTTAGTTCATTTGGATGTATCCTGTATGGTATATGGCATTGCATATGTTTGTGATCACTTCAATGCCAAAATCTTCTAGTGCCTGTACCATTTTCTTATGGTTTTTCATAATCTTTCTCTGCTGACAGTGTTAAAAACTTTTCTTGGGTCTATAACAAAAAATGTGAAGAGTATACTTTGGAACTCACCAGGAATTCCTGCCGAGTTACAAATATCTTGTGAATTGTACTTATCTCTCCTTAATCTTCTACATTGGACAAAAATTTTCAGGTAACAGAGGCAACATTAACAGTTAATATGATTTGTTTTCACTGATCTATGGAATGTACATAAGGCTCTTCATATTCAGAAACCTCAAGTAAATTATTTTGAACACAAATCAACCCTTAATTTGTCATAAACAATGTAACTGTCCAATTTATTGATGTCATTAAAACATTGCTTTATACAGTGCCTTTCCATCTCTCTTGATGAAGAAATAAACAGTCGAATTGGTAAGGCAGCTACGACCTTCGGCAAACTCACAGAAAGAGCCTGGAACAACACGAAACTAACACTGAAGACTAAACATTTAATATATCAAACTTGTGTGCTTTGCACACTGTTATATGGATCTGAAACCTGGACAAAATAATGCACATCAAATGGCAGGACAAAATAACCAACTTAACTGTCCTGCAACGTGCTAAGATCCCAACAATCATGTCGATGCTCAGATGTCGAAGACTAAGATGGCTGGAGCATGTCCAACGTATGGAAGAAAAGCGCATTCCTAGGCAAATACTATATGGTGAACTAATACATGGAAAAAGACAAATCGGCAGACCTAAACTACGATATAGA
The DNA here is from genome assembly GCA_032433765.1 of Megaustenia siamemsis. NCBI lineage: Eukaryota > Metazoa > Mollusca > Gastropoda > Stylommatophora > Ariophantidae > Megaustenia > Megaustenia siamemsis. The sequence goes on from JAVIAB010000156.1 coordinate 31,913,801, forward strand.
GATATCTGCAAATCATCTCTGAAAGACTTCTCCATACGTGAAAATGACTGGGAACATCTGGCAAGTAATCGCACATCACGGAGAGCATGTATAAGGAACGGTGTAACATCATTTGAGCCTGTGCTAAGGCAAAACTTAGAAGAGTAAAGACTAATGAAAAAGGATGGAAAACTCTGTGGATCAGCGAGCCTGACTTGTTCATTATGTGACCGCGTGTGTTTGTCAAACATTGGTAGAATTAGCCACGAGAGAAGCTGTTCGACAAAAACAAAACCTAAAAAAAATACACAATAGCCTCCACTAGACCGCATGACAAGACGAAAAGGGCTATATATACATATATATTTGCCTTATTTTTGGAGTAGGGACTGATTCAAGAAACTGCACTTTGAAACTGATCCCTATAGCGATATAATATTTTGATGTATTCATCATCATCAAGTACCATGCCTGCTGGCGTAGGTGATCATCTCTCCACAACTTTCTATCTTGACAGTTATTTATATTTTCTGTTGTTGACCTTCTGCCAAACCATTCTCTTAAGCTGTCTAGTATCTCTTCTCTTTGCTTCCATCTATCACTTTATCCCTCAACTTTCCCAGTTGTCACAATATAATCCAGCTGTTCACTTCTCATTCTATCTATCTATTGACCTTTCGAGTCGTAGCCGGCCCATAGGGCGTAGACCAAGATACTCCTTCTCTTATCTGAATTTTTTGTTCCAGCAGTTTTCAATTATTTAAAGATATTTTATCAAATCTCGCCATTTGTCTCTGTTCTGTGCAAGCAGCTCTATCTCATTGAGGGAGCCGAATCCTGCTGCTCTTGCCTTTCTCATCAATGTTCTTCTCAGTGTCTCTCTGGGTCTTCCTCTTTTCCTCTTACCTGTTGTTTCCCATATGAGGGCTTGCTTTGCTATTCGGTTATTATCTCTTCTCATCACATGTCCAACACTTCTCATTGCATGGCCTAAAAATGATTGTTTCTTCCTAATATTGGAAATTAGCTCTCTCTCTGCTTTGGCCTCTTTCTGAACATTTTCATTACTCTTCTTAGCTGTCCATGGTATTCTCAATATTCTTCTGTAAAACTACATTTCTGCAACCTCCAGTGATTTTCTTGTCTGTTGTCCTTTTGTCCATGATTCATATCCATATGTTAAGACTGGCTCTACATAACTTTTAAGAACTCTTTTTGGAAAGCTGCTTTTGCCTGAGTCATTCTGCATTTCACCTCTGTTGTACATCTACCATCTGAGGTTGACATTGTTCCCAGTATTTAAATTCATTTACCTGTCTAAATATTTTTCCACTTGTCTTTATTGTATCTCACGGTGATGTCTCTTTTCTTTGTTGCTACTGTTACCTTTATCTTTTTGCTATAAAGGTATTTGATGTATTAAAAAATTATATACAGACTAAAGTGTTAAGCTAGAAACATGCCTTAATGCTAATGAAAATTCAAAAACTGTATCCAGTTAATAGTCAGACAATAGTGGCATATTTATAATGTTTAATGTGTCCTCCATTAATATTTAAAGTCCTCTTCTCATCCCATTTTTTGAGAGAATGTCTTCCAATGGAAAAATTTTACATCCCCCCCCCCCCAAACCCCATAAATCATCATCAATTAGTGTCGTCTATGCATCAAAGGATAAATATATAAGATAAATCACATGTGAATATTTAGAACATAATTGACTATTGCATATGTAACATATAAACATCCTTTCCTTTGTTGTTCTTTCCAGAACCAAATCACTAGCTGTATACTTTCAATTGTAAGCAATCAGCAAATCTAGAAAATAAGTTTTTCCTAATAAATTATTTCTTTATCCTCAACAATCTTCCCAGGGAGAAGGATCTGTAGCTCATCCAAGACCACATAACATTGAAGTTGAGTCTCTCATTACCAGTGTGAAAGATTTGTTTCCCCATCTTGGTGAGGGATTCGTAGAAGTAAGTAGTTTCTTGTTTGCTTGAAATGAATTTCCTGTTCTCAGTTTTGGTAATTAATTCTATGTTAGTAAGGCTTTAACAGGCTTATTTATCTCTATGTTTTATCAATATTCACATAAGAAATTTGTCACTGATTCCCATGATTCACATACAAAAGCTTTGCTTGTGACACCACCAAAACGTAAATGAAGCTTTTGTAACATCTCATTTGCCAGGTGTTGTAGTAACTGAATGACAGGATCATCTCTGTGATCCTGGTAGGCATCAATTTAATACCACTGCGCCCAAGACCACACATACACATGATACCCCTGTTATAGCAAAGTTGATCTTGGATGCAACCTAGTTCTCAGTGGTATAACTGGGCAGGGAGAAGGTGAGTCCCTATAGATACAGGACCAGAGCCCACCGTAGCGTGGTATATGCCATGGTCCTCATTCACTCACCCTCATGCTCTCTTGAGTGAGTTTCCTTTTCTTCTGTTATATCAGACAGAGTGGAGTTTGCAGTCTCTAAATCACTTTGCAGTCTCTAAATCACCTCTACTGCACCACAATACCCCACAACCAACAGACTTGTGGTATTTTACACAGACACAACTGGCCCAGGATGTGACAATCCTCAGTCTTTACAAATGACCCACACATGATATTCCTGAAAGCACGGAGCACATGCCATTAGTCAGTAGGTGGCAGGGACTTGGGCCGAAGTGAATCCTGCCTGACTCCCCTACCTGGAGGAATGAACACATTGGAGGATTGACATGTCAGCAGAGGCAGAGCCACAGTGTGCCATAGAGGGAATTTGCAAGATAATGAAGCAGGTGCAAATTTCATACTGGGGTGAAAAGATAGCCCACAGGTCCCCCTGATTGACAATGCCATGTACACAAATACAGCAAATCCATGTGAGCTCAGATGCCACTTTGCATCTATGCATCAAAGGATAAATATCACTGCATTCAACTGCACCATTCTTTTTAGGCAATGCAATGAAAGTTGATGTTTTTAGTTCATTTGGTATGTATCCTGTATGGTATATATCATTGCATATGTCTGTGATCACTTCAATGTCAGGTCCTGCCGCTTTTCCCTTTTTCATTGTTTTTATAGCTTTTTCTACTTCAGATTTTAGGATTTTATAGCTGGATGTACATTTTATACATAGATTTTTTGTCCCTTTCGTCATGAAATAATTCTGTTATGTATTCCTGCCATCTATCGATTATATCTTTGTTGTCTGTTAGCATTCTTCCCTCTTTGTTTGCAATACATCCGCTTCCTGCAGCTTTTTTGTCTTTATTAGTCATTCTTTTTATTTCTATGTGCATTCTTCTTAAATTTTGTTTACTTTCCATAGTTTAGACTTCTAGACATCTTTAGTTGAGCCAGTCTTCTTTTGCCTTTTTGCACATTTTGCGTATTTCATTATCAATTTCCTTGTATCTGGCAGTGTTCTTTGCTTGTCTTCTCTCTTACATTTTTTCTAAAATGTTGTCAGTTATTCATTTTTGTTTTTTGTTACTTTCCTTTTTGGGTAAGGTGATGCAGGATTCTTGTATGCTGTTTTTTATGCATTGCCATTTGGTTGCGACTTTTTCTTCAGGATTTTCTCTTTTGTACTTGTCAATCCCTTTTTCTAGCAGCTTCTGATATGTGTTCTTTACTTGTACAGTATAAGTTTCTTTTACATCTTTCTGATTTAAAGCTGTTGTATCTATTGGTATTGCTGAATTAGTATTTTGTTTCTTTCTCTTTAATTTGATTTTCATTTTAATCATTACAGGATTGTGATCTGAATTAATACCTGCTCCTGGATAGGATAGGTTTTGACTTTCTTGACGCTGTTCCGGAATCTGTCTTTTATCATTATATAATCTATTTGATTCCTCTTTCTATCTCCAGGGCTTTTCCATGTGTATAATTTCCTTTTCTCTTGCTCAAAGTAGGTGTTACATATTATTAGCCTGTTTTCTTCACAAAATTGAATTAATCTTTCTCCTCTGTCATTTCTTTTTCCTAACCCATAATTTCCTATAATGGTCTTATATCTGCCTTTTCCCACTATTGCGTTCATGTCACCCATTACAATCAAGATGTCTGAAGATTTCACTTGCTTCATAACTGTGTTTAGATCTTCATAGTATGCTTCTATTTGTTCATCTGTATAGTCTTGAGCATGTATGTGTGTCTGTATTGTTGCTATGTCAAATGGCTTTGCCTTCATTTTTATTAATATTGTCCTATCATTGTATGTCAATTGAGTAGTTATATATTTTTGTAGTTCTCATTTTATTAGTATGCCTACCCCTCTTTGGTGTTCTGTTGTGTTACCTGAGTATATAAATGTATATTTATCGTCTTGTATGTATCCATTTTCCTTCCATCTTGTTTCTGATATGCCTAAAATATCTATGTTTAATCGCTCTGCTTCTACCATAAGATTTTCTAGTTTTCCTTGTTGGTATAAGGTCCTAACATTCCATGTGGCTATTTTTAGCTCGTTCCTAAAACAGTAGTTAGAATTTCTCTCCATGGCTTTCTTTGGAATGTTACATGATGAGGCTCCAATCTCTTTCATGGTGGTCTGCCATATTCGTCTCGTGTTCTGAATATGCCTCATGTGTACCATGCACTTTGCTGTTTTCGCTTTCTGGGCCGTTGATTATTTCTAATTCTTCCACCCCATCCACTGTCACAGACTTTTCACATATGGGTTGAACACACTTCATCATAATCACTGGAGGCTGTAGAAATGTGGTTTTACAGAAGAATGTTGAGAATATCATGGACAGCTAAGAAGAAAACTAATTTCCAATATTAGGAAGAAACAATCATCATTTTTCGGCCATATAATGAGAAGGGAACAACTGGAATATATTGTGACATCTGGGAAAATTGAGAGACAAAGAGATATAGGGAAGCAATGAGAAAAGATAACCAGACAGCTTAAGAGAAAGTCTTGGCAGAAGGTCAACAAAAGAAATTATGAATAAATGTCGAGATTGAAAGTTATGGAGAGACATGATCACCTATGCCAGCAGGCATGGTACCTGATGCTGATGATGATACTGCTTTGAAAGATTCAAAACATGTCTCTTTTATGTGTCATTGTCATATATAGAATCATCAAAGCATGAAATACTTGTATGGATATACTAATCGAGTCATATGAAGTTTTATGACAATCATAATCATGTACCATGCCTGCTGGCATAGGTGATCATGTTTCTCCACAACTTTCAAACTCAACAGTTATTTATAATTTCTGTTGTTGACCTTCTGCTAAGCCATTCTCATAAGTTTTCAGGTATCTTTTCTTTTTGCTTCCCTCTCTCTCTCTTCACTGCTCAATTTTCCAGTTGTCACAATATATTACAGTTGATACTTCTCATTATATGGGCAAAAAATGATGATTGTTTCTTCCTAATATTGGAAGTTAGCTCTCTTTTTTGCTTTGGCCTCTTTCATGGCATTTTCATTACTCTTATTAGCTGTCCATTGTATTCTCACCATTCTTAAAGTCAATAAAAGAGCTAAAGGCACATCAGTGGTAAGACTCATGGACTTGTTCAAATGTGATGTCTTGAAAGCCTTAAATGATTGTGTTATATATCAGCACAGCTGTTGATGAAAATGCAGCCACAGGATTGCAATATCAATTTGTGTTTGAATGATTTCTCTAAAGTTTGATTGAATAATGCTTGGTATAAAAGAATGGAAATAATTAGGAAGAAAATATGGACATATGTTGGACATGTGCTGAGAAGAGACAACAAGATAATTCCAAAACAGGCTCTTCTGTGGGAGAAATCTGGATTTTAAAAAAAATGATGAAAAAAGGAACATCACCAGGCTACCCCAACATGTGTTTTTAAGTTAAGCCCTTACATAACGACTGACTCAGTAGGTATGTAAAGAAAAAACATTTTATGCTCAGAGAAATCACAGAAAATGGGGATGGACATACCTAAAGTAACAACCATCAATATATGTGGAATAAAAATAAAGAACTTGAACTTATAGAAGAAATGACAGAAAGAAAAATTAAAATACTATGATTAGTGGACACATGAGTAAAAGGATAACATAAAAAGAAAACGCACATGAACCACACAATAATATTCTCAGGAATCAACAACACAGAAAGAGCAACCTACGGAGTAGGCTTTTTTATCGATCCAGAACATGCAAAGAATAAAATACTACTCAGAAAGAATTATCAGAGCCAGACTACTAGAAGACGATAAAAAAACAACTTGCATACAAATCTATGTACCATGTAACAATGAAAAAGACAGTGAAGAATTCTATGACACATTAAATGAAATAATAAACAAGATTGATGAAAGCAACAACATGTTAGTGATGGGAGATTTTAATGGAAGGCTTGGAAAAAGAAACAGTGAGAACAGAGATATCTTAGGACACTTTGGCGATATGACTGCTGAAATAAACATAAATTGAAGCAGACTGCTGGAATTATGTAATCGAAATGATTTATTTATCACCAACACATTCTTCAAACACAGAGATTTGCAATTATACACCTGGTACAAATGGAATGACACAACATGCAGAAGCCCAATAGATTTTACACTAACAAGAAAAGAGTAACCAACAGCAGAGCTATCCCTAATATCACAGACGACACGGACCACAGAATGGGTATGATTACACTCAGACAGAAAACAAAGAGAATATACTAAAACAAACAAAATAAGCAAAAAGAACAGACAGTAAAAATAAAACAATTAAAAGATAAGAATCAAGGAAACCCCAGAAGAAAAACTAACAGGATTTCAAGAAACTCCCTAACGAAGTAAGCACTGTAGAAGAAGAGTAGAAACAATTTAAGAAAACAGTAACCAGCATCTCAAAAACAGTATGGGGAACGAAGCTAAGGGAAAAAGAGCACCTCGTATTGGAACGAAATTTCAGAGAAGCAATTAAAGAAAAGAAGAAACCATTCAAAAATTGGAGGAGAATAAGAACCAAGAAAAATATGCCTTATTTCAATAAAGAGTTCAAATTTTGATCAAAGAAGTTAAGCAAAAGAATTGGACAGAATTCTGACAAAATAGGAGCAGGGACTTTCAAGACAGCCACAAGAGATTTCTACAAAATAGTAAAAGCCATAAGAGTGAGAAAAGAAAACCACAATCCTGCTGTGCTCATAAAAAACAAAGTCGAACAGTTAATATCAAATAACCAACATATGCAACAAAGATGGAAAGAATATTGTTGAAAACCTATTAAACAAGACTCTAACTACCAATAAGACAACAAAAACCATGCAAGAACGTGCAAATACTGAACCCAACAGCGTGAAAGAAGAAATGGAAGAAGTAATCAATTATGCACCAAGAAATAAAACACCGGGGATAGATAAAATACCAGTAGAAATAATAGCCACAGTAGAAACAGGAGTTACATTGCTGCACAGAATATTCAATGCAGCGTGGCACCAACAAAAAGTCCCAGGGGATTGGCAACAGGCAATCATCTTACCAATATGGAAAAATAGAGGTAGTAAGAGAGTCTGCAATCAATATAGAGGTATATTGCTTCTCAGACATGTAAGAAAGTTATATGCCAAAATTGGCGAAAAAAGGCTGAGACCAATAATAGGACTACAGTTAAGCAATTTTCAAATGGGGTTCTGAAAAAACAGAGTATGTACTGACGCTCTATTTATCTTAAAACAGCTTGCAGAAAAAACAACAGAACACAATCAAAATTTGTACATAGCTTTCATTGACCAGGAAAAAGCATTTGACAGAACAAATAGAGAACAACTGTGGGAGATACCAACAACATACGGAGTAAGTCAACATCTAACCAACCTAATTAAAAGTCTCTACATCAACAGCAGCTGCACAGTCAGAACAGCAGCAGGCTACACAAACTACTTCGAAGTTAGATCGGGTATAAGACAGGGGTGCGTACTATCACCACTACTGTTTAATATATAGTAAAAAAAGTAAAGAGCCCCATGTCACGTCAAGTGGCGGGCGTATAGGGAATATGGTGTTAGTGACCATAAATTTTACAGACCTTCAGTACATGATTTTTGGGGTAATGTGGTCGGTATTACGCCTGTGCCACTTTACTTTCCAAGAAAAAATCTGGTACCCATTTAAGACTGGGTGAACCCGGAAGCCGTCGGTTGGGATCGAACCCTACCTCTTGTAATTTGTAGTCCAATTCACTTACCACTGAACTATCGCGACTCCCTTGTTTACTACATACATGACTATATATGCAAGTTAGCCAACCCATCAGAGATAGAGGAGATCAACTAGCTCTTATTTGCAGACAATCAGGCACTAATACATGGACAAATGGAAGGCCTACAAGAACACATAAATAAACTCATTAACACCGGCACAAAATACAAGATGAAAATCAACATCAACAGAACAGAAGTCATGAATGTCGCAAAAGAGAAACAGAACATCATCATAACTATAGAAGGAAGGCAACTAAAACTATTAGAGGAATTAAAATACCTAGGAAGTTTAGTGATAAACGACAATTCACAAACAGTAGAGATAGACTCAATCAAAATGCATCAAAGCTGTGAAATCATAGGGCGAGCTATCACCACTATTATCTAACAAGGATATAACTCTAGAGGCAAAATGGACACTTACAATACAATCTTCATCCCAATGTTTTGCTACCAATGCCACTCCTGGACCCTAGATGCAAGTACAATAAGAAAAATAACCTCTACTGAGATTAATTTCTTAGAAGAATGTTGAAAGTTCCCTGGACAGCTAAAATTACCTGAGGAAGTTCTCAAAGAAACCAACACAAAAAGGGAGCTCCTTTTTTAGGAAGAAAGAAACAATCAACATTTTTCGGGCACATCATGAGAAGAGGAAAGTTGGAATACTTGGATACAACTGTCAAAATAAAAGGAAAGAAAGATTGCGAATGACAAAGAGAGAAAATACTGGATAGCTTGGTGACATAGAAAACGGTCAACAACAGAACTGATACGATGCACTGTGGATAAAAGATTGTGGAAGGAAATGATCACCTACGTCAACCAGTATGGCACATGATGATGATGATGACTGAGATTAAATGTTTTAGATGAATGACAGGAAACAGCCTGAGAGACAAGATCAAAAATGAAGGACTAAGAAAAAGGCTAGGAATAACCCCCACTATAGAATATATAAAGAAACAACAGATAAAATGGATTTGGCCACACGACAATACAGAGTGATCAAAACACAACACAACAAGCTCTCAATAAACGTTAACACCAGACCCAAGGGTCGACCATGAAAAAGATGGATTAATGGAATATTAGAAACACTTGGATACAACAGCAGACGAGGGGAACAGAAGAGCAAAAGACCACAAATTATATCTCCCCATGACACTGAAAGGCAAATGAGGAAGGAAAGTAGAAAATTGGAACAAAAGAAGCCACATTCTGCGTGAGGACATTAATAGAAAAGAACACAGAAGTAAACACACCAATAAATGCCTGCTTCATAGACTACATCAAAGCTTTTGATGGAAAACACTGTAAACATCTTACAGGCTGCCTAAAGATATACATTTAGATGACACAGACACATGACAAATATGTAATTTATGCTGAAAGCAAACAAAAATAATAAAATATAATAAAGAGAACTCTACATCTATTGATATAAAAATAGAAGTAGGACAAGGGGCATATTATCACCAAGCTTGTTCAATCTATACACTGAGCAAATATTTAAAAACACCACAGAGATGCCAGACAAACATTAATGGAAATTAAGATATGCTGATGATACTGTATTACTATAGTCCGTTCAGATTCGTTTGCCGAGATGTTATGATTTATAATTCAAAAAGTTCTTGATGATTTCACATGATTTTTGGCATACGGTGTTAAAATGTCCATGTCACGAGAACATATGTGTTACTCGATGTCTAGCTATAACGGTTTTCTTAAAGCGGCGAATTCCTTTGATCTTTGCCCATGTAACTATTATTTTGACCCTAATCAAAATGTTTGACAGTAATCTAGTGCAACGATGACCCATAGGCGTGTCCATAAAATTTTACTTGGTGGCAAGTATACAAATTTTAAATTATATATAGAACTTTTGTTCGTAGAGTCAATTTGATATAGTTCCATGCTCTTGGTGTGAGTTTCCCAAATGTTGTCGCTGCCTTTCAAATACGTACATTTAGTTCCTCATCTAAGGAAAGTGTGGCTGTAATAGTGGATCCAAGATAGCTGAACTTCTGTACTGACTCAAGCAGGCTTCCATTCAAAGTAATGGTTGTTGGTTTGCTTATAACATATTTTTGATTGCTTGGGTGGTCTTGAACAATAAACTGTTTAACAAATCAACTAGGAAATTTTGCAAATCAAACTATTTATCTGTAGACTTAATCAGAGTAATGATCATTCAGAATCAGACGAGTCAAATAGGTCGATTACTGCTTTCGGCTGAACAAACAACAAACCATCCTTTTTCCAATATTCCTCTTCTTGTCGTAACACATGATCCTCACATTTTACCCAGTAGTCTTTATTTATATTTGATAGAGCCTGATTTGTAAGTGTCTCAACATCGCATAATTTGAAAGTTTTATTTGTATATGCTACGTGTCCTTTAACTTTTGCCCAAACTAGTTCTATAGGATTTAAGTGTGCATGATATGGAGGTAGTCTCAAACATCTATGGCCATGTTCTTGAATTAACTTGTCTATTTTAAATATCTTTGTACGTTGTGTCTGTTTTACAAGGCTAAGCAATTCGGGTTTCAAGTAGCTGTCGTTAACTTGTATGTGTTCTTTTATGAGCCACGTTTTGATTGCATCTTTTGTACTTGATGATGTTGGGATTCTATCTTCTACGTTAACTACGTTATGGTATGAAGCATTGTCCATTATCAGACAAGAAGGTCGATCTAATATTGGAAGGATACTTTTCTCGATCCAGTCTTTAAATATGTGCCCATTCATTTCGGAGTGGTAGTCTCTATTGTCTATGGATTTTGAAATGAAAACGAGATGAGCATTCTGCAACAACCCATTATGTCTGCTACCTGCATGTGCAACTATCAAACGTTGCCCTTTACTGCTTGGTACTGATCTTTTAATACTTCCATCTGCTAACTGCCATTCCTTTTCATTTGTATGATGAGCGTTGATCCAAGTTTCATCTAAATAAACAATATCATAATCATTTTCGCGCATTTCCTTCACTTCACGTAAATACTTGCTTCTAAGAGCTACTAGATGTGGCTTCTCACAAATAATGTTTTTTCCACCAGCATACTTTCTAAAGGTGAAGCCTGCACTTCTTAATATTTTCCATAATGAAGTTTTTGATATTTCAATGTCGTTGTTAGTTTTCAGCCAAAGCTTCAATTTTCTAAGTGTCACTTCTTCGATTATATCAAACATTCGACAGATTTCTCTTTTTACTAGGTCCTTATCAAAACTGTCTAACGTTTCTTTCCTTCCTTGCTTTCTTGCATTTGTTGGCAATAAATATCCGCTTCCTTTAACTATTCGATCAAATGAACGTTTACACAAACCTAAAATATGCATTGTTCTCTTCTCAGGGTTTGATAAAGAACAATAAGATGTCCCTTTTTACGCTCTCTGCAGAAGTATTGATAAATCTTTATAGCAATGTTATGCTCAGTAAAATATTTTGCCTTTATATTCATTCTCACATAGACTTGCAGAAGATAATATGGATAGTGCCGCCTCCTTTCTGTAAATATTGAGATTTGCCTCTGAATTATGACTCGAACTCGAGTCTACGGCCGTGATTTTGACGTCACATAATTTCCGGTTTCGGCTAAAATGTCATTTTGTGCTAAACGGGAAATTTCATATGTAACATTTCTTTATAAAAATTTATAGTGGAAACATAACTATTTTAGGACGGTGCGCATTCAGCCGTGAAGGTCATGCCTATATGTTAAAGAATCAGCTGTGAGATGTAAGCATCTACATAATCCCGCCGGTGTTTATAATATCGATTAACTTTTTTTTAATATAGGTTAAATAAGGCATCTTTGAAACTGGATCACATTTCTTTGATAAAAAAATATTTTTATAGCGACATTAGTATTCTAAACCTAACTTCAAAAGATCAATGCAAATGAACAATAAGTTTTTGAAAAAAATAAATTAATGTCTAGGCAAACAAATCTGAACGGACTATAACAGAAAATCCTGATTATCTACAACAATTACTTAATGAAATAAACGTGACAAGCAAAAAATATGGATTATATGAATATCAAAAAGATTAAAACTATGATCATAAACATAGGTAACACTCAAAATGTACAAGTGGATAGCAAGGTGGAAGGAACAGACCTGGCGACAGTTCAGAGCTACAACTACCTTGGACATACTATAACCAGTGATGGAAAATGTCAAACTGGAAGAAATAAAAGAATCATCATCATCTAGTACCGGGCCTGCTGGCGTAGATGATCATGTCTCTCCACAACTTTCTGTCTCGACAGTTATTTATCATTTCTGTTGTTGACTTTCTGCCAAACCATTCTCTTAAGCTGTCTGGTATCTTTTCTCTCTGCTTCCCTCTTCATTCTTCAATTTATATATTCCAGCTGTTCTCTTCTCATTACATGGCCAGAAGATGATGGTTGTTTCTTCCTAATATTGGATATTAACTCTCTTTACGCTTTGGCCTCTTTCAGAATGTTTTCATTACTCTTCTTAGCTGTCCATGGTATTCTCAACATTCTTCTGTAAAACCACATTTCATTTATGGTATCATAATCTAGGGATAATACTATGGCTAGATCTGAAAAATGTGAAGATGGCAAGGACTGGAAACCACATTTCTACAGACTCCAGTGATTTCCTTGTCTGTTGTCCTCTTGTCCATGATTCACATCCATATGTTAAGACTGGCTCTACATAACATTTAAGAACTCTTTTTCTTGTTTCTATTGACAAAAATGGATTGTATAGTATCTTCCTCATTTTTTGGAAAGCTGCTTTTGCCTGAGCCATTCTACATCTCACCTCAGTTTTACATCTTCCATGTGAGGTTAACAATGTTCCCAAATATTTAAATTCATTTACCTGTTTTAATATTGTTCCACTTGTCTTTATTTTGCTCTGAGGTGATGTCTTTTTCTTTGTTGTTACCATTTCTTCTGTCTTTTTGCTGTTAAGGCTGAGTCCTTTATTTTTGCTTTCTTTCACTATTATATACAGTGAAATAAAGGAATAGGAATGGCAAAAAACCATAGATTTTAGAAGCAGTGATCTCTGCAATATGTGCCATTTTGGCATGCAAGGTTTCTGTTTTTTGAGATTGTAGTTCTGCCCTATGTGCCATCTTCGGCTCGAAAGGACAATAGATAGATAGGTAGATAGAATGGCAAAAAGTAATTTTAATGCTGTGAAAAATATACTAACATCAAAACAAATAACACTAGGGCTAAAACTAAGAATAGAAAAATGTAATTTCTTCTGAACATTCCTGTATGGTGTAGATACATGGACATTAGACAAAAAATTGAAGCTCTTGAAACGTGGATTTATAGAAGAATGTGAAGAATTGGATGGAAAGAAAAGAAAACAAATGATGAAGTCTTACAACAACTAAAAATGAAAAGGAAAAAAAAAAAGTAAAAAGTAAAGTACCCCCGTCACGCCAAGTGGTGTATAGGGAATATGGTGTTAGTGACCATAAATTTTACAGACCTTCGGCACATGATTTTTGGAGTAATGTGGTCAGTATTACGCCCGTACCACTTTACTTTCCCAGAAAAAATCCAGTACCCATTAAAGGCTGGGTGAACCTGGAAGCCGTCGGTTGGGATCGAACCCTACCTCTTGTCCTTTGCAGTTCAGTTCACTAACCACTAAGCTAGCGCAGCTCCAAAAATGAAAAGAGAACTACTAAAAACAACTCAAACAAGACAAATTAGATTTTTGGGGCATGCTTAAAGACACAGCAGCCTACTAAAAGTAATTTTGGAAGGGAAAATACAAGGTAAAAGATGCAGATGCAGACCAAGAATAACATGGATGAGTAACATCAAAAGATGGACAAGTTAGCCTATGACAACCTGAACTATTAAAGCAATAGAAAGAGCGCAATGGCGCGCGCTCAAAGGTAGCCAAACTTCGATGTGGAGACGGCACTCAAAGATGATGATGATGATGGTAAGGGGCACCTGAGCACATGGCTGCTGGTATGAAAAGTAGAAAAAAAATTATATTCATGCAAAATTTGATCCTTCACTACCTTGGTAGAGATATAAAGTTGGTGTTTTTTTTGTTGTTGCCACAAAACATTGTAATTTATAAACTTATTTATGGTGCTAATTTTATTTGTAATAGAATGATCTTTTTTTACATCCCGAATTTGTATGTTCCAAAAGCATTAACAAATTATTGAAGTATAGTTTATTACAAAGTAGCACACACTTTTTTTGTACTTTGTCCAAAAGCTTTAATAATTTTTCAACCATATACTTTCTTCTTCTTCCATGTACACATTTTTCAATTATATGCTCAAGAATAGAGCTGAAATAATTTTTGTAAATCTTAAGTATGATGTAGGTTTTCTTTATATGGAAAAGACATTCATATGAATTTGATATTGTTTTGCATTATTAGATTGCACTTGAGGAGCTTGACTGGGACCAAGAAAAAGTGGTGTCATGTATTTTAGAAGAGAGGCTTCCACCCTCTTTACAGAGTCTTCACTTAGATTTATCAAGGTGAATCACTATGTGTGATAAAATTTTAGTATTTTACAAATTAATAACTTCGAGAAAATCCAGGGTGTAGGATATTTAGTCCCCTTATTGCATTTATTAACTTCTCAAAAATTGTTAGCCTATCAGGGGGTTCTTCACAGTGCTGTAGTACATTGGTTATTCACTCTTGTTGCTTAAATTAATTATTTCATCATCATCATGTGCCATACCGTTTGTTGTAAACGACCATGTTCTTCCACAATCTTTATCCACAGTGCATAGTATCAATTCTGTTGTTGACTGTTTTCCATGCTATGACACCAAGCTATCTAGTATTTTCTCTCTTTGTCGTCCATGATCTCTCTTTCCCTGTATTTTGCCAGTTGTAGCCAAGTATTCCAACTTTTCTCCTCTCATGATGTGCCTGAAAAATGTTGATTGTTTCTTTCTGATGTTTCTTAGGAGCTCTCTTGTGTTGGCCTCTGAGAATTTCTTCATTGGTCTTTTTAGCTGTCCAGGGAACTTTCAACATTCTTCTGAGAAATCCCATCTCAGTAGCCTTTAATCATCTTCTCATTTATTTGTTTACTGTCCATGATTCACTTCCATAGGTCAGAAATGGCTCTATATAACACAGATGAACTCTCTTTCTCACTTCTATTGACATAGATTTGTTGCATAAGATGTTTTTCATTTTCTGAAATGCTATTTTGGCCTGAGCTATTCTGCATTTTATTTCTGTAGTGCATCTTCCTTCCATCTGATGTTATTATTGTGCCCAAGTATTTGACGCATTGCACTTGTTTAAGATTTGTCCTATTAATTTCTCTGCTGCATGATGGTGATGATTGCTTCTGGCAATTACTGGCTTTGTTTTAGCAGATGCTAGCCCATTCCTGTGTCTTCTCTGTACCAGTACAACATCAATTTGATTGTCTACTTTGTTGTCTGGGCTTTCGGTGTTGCTTGAACCAAGAGTTGCCTATAATCATTTCTTGTGTCTTTGCCCAGTCTATCAGTCTCTCTAAGGCCATGCCTTCCAGTCACATTTTGCACTTTAGCTGTTCTTACTTTTACATTAAATCCCCTAATATAATAATTTTTTCTGGATTTACACTGTTCCATGGTCATCTCTGGCTCATTGTAAAAAGTGGCAATGTCTTCTTCTATCTATTACTTGTTGATGCATAAGCTTGAATTATGTTGATATCCATTGGTCTACCTCTCAATTTTAGTAGCAGAATTCTGATACTGGTCAAAATCTTTTCACTGCTTTGCTTCTTTCTTGATCTAACATTATGCTGACTCATCTTTTTTTGTGTGGTTTCCCCAGAGTAAATTACATTTCCACTGTCGCGGTGTAATAATCCTGCTCCTTTCCATCTCATTTCACATAGTCCCAAGATGTTCAATTTCATTCTCTTCATTTTTAAGCTGATCTTTTCTAGCGTACCTGGAATGCTGACTTAATGTTCCAAAGTCAGCATTATTGATTTTTGATCTTGCATCCAATTGCTTGATGATGATCGGGTGTCACCTATAGCACATGATGCTCCCTACCGGACGAGGTGGTTGTGAAGTCCCCATTAATGTCATTAGTTGTAGATATTAAGTTATATTTGCACATAATTTTACTTGGCAATATAAGAAGGTAAGTTTGCCATTCCTTTCCTTCTTGGCAATGACTGTACCAGTCAGAGATTGAAACCAGTGTCTCTATAAATTAGATTCCCTGCCGGCCATCACGGAGTGGAAACCATAACCGGCACTACCTGTTGGCTGCTCCCATGACACCATCCACCACTGAAATAGTGGATAATGAGGGTGACAGAAGGAGAGGCTATTAGGCGTATAAAAGGTCAAAAGGTGAAGGTGAGAGATAGCCGTAAACATGTAGTAACTCATAGTCCACGAGAAATGAAATGAATGGGTGAGCATCTCGAAAAACGCGAGGTTGGAAAGGGAAACAAAGATTCAGTTAGAGAAGGTTAGTTGGTTGGGACAGTCATTCGAGAGATGTGCGAGAAGCTGTGCGGACGGACTTGTCATGTTGACACCCGGTACCGAGGGCTATGTTAGTAGGGAGAAGGAACAGAATGTTAGAAATTAGATTTTAATGTAGGAATGACAGTAAGTCAGGAAGCATGTAATAGAAATAGAGGTGTATTTCATGGATTTTGAAAATTATGCTAGAAATAGCTGTGATATTATTAAGTAACGTGTGTGTAGAGTAGGGAAATTAAGTAGAATCTAATAGTGCAAGAAGACGGTAGTAGGAACTCGGTAGAGTTCATATTGTGCTCAGAGAATTAGGAAGAACAAGTGTGTTCTTACTAGTGGGCTGAATGTAAGCCATGTAAGGAATTTCTGAGGCTGAATGTAAGCCGTATCAGGAATTTATGAGGAACTGGGTATGTTCCATATTCTATGTAGAGACGGTAGAGAGCAGGATTGTTCTTTCTGGTCTTAGGCTGAATGTAAGCCACATAGAGAGATTATTTGATGAATTTAGTAGATTCAATATTGTGTGACAATATTGGATATAGAGACTTAGAGAACAGGAATTGTTCTGACCATTACCAGGCTGTGTGTCAGCCATAAAGAGACAGTTGATGAATCCAATAGATTCGACATTGTGTGTCAATGTTGAATATAGAGACGTTAGAGAACAGGCATTGTTCTAACCATTAGCAGGCTGTGTGTCAGCCATAAAGAGACAGTTGATGAATCCAATAGATTCGACATTGTGTGTCAATGTTGAATATAGAGACGTTAGAGAACAGGAATTGTTCCAATCATTAGCAGGCTGTGTGTCAGCCAAAAAGGAGACAATTGATGAATGCAGTAGGTTTAATAGGTTGTGCAATTAGTGTGGAGCATAGGGTGGCGCTGGGCCACTAATAAATAAATAGTTAGCCATAGGGCGTGTTTCCCAGAGGAGACACACAAGACAGTGAATAGGTGTAGGAAGTATGAGTGAATGACAACAATGTATTTATCATACCATATCACCATGGGAAGTGCAGTAAAATAAAGCAACGTATGTCTTGTTCACGAGTGTCACTTCAATCATTCCTGTTGTCACGTCCATCATTATAGAGTTGCTGTATTCTGTCCCCGTGATGAACGGACGGGGGTGTCGCAGGCCATAAATCACACAACGTGAAGTCCAGAGGTAATTGATTACGGGCCAGCGGGATGGGAAAGCAGAGGAATTCGTCCATCCAGTCCAGTAGAACACCAGGCCGGGCTCAGGTCTTTATGAGCCTTGCCACTATTGCAGAACAAAACATCAGGTTGGGCTCAGATGTGTAAGAGTCTAATGTGTGTTAGACGCAATCGGTCTGAAACGGTCACAGAGCAGGGAAGATTTGTTCGAGCCGAAGGGTGCAATCGGTCCTAACATGTGAGCTCAGATATCTCACATAGTTCACAGAGTTCTTTCCCGATCAAGTAAACGTGGGGTGATCTTTCGGCGGCTGAGCAAGTGCCGTCGAGAGGTATCAATCAGTCATCAAGGTTCAGTACCGCTCTTATCAAGGTTCGAGACCTCACTCGCCCATGACCTTCAAAGATCTTTCTTTACAATGGTGCTGAAGGAAGGTTCCAATTCAAATACCGTTTTTTACACCACCTGCTCCAGTGGCTTCACGTAACCCTGATAGGGTGGGCTAAATGGGAGCTCCACCTTGCCCAAGAGTGTCCCGAAGACTAGCAGAGGAAAGAAAACGTCTTACTCCTCCTTTGGTAGGGGAGAACCCTACCCTGCTACCCCTAAATTATTTCATTTAATTAAAATATGAATGGTTATGATTATGGTTAGCCGAAGGTCCCAGTATCACTGCAAATGATTTAAAATTCATAATTGCTCAATTGCCTGTGCCAGTGGAATCATCCGAATTAAAACTCATCTCACTGAGGGATCCAAACAAAGAAAGGCATCTTCAGTCCCCATCATAACAACTACAGTACACGCCACAAGACATAAGGCTAAGTGGCGCTGAAAGTGAACACAGCTGAACTGTCATTCGTCACACGATATCATCATTCATAGTAAGCAATTGAATTATCGAAACACGATCCAGATGAAAAACACAGCTCATGGTGTGCACAAAGCACTAACTCAGTAGCTCTGGCAGTAAGCTGGAATTGGAGTATGAGGAACTGCAACAAGGAACACTTTTTAGACTGAGCCTAAATCGTTCTTGCCACCTATCTGCCTTATTGACTGGTATTCCAATGATGATGTATACTGCAGTCAACACAGAGCATAATGTTGTGCAACTAGAGGATTTCAGCTCATATGCATGTACTCTGCTGCACTGACATAGATCCCAACAGTGGAACTTTCAATCTATATACTTATCAGCATTAGAAAGATAGAATTAACCATCTTTCGGGCAAAAAACTTAACAGTGAACGTTGATGCAAACAAGACCGCATCATCTTGAAATCCAATATGAATGTCTTAGTTGTTATTCTTTCTTTCAACTGAAGTATTTTTTTTTCTGTGATGTCATTTCTTGTATAAATTTTGCTGGTTTTTTTTTTGTACTTCTTGCAGAGGCACATATAGTTTTGCCTTGTATCAATAGGCCAATGGGTTTTCCTCTGTGTACTATATTCAATACAGTCTTGAAATATGTGTTCAACAGTCTGGTGCGTGTATCCACATGTACATGTGGCAGAGATGCCAATCTTGAAATTTGTATACATGTGACTATAGAGCAGATTGTGTCCTTTTCTGAGGCGTATAATGATAATTTATTTCCATCTGTTCATATCATGGCAGGCATCTTGATTTCTGATTTTCTGATTGATTTGATTATCATTTTCTTCTGCTGTATGTAATTGATGTATCTGGTTATTTGCCTGTTGTGTGTTCCTTTGCGCCAGCTGGTCTGCTTCCTTGTTTTCTGGTATTCTGCAGTGGGATGGGATCCACTGCAGAATGACCTTGTGATGCTTACAGTGTTCAGTCAATAAGATCTACAAATGTGGTAATTTTCTGGATTGTAGTGCCTGGAGTGTTGATCTTGCATCATTTTTAGTTGTTATAGTTTTAATTGACCAGTGGCTTTGTTCTCATGCCTCCTGGCTCCACTGAGTGATTAAGAAGGTCCTCCAGTAATAGTGAGTGAGTCCTTTTGAGACTAAACTGTCTTAGGTAGCATGTACATTCACACAAGTATTCATACATTCATATACACCTTACTGGGTGTATGAGGAAAATGGTGTTAGCGACCATATTAGTGCAAAATCTCCAGCGACTGATGGCTCCAGTTCTTTTGATTTTGTTGCTGAAAGTCAACGACAGGATGGTTTAGACTCACGTGCACTCACTCAGTCGCATGATCCAAAACCCATGTCCACGTTATAGACAGGCCGCTCCCAAGTAAATCAGCTCTTCGGTACGTGGATACACCGTTAGCTTTTTATTTTCTTCATTCAGAATCATACATCAATGAAATTACACTTCCTTGGTGACAAGTTGACAAAAAAAGACCAACATCTTGTGTCGCACTGAAAGCGCTTTAACTTTAAAACTTTAAAAGCTTTTCAACATAAATTTACATTATACTTTTACAGTTTGACATGCCGTTAAAATATTTGCAGAATCAGTCAAATGTAAGGAAGCAAGACAGTTTCTGACAGAAATTATGGAAGATCAATGACAGCATGCTTCAAACCATCATTAAAGGCAAAAACAGTTATCTATCTATTGACTTTTTGAGCCGTAGCTGGCCAATAGGGTGTAGACTAAGATACTCCTTCTCCTATCTAAATTTTTATTCTAGTAGTTTTCAATTCTTTTAAAGACATTTTATCAAATCTCGCCATTTGTCTCTGTTCTGTGCAAGCAGCTCTATCTCATTGAGGGAGCCGATTCCTGCTGCTCTTGCCTCTCTCATCAATGTTCTTCTCAGTGTCTCTCTGGGTCTTTCTCTTTTCCTCTTACCTGTTTTTCCCACATGAGGGCTTGCTTTGCTATTCAGGTATTATCTCTTCTCATCACATGCCCAACATATGACCATCGTCTTTTCTTTATTACTGAAAATATTAGTGGTTGATTGGCGATTTCTCTAATTTCCTTGTTTGTTTTGAATTCATTCCACGATATACCAAGTATTTTCCTTAGACATTTATTTTCGAATGCGTTCAGCTTTGTTTCTCTGTCTCTTGTTGTTTTCCAACTTTCACACGCATACATAAGGGTTGATAGTACATTTGATTAAATAGTCTAAGTTTTGTGATTGTGCTGATGAGTTTTGATTTCCACAACTTTTCAAGGCTTCTGAAAGACATTGCTGGTTTAGCTATTCTGATTCTAATTTCTTTGCTTGTATCCCCTTCTCGATCAATGTGACTTCCAAGATAGATAAAGTGATCGATCTCTTCCACTGGTTTGTTTTCCATGTATATTTTGTCGTCTGTTGGAATTAAGCTTTTCATGACTTTAGTCTTTTCATGATTGATCTCAAGCCCAATTTTGCTGGCTATTGATGATAGTTCATTTTTGTTTTCCTGCATCATTTTTATCTGACTACTGATGAGAACTATGTCATCAGCAAAGTCGAGGTCCTCCATATGGTCTCCTTGTATCCATTCGATGCCTTTATTACCAGTGCAGCATTTCTTCATAATGAAGTCCATAAAAACTCCAAATAACAAGGGTGATAAAATACATCCTTGTTTAACCCCAGTTTCTATTGGGAAACATTCGCTCAGTCCTTCCTCTGTTCGAACTGCACATGTGTAACCATCATACATGTCTTTAATAATATTTATGATTTTTGATGGTAAGCCATACTGCTTCAGAATTTTCCACAAAGAAACAGTTATAGTATTTCTTAAATTGTGAAATGTACGTATTTATGGATTCGTATTTTCGGTGTCAGTACTGAACCTGGTACTGAGTTCTTGCATGTGGTTTCAAGTATGTGTAGCATACATATATATATATGCCCACACATACTCATCCAAAAAGGCCTCACCTACCAAAGTCAGAAGATGTAGGACCAAGCGAAAGGACTAGAAAGCTGACTATGCAAAACAGCAAATGCTATGCATAGACTCTAGACAGATTTGGAATCACTCATTCGAGACATAGCCAAACAGGAACAACACCAGTTCCTGGCTCTCTCACACACACACGCACACACACACACACAAATATTTTATATACACTCATGTGTATATGTTATATGTATGTATGCATATATTTTTGTATATATTTCTCTCCGCATTGAAGGTTGGCTACCATAGAGTGCCATTCCGCTCTATCTCTTGCTTTGATGATGCATATTGTCATAGCCTGACTTGTCTTTTAATATGCCTCAAAGATCTTATTTGTCTGGTTTGAATTGTGTTTAGTAGTTCTAATATATATATATATATATATCATCTTTCATTCACCTGAAGTATTGTCTATATCTGCTATGTCATTTCCTGTATAAATTTTACTGTCTGTTGTAATTCTTGGAATGGCCCAAATAGTTTTGTCTATAACAGTGTTGTATCTGTGGGCCAATGGATTGTCCTGAGTCTACTATATTCAGTACAGTCTTGAAGTATATGTTCAGTAGATATATATATATAATTGTTGTTTTTTTTAATCCTCAGACAGCAAAGAGAAACAAATCTGGGAACTGAGGAGACTGAGTTTTCAAATATGCTTGACTCGCGACGAAATGTATTTGATAATGATGAGTTTGATATTTTCAGAAACAAGAATATTGACATGACAAAAGTTTATATTGGAAAAAGGTATATACACACAATTGAACACTACAAACTATTAAATTTTGAAGATTTTGTGTTTTGATGCGGTAAATTTTACTATGGTATCATCATCATCATCATGAAGTACCAAGCCTGCTGGTGTAGGTGATCATGTCCCCCCACAATTTTTGATCACGACAGTTATTTGTCATTTCTGTTGTTGACCTTCTGTCAAGCCATTCTCTTATGCTGTCTGTTATCTTTTCTCTTTGCTTCCCTCGATCTCTTCGTCCCTCAATTTTCCCATTTATTACAATATATTCCAGCTGTTCTCTTCTCATTACATGGCCAAAATATGATGATTGTTTCTTTCTAATATTGGAAATTAGCTGTCTTTTTGCTTTGGCCTCTTTCAGAATGTTTTCTTCTTAGCTGTCCATGGTATTCTCAACATTCTTCTGTAAAACCACATTTCATTTATGGTATCATAATCTAGGGATAATACTATGGCTAGATCTGAAAAATGTGAAGATGGCAAGGACTGGACACTCTCACCTATATAACTCTTTAATAAATTAGTTGTTTGCACACACAATATATAAATGTACATGTAATGTACAAATAATATTTTAAATGAAAGTGAAAGATGCAATGAGATAATGAAAGAATGGTTGGGGAGGAAGGGAAAGAAAAAGAAAGAAGAAAATTGATAAATAAATATTCTAATAGTATAGATATAATATGGGAGCCTTGATAGCTCAGTGGTTAGTGAACTGGACTACAAAGGACAAGAGGTAGGGTTCAATCCTTACCAAAGGCTTCCGGATTCACCCAGCCTTTAATGGGTACTGGATTTTTTTCTGGGAAAGTAAAGCGGCACGGGCGTAATACCGACCACATTACCCAAAAAATCATGTGCCGAAGGTCTGTAAAAATATAGTCACTAACACCATATTCCCTATATGCCGCTTAGCACACTGTTTTATGAATCTGAAACCTGGACAACATACTCAAATTATGAAAAAAGACTAAATATCTTCAACATTTGATGAATAACGATGAATAACACAGAATAACGCACATCAAATGGCAGGACAAAATAACCAACTTAACAGTCCTGCAACTCTAACAATCATATCAGTGTTTAGAAACCAAAGGTTAAGATGGCTGCGGCCCGTCCAACGAATGGAAGAAAACCGCATTTCTATGCAAATACTATATGGTGAACTAATACAAGGAAAAAGACAAATCGGCAGACTTTACTACAATTTAGAGATGTTTATAAATCATCTCTGAATGACTTCTCCATCTGTGAAAATGACTGGGATAATCTGGCAAGTGATCGCACATCGTAGAGAGCCTGTATAAAAAAATGGCATGACATCATTTGAGGCTGTAATATGGCAAAACATTGAAGAGAAAAAACTCATGAAGAAAGATGGAAAACCCTGTTGATCAGTGGACCTGACTTGGTCATTCTGTGGCCAAATGTGTTTGTTAAACATTGGTAGAACCAACCATGAGAGAAACTGCTCGACAAAAGCAAACCTCCACCCAAAAAAATGCACAATAGCCCTCACTAAACTATCTGACTAGACGAATAAAATGGTATATATAATATATATATATATATATATATATATATATATATATATATATATATATATATATATATATATCATCATCATGTGCCATACCGGTTGGCGTAGGTGATCATGTCCCACCAGAATCTTCTATCTACAGTGCATCATATCAGTTCTGTTGTTGACTGTTTTCCATGCCATGACACCAAGCTATCCAGTATTTTCTCTTTTTGTCGTCCGCGATCTCTCTTTCCTTTTATTTTGCCAGTTGTAACCAAGTATTCCAACTTTTCTTTTCTCATGATGTGCCCGAAAAATGTTGATTGCTTCTTTCTGATGTTTTTTAAGAGCTCCCTTTTTGTGTTGGCCTCTTTGAGAACTTCCTCATTGGTCTTTTTAGCTGTCCATGGAACTTTCAACATTCTTCTGAGAAATCCCATCTCTGAGGCCTCTAATCGTCTTTTCATTTGATTGTCTACTGTCCAGTATTCGCTTCCATAGGTCAGAATTGGTTCTATATAGCACCGATGAACTCTCTTTCTCATTTTTATTGACAGATTTGTTGCATAAGATATTTTTCATTTTCTGAAATGCTATTTTGGCCTGAGCTATTCTGCTTTTTATTTCTGTGGTGCATCTCCCATCTGATGTTATTATTGTGCCCAAGTATGTGAAACATTGCACTTGTTTCAGATTTGTCTCGTTTATTTTTATGCTGCATGATGGTGGTGATTGTTTCTTTGATATAACCATTACTTCTGTTTTCTTACTATTCAGACTTAGACTTTTCTTGTTGCTTTCTTTTACTATTATGTCTATCATTTCTTGTAGTTCATTCTCTGTCTCTGCTATTAAGACTGTGTCATCCGCATATCGCAAATTATTTATGTTGTGACCGTTAACTTTCAATTCCTTTTTTGTCTACTATTGATCTCATAATATATTCGCTGTAAAGTGAAAACAAATCCGGTGACAGAACACAGCCTTGTCTGACTCCTTGCTTTATATATTGGAATTGTCCTGTTTGGTTGTTAATTCGTATAGCTGCTGTTTGTTGCCAGTACATGTTTTTTATGATTCGCAGATCCTTGCCATCAATGTTTAATTTCTCCAGCATATTGATTATTTCCACATGCTTTACTTTGTCAAATGCTTTCGTGTAGTCTATAAAGCACATATATAGATCTTTCTTTACCTCTATAGATCTTTCTATCAATGTTTTTAAGATGCATTATTGGTGCCCTTTCCTTCCACAAATCCACATTGTTCCTCACTTATTTCTGGTTTTATTTTGTTCCTTACACGTCTCATGATTATTCTTAGTAATATTTTTGTCATATGGCTCATGAGACTAATAGTGCGATGGTCTTCACAATCAGAGGCTCCTGACTTCTTCGGTATGGCTACAAAGATAGATTTTAGTAGATCTTCGGGTATGTGTCCAGTGTTATATATGTCATTGTGTAATTTTGTTATGACTTGTACTCCCAGCTCTCTTAATGCATTTATCTCTTCGATTGTTATATTGTCAGGACCTGGAGCTTTGCCTCTTTTCATGTGTTGAATTGCATCCTCCACTTCACTCTGCATTATTGGTGGTCCTGTGTCTTCATTTGAATTGTTTAATTCTGGTCTTTCATCATCATAGAGTTGACTGATATATTCTGTCCATCTTTCCATTGTCTTCTCCTGTCCCATTATTATATTTCCTTCCTTTGATTTCACACATCCTGAGACTTTGACTTCTTTTCTTCCTGTTAATTCATTTAACTGATTGTGCATAAATTTTGAGTCTTTCTTTTGTTGTTTTTCCATTTCTTCACATTTCTGTTTTAACCATCCTTCCTTTGCTTCACTGCACTTGTTTTGGATCTCTTTGTGCAATATTTTGTATGTCCGTTCTTCTTTCTTATGTTTTTTTCTTTCGTCCATTAGTTGTAATATTTCTTCTGTCATCCATTTCTTTTTGTTGATTCTTTTAGTCACTGGTATTACTTCTTTTGATGTTTGTTGAATCGATTGTTTGAGCATTTCCCACTGCTCCTCGATGTCCTATATTTTCTCAATAGCATTATATCTATTTTGTACTATCGTGCTGTACTTATCACATATCTGTTTATCTACTCTTAGAATATCTAGTTCTGATTTTATATTGCTTGGTGATTTCTGTGCCTTCCGCAGTTTTATTCGTATCTTTCCAACTACTGGTACATGGTCACTATTGCAATCTGCTCCTGGCCTTGTTTTAACCGATGTTAGCCCATTCCTGAATCTTCTCTGTACCAGTATAAAATCAATTTGATTGTGTACTTTTTTACCTGGGCTTAGCCATGTCCATAGTTGCCAAGGGTGTTGTTTGAACCAGGTGTTACCTATAATCATTTCATGTGTCTTTGCCCAATCTATCAATCTATCCCCTCTGTCATTCATCTCTCCAAGGCCATGCCTCCCAGTCACATTTTGCACTTTAGCTGTTCCTACCTTTGCATTGAAATCGCCTAATATAATAGTTATTTCTTGGGGTTTACACTGTTCCATGGTCGCCTCTAGCTCCTCGTAAAAAGTGTCTTCTTCTTCGCTATTACTTGTTGGTGTGTAAACTTGAATTATGTTGATATCCATTGGTCTGCCTCTCAGTTTTACTAGCAGAATTCTGTCTGATACTGGCCAAAATCCTTTCACTGTTTTGCTTCTTTCTTTATCTAACATGATGCCTACTCTTCTTTCGTGTGTGGTTCCCCCAGAGTAAATTACATTTCCACTGTCGCGTTGTAATAATCCTGCTCCTTTCCATCTCATTTCCCATTGTTTCCAGGATGTTCAATTTCATTCTCTTCATTTCTTGGCTGATGTTTTCTAGTTTTCCAACCTGGAATGCTGATCTAATGTTCCAAGTTCCTATTGCTAGTGTCTCTTTATTTTTGATCTTGCATACAGTAGCTTGATGACGATCGGGTGTCACCTGTAGCACATGACGCTCCCTACCAGACGAGGTGGCTGTGAAGTCCCCATTAACGTTGTTAGCTGTAAATATAAGGTTGTGATTTCTCATGATTATTCCAGGCAATTTAAGAAGGAAGTTTGCCATTCCTTTCCTTCTTGGCAGTGACGGTACTAGTCGGAGATCGTAGCCATTGTCTCTATACATGAGATCCTCTGCCTGCCATTGCAGTGTGGGGACCATAACCGGCACTGTATATATATATATATATATATATATATATATATATATATATCCTTCTTAGACATTTGTCTTCTAAATAATATAATTTAAAAAATTAACTTCTGGAAAACACACCTTTTGCCCTGTTTCCATATGTAGATAAGCTTCAAATTGTGAAAAATGATGGGCCTCAACAACCCTTCCAGATCTTAAAAGTGAACATAAAGAAAAGAACAGGGTACATACAAAATGTTTTAATGACAGTAACTATTAAAAAAAAAAAATACCTGTGGCCAACCATAAGTAACTAATTTTTAAAATACCTGTGGCTAACCTTTAACAATCTCTCAAATGTTTGAATTTCAAAAACAGTTGGTAACTACACAAAACCCAAAATCTTTAATTCCAGTGTGATTCCAGAACAAATGAGTATGGGAGGTGGGGAAAAAAAATTAAGGCCCTAGACCAAAGACTAAATGCTTTTGAGAAAAAATATCTTTAAAGACTGCTAAACATCCGTCGGTTAGACTTAAACCAGTTACAGAAATAAGACATGAAACATAAACAGTCCTATGTATCCAACTAAGTTAGAAAGCGACGCTGGAAATACCTTGGCCATGTTCTTAGACTAGACATCAGTAGACTACCCCACTAGGCACCTATGTGGAAACCAGAAGGGAAAAGAAATCAAGGAAGACCAAAAGAGACCCTGCTTAGAATCATCATCAGAGAGAGAGGCAGCTATGGGTCTCAGAAACAAACGAGTTAAAGCAACTTGCGGCTGACCGTGAAACATGGAAAACTATTACTTTTGCTCTATGCGCCATATTTGGCCCTTAAGGATAATCAATCAAAAACTGGGTTGACTAAATCTCAGAAAGCCAACATTGTACCACAATAATGACTGGATATGCTTTTGACATGAGCGGCTGGACTTATCCATCTTGGGACTATATGATATGAGATGGAAAGGAGCAGGATTAATACAAAACGACAGTGGAAATGTAATTTACTTTGGGGGAACAACACACGAAAAAGGAGTAGGCATCATGTTAGATAGAGAAAGAAGCAAAACAGTGAAAGGATTTTGGCCAGTATCAGATAGAATTCTGCTAGTAAAATTGAGAGGTAGACCAATGGATATCAACATAATTCAAGCTTATGCACCAACAAGTAATAGCAAAGAAGAAGACATTGACACTCTTTACAATGAGCTAGAGATGACCATCTCTATCTATCTATCGTCCTTTCGAGCCGAAGACGGCACATAGGGCAGATCCACAATCTCAAAAACAGAAACCTTGCGTGCCAGAATGGCACTTATTGCAGAGATCACTGCTTCCAAAACTTATGGCTCTGTTTTCATAACAATACTTTTTACAATGACAGCTTGTCAAGCCATCGATCAACCTCCTTAGTCGCCTCTTACGACATGCCTGGAAGGTCACAGTGTCACTTATGGATTTTAATTCGTTTGCAGTGATACCGGGGCCTTCCATAACCAAAGAACCAAAAGAGCCAAAGTGTCACTATAGAGATGACCATGGAATAGTGTTAATCCCAAGAAATAACTATTATATTGGGGGGGATTTCAATGCAAAGGTAGGAACAGCTAAAGTGCAAAATGTGTAATTTATATTATGGGAAAACATGGACTTGGAGATATAAACGAGAATGGAGAGATATTTGTGAATTTCTGCGCCCTTAATCAAATGAGCCTAGGAGGAACAATATTCCAACATAAAAGAATACACAAAGCTACATGGGTGTCACCAGATCATAGAACGGAAAATCAAATTGATCACATATGTATTAATAATAAGTTTAAGTCATCCTTACAGGATGTAAAAGTATATAGAGGGGCAGATATAGCTTCTGATCATCATCTTCTGTTAGCCAAACTTAAAATTAAATTAAAAAGGTATACTACAACGAATAAGGGCAGAACGTATTTCAATGTAGGGTTTCTTAAAGAACAAGGAATTAAAGATAAATTCGCAGTCACAATATCAAACAAATACCAAGTCCTCCTACAACTAGAAAATACTATAAATATAGAAGATCATTGGAAACAGGTAAAAAATATATGGAAAGAGACATGCGAAGAAACACTGGGGAAAAGAGAACGCCAGAATAAGGCATGGATGACAGCAGAGACCCTGGATAAAATTAAAGAAAGAAAGAACAAGAAAGCAGACATAAATAAAAGCAAAACAAGAAGTAATAAAGCTAAGACACAGGAAGCTTACACAGAGGTGAATAAAGAAGTGAGAAGATGCATTAAAAGGGATAAGAGGAAATATATAGATGAATTAGCTAAAGAGGCAGAAGAAGCAGCAAATAAAGGGAATATGAAAGAACTGTACAACAGCACAAAGAAATTAGGTGGAAAATACAAACAGATCAACGCCTTTATCAAAGATAAGAAAGGAAATCTGCTTAGTAATATAAAGGAACAAATGGAGAGATGGAAGGAGCACTTTGAAGAACTTTTGAACAGACCTGGCTCAAATAATCCTCCAGATATACTACCAGCAGAAGAAGAATTACACGTTAACTGCGGAAAACCAAGCAAAGAAGAAATAATGAAAGCCATCAAACTGTTAAAGATGGTAAAGCCACAGGACCAGATGAAATTCCTTCGGAAGCCATCAAAGCAGATATTATCACCTCTACCAAGATGTTACATAATCTATTGGATAAAATTTGGGAGAGGGAAGAAATACCTAAAGACTGGAGAGAAGGTTATATGATCAAACTACCAAAGAAAGGAAGTTTACAGGAGTGCACAAATTATAGGGGAATTATGCTACTATCAGTGCCAGGAAAAATATTAGGCAGAATCATTCTGGAGAGACTAAAAGAGGCTATAGAGAAACACTTGAGAGATGAACAAGCAGGTTTTAGGAAGAACAGATCATGTGCTGATCAAATAACTACTCTACGTATAATAGTTGAACAAAGTTTAGAACTAAAATCCCCACTTTATATTGGATTCATAGATTATGAAAAGGCATTTGATAGTTTAGACAGAAGAATGCTTTGGAAGTTGCTGAGTCATTATGGAATCCCCATAAAGTTTATTAACCTGATAAAAACAATGTATGAAGGAACAAAATGTAGTGTGGTGCATGAAGGACAGCTTACAGAAGCATTTGAAATAAGAACAGGAGTAAGGCAAGGATGCCTTCTGTCTCCATTTCTCTTTCTACTGGCCATAGATTGGATTATGAAAATAACTCAAAACAACAGAAATGGGATCCAGTGGTCACTGACCAAACAACTTGATGATTTAGACTTTGCTGATGACATAGCTCTCCTATCACACAGCCACCAACAGATGCAAGATAAAATGAGTATATTAGATGAGAGATCACAACAGCTAGGACTAAAGATTAATAGAGATAAGACCAACATTATGAGAATTAATGCAGTTGGCAATAACCAAATAAAACTAGGAGAAATACCTCTACTAGACGTACAATCTTATATATATCTGGGCAGTAATATAGATAAAGAGGGAGGAACAGAAAACGATACCAAAATAAGGATATCAAAAGCAAGAGGAGCTTTCATTGCACTGGGAAACATATGGAAATCCAAAGAAATTAGGCTAAATACAAAAATACAAATTTTCAACTCCAATGTTAAGTCGGTTCTATTATATGGCTGTGAAACATGGAGAATAACAAAATTGACAATCACGAAGGTACAGACTTTCATTAATGGATGCTTGCGCAGAATAAAGGGATGGAAATGGCAGGACAAAGTCACAAACGTGGAATTATGGAAATGTACCGGTCAAATACCAGTGGATAAAGAAATACAGCGAAGACGATGGCGATGGATAGGACACACACTACGGAAACCAACTGAGAGTATTACACAACAGGCCCTTTTTTGGAATCCCCAGGGGAAAAGACAAAGAGGAAGACCAAGGAATTCTTGGAGAAGACAGATTGAAGCAGAGATGAAGATGATGGGGAAGACATGGAATGATCTTAAAAGAATTGCAAAAAACAGAACGACTTGGAAAGTGTTTGTTGAAGACCTATGCTCCACTGGGAGCTAAAAGGTAGAAGAAGAAGAAGATATGCTTAGAGTAGATAGACAGATGAGTGATAAATACAATATGATAATACAAAATAGATATAATGCTATTGAGAAAAAACAGGACATCGAGGAGTAGTGGGAAATGCTCCAACATTCGATTAAAAAAGTATCAGAATAAGTAATACTAGTGACTAAAAGAATCAACAAAAAGAAATGGATGACAGAAGAAATAAAACTAATGGAAGAATGACGAAAACATAAGAAAAAAGAATGGACATACAATATATTGCACAAAGAGATCCAGAACAAATACAGAGAAGCAAAGGAAGGATGGTTAAAGCAGAAATGTGAAGAAATGGAAAAACAACAAAAGAAATACTCAGAATTTACGCACAATCAGTTAAATGAATTAACAGGTAGGAAGATGGACAGAATATATCAGTCAATTCTTTGATGATGAAAGACCAGAGCTAAACAATTCAAACAAAGACACAGGACCACCAATAATGCAGAGTGAAGTGGAGGAGGCAATTCAACACATGAAAAGACGCAAAGTTCCAGGTCCCGACAATATAACAATCAAAGAGATAAATGCATTTGGAGAGCTGGGAGTACAAGTCATAACAAAACTACTCAATGACATATATAACACTGGACACATACCCGAAGATCTACTAAAATCTATCTTTGTAGCCATACCGAAGAAGTTGGGCACAATTATTGTGAAGACCATCGCACTATTAGTCTTATGAGCCATATGACAAAAATATTACTAAGAATCATCATGAGATGTGTAAAAAACAAAATAAAACCAGAAATAAGTGAGGAACAGTATGGATTTCTGGAAGGAAGGGGAATAATGCAATATACATTTTAAGAACATTGATAGAAAGAGCTATCTATCTATCTATTGACCTTTCGAGCCGTAGCCGGCCCATAGGGCGTAGACCAAGATACACCTTCTCCTATCTGAATTTTTGTTCTAGCAGTTTTCTTTTAAAGATATTTTATCAAATCTCGCTATGTGTCTCTGTTCTGTGCAAGCACCTATATCTCATTGAGGGAGCTGAAGCCTGCTGCTCTTGCCTTTCTCATCAATGTTCTTCTCAGTGTCTCCCTGGGTCTTCCTCTTTTTCTCTTACCTGTTGTTTCCCATATGAGGGCTTGCTTTGCTATAGAGGTAAAAAAAAAAAAAGATCTATATATGTGCTTTATAGACTACACAAAAGCATTTGACAAAGTAAAGCATGTAGAAATAATATGCTAGAGAAATTCAACATTGATGGCAAGGATCTGCGAATCATTAAAAAAAACATGTACTGGCAACAAACAGCAGCTATATGAATTAGCAACCAAACAGGACAGTTCCAATATATAAAATAAGGAGTCAGACAAGGCTGTGTTCTGTCGCTGGATTTGTTTTCACTTTACAGCAAACATATGATCAATAGTAGACTAAAAAGGAATTGAAGTCAATGGTCACAACACAAATAATTTGTGATATGCGAATGACACAGTCTTAATAGCAGAGACAGAGAATGAACTACAAGAAATGATAGACATAATAGTAAAAGAAAGCAACAAAAAAGGTGTCTGAATAGTAAAAAAACAGAAGTAATGGTCATATCAAAGAAACAATTATCACCATCATGCAGCATAAAAATTAACAGGACAAATTTTAAACAAGTGCAACGTGTCAAATACTTGGGCACAATAATAAGGGAACTCCTAAAAACATCAGAAAGAAACAATTAACATTTTTCAGACACATCATGAAAAGAGGAAAGTTGGATTACTTAGTTACAACTGGCAAAATAAAAGGAAAGAGAGATCGTGGACGACAAAGAGGAAATACTGGATACCTTGGTGCTATGGCATGGAAAACAGTCAACAACAGAACTGATACGATGCACTGTAGATTTGTCTCTATCTATGATTGCTAGAGCTAAGGACTAAATAATGTTAATTCAAGAAGAGGGTAATACAACTTGCAATATTGTTTTTACTGAGGTAATTTATGAGTAGTTAAAACTTTATGGTAGACACATTGCTGAAGATTACATCAAACTACTTAAAAAATGGGTGCCTTCTAGTTTTTAAATAATTTAATACAGCAATCTTTTTTTTTCATTTGTAAATGCAATTTAAAAAATAGAAAACGTGTTTGCGTTATCATTTCTCTTGGCTCAGAATGACTGTTATCACAGAGGACATAACTCTTCATTGAATATTCATTATTTCTTCATCATGAGAGATTAGAAATATTGCTATATATTTATAATATTTAATTCTTATTAATTTCTGATTTTAACAACTGAATTTACTATACCCTCAATATTATTGAGGAATTTTTTTTCTTCTACAAATATCTTTTATAGCTTGTTTCATAACTCGTGCCCAACTTTTAAAATCAATAGCTTTTTAACCGCTTGTTGTAAGTTGTTCAAAATTTGCATGTAAAGTTATAATGATTAGAACCCAACAGGGAATTAATTTAATAAAAAAAAACATTTGGTTATTATTGTTGCTTATTTGATTTATATAAATTTATAACAACCCATTGATGTAGTCAAAACTTAATGTTTACAGTATTTTAAGTTAAAAATAGCGAGTAAAAATCCATACATGGTAAAATTGACATGTTTGCACGCTTTTACCGTGGTTTTTTGACACAATTAGACACTTGTAAAAAACACGAGAAATTGTGTGTTCCATTTCCGTTCATTCATAGGTGGAGACGTGGAACGATAACATTTATCATGAGTCTTAAAATGAAATTCTGCAGTTTACAAAACATCGCAATAAAAATGTATGACTATTTTTGCAAAGAGGCTAAACGAGGAAGATTATTTCATTCTTTAGGAAACCCTGAGAATAGGACAAGACACATTTTGGATTTATCTAAACGGTCATTTAATCGCTGGATTCAAGCACGTGACCGTCAATATTCAAAATATACAAAATCACAAGGAAGAGCAAAAATGTTGGATAATTTCGACAGTGAACTTATTAGAAGTGAAATTCGCGAAATGTTGGGTATGAATGAAACTGTTACAATAAGAAAATTAAAAGTATCGCTGAAAAAGAACAACAGTATTGAAATATCAAAGTCTACATTATGGAGGAATGTGAGAGCTGCAGGCTTTACATTCAGAAAGTATTCCAATGGACGAAACATCATCTTTGAGAAGCCACATATAGTAGTCATGAGAAGCAAGTACTTACATGAAGTAAAAGAGGTGCGCAAGCAAGGTTATGATATTGTGTACTTGGATGAAACATGGATCAATGCTCACCACACTAACCAAAGGGAATGGCAGTCATCAGATGGAAAGATTAAGAGATTAATACCTAGCAGCAAAGGACAGCGCTTGATAATTGCTCATGCAGGTAGTCGACAACATGGACTAATACAGAATGCAGAGCTCATTTTTCTTTCAAAATCCATAGACAATCGAGATTATCACTCTGAGATGAATGATCACATATTTAGACATTGGATTGAAAATTCTGTTCTCCCATCACTAGATCGACCATCTTGCCTTATAATGGACAATGCAGCGTACCACAACATTGTTGCACTTGAAGATAAAGTCCCGACGTCATCCAGTACAAAAAGATGCTATTAAGATATGGCTCACAAAGGAGCACATACAATTTAATAACATGTACTTAAAACCTGAATTACTATCTCTAGTAAAGCAAAAACAAAGGACAAAGATTTTTCAAATAGATAAGATTATCCAAGAGCACGGTCATATAAGTTTGAGGCTGCCACCTTACCATGCTCATTTAAATCCAATAGAACTAATCTGGGCAAAATTAAAAGGACAAGTGGCAGATGAAAATACAACATTCAAAATATGCGATGTAAAGACTCTTGCTAATCTCGCTTTATTAAATATAGACAAAGATTATTGGGCTAAATGTGAAGACCACATCTTAAAACAGGAAGAGGAATATTGGAAAAATGATGGTTTGTGGAATGTTCAACCCCAAACAGTTATTAATCTTTTAGACTCGTCTGATTCAGAATGAAAGTATATAGCCCCCACAATGTTGGCCCCTATATTACCTTAAATTAGTTCAACAAATGGTCCTTATCAGGAC
Organism: Megaustenia siamemsis; assembly: GCA_032433765.1. Classification (NCBI taxonomy): domain Eukaryota; kingdom Metazoa; phylum Mollusca; class Gastropoda; order Stylommatophora; family Ariophantidae; genus Megaustenia; species Megaustenia siamemsis. Next base: position 31,949,121 of record JAVIAB010000156.1, read on the forward strand.
CACACAACTATGAAAATTGGACATACAGGTATACCTTGATATTATCGTCCGTCCTCGAACTGAGAAGACAATAATTCTCCTGGTGTTTTGTCTTATTAGGTTATTTCCCCATTACGGCCACGCCTTTACCTAGTGAAAATTAATCATAGACCAGCAACTACGGTAATTTCTATTATTTAGGGGTTCACAATTTACAATTTTGACAAACATCAAAGAAATTCGCCGCTTTAAGAAAACTGCAGCTGCAAGATATTTGTTAAATATACATTTAAAGGGTCTTTTGCATTCTAATAACGTTTGGAAAATTTCAACAGAGTTTAACAAACGGTTACTGAGTAATAGCGTTTTGAAGTTGGGCACGTGATTTGAAACGAGCTATAGATAATCTTTTCACTGACTCACATTTTCATCAATAAAAAATTCTACTTTGTGGTATCTGTCATTGTAACAAGTTAAACTAAAAAAATTGATGTATAATTATCCTGGATTGTAAATAAATTACAGGGATAAGAAGATTGACATGGATGATAAGAGTACCATTAGAGCTATACAAGCAACTTATGACATGTATGGGAGCATTGACAAGCAAAATGTTTATGATTTTGTTTCTGAAGGTGAGACTTCTTGAAGTTACCCCATTTAAATTAGATATGATAATTGACTACAAAATTTCTTGTTAATACTTTCATGCTCTTGGAGCTGCGATAGCTCAGTGGTTAGTGAACTGGACTACAAAGGACAAGAGGTCAGGTTCGATCTTGATCAACGGCTTCCAGGTTCACCCAGGCTTTAATGGGTACGAGATTTTTTCCGGGAAAGTAAAGCGGCACGGTGTAATATCGACCACATTACCCCAAAAGTCATGTGCCGAAGATCTGTAAAAATTATGGTCACTACCGCCACATTCCCTATACTCGACTTGGCATGAAGGGGCTCTTTACTTTTTTTTTTTGCTTTAATGTTCTTAATCAGATTATGAATTGGCCCAAGTCACCCAAGAGCACCTATACTGAAGTGTTCAGTCACTTTGCATTTGGATCAGTGAATTAGAACTGATCAAGACCTTATACCACCTCCCTGTTGTAGGTCTGGAAATGATTAATAGTGTGGCTAACCAAATAGGGTCAAAGAAGGAAGGTTGTTGAAATCTGATCTATGTAGTTGAAAGGTGCTGATATTGTTCATTTCAGGGGAAGGGGTATGTTTACAGCACTTGGAAAAAAATCACAAATAATCAACAGAAAAAAAAAAAACAATAGATGATCAGAAGCAGGATTGAACCTGTATTCCTTGACACAGTGCTTTGCCAAATATAAGAGCTCACTGCCAACTCAGCTATCTTAAAAAATAGCTATCATTAGCGAAAGTCTTTCACGCATGTGTACTCGTGACTATAGCATAGGGTTAGATCACAACTCGAGAATGAATTGTGTATACAGACACATCTACAGTAACACACAGTAGAAAGGAAGGATATCATAATTCATTTGGAAAGAAATTAAAGAAATAATTTTATGTGCTATATATATTCACAAATGTTATTTTAAAAATATTATATAATAGTTAATTAAATAACATATATACATGCTTACACACATGCATGCACACTTAGTTTCATACACAAACCCAAACATCCAATGAATGAAATAATCTAGCTGCTGGTTAGGAAAACATCTGTATCAGTTATCAGTTATATTATGACTTGCAGGAAGACAATTTATCTTGCTGCTGAAATAGAAGTTGCATTCATTGCATGCCTGATATGTAATTTTACTTCTCATTTCTATTTTTTTAAAATTTGGTAACAGAAAACAATGTAGTGACAAATCAGATATAGCTGGAATCATCTGATGGCAGTCATTTATTTTCTTTTCAATCTCAAACAGTGGAACAGTAATAGTTTTATATACACCAGCAAGTTTTTTTATGAGCTCCACATCAATGCAGTGGATTAAAAAAAGTCAGTCATTGTGAGAGATTGATGGTTATTGTGTCGTTTCATTCTTAGTAATACTTATAGGGAAAAATTTTCAAAATGGAAACACCACTCAAGAATAGCCAACACAGAGTGAAGAAGAGTAAAATCTTAAAGAAGAGTAGAATCAGTTTGTGTGTAAATACCAATTCCATTTACCAGAAGAAGTTAAAGACAGCCATCAAGTGAGCTTAAATTCTTCTCTCAATTTGAGGACTCTGCAAACCAACAATAGATCTTTAGCATCCAGCTTGGAAAAAATGCAATGAGATTTCCGTAGTACATGAGTATTACACTCGTCTTCTAGAAGAGAACCATTCACTCGGAGAAAAAATCTTGGAGTTACAGTGCATTAACGCCACAGAGAAATATATTGAAGATGAAGTGAGCAACAGATTTGAGAATCGTATGAAAGGCTTGGAAACGAAACTGAATTCTCTTAATGGTTATACTAGAGGATTTCTTGATACCTTATCTGAGCTATCAGATGTTTGTATATGCTTGTGTAAATAAGTCCCAAAAAGTGAGTGACTTAAGCAGCTTACAATTGCCAAATCACAACTACACACTGTTTTCCATTTGAAGCCTTATGCAGCTAAATTGAGCCTTGATAGCACATTAGATCTTGTGTCTACTCAAAGTTGTTTTGGAACTGAGGATGCTGTGGATGAAGCTGGTTTAAATAAGAACTGGACTCACAATGTACATGAAATGACTTTGATTATGGAGCAGTTTGTATTTAGTCCTTCAGCACAGGCCTCTGTAATTGGCAATAAATTTGAAATAGCAGCAGATAGTACTTCATCAACCCCACATGTGTCAGACAAACCAATGACAAAATTGCTAATACGTGTTCCCAAGATACAAAGACAGGCAAGAAAGTTGATTCAAAGACTGACTTCTGAGAGCCTTCACAAAACTTTAAGTAGAAGAGAACCATAGCAACAAATGAGCCTCTAGATCAGGGATGGCCAATTTCTTTCAAATGGTGGGCCATTTGGTTTTTTATTATTTTTTTTGTGGCGGGCCACACACATAACAACATCAATACAAATAAACTTGGCATTTGTTTTAAGGTAATATTTTTTTTATTTATCAGCATTATTTGCTTACATAAATCATTTTGTTCAACAGAGTTAAAAATGCCTAGTTGATTTATAAAAATTAATAAAAGTTGCTAGTTATATTGTTTAACAAACATGTTTTAGTTAGGTCATTTTAAAGATGACATGTAACAAACCTTAATGAGAACAATGTGGACGTTCATGTGCAGCAACAAGTTCATCAAAGTCAATGTGCAAAGATGATGATGATATTCGTAATAAATCCTGAAGGTGGCCGTCAGTGAGTTGGTTTCTTTGTGACGATTTAATTGCCTTCATTGTTGAAAAAGCGCATTCACATACATGTGCTTCCGAACATAGAAGTAATTTTCAAACTGAAATCACTCAGTGCTGGATATTTTTCCCATGGCACAAGTTTCCAAAAGTCAACTCCTATCTCCATCCTTGATTGGAAAAAGGGGTCACTTTGGAGATTACATAACTCCAACTGAAAAGTGTCATGTTGTTGGAAAATGTCACACTTCATAGGGTTGTTAAACAATGCCAGTTCTGGTCGTAAACCACTAAAGTCAGAAAATCGTTCATTGAATTGCTCCAATAGTTTGTCTAACATTAATACAGAAAATTTGAAATCAATGTCACTGCGCTCCTCAATCAATTCATTGCACGAAGGAAAATGAATTAGGTTTTCTTTGGCCAGGGTAAATCTAAAAACTTTTAGTTGACTTATAAATCCATCTAGTTTCCTTATTTAATCACTTATACTCATCCTTGTTGTTGATTGCACTATTGAACACGTAAAAAAATGGTGGTTTGTTTTTGCTAGTCTGTTATCAAGGACGCGTAATTCATTTAATTTGTAAAAGGCTCACAGTGTATCCACGTGCTTGCGAGCTATTTACTGGAGTTGGCCAATTTATAACGTGGAAACGGGTTCTGGACCATGCGACTGAGTAAGTGCACGTGAGACTAGACCATTCACAGCATTAATGTTCAGCGACTAAATCATCTATGATACTATGACGACAGTAAGTATTCCAATGCAGCCCAAACAACAACATCGAAGAAGGAAAACACGGCAAGGTAAGCGTGGTGGCATTAAACTGTCGAAATGTGAGAGGCTAGGGCTAAAGTATGTGCGCGTTACATATTGGAATTGTGGGTCCATAAATCAATGACAGTTCTTGATAAGCTACTGTGCGGCGCCGATATAATGGTTTTGCAAGAAACTCTTCTTGGTTACAGAACAGTAAGTACTCCTGGATTTCATTGTTTCTACAATAGCACCTTGGGCAGGCCATCCTTGTTGTGCAACAATATGGTGGCAGCTAAGGTTGATATGTCTGTGTGGGACAATGCAGTATTGCAGGTACATGCAGTTAGGGTGCAGACCCAGTTCATTTCGTAATTGTAAATGTGTATGCCTGTACTGGGAAGGTGAACACACAGCAATGGCAGAATCTCTTCAAGATCGATGAAGAGAACGTCATTTTCTGCAGAGACTTTAATGCTAGAGGAAACCAGTGGGGTAACGTCATAACCAACAAGCAGGGAGAAGACCTAGAAACGCACTGCTGTTGGCCGATTTAGTGTGCTTGAATGATGGAAGGGCAACAACAATGGCCACTCGAATAGGGGACTCTGATAGTGTCATAGACCTTCGCACCGGTTTGCAGGTAGAGTGCACTGGGGTTCCACGGAAGTGATCACTATCATGTGTCCTCCTAATTGAGAAAAGCAGAAATAGAAGCCAGAAAAGAAAGCTCCACACATTCTACTACGAGAAAACAGACCAGGGCGTCATTAGCAAAATCAGACATAGGAAACAGAGCGCCCCTTGTAGGAGGCAGGAGAGATAGACGCAGCCACTCTGGTAGAACGTAGAAGAGATGATATTCTGTATATCGACAGGGAAGAGACAGACGGAAAATCGCCTCCACAATGCAAGACGAAATCTATCGCATTTATTCCTGGTGTGGGGTTTCAGGTGTCTTGGTTAATCCTAATAAAGCATCAGTTTCATGGTTCTCCCTTAACAATCATATCGTTAATACGACCACACCGGTAGTACGAATGGGAGCTGATGAGGTGACCAGGGATAAGTTGATGACATACCTCGGAGTTAAGTTTGATCGCAGCCTGTGTTTTTGGTACCACGTCGACCATGTGATAACAAAATCCCGCAAAGGATTAGCTGCCTTGAAGGTCATGGCAGCTGCCAACATCGAGCAGAGGCTACTTACTCTTCTGTTCCAGGGATTAGTCCTCGCACCAATCGAGTATGCCCTGGCAATTCTTACTGTCAGTACGACTCAAATTGATAGGCTGGAGAAAATACAAAATGAAGCCATGCGCATTATCTTGAGTAGTACAAGGGACACGCCCTGTGTAGCAATGAGGTATCTTCTTGACTTTCCAACCATAGATGACAGAATCAAGATCTGGAGAGTACGAGCATACCTGAAGATTATTACAGATAAACAACACCACGTGCTCAACACAGGGAAAGGTGCCAGGCTAAAAAGAGGCAAATCATGGGTGGGCCGAGCAGATGTCATCAAACAGGTCTGTGGGCTTACCAATATCTGCGTTGGTGAGGAGTGGATACCGGTGCCTACGTCTTTCAAGGGGACTTTCTCGTGTATTGTCACACTCAACAGGAAAAGTAGGGAACAGAACCTGGTCGTGGTTAATGCTGAGGTCAGTGGTCTCATCTGCAATAACACCGATGAGAAAGATGCAGTCATCTGTACAGACGGATCTGTAAGATGACACCAAAGAAGTTCATGGGCATTTACAGCACGCTCGGCAGGCAGAATAGTTAAAGAGGACAGTGGTGCATACGTCATGATCACGAGTAGCTTGACAGTGGAGGTGATGGCAGTGACCAAAGCATTCAAATGGTTAGAGATAGAACTTATGATTGACTTGAACACGCTTTCTGGAACGACTTGACGTTTGACCTCAACGTCTGGTGTTGCGTTGCAGGCACGTAGATTGCCCGGTGGCGTCTTGCACTGGACAGCTCGTCTTGACCCTGTATCAGCCCTGGACCGAGTGTGCTGGATTTGATTTGGGATTCTGTAGCCGCTTATCTGCCTTCTGCTTGCCTGATGCTGAAATCATACATGGCCCGGACACCCACTTGTCCGACTGTCGTGTCTAATTACTCTTGTACTTCATGCTGTTTCAGGGTGGCGACCACCTCTGCATCTATGGGCCTGTTCTTGATGGCCCCTCCCAGTTTCCATTCTTTGCTAGGCACAGACAAATACAGATTGCTTTCTAAGAAGTAGTCAAGGAGTACCATGTAAAAATACACACTTGAGGTTTAATTCTGAGATCACCCTCTCACAACAATTTACACAATTACAACAACAGTATGCTTGTTAGTGGCCTTTCTCATGTTGCATGTTAATTACGAGGCGTACCCCTACTTGTCGGGAGCCGCGATAGCTCAGTGGTTAGTGAACTGGACTACCACGGACAAGGGGTAGGGTTCGATCCCAACCGACGACTTCCGGGTTCACCCAGCCTTAAATGGGTACTGAATTTTTTTCTGGGAAAGTAAAGCAGCACGGGCATAATACTGACCACATTACCCCAAAAATCATGTGCTGAAGGTCTGTAAAATATAGGGTCACTAACACCATATTTCCCTATACGCCACTTGGCGTGACGGGGGTACTTTACTTTTACTACCCCGACTTGTCTGGGCTGTTATCTAAGGGCCACAGTAGTACAGAACTACAATACTCCCTTCAAGCCCCCTATGCACTTTGGTGACCTCATGTTGGACCGACTCCACTCAGTCTGGCTCTCGAGATGACACTGCGCGGAATCTTCCCGCTAGCTATCGGCCACTGGTATGCACCGATGAATCTCCCACTGTTGTCTGTTTGTGCCTGTAACAGCACCCACTGTATCAAGCATGAATTCGGCGATGGCTGTCTCGCCTACCTTCACCTGAATGATTCGTTGCTTCTGGATTCCTCCCTAACTCATAATAGTACCTCAATGCTGAGCACATAAGTTGGCAATATCTGACTCGCTCAATCTCACCTACACTGTTCGTCGTTTCTGAGTTTCATAACTTCTTGGTAGAGCACACTCGTTGTTGAGCATGTCTCGGCGAAAGCTGTCTCACCCCCTGTCACCTAAATTGTTTGTTGCTTCTAAATTGCACAACTACATTACAAAATCATGCTCCTTATTGAGCATGAACGCTGTGAGATTGTCTTGCTCACTGTCACTTAAATTGTTCTTTGCATCTAACTTGCACAACTACCTCATCATCATCATTGAGTGCCGTCTCCGCAACGAAGGTTGGCTACCATGGAGCGCCATTTTTCTCTATCTCTTGCTTTGATGGTGCAGGTTGTCATCGGTTGATTTGTCCATCTTTTTATGTTACTCGTCCATGTTAATCTTGGTCTGCCTCTGCCTCTTTTACCTTGTATTTTCCCCTCCAGGATCACTTTCAGTAGGCTGTTGTGTCTTTTAACATAGCCTAAGAATCGCATTTGTCTTGTTCTAATTGTGTTCAGAAGTTCTCTTTTCATTTTTAGTTGTTTTAAGACTTTGTCGTTTGTTTTCTTTTCCTTCCATCCAATTCTACCTATTCTTCTTATATATCCACATTTCAAAGGCTTCAATTTTCTGTTCTGTTTTCTTGTCTAATGTCCATGTTTCAGCACCATATAGGAATATTGAGAAGATGTAACATTTTGCTATTCTTAGTTTTAGCTCTGGTGTTATTTGTTTTGATGTTAGTATGTCCTTCATGACATTAAAATTACTTTTTGCCATTCCTATTCTTTTGTTTATTTCAGTTGTACATTTTCCATCACTGGTTATAGTATGTCCAAGGTAGTTATAGTTCTGAACTGTCTCAAGGTCTATTCCTTCAATTTTGATATCCACTTGTGGGTTTTGAGTATTTTCTTTGTTTATGATCATAGTTTTAGTCTTTTTGATATTCATATCTAGTCCATATTTTTTGCTTGTCGTGTTTATTTCATTAAGTAATTGTTGTAGGTCTTTAGGATTTTCTGCTAGTAGTACAGTATCGTCAGCATATCTTAGGTTATTGATTATCTTTCCATTAATTTGTAGGCCTGGCATCTCTATGATGTTTTTAAAGATTTGCTCAGTGTATAGATTGAACAAGCTTGGTGATAGGATGCATCCTTGTCTTACTCCTCTTTTTATATCAATGGGTGTAGAGAACTCTTTGTTATATTTTATTATTGCTGTTTGCTCCCAGTATAGATTACATATTAGTCGTATATCCATGTCATCTAGATGTATCTCTTTTAGGCATTCTATAAGTTGTTTGTGGTGTACTCTATCAAAAGCTTTGGTGTAGTCTATGAAGCAGGCATATATTGGTTTGTTTACTTCTGTGTATTTTTCGATTAATGTTCTCATGCAGAATATGGCTTCTTTTGTCCCGCTATTTTTCCTAAATCCAAATTGCTGCTCATCTAATTCAGTATTGATTTTATTCTGAATCCTTCCTTGTATAACTTTTAGCAAGATTTTTGTAACATGGCTCATTAGGCTTATTGTTCTAAAGTCACTGCATTCAACTGCACCATTCTTTTTAGGCAATGCAATGAAAGTTGATGTTTTTAGTTCATTTGGTATGTATCCTGTGTGGTATATGTCGTTGCATATGTCTGTAATCACTTCAATGCCAAAATCTTCAAGTGCCTGTATCATCTCTATCTGTATGCTTTCAGGTCCTGCTGCTTTTCCCCTTTTCATTGTTTTTATAGCTTTTTCCACCTCAGATTTTAAGATTTTATAGCCTGATGTACATTTTATAACTGGTTTCTTGTCCCTTTGATCATGAAATAGTTCTGTTATATATTCCTGCCATCTATCTATGATATCCTTATTGTGTGTTAGCATTTTTCCTTTTTTGTCTGCAATGCATCCACCTTCTGTGGCTTTTTTATTTTTATTAGTCATTCTCTTTATTTCTGTGTGCATTCCTCTTAGGTCTTGTTTGCTTTCCATAGTTTCTATTTCTATACATTTTTGGCTGAGCCAGTCTTCTTTTGCCTTTTTGCACATTTTGCGTATCTCATTATCTATTTTATTGTATTGGGCAGTGTTCTTCGCTTGTCTCCTTTCTTCCATTTTTTCTAAGATGGTGTTAGTTATCCATTTTTGTTTTTTGTTCTTTTCTCTTTTGGGTAAGGTGTCGCAGGCTTTTTGTATGCTTTTCTTTATGCATTGCCATTTGGTTGTTACTTTTTCATCAGGATTTTCTCTTCTGTATTGTTCAGTTCCTTCCTCTAGCAGCTTCTGGTATGTGTTCTTTACTTGTATTGTATAGGTATCTTTAATATCTTTTTGATTTAAAGCTGTTATGTCGAGTGGGTTTGTTGATGAATTAGATTTTTGCTTGTTTCTCTTTAGTTTGATTTTCATTTTAATCATTACAGGATTGTGATCAGAATTAATATCTGCTCCTGGGTAGGTTTTGGATTTCTTTACGCTGTTACGGAACCTTTCTTTTATCATTATGTAATCTATTTGATTCCTCTTCCTATCTCCAGGGCTTTTCCATGTGTATAGTTTCCTTTTCTCTTGCTCAAAGTAGGTGTTACATATTATCAGTCTGTTTTCTTCACAGAATTGTATTAATCTTTCTCCTCTGTCATTTCTTTTTCCTAAACCATGATTTCCTATAATTGTCTTATATCTACCTTTTCCTACTTTAGCGTTCATGTCACCCATTACAATCAAGATGTCTGAAGATTTCACTTGCTTCATAACTTTATTTAGGTCTTCATAGTATGCCTCTATTTGTTCATCTGTGTAGTCTTGAGTAGGTGCATATGTCTGTATTATTGCTATGTCGAATGGTTTTGCTTTCAACTTGAGCAGTATAATCCTATCACTGTATGTCCAGTGGGTACTTATATATTTTTGTAGCTCTCTTTTTATCAGTATTCCTACCCCCCTTTGATGTTCTGTTGTGTTTCCTGAGTATATAAATGTATATTTTTCGTCTTCAATGTACTCACATTCTTTCCATCTAGTCTCTGATATGCCTAAAATATCTATATTTATTCGTTCTGCTTCTTGAATTAGATTTTCCAATTTCCCTTGTTGATATAGAGTCCTAACATTCCAAGTACTTATTTTAAGATCTTTCCTCCGACATAAGTTCGAATTTCTCCGACTCTCCATGGCTTCCTCTGGACTGGTACGTGATGAGGCTCCAATCTCTTTCACGGTGGTCAGCCATGTTCGTCTTTCGTGTTCTGAACATGCCTCTTGTGTACCACACACTTTGCTGTTTTCGCTTTCTGGGCCGTTGATCATTCTTGATTCCTCCGCCTCCATCCACGTCACAGACTTTTCACATAAGGGTTGAACATACCCGTTTTTCCGTTGACATTTTTTCAAACCATGTGCTTGCCTATCGAACCGCGAACACATGACACAAAGAAGAATAAATCATATTCCACTTAAATATCGGCAATCACAGTCCATCCCCACGTTAGAAGTAAAACATACACCAAACGGGAGAATAGCAACACATAATTTCACAACTAGACTGTCGCGTAAATAATTTAAATATATCAGCAAGAGCCGAATTATATAAATCGACTACACGAAGCCGCCATGACACCACAACTACCTACATTACAATAAACCTACTTCTTATTGAGCATGAACGCTGTGAGACTGTCTCTCTCACTGTCACTTAAATTGTTCATTGTGTCTAACTTGCACAACTACATTACAATAACCTACTTCGTATTGAGCATGAAAGCTGTGAGACTGTCTCGCTCACTGTCACCTAAATTGTTCGTTGCGTCTAACTTGCACAACTACATTACAGAATCAGTCTCTGGATTGAATTTACACCAACACATAACTCTACATAGCACTGTTCCAGAAGCAATGTCTGCCTCATGCAATGGCCACACACAACTAAACTGTCTCTATTATCCTGTTGTGTACCATGAACTGTGCTCAAGGTATCAGTTGTCAAAACAACAACTGTCCGCACTGAGCCCTCGTTCTATCTCAACTGAGTTACTCACCTATCCTTTTCTCTAACGTTTTTTCCCCTCCAAACAATCATACCCTGTTTTACATCTCTCTCTCACTCCTAATTGCGCCTTATTTTCCCTGTGAGACCTGATGTTTCTATCCTTTTTACCACTTATCACTTTTCCCCATGGACTCGATGATTCTATTTTAGTTAACCCTTCTCACTTTCCTCTCGACTTCTACCCCACACTTAAATCATGTCTTACACTCTTTAATCACTGCTACACCTGGACATGTGGGAGTACGGGGAAATGAAAGAGATTCTATTTTAGTTAACCCTTCTCACTTTCCTCTCGACTTCTACCCCACACTTAAATCATGTCTTACACTCTTTAATCACTGCTACACCTGGACATGTGGGAGTACGGGGAAATGAAAGAGCGGACTTGTTAGCTAGCTGCGCTATCGTTGAGGACGGGCAACCAATGTATCGGGTGGACATCATCAATTCCCCTCCGAGATGTGGGAAGAGCACAGGACTTCGACAAACACAGATCCACGTCACTTCTGCGGATGATGGAAATGGGAGTTAATATGGGCACAGCCAGAAATGAGAAACTTAGTGGCCATTTAAGAAGACTTAACAACCAACATAGAACTGGAGTCATCAGTCGCTGGACACTGCGGGAATTGCTGAGGAGGAGATCTGAGTACCTATGGACATGTTCGGAGTGCAATGATGATGACCCGTAAATAACTCAATAACTATATTTCAATCCATCTAAGTGTCCTACCAAATCTGAGACTGTTTGGGAACATCCCTATGGCTTCACGTTGAGTTCATTCATGTGCTGGGTGATATCAGTTAAAAAGGCCAATACACTGTTAAACCAACCTTTATCTCAACCCTTCTAGTGACTGTCTGTTTTGATAGTGGAACGCTCTCAAAATGACTGGTAATTTTTTCTTTCCCAAATGCACGCGCCATGTTAATAGAACAACACTTTACGAAGTCACCGTCACATAATGATTTTTTTAATTTTACTATCTCTGCGCTGACAACAAACGATGCCATTAAGGAACTTGTTTGTTTTGTTGTTAATGTAGTAAAAACAGATTTCTGAGCACTAACCTTTTTCTTCAAATCGCACTCAAGTGTAGAACATATTGTACCAATGTAGTCCTTGTATTTAGCGGCGTGGTGCTGTGTGTAATGCTGTTTAAGATTCATCAAGTACCAGGCCTACTGGCGTAGGTGATCATGTCTCTCCACAACTTTCGATCTCGACAGTTCTTTATCATTTCTGTTGTTGACCTTCTGCCAAGCCATTCTCATAAGCTGTCTGGTATTTTCTCGCTTTGCTTCCCTCTATCTCTTCGTCCCTCAATTTTTCCAGTTGTTACAATATATTCCAGTTGTTCTCTTCTCATTACATGGCCAAAACATGATGATTGTTTCTTCCTAATATTTGAAATTAGCTCTCTTTTTGCTTTGACCTCTCTCAGAACATCTTCATTACTCTTCTTAGCTGTCCATGGTATTCTCAACATTCTTCTGTAAAACCACATTTCTACAGACTCCAGTGATTTTCTTGTCTGTTGTCCTATTGTCCATGATTCACATCCATATATTAAGACTGGCTCTACATAACATTTAAGAACTCTTTTTCTTGTTTCTATTGTCAAAAATGGATTGCATAGTATCTTCCTCATTTTCTGGAAAGCAGCTTTTGCCTGAGCCATTCTGCATCTCACCTCTTTTGTACATCTTCCGTCTGGGGTTAACAAAGTTCCCAAATATTTGAATTCATTTACCTGTTTTAATATTGTTCCACTTGTCTTTATTTTGCACTGAGGTGATGTCTTTTTCTTTGTTGTTACCATTACTTCTGTCTTTTTGCTAGTTTAATATTATACTCATTATTTACAGACAACACTTGCAAACACACAAGACACAATGCGGTTTGCTATCCTTATTGTTGATAAATAAAAAATCATGTTCCCATTTCTCATGAAAAAATCTGATTTTTTCATTTAATTGACGTTTATTGCTAATATTATACCACGACCGAAGCAACAGACAATGAAAACACAGATTACAACAATAGCACTGTTTCCTGTTAAAAATGGAACTGTTCACTGTAACTTGACAAAATCAGAATGATCAGATTGGATATCGGATATATAATTTTGACTACTGAAAAGAGGATTGGAGAGAAAGAAACTGAAAGTAAAATAATTGTGGGGTGAATGTGTTGGGGAGGATGAGGTGGGTGACTGACATTTCTTGGCGGAAACTGTTTGAACTCGCCGAACTGAGAGTCGGTTCTAGAACCATACGTCGGCTTCTTCCTTTGTTTCAGTCGATCGCAAGATGATCAAACCGAAAAAAAGATGGGTCAGGAATGATGGAAAGGCGACGTTAAACTAACTACTAGAGTGTTCCGAGTGTTAAACATAGGTCTACTTGTACTATAATTCTTCTTTGATTTACCTCGGATGTTTCCACCAATAATTATACTTCATTTTAAACAAACTACTAGGGAATATTTGAGTTAGCTCCACGGTAGAAGTTAATGTAACAAATTTTAAATCAATTTTACCCAGGACATTTTGCTCAATGCAACCTGGTTTTATTTTTTATCTGCCGCTGGCCAAAAAAAAAACATTGCCACAAGTGGCCCGTGAGCACCTTATATGCCATCCCTGCTCTAGATGGTGCTCTTATCACAGACATCACAATGACTCAGTTTTTGGTCTCAGAATACCTCGCTGATATAATGAGCTGTAGGATACAGAGAACCAGAATCTTGCATCTCCTAGAATGGAAAGACAGTCTAGTGAAAAGAATAGTAATAAAAGAAGTACACATAAACAAAGTTATATTTCTCCAAAGCAATTAAACTCAGTAACACTTCATTAAGGTGGAGAAAAATTACCAAGTAAACTCAGCCCAGAATGTCAGCTTCCATCACCAATAATTACAAGACTTAGCAGGAAACAAAGTTTTGCAGAAAGAACCAGATCACAGCCAAGACCAGAACGAAACACACTTACAAAATTGTCAAACCCAGTTACTCCACATAAAGAAAAACAAGAAATTGTTAAAGAACATTCTATAATTGAAAAAACTACTACTTGGGCTACTAAAAGAAGAAAAATCCACTATCAACCAATTCTAATAAAATACCTCTAAAACATTTATCAAGGCCTGAAGGTAATAAAAAAACAACATTGCCACTTTATTTCTAATGAATTCAGCCTGATCATCATCGAGTGCCATCTCTGCAACAAAGGTTGGCTACCATGGAACGCCATCCTGCTCTGTTTCTTGCTTTGATGGTGCAGGTTGTCATAGATTGACTTGTCCATCTCTTGATGTTGCTCGTCCATGTTAGTCTTGGTCTGCCTCTGCCTCTTTTACCTTGTATTTTCCTCTCCAAGATTACTTTTAATAGGCTGTTGTGTCTTTTAACGTGGCCCAAAAATCGCATTTGTCTTGTTTGAATTGTATTTAGTAGTTTTTTTTTCATTTTTAGTTGTTTTAAGACTTCGTTTGTTTTCTTTTCTTTCCATCCAATTCTACCTATTCTTCTATATATCCACATTTCAAAGCTTCAATTTTCTGTTCTGTTTTCTTGTCTAATGTCCATGTTTCTGCACCATATAGGAATGTTGAGAATATATAAAATTTTCTATTCTTAGTTTTAGCCCTGGTGTTATTTGTTTTAGAGACTTACAAAAACATTAGTAGAATAAACATTCCAATAGACAAACAGAAAGCTGCAAGATGGGAAAACCAAGATGCAAAACACATGCCTTTAGCACCAGAAAAGCATCAGATGACCATCTTTACCCCAACTGAATTAGATGTTGCCCTCAAAGGATTGAAGCTCAAAAGTTCCCCTGGTAAAGATGGAATCTCCAACGAAATGCTCCTAAATCTGGGACAGAAAGCCAAGAGCCAGCTTCTAAGGATAATAAATGCTAGCTAGAAGAGAGGTCATGTGCCGGCAATCTGGAAAGAAGCTATTATGGTGCCCATCCTCAAGCGCGGAAAAGACCCACTAGACACAAGTAGCTATAGACCAATTAGCCTACTGAGCTGCCTGAGTAAACTCATGGAAAGGCTGGTTAACAGAAGACTTATGTGGCATGTGGAGACAACACAACAAATCGTACCACAACAAAGTGGCTTCCGTCAGCACAGATCAACTGAAGACCTGGGCACCTACATTGCACAGGAAATAGAGGATGCTCTACAAGAAATGAAACACACACTGGCAGTGTGGGTCGACATGGAGAAGGCTTTTGATAGGGTATGGCGAGAGGGTTTAAAGAACAAGCTTTTAAGACTTGGCATCCAGGGTCATTTATTCAATTGGGTCTCTCAATACCTTCACGATAGAATGGCCAGAGTACAAGTTCAAGGTCAACTAAGTAAGAAGGTCTCTATCGAACAAGGTGTCCCACAAGGCGGAGTCTTGTCCCCAACACTCTTTTTAATTTTCATAAATGACATTGTAATGGACATTCCACCCAGAATACACTCAACAATACACACAGATGATCTGGCGTTATGGGCTCGCGAGGAAAGCATGTCGGTGGCTGGACCCAGGATGCAAGATGACCTAGGTGAACTTGAAAAATGGATGAACACCTGGTTCTTACCTATCAATGAAAAAAAAACTACATATACAATTTTCAGCCTATCAAGAAATACACTCTCTGCAAACTTGAAGATAAAAGACCATACACTCCCTATTGACCAAAACCCAACATATCTTGGCGTCACCATGAATCACAGAATGACTTGGAAAAATCAGATAGACAGAGCAAGGAAAAAAGCCAGAAAATGAACAAATACTATGAAGAAATTCGTAGGAACGGACTGGGGAGCAGACAGCAATATTTTGAAAAGACTATACGTAGGAAGAGTCAGACCAGTTATAGAGTATGGAGTCACAGCCTGGGCTATGGCTTCCAAATCACATCTTAGCAAAATTAACAGAACACAGAACCAAGCTGCCCGTATCATCACTGGTGCCATGAAATCTACACCTATCAAGACTTTAGAAACAGTAACAGGTTTACAACCCTTAGATGACAGATGGGTCACTAAAGTATTGCAACAAGCGGAGAAATATAGAAGGCTCCTTAGCCACCCCATGCACCAAAGAATAACTGGTTCCGGAATTGTATGACTAAAGAGGAGCAACTTCGCTGCAATTGCCAGTGAACTAACTACTGGAGACGCAGTACTTTCCTAAACAATATCAAAACTCTTGGGCCCATCTGATATGTCTCCTCATGGAAAACATAAAATACCAGAACTTCAGGAAAATATAACAGGAATCATGAAAAAAGGCACCCAATTAGACACAGAAAGAAAACACGTAGCAGAAAAACACATACACGATACCTATCCACAGGACTCTTGGTCCCACATATACACAGATGGCTCTGCTACAAATGCCATTAGAAATGGAGGGGGTGGTGTGTTCTTGACGCTGAATAACAAGGACGAGACCACCAAGTCAATAGCTACTGGAAAATTCTCAAACAACTTTAAAGCAGAAACTGAGGCCATCACAGATGCTACAACACTGGCTACTCAACACAAAAATAACATGCACAATAAATTGGTGATTCTGACTGATGCACTGTCAGTACTATCAGCTCTAAAAAGCCCCAAGAACAATGAACTAGATGACTTGAGAACAACCCTGGACCAACTATGCAATAACTTCCAGAGAGTAGTCATTCAGTGGATACCATCATACTGTAATATACACGGGAACGAACGCCCAGACAAATTAGCTAAAGAGGGAGGGAGATTACCACAAGAGAACCATCTGCTCAGTTATGATGAAGCCAAATCCATCCTCAAAGGTCAGTTCCATGAAATATTGAAACGAGAACACCCAAAGCATAACGAGAGTGACGAATACGACCAACTATCAAGGAGGGATCAAGTCATCATACTTCGCCTACGCACTGGCCACAATAGAATGAGGAATCACATGTTCACCAAATTCAAAATAGGTACAACCAGCCTTGACCACTGTACACTGGACAATATAACTACAAAACATGTTCTACAGGATTGTCCCCAGTACACAGTGTTGAGAAGAGCAATGTGGTCCACACCCACCTCCCTGGAAGAGAAACTATATGGGGCAATCGATTCACTTAAACAGACCACTGACTTCATAAGAGAGTCTGGAATCCTACTCTGATTGAGTCTTGATCGCAGAGAGAGAGATTTGTTTTGATGTTAGTATATTCTTCATGACATTAAAATTACTTTCTGCCATTCATATTCTTTTGTTTATTTCAGTTGTACATTTTCCATCACTGGTTATAGTATGGCCAATTTAGTTGTAGTTCTGAACTGTCTTCAGGTCTGGTCTATTCCTTCAATTTTTATATTCACTTGTACAGTTTGAGTATTTTCTTTGCTTATGATCATAGTTTTAGTCTTTTTGATATTCATATCTAATCCATATTTTTTGCATGTCATGTTTATTTTATTAAATAATTTGTGTAGATCTTTAGGATTTTCTGCTAGTAGTACAGTATCATCAGCATATCTTTGGTTATTGATTTCCATTAATGTCTAAGCCTGGCATCTGTGTGATGTTTTTAAAGATTTGCTCAGTGTATAGATTGTACAAGCTTGGTGATAGGATTCATCCTTGTCTTACTCCTCTTTTTATATATTTCAGCCTGATAAATGCAACATAAAAGAAGGGCAGAAATAGTGGACGCCAAACCAAATTATACCAATATAATCCAGCATTGTCATCCTCAAAAAATAGACCACACCATTTTCTCTGTAGATGACATGTAATTGACTAATATGGAAGAAAAAACTATAATAGTGTCAATAAAGCATGTCTCCCCAATAATTGATTCCAATGAAAGATATAGTGAAGAGTTTGAATCTCATTACCCGAGGCTCACAGTAGAAGTAAATCTAAGCTAACTGGGCAGACTATATCAGGTTGATTTGGCATTTGAAGAGAAGGTACCAGATGCTGTGACTACAAGAATCAGAAAGTCTGGTCAGTTTACCTTTGTAGCTTCCAGAAAAGATTCTGATGGAACCTATAAAAATGTGACAGTTGTTATTCCCAAAGCACGGTCAATATAAAAAAAGCTGTTAGCAGAAATGATGGAAAAGTTGTCTGACACAAACCACAATCCATATTTTCTTCCATGAAAAACTCCAGGATTTTTGAACAATGAAAAAAAAAGCTAAAACTATATTTAGTAATTCTGCTGATGAATGAATCTAGATTCTCACCACTGATCCCACTAAACCAAAATAGGTCGTATACTAGAAATAACAGTTGTTGATTTGTCTTCCAAAACTGCTTCACAATCAGAGTATATTGAAATGAACAAAAAAGACATTAATTTATTTTATGATGGCCAGACATTTGAGGAGGCTATCAAAGATGGATCTTCTCCATTAAAGTCCAAGAATGGAACAAGATCTTGATCATGTGGTAGAAAACTTTATGATCCTGAAAGTGATCAAAAGGAAGTTAGGACTCATTCTCAGAATAGAAAAAGACTGAATCATCACCAATTGAAAAGCTCTCTAACTATTTTGAAGTCCACTACATCTGAGGCCTCCTCTGAAATGTTATGCAGCACAAAGCAAGCATCATCAAAAATTGTTAACCAACAAAGTGAAGAAGGAAGTAATACTGAATTAACAGTAAAAGTGAACATTTAGCAACAAGCCTCTTAGATTCAGAATCATCTTCTAGTTACACAGAAGGAAGTTGTAAATTTTTGGAAAGAGAGATGAAAGTAAATGCAAGTGATAGCATGCCAACTGAAAAACATGAACCTAGACCAAACTAATATTACAACACTAAGTAGAAGAAGGCATATTTCTGGAATGAATAGAAAGAAAATGGAAATTAAGATTAAAATATCATGTCAGAAACTGCAGGTGTTCCTTCTGTTCTGGATATGTGACAAAACAGCTGAAAAAAAATCCTTGAGTTTACAATGTCCTGAAACAGATAATTTAGAGAGCATTAAAGAAATATTTCAACCAAGTGGTTGTAAATGTCAAGCCTTATCAGTTGCAAGCTGTTCTAAATTACTAAACACAAATAATAATAATTTTGTCTGAGAATTTGAAGAGCTTATGTTATGAGCTGTGAGGAAAGGAGACTGACTGTGTAAGAATCAAAGTCAAAGGAGATGTTAAACCGTGAGACATTTTCAAGTGACACTCATAGAAGAAAAAATAGCTAGAAGCAGATGTAGAGGATCTTCGAATTTGGCTATAGCTTCTCTAGTGGAAGATGATTTAGTACAGAAAGTCTTATCTGAGCTTGCTAATATCATATGTACCACAAAAGATAGGACAAAAAGGAAGAAAGGAGCTAAAGATTCAGGAGAGGCAGTCATCAACAATGATGGCAAGGATTTACAGATCTTTAAAGATGACCTTGCAGATGATGGAGACAGTGCTTTTAGGTCAAAGTTAACACATGTAAAAAATACATGTGATGGAGCTGAGACCAATTTGTTGCTAGAAAAACTAAAACACTTCAAAACTACAGCTTTGTCACATAGTGAAGACAATGTGCATTCAGAGACTACATCTCCCAGCAGAAACACAGATAAAACATTGCAGAAAATCAGCAGTGGTCCAGAAGACTTCACAAATGATGACAATATTGCATTCTGATAGACCATCATTTGTCACTAAAATAACAGCTTTTGCAAGTAGTCTAGACAGCATGATGTCTGTAGATGAGAAGTGTCTCAGAGCTACGACTAAAACTAATTATGCAGAATTATGCTTAAACTCGAAATTATGCCAAGGAGATCTCCATATTTCTCATTATTGCTCAAGTGATAAAATTAAAATCTATAAATCTCCTAAATCTAAAACTAAAAAGAAAGTTGTACATTAGAATATTTTGGGCGGTATTCAAAACCTGTTTATCAATGAGGAACATGGACTGCTCCCTGAAGAGAAACAATTAATTGTTTTCACATGTACCTAATTATATTATGGAATCATGAACAATCATGCCTTAATGATTCTTTAATTAGTTAAGAGATGATACAGGCTCTAGAAGAGTTTGGCGTCGAAGTGATCACAGACATATGCAATGACATATACCATACAGGATACATCCAAATGAACTAAAAACATTAACTTTCATTGCATTGCCTAAAAAGAATGGTGCAGTTGAATGCAGTGATTTTAGGACAATAAGCCAAATGAGGCAGGTAACAAAAATTTTACTAAAAGCTATACAGGGTAGGATTGAGAATAAAATCAATACTGAATTAGATGAGCAACAATTTGGATTCAAGAAAAACAGTGGGACAAAAGAAGCCATATTCAGCATGAGAACATTGATTTAAAAGTACACAGAAGTAAACAAACCAATATATGCCTGCTTTATAGACTACACCAAAGCTTTCGATAGAATACACCATAACCAACTTATAGACTGCCTAAAGGATATAAATCTAGACGACGCAGACATACGACTAATATGTAATTTGTACTGGGAGCAAACAGCAATAATAAGATATAACAAGGAGAACTCTACACCCATGGACATAAAAAGAGGAGTAAGACAAGGATGCATCCTATCACCAAGCTTGTTCAATCTATACACTGAGCAAATCTTTAAAAACATCTCAGAGATACCAGGCCTAAACAATAATGGAAAGATAATCAATAGCCTGAGATATGCTGATGATACTGTTCTACTAGCAGAAAATCCTAAAGACCTACAACAATTGCTTAATGTGATAAACATAACAAGCAAAAAATATGGACTAGAAATGAATATCAAAAAGACTAAAACTATGATCATAAACAAAGAAAATTCTCAAGACCTACAATTAAATATCACAGTTGAGGGAATACATCTGGAGACAGTCCAGAGTTACAACTACCTGGGACATACTATAACCAATGATGGAAAATGCAAAACTGAAATAAACAAAAGAATAGGTATGGCAAAAAGTAATTTTAATGCCATGAAAAATATACTAACAACAAAACAAATATCAGCAGGGCTGAAACTAAGAATGGCAAAATGTTACATCTTCTCAATATTCCTGTATGGTGCAGAAACATGGACATTAGACAAGAAAACAGAACAGAAAATTGAAGCCTTTGAAAAGTGGATTTATAGAAGAATAGGTAGAATTGGATGGAAACAAAAGATAACAAACAATAAAGTTTTAGAACAACTGAAAATAAAAAGAGAACTACTAAATACAATTAAGACAAGACAAATGAAATTTTTGGGGCATGTTAAAAGACACAACAGCCTACTAAAAGTAATATTGGAAGGAAAAATAAAAGAGGCAGACCAAGACTAACATGGACGAGTAACATCAAAAGATGGTCAAGTCAATCTATGACAGCCTGCACCATCAGAGCAAGAAACAGAGTAGAATGGCGATCCATGGTAGCCAACCTTCGTTGCGGAGAAGGCACACGATGATGATGATGAATTAGTTAAGAAAAGACTAGAGATATTTAGATTAATGTTTGCAGCCAAATCTGTTCTAATCTTAAGAGATCAGTATCAAGATTTACTGTATATATTTTTTTTTAGTTTGACATTTTGAGAATGTATTCTTTTGCTTCATTCACCTAAAATTAAGTTATTTTTGAAAATTGCAACAAAGGTGTTGATATCTTATATAATTAATAATTTTATAACATGTTGAAAATGTCAATTTTATTGGGGTAGTGGCAGTCATTGTCTAAGAGAGCACACTGATCCTAGATATATTTTAAACTGTTGCCTAATAATGTGAAATTCTTATGTGTTAATATGTTTTTTATCTGCACTATTATCTTTATTCTTAAAACTATTTCCTGAAATTGTATTAATTTGTGAAACTATTGTTACTATTTGAAACCATTTTGAAATTGAAATATCTGTGAGATGTATAATTTGCATTATATATTTTTTTTTATATTGCATATTGAAGATACATTAACACTAGTGTATAATTTCTATGGATCTCTGTATAATTCATGCACTTTATTGCAGCTTAAAAAAATAAGCTTATGTGTGTTTTGTAAAATGTTTGGCTTATTCTGTACTCATTTTATGAATTAGTTAAAGAAAGTACTATCTAACTGCTGTTTGGACTAGTTCCTAGTTCAAGTCAAAATTAACTGTAAAAATTAACTGTCAAAATTATGTTTTCAACAATACCCATTTCTTGCAAAATAATACTGACCTTGTTTGAAACACTCCATAAACCATTCCCTTTTTGTCAAATAAATTAGTCTAACCTATAGAAACTGTTGACTTAACATCTCTCTCTTTCTCTCTCCCCTCTCTCTCACTACCATTCCTTCTCTTCCTCTTCTCCTCTGACCCTCCCATTGATGATGTTTTATGAAATGGTATATCAACCAGCCAGAGATGTTTGTATTGCACAAAATATATGTTTTAAGTGAATGTTATATTAGGCCATGTACCATTGTACTTCATGGTAAAAAAAATGTGGATGGATTCTGTATCAAACCAGCCATTTTTCCAATGGTCCAATGGTCATAGAGAAAGAGAATATGATACAGCGAAAGAAAAGGAAAGAAAAGAAAACAAAAAATAACATTTTTAAGGGCGCTGAAAAAATACAGTCAACTATGACTGACGGAGGCCACTACTACTGCTACTGCTGCTTACAAGAACTGGCAGGTCAACATTTATTTTTTTTTCCAAGATACTATGACATTTTGTTCTACATATGCATGATGTTTTAGAATTGAAAGATTTGAGCATAGTGGTAATCATATTAGCAGTTTTATTATCTTTCCACTGAATAATCTCTCTATTGTCTTTCTAACCCATCTCATCTGACATCATGTATCTTTTCCTGGTACCACATATTTTATATCTCTGCTGGAGACCTTTGATTTGCTAAAATGGTATCACAAGCTAATGTTTTTTTCTTTAGATAAATATATAAAATAATTAAAATAAGTATAATTATCCCAAAATATTCTATATATCTGACAGAAGTTATGCATGGTTGTTTGATGTCTGCCAATGACCAGAAAATGTCCCTGATCACAGCAAAAAATAAAAGGGGGACCAATTTCTTGAAAATTTGCAACACACCCCCCCCCCCCCCCCACACACACACACACAAGAAATGATGCATCTCACATATAATAGTAACAAATTTAAATCCTACATCACTAGAAACAAATCCAACATTCAGGGGTCATTAAAAGTAGTAATTAGGAAGGTACAGGTGGTGGGGGTAATGTTTGACCATGGCAAATGTCAAACTTTGAGGAATTTGTGTTTTGATGCGGTAATTTTTACAACAGCATTCTGATTGTAGTTTAGGATTGGTCATTTGCCCACTATCTCTTTTATTATGAAATTAATATTCCATCTGATCTGATCACTCCAAGTGCTTTTTGCGGACATTTAATTTTTGTGATGATAAGCTTCCTTTTATGTTTAGTCATAAAATTATCATGTACATTAAAGAAACTCTTGCCTTATCTATGTATTCTTTAACTTGATGAATACACAGGATCCTTGTTCCATAATCTAATGAAAAGTTGGGACAATAATTATCTGTACACTTATGGACAGAAATGAGCGTAATTTTATGGAATGAAAACAAACTTATTGCAAAGTCTGTGGTTTCCGGTTGGATCCAAAATGGAGGATTTGTTTTTCTCCCGTTTAGTATAGAACCATTGATCAGAGATCAACAAGCCACTATCGTACAAACGCTTTTGTTAATGAAACGTAGACCTGATACAGAATGTGTAAATTAGCAGTAGATAATAGTGATAGTATCTCTAATATCTTCAGTAATCTAGAAAAGACGATGGTCATATGTTGAGCATGTGATGAGGAGAGATAATAACCGAATAACAATGCAAGCCCTCATGTGGGAAACAACAGGTAAGAGGAAAAGAAGCCGACCTAGAGAGACACTGAGAAGAACATTGATCAGAGAGGCAAGAGTAGCAGGAATCGGCTCCCTCGATGAGATAGAGTTGCTTGCATAGAACAGACAAATGGCAAGATTTGATCAAATATCTTTAGAAGGATTGAAAACTTCTATAATAAAAATTAAGATAAGAGAAAGAGTATCTGGGTCTATGCCCTATGGGCAGGCTATGGCTCGAAAGGTCAATAGATAGATAATAGAAAGTCTGTGCTGATTTATATATAAGACTTCCTGAAATGGTTAGTTTCTAAACTTTTTTCTGTGCTTTGTTGCAAGTTACCTGAATCCAATAATTTGAGTCTGAGAGTTGACTGTTACCTTCCTTTAGTCTGTACTTTCTGGTTTAAATATTTCCAAAATGCCATACATATTGTACATTCTTAAATTTTGCAATATGTTGGATAATACCCTGTTAATCTCTATGTTTACTTACAGAATATAAAACCAGCAATACATAATTATGAACAAAAGTTTTCTCCCTATAGTTTGAACTATAATAATGTTATTTCTTTTCATGTAGGTACAAATTTGAATTATCAGATGATGTATGAAGATGAGTATGATGATACATATGACTCAAACATTATTGGTGCTGATGATGCTGATTCAGCTGATGAGTTGACTAATAAAACGTGAGTTTTGTTCTGTATTAACATCCCTCATCTAATGGATATATCTTTAGATAAACATTTTCTTGTAGCAAATGCAGAGAATGGCAGTAAGTTATGCAAGATGGCTTTAAAACTAGCGATAAAGTGAAGAAATTTTTTTTTTAATATTTGTTTTCTTTGGTGAGGGCCTTTGGCCATAACAAGGATTATGTCTATTTTACTGTGTTTTAAATCTTAACCCTAGATTACTTTACTTATCTCTGACTCACATTTTTACAAGATGGTAGTAAGAATTACTACCACTTAATTGTTACATTTGAGTTTGGAAAATAAGATTTTCTTTCAACTTTTGCTACACAGCTGTGTGTTTACCATAACAGAGACAAGGGAGTTGGATGCTGTAATCATTTCATGACTTACATTCGGTTTATGGCTTGAAATTTGACCACATTGCTCTGTGCATAATGTATTTTTTCATTATATAACATGTTTAACTTACTTTTGACTAATTTCAAAGAAATCGGAATTACTTCACTATTTTTGTAGCAATGCACTAATCCCTTACAGAATCTCATTCAACAATAATTATGTTATAAATACTAATTTTAAAAATATATTTCTGAATTAAGGGCACAGAAAACAGACTGTATAAATAATATAATTAATTTACTGGTAATCTGAAATTTTACACGTCGTAGTGAAAGATTAGCTTTACAGGAAAGAAAAGTACTGTGTCACCATTCACCTTGTGTCATCATTCTGTGTATGGAGTACACCGTGAACTCTGACACGCCAGTAGTGGATCCAAAAATGTTGTAGAAAAAGGACATCGAAATTCCTTGCTACAATTGCATTTCTAATAAGAAAAAACTCAGAGAGAAGAATCAGAATTAATAATTTATTATACCATTCATTCTGTGAAGTTACACCATTGACCAAGCTCATTTAGGTTAAGAAAAAAAAAATTTTTAAACTAGTCTCCACAGATCTTGATCCGTATCGGTAAAAAGTTAATATGACCTACACATTTAATTATGATTATGACAAAACTATGCAGTTAAGATAATTATAATATTAATTAAACAGAAGGTAGCAATTTATTTACACTTCAAATGGTGTCTCTGTAACCTGTAGTTATGTTTTTTAAAGCATTAATTGTTTTTGCAATAAGACTATAAAAATCCTGTTAAGTATGACATGTTGACATTGATACTTCCACTGCGTTGATGGCATTTTTTGCATGAGGCGTTCGAACTTGACTCTTTGTTATGTTTCATAATGTGAGATCATCACATTCTGCAGGCTGGATCCTTGTCTGATACTACCACTGCAATTTGGCATGGTAGGCATACTTGCTATCTTCCTTCTTGATACTTTGTATAGATATTGTTATATTGGTTCATTCCACATGGCAGGTCTTTTACATCTTCGTAGTTTTCCTGCATTTCCACCTTTGTCAGAATGCTAGGAAAAATGTATTTTTAAGTGTTTGGAGACGTTCAAAGCTCTTTCTTTTTGTTCTCATAGAAAACAGGTCTTGAATTTTGGAGTGGGCTAGTTAATTGGGCATGTGGAGAAATTCTTCGCACTAAGTGTCAGAAATTAATACTTTTTTTTGTCATTTTTAAAATGTTTTTAAACAAAAATAAGGAAAAAGGTACTAAAAGACTTTACAGCATCTTTTTTTTAACTGCTGAAATATACTTTCATGAAGAGAATAATACTGATATTTGTATAGTTCACAATGACAGCAATATTTGTATCAGATAGTCAATAATATACACAATTATTGAAAAAGGTCATAATAATAGCCACTGGAACTGGGGATTCAAGATAATAAAAGATGGATTGTAGGAACCATCATAACCGATGCTATAGTTAGACATACAAGTATTACAAACATTTTAATTCACAGAAAAATTGTTGAGAGATCAGATAAAATGAGTGATTGATAGCAGGAGTAGTAGAGTTTAATTGAAGCAACTAAAAATAAAGTGGAGATATTTCTATGATTTGCTGTTACTGGGATAGGAGTATGTGTTAAGTTTCACTTATTGCGATCATATATTTTTGGAGAAAAGATGTAGCTCACTGTTTTTTCCCATGTCTTTCTTACTCACATTGAACAAAGGTTGTGAAACAAGAACAAAAGCAAACATTTAACATGATTTTATTTTTAAAATTTTATTAATAACACATTTTTGTTAGATGCAACTGACGAACAAAACACATAGCATTTTGTTTTATGACAATAATTATAAAATGACACTGAAAAATTTTTATTGGACTCGTAAATTAATGTATAACTTTTAAAAGCTCTCCCACATCGGTCCTCTTTAGAGGACCTTCACAGTCAGTGAAATTGAATACAAACAATCAGATGGACCAGACACAACAAACCTATTGAAATAAAACATTCTGAATTACTTGGAAAGTGATAGAAGTGACACAGAGTGGTAAAAAAAGTGGTACAGAAAAATAGTAAAATTAATGTGTACCATCATTAGATTTATTCATTGTGTATAGAGAAATTATTCTAAGATGCCATCATAATGTAAACAATCTTAGGTATACTGATGACACAGTTATAATCACTATGAGTGAAATTTGTAATAGAAAAGACTAACATTTTAGTAAAGTAAATCAAGTCTCAACAGCAGAAATACAAGTAATAGTTACAACAAAGAAAAGGGCAAATCGTGAATGCATAATTAAAGTAAATAAAACAGAATTTTTAAAACCTATGGATTAAAAAAGTACCTGGGAAAAACTTTTAAGTGACATGAAATATTATATACTAGTGGTTTGGAGCAACAATTTCTGTCAATGGAAATAAGACGAAGAGATTTTCAGTTATGTGTACAGTCAGTTTAGACTTTTGGAAGTAAATCCAGGACAATCAAAAAACAGACAAGATCTAAGAACACTGTTGGAGGCTAGACAAAAACATGGTTTTTGGTCCGTCCCAAGATGACAGTCTGTTTTCGCCAGTTCATTATCAAGGACGTGTAATTTTATTTATGTGTACTTCTAAATGAAGAAAATAAAAAGCTCACGGTGTATCCACATGCCGAAGAGCTGACTGGTTGAAATTGTCCAGTCTATAACGTGGAAATGGGTTCTGGACCCTGTGACTGAGTGCACATGAGCCTAGACCATCTACAGCATCAACTTTCAGCGACAAAATCAACAAAGATGACAGTAAGTATTCAGATGAAGCCTAAACGACAACATCGAAGAAGGACAAGAAGAAAAGGTAAACATGCTGGTATGTGTAAATGGTCAAAATGCGAGAAGCTAGGCCTAAAGTATGTGCACGTTACATACTGGAACTGTGTTTCCATAAATCAATGATGACCCATTCTTGATAATCTACTGTACGGTGCTCATATAATGATTTTACAAGAAACAGTTCTTGGTGATAGGACAGTTAGTGCCCCCGGATTTCACTGTTTCTACAAAAGATGACACCTTGGACTGGCCATCCTTGTGTGAAATAACATAGAGATAGCTGAGGTTGATATGTCTACGTGGGACAATGAAGAATTGCAGGTGCATGCTGTTAGGGTGCAAACCTCAGTTCCTTTCGTGGTTGTAAATGTGTATACCTGTAATTGGAAGGTGTACACACAACAATGGCAGAATCTCTTTTCTGTGAGACTTTAATGCTAGAGGCAACCAGTGGGGTAACCACTATCCAGCAGAGAAGACCTAGAGAACGCACTGGTGTCGGCCGATTCAGTGTGCTTGAATGATGGAAGGGCAACTAGAATGGCCACTCGAACAGGGGACTCTGATAGTGTCATAGACCTGGCACTGCTGTCTTCCACCTTCGCACCGGTTTGCAAGTGGAGTGTACTGGGATTCCACAGAAGTGATCCCTATCCATGTGTCATCCTGATTGAGAAGGGCACAAATAGAAGCTAGAAAAGCAAGCTCAGCACATTCTACTATGAGAACACACATCAGGACGTCATTAGGAAAATGACAGGAAACAGGACACCCCTCGCAAGAGGCATGAGAGATGGACACAGCCACCCTGGTGGAACATATAAGTCGAGGTAGCATGGCAGAACAAGAGACAAACAGCCAAGACATGGCAGAAAGCCAGAAAGAATGGAAGAAAACAACCTGAGCTCTTGAAGCATCTGAAAGAAAAGTCGACCATAAAAGGATGCACATTAAGCTATGTGCTAAGTAAGCTAAGGATGCTAAGTTTATGCAAAAAAGTGTTCTCAGAAAAATCAGTAGCCACAATCTGGCACCTTCATCAGAGCATGAATGGCACAACACAACACCAGACTTCCAGAGCACAAGCCAGATATGGCACAAATCTGATGAGACCAAAGGAAAGGCCCTGCTTGGCTGCTACATTAAGCATACTGACCAAAGAAATGAGGCTGTAAGAATGACGATACTGGGGTATCTTTCAGAATTGTGTGAGGATGTAGTACTGAGAGAAGATAGCACAATCACAACCAATACCACTTGCACAACACTTTAAAGGTCACACAACACTGCTCCTGATACAGATGATTGACATAGTCGATTTAGCTCTCAGTGACTTGAACAGACTGGCCAAAGAGTTTAATGCCAGCATTCAGAGTGGCCAGATTAAGGAGTGGCTACACAGCTACTTACTACTGCAACCGAAGCCAAACAAGGACCATTCTCAGATCAGTGCCTACAGAATCAGCATGATGCATAACACTGCGGGCAAACTACTGGAGAAAATAGTTCCCAAGTACTCACCTGTCAGGGAGCGGCAACAGCTCAGTGGTTAGTGAACTGGACTACAAAGGACAAGAGGTAGGGTTTGATCCCAACTGACGGCTTCTGGCTCACCCAGCCTTTAATGGGTACCAGATTTTTTTCTAGGAAAGTAAATCGGCAGAGGCGTAATACCGACCCCATTACCTCAAAAATCATGTGCCGAGTGTCTGTAAAATTTATGGTCTCTAACACCATATTTACTTTATCTTTCTTTGACTTGTTCATGTTTGTGAAGTTTTTTCGGCTTATTTTTTTACAGTATGGGATAGCCAGTCCCATGCCTAACCCTCCTTTCTCGCCTCTTACGAACATGCCTGGTAGGGTACAGCGCCGCTATTCTTTACTTCCCTTTCGGGCCCCGGCAGCGCACGGGCGAAAACTAGGAGAAATACCTCTACTAGACGTACAATCTTATATATATCTGGGCAGTAATATAGATAAAGAGGGAGGAACAGAAAACGATACCAAAATAAGGATATCAAAAGCAAGAGGAGCTTTCATTGCACTGGGAAACATATGGAAATCCAAAGAAATTAGGCTAAATACAAAAATACAAATTTTCAACTCCAATGTTAAGTCGGTTCTATTATATGGCTGTGAAACATGGAGAATAACAAAATTGACAATCACGAAGGTACAGACGTTCATTAATGGATGCTTGCGCAGAATAAAGGGATGGAAATGGCAGGACAAAGTCGCAAACGTGGAATTATGGAAATGTACCGGTCAAATACCAGTGGATAAAGAAATACAGCGAAGACGATGGCGATGGATAGGACACACACTACGGAAACCAACTGAGAGTATTACACAACAGGCCCTTTTTTGGAATCCCCAGGGGAAAAGACAAAGAGGAAGACCAAGGAATTCTTGGAGAAGACAGATTGAAGCAGAGATGAAGATGATGGGGAAGACATGGAATGATCTTAAAAGAATTGCAAAAAACAGAACGACTTGGAAAGTGTTTGTTGAAGACCTATGCTCCACTGGGAGCTAAAAGGTAGAAGAACACCATATTCCCTATGCGCCACTTGGCATGACTGGGGACTTTATTTTTTTTTTTACTCACCTGTCACCTTGAACAGATACGCGAATTCCCACCCACACTCGGAGGTTGTAGATATAACAAAGAGGCATGACTCTATGTGACAGTCTTCGCCTATAACATCTTCTAAGGCTTCCACAGATGAGAGGAGACATGTGCTGCTGCTATAGGTCTGGTGGATGCTTACAACAAAGTACCATTTGAATACCTCATGCACATGCTCCTCAAACTGGCCGTGCACCCCTTCCTCATTAGATGGATCGCTGCAGCACTGTTTCAGAAGAAGGTGATACTCAGATGTGGAAGTTGGTCCAATGGATGGAGCCAACATCCATTTTTCCAGGGCTGCCACAAGACTCACCATTGTCACCAGCTCTATTTAACGTGTACACAATAATGATCACGGAACAACAACTGGATGGGTGGGGAAGAACTATGACTTTTGCTGATGATATTCTGGCATATCGACAGGGAAGAGACAGATGGGAAATCGCCTCCACAATGCAAGACGAACTTGATCGCATTTCTTCCTGGTGTGGGGTTTCATGTGCCTTAGTTAATCCTAATAAAGCATCAATTGCATGGTTCTCCCTTAACAATAATATCGTTAACACGGACACACCTGTAGTATGAATGGGAGCTGATGAGGTGACCAGGGACAAGTTGATGACATACCTCGGAGTTAAGTTTGATCGCAATTTTGAGTTTTAAGTTTGATTAGTTTTAGCCCTGGTGTTATTTGTTTTGATGTTAGTATGTTCTTCATGACATTAAAATTACTTTTTGCCATTCCTATTCTTTTGTTTATTTCAGTTGTACATTTTCCATCACTGGTTATAGTATGTCCAAGGTAGTTGTAGTTCTGAACTGTCTCCAGTTCTATTCCTTCAATTTTGATATCCATTTGTGGGTTTTGAGTATTTTCTTTGTTTATGGTCATAGTTTTAGTCTTTTTGATATTCATATCTACTCCATATTTTTTGCTTGTCATGTTTATTTCATTAAGTAATTGTTGTAGATCTTTAAGATTTTCTGCTAGTAGTACAGTATCAGCAGGTTATCGATTATCTTTCCATTAATTTGTAGGCCTGGCATCTCTGATGTTTTTAAAGATTTGCTCAGCGTATAGATTGAACAAGCTTGGTGATAGGATGCATCCCTGTCTTACTCCTCTTTTTATATCAATGGGTGTAGAGTTCTCTTTGTTATATTTTATTATTGCTGTTTACTCCCAGTATTGATTACATATTAGTCGTATGTCCATGTCTTCTAGATGTATCTCTTTTAGGCAGTCCTTAAGTTGTTTGTGGTGTACTCAGCATATATTCGTTCGTTTACTTCTGTGTACTTTTAAATCAATGTTCTTCCACTGTTTTTCCTGAATCCAAATTGTTGCTCATCTAATTCAGTATTGATTTTATTCTGAACCCTTCCCAGTATAACTTTTAGTAAATTTTTTGTCACCTGGCTCATTAGGCTTATTGTTCTAAAATCACTGCATTCAACTGCACCATTCTTTTTAGGTAATGCAATGAAAGTTGATGTTTTTAGTTCGTTTGATATGTATACTGTATGGTATATGTCTTTGCATATGTCTGTGATCACTTCAATTTCCCAAAATCTTCTAGTGCCTGTATCATCTCTATCTGTGTATTGTCAGGTCCTGCTGCTTTTCCCTTTTTCATTGTTTTTATAGCTTTTTCTACTTCAGATTTCAGGATTTTTAAGTTGTATGTACATTTTATAAATGACTTTTTGTCCCTTTTGTCATGAAATAATTCTTTTATATATTCCTGCCATCTATCTATTTTTGTCTGTTATCTTCTTCCCTATATATTCTTCCTTATATCTATCTTTGTTGTCTGTTAGCTTCTTCCTTTGACATTGCAAAAGAATTAAAATCCATAATTGCTTAATCAATTTATATTGATGTCAAGATGCAGAGTCTTCTGTTTCAAACTGCATCAGATGAATGGGATGCGGGTGGTTAAGAAAATCCTGGAAAATGTTCAGCCCATCTGGCTATTTTTGTTAGCACTAGAAGTTAGTAAAGTGCCAACTTTTCCTCAGAATAGGTCAGCTATTTGATGATATGGAGACTTTTCGTTGTTTCTGTGTTTTATATAATACTTTGCTATGTCCAGTTTTGGAAGCTAATTCTGATTCAATTGCCAGATTATCTATATAAGTTCTTTTATCATGTCTTGTGGATTTTTTCATCCTATTATCAAAGTCTTTATATATTGCTTTGGCTAGTAGTTAATCTTAGTCAGTTTTGATATTTAACAAGGCTAGTTTGGCTTCACTCTTATTTTGGATATGCTTCTGTGTGATATCTGATATCCAGCTTTTCTTTCAGTTTCTTTAAATCCAGCACTTAATTCAGCTGATGTCAATATTGCTGTGTTGTGAATATCTCATAGTTCATAAATTCATCCGCTGCACTCAAAGCTTCAAGACGATTGCTGAGTTCTAGATTAAATTGTCTTTGATATCTTCATATATTAATTTGTTACTACCTATATTCCTCAAAACATGCTTTTTGTAGAGTCTTTTCAGTTTAAATTTAATCTTTCCAACACATAGATTATGGTCACTATTGACATCAGCTCCTCTATATGCCCTCACATCAATCAATGAATATTTTTAATTGCCTTATGATACATGGGTGTTCTATTTGATTTCTAGTTTTATCATCTCGAGATACCCATGTATCTTATATATCTCCTCATGTGGAAATAATGTTCCACCAAAATATATTAGTTGCTAAAAAGCTGAAAGACAAATTTGATGAAACAAAACCCTTAGTGACTTTGAAAAATAATTAACAACAAGCTACTATTGCTTATTGGGAATGTTTCAACAAATAAAACAGGGTGTTAGACAAGGTTGTGTGCTGTCACCAGATTTGTTTAATATTTATAGTGAGATATTATTTTAAGATCCATAAGGGGCATGCCTGGAATAACAATTGGAGGTCATAATATAAATAATCTAAGGTATGCTGATGATACAGTATTAATCGCTAAGAGTGAAAATGAGTTACAAGAAATCTTGGACATTATAGTGAAGGAAAGCAAAAATAAAGGACTCAGCCTTAATAGCAAAAAGACAGAGGTAATGGTAACAACAAAGAAAAAAACATCACCTCAGTGCAAAATAAAGACAAGTGGAACAATATTAAAACAGGTAAATGAATTTAAATATTTGGGAACTTTGTTAACCTCAGACGGAAGATGTACAAAAGAGGTGAGATGTAAAATGGCTCAGGCAAAAGCAGCTTTCCAAAAAATGAGGAAAATACTATACAATCCATTTTTGATAATAGAAACAAGAAAAAGAGTTCTTAAATGTTACGTAGAGCCAGTCTTAACATATGGATGCGAGTCATGGACAATAGGACAACAGACAAGAAAATCACTGGAGTCTGTAGAAATGTGGTTTTACAGAAGAATGTTGAGAATACCATGGACAGCTAAGAAGAGTAATGAAGAGGTTCTGAGAGAGGTCAAAGCAAAAGAGAGCTAATTGCCAATATTAGGAAGAGACAATCATAATTTTTTGGCCATGTAATGAGAAGAGAACAACTGGAATATATTTTAAGAACTGGAAAAATTGAGGGACGAAGAGATAGAGGGAAGCAAAGAGAAAAAATAACAGACAGCTTAAGAGAATGGCTTGGCAGAAGGTCAACAAAAAAAATGATAAATAGGTGTTAGTGACCATGAATTTTACAGACCTTCGGCATATGATTTTTAGGGTAATGTGGTCGGTATTACGCCCGTGCCGCTTTACTTTCCCAGAAAAAAATCTGGTACCCATTAAAGGCTGGGTGAACCCGGAAGCCGTCGGTTGGAATCGAACCCTACCTCTTGTCCTTTCTAGTCCAGTTCACTAACCACTGAGCTATCACGGCTCCCCTTCTGTGTTATTGCCTGCCCTGAAACCAGCTTGTTCGTTGCATAGGGTATTAGAGGTTTCCAGATACCAGTATAGTCTGCTATTGACCGTACTCTCAGCTATTTTACCTATGCATGATGTTAGGGATAGGGGACGATAGCTTCTGGGGTCATCTGGAGGCTTGTTCTTTTTGAGCAGTGGTACTATATAGGCATTTCTCCATGTCTTGGGAATTTTGCTTTCTTTCCATGACTTGTTAATCAGTCTGAGTAATGTTTATTTACCTGACTTGCCGAGATGTTTTACCATCTCATTGTGTATCTTGTCAGACCCTGGGGATTTTCTACATTTTAATTTTCTTAATGCCTTTCCTAGTTCCCTCATGTTAAAATCTTCTTCAAATATTGCAACATTTATTGTTGGAGCTCTTTAATTTAATTTTAAATTACGTAGATGGGTTTTATCGCTATCTGTAAGTTTGCTCGCTCTGGTGACTGAGGCAAAGTAACTATTAAACTTTTTAACTATACTTTTTTTTTGAGCTGATGGTTTCATTATTAAATTTGATTGGTTTAGGGTTTGGTTCTCTTTTATCACCAGACAAATGTTGCATAAGTCTCCAGGCTTTATTTCGTTCATGTCGCAGATCAAGTTTATTGCATGTTTCTTGCCATTTCTCTTTCTTTGCTTTTTTAGTAACTAGTTTGATCTTAGCACTAGCCTTGTTATAGCTTATTTTATTATTTAAAGTTGGGTTCTGCTCAAGTATTGTTCTGGCTTTCTTTCTTTCTGATACTGCTGTCTCCAGTTCTGTGTTCCAAAATGGTCGATATTGTGTTCTACATCCTTTAGGTATAGTTTGTTCTGCAGTGTTGAGTATTATTTGTGAACATCTTGTTTAATTTTTCCATGCTGTTGTCTGTCAGATTGTTCAGGAATTTGTAGGATTTTTCTTGATATAGCTTCCAGTCAGCTTTCTTGAACTTCCATCTCGTTCTCTGTTTTGTTTGGATTTTTGTTGTTTTTGTGTCTACTATGGTGACTATGGGGAGCCGCGATAGCTCAATGGTTAGTGAACTGGACTACAAAGGACAAGAGGTAGGGTTCAATCCCAACTGACGGCTTCCGGGTTCACCCAGCCTTTAATGGGTACCAGATTTTTTTCTGGAAAAGTAAAGCGGCACGGGTGTAATACCGACCACAATACCCCAAAAATCATGTGCTGAAGGTCTGTAAAATTTATGGTCATAACACCATATTCCCTATACGCCACTTGGTGTGACGGGGGTACTTTACTTACTTTTTTTGTTTATGGTGACAATGGGTCTGTGATCACTACCTATGTCATCAATAACTTCAATGTGGCAGTAACTTATGAGATCAGCAGAGCAAATGGTCAGATCGGGTCTACTAAGGGAGAGATGAGCTCTATGTAGGAGAGTTGGTATTGATTCTGTGTCCTGCATAATTGTAACATTAGTTGATTGGCAAAGATCTTCTATGTATTTTCCTGTGGGATTTGAGTTAGAATATCCCCATTGTGTTGAATGTCCATTAAAATCTCCAGCCAAGATAGTTCTATGGTAGTTGACTTGATCAAGTTCTGTTATGTTACAATTTGTGCCTGGTGGATTGTAAACATTATAAATATTATATTTGTGGATGCAAACCAAATTGTGGCTTTCTGAACATCTGTTAGTTCTGCATTATTTAGTGATGCTACATCTCCCTGTATATTGTTTTTGATGTAGGTGATTATACACCTGCAGTTGTTGGTAGACTTACATGGATAGCTGGTGTAACCTGCTATATGTGTGTCTATGTTCTTGTGTAGTGTTTCCTGCAGTAGGGCAATATGGATCTGGTATTTGTACATGGTTTTGGTTAGCTCTGTTTTCTTGTTTTTGAGGCCTGAAATATTAAGTTGTAGTATGTTTAATTTATTTGTTTTTCCACTCTGACCAATCTTCATGCTCTTTCTTCCATTAAAATATTTATATATTGAAGCTTGTTGGATCCGAGGTTTCTGGTTTTTGTATGAGTTGTTTGAGTTTCTTCCAGTAGCTAATTTATCGTGCAGTCCAGCCTGGTCGTTCATTTTTTGGCACGGGCCTTGTTGACCGAGGCGGCGTCCAAGCTCGTATTGGTTTATAATTTTGATGTACATGGCATTGTTAAAACTGGGGACCTGTGGACTATCTTCCTACCCCAGGGTGAAGGTTTTGCAAATCCTCGCCTCAATTCCATCCATGGCATGTATTGTGTCTCTGTCTCTGCTGACATATCATCCATCCGTTTGTTCACTTTCTAGGCCCTGTATGCAAGCAGGATTCACAACAGCCCATTCCTCGGCACCTACTGTCACTGGCACTTACTCCGTTCGTTCAGGTGTATCACATGAGAGCCAAATGTATCGACAGAGGATCGTCACATCCTGGGTCACTTGTGTCTATGCGATGTACTACAGGACTTAAAAAGAAACATGATGGACTTCTAGTCAGTGCTAGAGTCATTTGTCTTCAAGTATGCCAGTTGATGGTCTCGAGGCAGTTTTGCTGAAGCTCTCACCCTGTCCACAGGGGGCTCCTATAGAAATAGTAATAAGATAGAAGACAAGACACTCATTCAAGGGAGAGTGAGGGTGATTAAATGAGGGCACATGTCGATGTGCTCTAGCCCTGCATATATAGGGGCTCACCTCCTCACGGCCCAGTTATACCGCTGGGAGCTCGGTCACACCCAAGACCAACTTTGCGATAACAGGGGGACCACGTGTAGGTGTGACCTTGGACACAGTAGCCCAGTGTAGTTGAATTTAGTCCATCAAAACCGGAGAGGATTTTGTCAAAACAGAGAGGTTTTGTATTCTGATATCCACTGAGCCTGGTAGATGAGAGGCTGTGAATGCTTCAAATACCTTTTGGTGATGTCAAGAGCGGACATTACCCACCCTTCCCAAAGATAGGGAGTGACGTTACTACCATTGAGAAAAATGTTTTTTTTCTAGAACCGTAACCATTATAATTGATAAAATATAATAGAAAAACATCACAAATGATAATTTAGAGTAACTCAATATGTTGTATAACCATTATGGATAGTTTGTTGAATTAAATTGATCCGCATGGGATTTTGTGCCCGGAAAATTATAAATTAGCAGAAGGGGAAAAAAAGGATATATAAAATGTCATTCTGGACAGATAACCTAATTAATGCCGGCAAACAGTTGTGTGAATACTTATATTAATATTTTATAGTTTCTGTGAATCTGACTGGACCTGGACACAATATTGTCACATCATGATAGTCAGAATTCTTTCAAATTTCGAGTTATGTTTAAATTAGTGCTTTATTATTTTTTAGCCCCCATTTTTTAAATAATATCCAGTAAATTAATTATTAAACATGAAAAATACAGTCCTAATGTCAGAAGTGAGTGATGTGACTAACAATCAATATGGCTGGCATCTTGCTTTCTTAGTGAAGATGCTCTTCTTGCTTAAATTAAAATTATTATTTGAACACAAATTAATAGGCAGATCACATTCAAATTTTGTATAAGTAAAAAGTAAAGTACCCCCGTCACGCCAAGTGGCGTATAGGGAAATATGGTGTTAGTGACCCTATATTTTGCAGATCTTCAGCACATGATTTTTGGGGTAATGTGGTCGGTATTACACCCGTGCTTTACTTTCCCAGAAAAAAAATCTGGTACGCATTTAAGGCTGGGTGAACCCGGAAGCCCTCAGTTGGGATCGAACCCTACCCCTTGTCCTTTGTAGTCCAGTTCACTAACCACTGAGCTATCGTGGCTCTCAAATTTTGTATAAAATTGTATTGGGCAACTGTTTAAATGGATGCTAAGTTCAAAAATTCAATTTTTTAAAACTCTGCACGAATATAAAAATGTTTTTTAAATGCACACCTACATTCAATCACCAATATCTTGAAAACTACCATGCAATGATGATTACATAAAAAATGCTTTCACCTTATGGAAAACCAGTGAGTGGGATACCATGGTGTATATTGTTGTATGTTTGGCTTTGCCCATTTCTTGTAACATGATCCTTTCAATATTAGACTAAGTCTTATAGGTTATATTAGTTCACAATTGCCATCCAAACAAATATAAAAATGAAAACTATTTTGGGCTGGAGCCTATGTGCATGGCCAGCAAATTATATTGCAATGTTATTTTCCTGACCTTTCACCTGAAGTATATATATATATGTATATATATGTGTGTGTATATATATATATATATATATATATATATATATATATATATATAGTAATACTAATCATTTGATATCTCCTGTTAAATTCATTAAAATGCTAGTCCCTTCAACTGTTTTCAGTTACTTCCTGTCAATGTAGGAAAAAAATCTGTTTAGACTTTTTGCTACTTCCAGAAGCAGCCAGTATACAATTTTTGAAAAGTTTTATGACCAGATAATTTTAAGAATAAAAAAATTAAGTGAAGTTTTACAAAACATGATCTTTACTTATATCAATTGGACATACGGTTCATATTAAAAAGACACATAACATTCATATTAAATACAAGTAACTTGTATAATATGGAACATTTTCTCACATAATTTTTTAAAGAAAAGGATAATTAACAAAAACAAATTTAGTGAGAACATTACAATCTTGTTTGCTCTATTCTTGTATGACATAACAATATTGGCATCTTTCATGTCCTGGGGTATATCTTCCTTTCTCCAACATTGGACAAATAATTTGTAAAAATAGGACAGAAGTGTTTCAAGATTTTCCTTTGTATTTTTGCAAGGTAATTGTCATTTTCAGAGTTTTAACACTTAAGAGGTCATGGATGACATCATAAGGTTCCTTCTTAGTGGGTTATCAGTACACTCAGTACTGGGTATTTTGGGACTAGCTGGTCTGTCCTTGGAGTAAACTTTAGAATAATATTTGGAGTCTGGGTGATCTAGGGGTAATACATTGGCCTTGGGATAGGAAGGTCTTGGGTTTGATTCCAAACACAGGCGGTGGATTTTTTTAAAAAATTGAACCCCTGGTTTCTTCATGGCTTTACCCTCCCTCTGTCTCTGGGTAGTGAGATCTGATGTCTAGCCCTCTTGGAAAATGGTGAAAAACAGGAGGTCGTGTGTGCACTTACTCACGTTAAAGAACCCTTGGCAGTTTACAATTGAAAAGAGTAGTCAAAATGGCTGCTGTCCTGGCAAAATTTGTTATGCAAATCTACCTATTCATGCTGAAGACGGCTGTGCAGATATTGCGGCTAAGCCATAAACTAGGGACACACATATCCTTGTTCACTTAATGGGTGAATGTTAAGAAGAACATTTGAACTATCTTTATAACTGTTTGATCTTGTCACTGATAGATATGCTGTTGCAACTTTTAAAGAGCTGTTTGGGCCTAGAACAACTGTTATGCTATTCTACGTTGTTCTAAAGTCTCCTGACTTTTTATCATTTATAGAGAATTCACTCAGGGGTGCTTAACAGACACTTTTGTATTACTAGGATGTTTAATTTACAACCTTATTTACCCTAGATTACGATACCATCGTAAAAATTACCGCTTAAAAATACAAATTCTTCAAAATGTGACAGTTTGCTGTGGTCAAACTGCCCTCCCATGTAGCTTCCTGGCGGACTTAAGGTGTCCGTATTGATAGACAATGTAACACATCTGGTCCAAGTGGTTAAGTTCAGGTCATAAATCAACCTGGGACAGGAAATCTGAGTCCCCGTGTCTCTTCTAGTGTAAACACACAAAACTCATGGGCCTCAGTAGCCTAGTTGGTAAAACCGCCCAACTGGGCTACTGATGTTCGGACAACCCATGTTGGATTCCAGCTGGAAGCAGAGTGAGTTGTACTCGTGGTTGAAAAAAAAACAAATAACTGCACGGTCGACCCAGCCGCTGGCAGAAATGGGTACCAGAGTAGTACTCTGGGAAGTTGAATGCCACCACGCATCGTGAGTTTCAATGCTTGAAGCGACACTATCCAGATGTGTCAGAGCACTTTTGGATAGGCGGCCGAGCACATATGGGTGAAAACTCGCGTGCTAAGACGCCGAATCAAGTCTTGTACTTTACCTTACCTTTATACACAGCTATGTGTCAAGAAAATATTTTTAGTGCTCCGAATGTTATGATTAAGTGGTAGTAATTTTTACTATGGTATCATAAATATGTGAGTCATAGACAGGTATCGTAATCTAGGGTTAATCAAATTTACTGTTTGTAAGAATTTTTAAATTTTATTTTATCATGTGATTACCATTTAATGCTTTATTTCATTTATATTTTTAAAATGTTTATATATTTTTATGTTATACACATCAGATTAAACAATTTGTTTAGCCAAAGCTCTAATATTTACACATTAAAAAAAAAATTAGTGCACTTTTAGAAATGAGTCTGTCATTTCAGTTTTGTGAATTTTTTTTATGCTCTTGTTTTTTTGTTTTTTTGTTTTTTTTTTTTTATTTTTATATGCTTTCAATATGTTTCTTTGTTGTTTTTTTTTACAGTTTTTTTTTTTCATTTCTCCATTTTGTTTTCATATTTTAATTATTATTAACTTTTTTTGTGGATATGGCTTTTAAACTTGTTATGACAGGATGTTACCAAGAGTTATAATGGACTTGGAAAAAAAGAAAGCTAAAGATGAAGGGAGAATAAATAATACTAGATTTGAAGAAAGTGAATCAGAAGACAGCGATAATGATGACAACAAGGTAATGTCCATATTATTTACTTTATTTACTACTTTTATAAAGATGAACGATCATTCATATATTCTTAACCGGCCGTATGCTCAAAAAAAAGGGTGAGAAGATAAAGATTTTGATGCTGTTTGTGACTGACATAGTCTATAAAATGGCAGAACAAAGTAACTAAATGTAACATCTTGCAATGAGCTAAACTCCCATCCATCATGGCAACTTTTAGTAGTCAGAGATTAAGGTGGCAGGGCCACGTGAGAAGAATGGAAAATAATAATATTCCCAACCAATTATTGTATGACGAACTTAAAGATGGAAAGAGACCAAAGGGCAGACCAGAGTTGAGATATAAGGATGTTTGTATGGCTTCTTTGAGTGAATTCTCTCTCAGGGGAAGAAAGTGGGAAAGTCAGACATCAGTTACATGGAGTACAAAAATGAAAAATGGCACAACATCCTTCGAGGAAATGATTATGTCAAAGTCAGAGGACAAGAGACAGAATGGAAATGAGGCCAGGCTCCACAAATGCTTCTTCTTCGTTGGTTTTATCCATCTATTTAATATTGGTAGATTTAGCCACAAGAGTAAAACAGTATCCAGCATAAGAAACTAATATATTACCTATACTATTGACTAATAATGATTGCCTGCTTCCAACTGTCCATCAAAACACCAAAGGCCATACGATACGGTATGATATGATGTATTCTGTCGACCATATAACCTATAAAGATAATATCTATCTATCTTTTGTTCACCTGAAGTTTTGTCTATATCTGCAATGTTGTTTCCTGTAAAAATTCTACGGTCTTTTGTAATTCTTGCAGTGGCCCATATATCTATGATAACTTGTTCACATCTATTCATGTTATGAAAGGCATCCTGATTTGGTGCTTGTGGTCCTCTGATTGATTTGATTATCTGTTTCTTATGATGGTATGTAACAGGTGCATCTGGTTGTGTGCCTGTTGCACCTTCCTTTGCCAACTGATCCACTTTCTCATTTCCTGGTATTCCACAGTGAGATGGGATCCACTGCAGGGAAACCCTGTGGTGCTTGCTGAGTTCAGTCAATAAGGTCTGCAGATGTGGCAATTTTCTGGATTGTAGTGCCTGGAGATAAAGATGATAAACATCAAGTTACTTAAACACAAATACCTTATTGGTTTTGATGGAAATAATAATAGTTCTCACTCTTCTTGGCCTCAACCCTTGTCATTTGATGCTGTTTGGAGTTTCCTTGATGTTGCCATTCCATCATACCTCACATTGTATGGAACCACTAAGATACTCTCCCTTGAGCAAACCATTTTATTTGTTGTTTCTGTAAATAGTACAGTGTGTAGTAGATTTGTTCTATGATGATTTTTTTTTCTCTTATGGTCTCATTTCTGATTTTTTTTTTCTGGTCACTGCATCTATTTTCTCAAACATTTTGTTTCTGTGATGACAAATTTCTGCTTCTGACTTTTTTTGAATGGGTATTTTTTACACCATTAGCTTAAGGTGGGTTTGGAAATTAGGGAACAAACAAAAATTCAAAATGATGGGATCTGTAAACCTTGATCAAAGAGTATTTGTCATACCAGATTTTGGTAGTAGCTGACAATGGCCTGTAAACCATACCTTCCATATGATATGTTTTTCCTGTATTTGATACATTTTTAATGAGTTTTTTACATGGCCTGTACTCTCAAGTGATATGGGGAAGAGACCATTTATTTTTGTCATTTCTACATTTTGTTTCTTCTTAAACTTACTCTACACATAAAATTTTCTGAAAACTGTATATTGGTTGATTCCGGAAGCGACAGAAAGCCAACAAAACAAGTTACCAAGGCACAGTCAAAAGGACTCACATTTTAATGCATTTAACCAGAAATATCACGTGATTATCATCAGCAAGTACCATGCCTGCTGGTGTAAGTGATCATTTCTCTCTACAACTTTCGATCTTGACAGTTATTTATCATTTCTGTTGTTGACCTTCTGCCAAGCCATTCTCTTAAGCTGTCTAGCATCTTTTCTCTTGCTTCCCTCTGTCTTTTGATTCCTCTATTTTTCTAGTTGTCACAGTATATTTCAGCTGTTCCCTTCTCAATACATGGCCAAAAAATGCTGATTGTTTCTTCCAAATATTGAATGTTAACTCTCTTTTTTACTAACTAAAGATCTAGAGACAGAGATTTCAACAAAATAGTTGATGAATTGAGTAGACTAATATTACAACCTGCCAGTGAAACAATACCTAGAGGGGTGCAGAAACACTACAAACCATACTGGAGTTATGAGCTAAAACAACTGCACAATGACATGGAAATCACCAGGTAGTGATGGAGTGTGTCCAGTGAAATGATTAAGAATTTGGGAACTGCAGCTAAAGCAAAACTACTGCAGATCTACAATATTTTCTGGATCACAGGTAGAGTGCCACAGGCATTGAGAAGAAATTATGATACCATTATTAAAGCCAGAAAAAGATGGTTCTATGACATCCAGCTATAGACCAATCAGCCTTACAAGCTGTTTGTGCAAAACAATGGAATGTATAATCAATCTCAGACTGCAATGGTACCTGGAAAGTGAAAACCTCCTTGTGCCATAACAAGCAGGCTTTAGGCAGTGTTACTCTACTGAAGATCAGGCATTGAAATTGAGGATGTGTTCCAAGAAAAGAAACTGGTACTAGCAGCATGGATAGACCAAAAGAGAGGATTTGATAAGATATGGAAGGAAGAGCTCTTGAAGAAACTGAGAAATTACAGAATAAATGGCAGGATGTACAAAAGTGTGAAAGCATACCTGCATAACAGGAGAGCCAAGAATGTCCTACTGCGCCAGGGCATCCCACAAGGAGGGGTACTATCTCCAACACTTTTTCTAGTCTACATCTATGACCTAGATACTGAACAAAAAATGTATCAAAGTGGCAATGTATGCAGATGACATGGTAATGTGGTGCACAGAGGAGTATGCAACAGTGGCCTCCAAATTGTTGCAAAGAGCTATGCATGCACTGAACTCATGGGCAAATAGATGGTGTATCTGCATCAATACAAACAAATGCAGTACAACACTTTTCACTCTCTCCCCAAAACAAAAAAGCAGGAGCCATTTACATAAACAATGAGCCTGTGAAAGAAGACATACAAGCTACTTACCTCAGAGTTACATTTGCCAACAGACTGTCTTTGGACAGCAGATAAATAAGGCAACCCAAAAAACTAGGACGAAGTTAGCTATTTTAAGAAAGCTGTGTGGAACCACGTGGGATGTGAGTGGGAAAATACTCCATAAAGTTTATCAACACAGTAGACACCCACATCTAGAATATGGATCATAAGCATGGTGCTCAGCATCAAAACCATACTGCAAGAGCTCAATAAAGTACAAAACCAGGCACTTAGGGTCATCACTAGAGCAATTAAATCAACACCAATATTTGAGATGAGAAATTGTGGAGGATACCAGCACTGAGAGAATGGAGAGACACAAAGGTGCTGATACAGGCAGAAAAATGTGTATGCATGCCGAGGCATCCAATGAAGGACCGATTCCAAAATCTTGCATTGGGATG
This sequence comes from Megaustenia siamemsis, assembly GCA_032433765.1. NCBI lineage: Eukaryota > Metazoa > Mollusca > Gastropoda > Stylommatophora > Ariophantidae > Megaustenia > Megaustenia siamemsis. The sequence continues at coordinate 31,993,822 of JAVIAB010000156.1, forward strand.
GCTTAAGAGAAGCAGTTTCATCCACCAAGCCAAACGAATATGCAGACAAACACTAGGCATTCCAAGAGTTGTGAGCCTCCTACTACCCATACCAGAACAGACCTCCTGGATAAAGGAATCCGGATTGACAATACAAATGCGGACGAAGTGAAAGGAATACTTGACAAGGAGGAACAGAATAATATGCAAAGTAAAACAATCACTCTTAGTTTCTTGAATGAAAAATACCCACAAGATTTATGGGTTCATGTGTACACAGATAGATCAGCACAGAATGCAGTAAAGAATTGGAAAGCAGGCATAAAGTACCCAAATAACACTAGGGATATGAATAAAATAGCAACAGGGAAATATTGTCAAAATTATGATGCAGAAATCCACGCAATAAAGTTGGCAATAGAAAAACTGCTGAACAGTAAATTTAGCCCACAGCTTGTAGTGTTTTTGATAGATGCAAGATCAACACTCCAGGCACAACAGTCCAGGAAATTGCCACATCTGCAGACCTTATTGACTGCTCTGCAAGAACCACAGGCTCATCTTGCAGTGGATCCCATTTCACTGTGGAATACAAGGAAATGAGAGAGCAGATCATCTGGCAATGGGAGACGCAACAGGCACACAACCAGATGCACCAGTTACATACCATTAGAAGAAACAGATAATCAAATAAATCAGAAGACCACAATACCCAAACCAGAATGCCTTTCATAATATGAATAGATGGGAACAACTAATCATTATACAATTCAGTATAGGGCACAATTGACTCCACAGTCATATGTATACAAAATTCAAGATCAGCACCTCAACTACATTACATATGGACAAGTGCCCTGGACTGCTAACACATGCTACAAGACTACTGAGTATAGTAGACTGAGGAAAACCCATTAGGCAATAGATACAACACTACAGACAAAACTATATGGTCCACTGCAAGAATTACAGACAGTAAAATTTGACAGAACTGGTACAATGCAATACAGAAGATACAAAGTATTGATGAACAGTGGAAAATGCTAAAAGAATCAATGCAACAAACATCAAAAGAGTTTGTACCACCAGTGAGGACAAATTCAAGAAAGAAGTGGATGACAGATAACATTTTACAGCTAATGGATACTAGAAAAAGAAACAATGTTTGACAATGACAGGAAATGACATTGCAGATATAGACGATACTTCGGAACTATTCTGTTCATCGTTCCCTTATGCTTTCTTGTTCAATCAACAGTACTCCTTCCTTTGATCTTAAACATCCAGTTTTTGATTGCGTTTTTCTTCCTGTTAATTCTTCAATTTGTTTTTTGTATACAGCTTTGACATCTCTTTTTTTTTTTGTTGCATTTCAATCTCTTTGCATCTCTGTTTTAGCCATGCTTCTTTTGCTTCATTGCATTTTATTACAATTTCTTTATTTAATCACTCATCTTTGTAATCCTTATTTCTTCTAGTATCCATTAGCTGTAAAATGTTATCTGTCATCCACTTCTTTCTTGAATTTGTCCTCACTGGTGGTACAAACTCTTTTGATGTTTGTTGCATTGATTCTTTTAGCATTTTCCACTATTCATCAATGTTTTGTATCTTCTCTATTGCATTGTACCAGTTCTGAATTGTGATGTTATATTTGTCATGTAACCTCTTGTCTGATTTGAGTAAATCTAAATTTAACGTGATATTAACTGAGGCTCATTTTGCTGCTTTTAATTTTATTTTTAGCTTTCCCACAACTGGTACATGATCACTATTGCAATCTGCCCCTGGTCTAGTTTTCACACATACCAGATAGTTTCTAAATCTATTGTTTTTCATTTTGTATCAGATAGTTTCTAAATCTATTGTTTTTCATTTTGTATTCGATTCAATTATGCGTGTTGTCTCCTGGGCTTTTCCACATCCACAGGCGTCTTGGATGTTGCTTAAACCAGATGTTTCCTATTATCCTGTTGTGTGTTCTTGCACATTCAGCAAGTTTGTCACCTCTTTCATTTCTCTCTGTCAGATATTGCCCAATGTTCTTGCACTTTCTGCATCCAAGATGACACCTACTCCTCTTTGGTGTTCAGTACTTCCAGAATAGATCATTTTATGTTCATCAGAATATGTCTCCCCTAATCCAGTGTACTGGTAAACTGGTGACAGAAAATTGAAGCCTTTGAAATCTGGATTTATAGAAGATTAGGTAGAATTGGATGGAAACAAAAGATAACAAACGATAAAGTTTTAAAACAACTGAAAATAAAGAGAACTACTAAATACAATTAAGACAAGACAAATGAAATTTTTGGGGCATGTTAAAAGGCACAACAGCCTACTAAAAGTAATATTGGAAGGAAAAATACAAGGTAAAAGAGGCAGAGGCAGACCAAGACTAACATGGACGAGTAACATCAAAAGATGGACAAGTCAATCTATGACAGCCTGCACCATCAAAGCAAGAAACAGAGTAGAATGGCGATCCATGGTAGCCAACCTTCGTTGCGGAGAAGGCACACGATGATGATGATGAATCCAGTGTATCTCATTTCACATAGTCCCATGTAAACCCATCCTTTTCATTTCATGTTTGATGTTTTCCAGTTTTTCCTTCTGCATGAGTGTTCTTACGTTCCAAGTTCCTATTTTCAGAGTCTGTTTTATCTTTATCTTGCTTACATTAGCTTGATGATGATCGGGTATCACCTGTAGAACATGATGTCCCCTACCGAATGAGGGTATTCCATTGGAATCCCTATTAATGTTGTCATGAATTCTATAGTTGTGGCGACCCATGATTATACAAAGAAGTTACAACTATGGTTTTCTGTTACCTTCCGCCAGTTTGTTTATGGTTGACACTCCACTAGCCTTTGTCTAAAAAGTTTCACCTATAAAGCATTGGGGTTGTTTTACTTCAGGGTGCCCTCCCTTAGCCTTTTACTCTCCCGAGCATACCTACAAGGCAGCAGGAATAGCCAGAGGTTGTACTGTCTACTGCATACAGTAGCAGGTAAAATTACATCACATGATTATAGATATACGAGGGGAGGTCAAAAAGTAATGCACACCAATTTTTTTCTCGGCTAATAATAAAGATAGGAATATGAAATTTTGCACACTTGGAATATGACATGTTCCAATTATGTGCACCAAATTGCACAGCATTCTGATAAATATTACGCAATCTATGAACCGTTAAAATGGAGCTTGTCAACAATGTCCGTTACAAACAGCCAATTGTCATAGAATTTCTGGTTGCGGAAAAAGAAACTGTGGCAAACATTCATAAATGACTGTGTGCAGTGTACAAATGTTCTGCAGTCGATAGGAGCACAGTTAGTCACTGGGTTCAGAGAATTAAAGCTGCAGAAAGTGTACGAGTGGAGCTGCATGATTTACCGCGTTCTGGGCGTGTTGCCTCGGCTACCAGCACAGACATGTTAAACCGGGCTGATGCCATTATTCGTAAGGATAGGCGTATCACTAGTCAGCAATTGGCATTGCAGCTTACAGTCACCAAGGGAAGTGCAATCGCAATTTTTAAAACTCTCGGATATTCAAAGATTTGCGCTCGATGGGTTCCTCGGTGCCTAATAAATGATCACAGAGTTCAAAGGAAAACATTCTGTTCTGAATTGTTGGAGCGTTTCGGTGTTGAAGGAGAAATGTTTTTGTCAAAAATTGTTACCGGTGACGAAACGTGGGCACATCATTATGAACCTGAAACAAAAATGCAGTCAATGGAATGGCATCATCCGCAGTCACCAAAAAGAAAAAAATTCAAAACATCTCCATCAGTCGGAAAGGTGATGATCACTGTCTTCTGGGACATTGATGGTGTGATTCTTGTTGATGTAATGACAAGAGGTGAGACAATCAACTTGACAGCTTACATCAATACACTGACAAAACTCAAAAATCGGTTCCACAGAGTTCGGCCTAATAAGCCATCTGCAGATTTGTTGCTTCAACATGACAATGCACGCCCTCACACAAGTCTGGTAACACGGGAAGCAATCAACAAATTTGGTTGGACTGTACTGCCCCATCCTCCTTACAGCCCTGATCTGGCTCCCTCAGATTTCCATCTGTTTGGACCACTCAAAAAATTCCTGCGTGGGACACACTTTGACAATGATGAGGATGTGATCCGTGCAGTTAAAAAATGGCTACGCGAGCAGGACAAAACTTGGTACAAACGAGGCATTCATGACCTAGTTTCGCGTTGGCGTAAGGCAATACGCTTGGACGGAGATTATGTTGACAAATAGGTAGTGTAAAGGGGATGTTCAGCTACAATCTGTGAAAATTTCACACATTTTGCCCGAATAGTTTCCGAGAAAAAAATTGGTGTGCATTACTTTTTGACCTCCCCTCGTATGTTACAAAATATTCATATAAAATTAAATGATTTAATTTAAACACTTTAACTTTAAGCACATAGCTGCCCACAACAAACTATTAAAAATGTAATTTTACGTTTATTTTTACAAAATTTGAGTGATCTGCCTATTAATTTGCATCAGAATAATAATATAATTTTTAAGAAAGTGAAGCATAAATTGATTTATTGATAAGAAAGCTTGGCACCAGATAGCTCGCTTCTGTCAATATTAATCAATAATTTTTATAATAGCTCTGCAATTTAAAGTCAAAACTTCTTGCAAAAACTATGAATTAATTTGTATTAATATTTAATATTATTAATAATGTTTGATATTATTCCTAATATTTATTATTATTATAAACTGACACTTAAAATTGACATGTACTTTTTTTTTTTCCCATTTGTACTGGTGGAAGAGTCATTAAGGAGAGTAAGTGACCTACATGACATTAGGGGACTGGCAAGAATTTGGTAGAAATAACAGCGAAAAGAAAAGAGGCAAACAAAACTAAGCATTCTGCTCGGCAGGAAATGCCACAACTGTGTCTATACAGAGCTACTGAGTGCCAACACCTCAATATCTCATCATCTACACAAAGTTCTGTGCAGTGAAGATAGTTCAATCTAAAATGAAAATAAAATAGGAATATTTTGAAAATAACTCAGATTAAACTAATAGCCTGTGAAAAATTAAAACTTTTTATTACCAAACCTCTGTGTATGTTCATATCCTGTTAAAATATGAATTATGATAAATTATGTTGATAATGATGTCGTGCACTAAATTCATAGGCCTAAGATGGTAATGTAGCAGGCTACAGTCCTTTCTTAATTTTCCAGGTTCTGCATCCATCCTAATGGCACTGCAATCACCATCATCATTTTCCGTGTGGGCTGACAGCAGCACATAGAACAGAAGTTGTAGTTCTTCAATATTGATGATTTGCCGCTAGTTCTTGTAGGTCTTGGTTGTTTCATTGTCCCATGAGTGAGCCTTCCCTAGTAATTGTTTTTTTATAGTGATTCTCTTGGTCTGCCTTGTTTTCTTTTACCAAATGGTGAGCACATGACCAATGTATTTTCAACGCTTTCTTCCTATAAAACTTGACACATATTCTTTTTTAGATTCATCTCTTATCAGTTCATTTGAAACATATTCTTTCCAGCTTATGTTTGAAATTCTACACATAGACATTTCTTTTCTTTGTTATTATACAAAGAAAAAACAAAATATCAGAACAACAATCTGGATTCAGGAAAAACAGTGGGATAAGAGAATCTATCTTCTGCTTGATGATATTAATAGAAAAGTACACAGAAGTAAACAAACCAACTTCATATAGATTACACAAAAACATATCACTGAGTATGTCTGTAAAATATGCACCTTAATGATACAGGCATCTTAATGAGACACATTCCTCATCATGTGCCATACCGGTTGGCGTAGGCGATCATGTCCATCCACAATCTTTTATCTACAGTGTATCCTGTTTTCCATGCCATGACACCAAGCTATCCAGTATTTTCTCTCTTTGTCGTCTGCGATCTCTCTTTCCTTTTATTTTGCCAGTTGTAACCAAGTATTCCAACTTTCCTCTTCTCATGATGTGCCCGAAAAATGTTGATTGTTTCTTTCTCATGTTTTTTAAGAGCTCCCTTTTTGTGTTAGCCTCTTTGAGAACTTCCTCATTGGTCTTTTTAACTGTCCGGGGAACTTTCAACATTCTTCTGAGAAATCCCATCTGTGTGGCCTCTAATCGTCTTTTCATTTGTTTATCTATTGTCCATGATTCGCTTCCATAGGTCAGAATTGGTTCTATATAGCACCGATAAACTCTCTGTCTCATTTCTATTGACATAGATTTGTTGCATAAGATATTTTTCATTTTCTGAAATGCTGTTTTGGCCCAAGCTATTCTGCTTTTTATTTATGTGGTGCATCTTCCATCTGATGTTATTATTGTGCCCAAGTATTTCAGATGTTGCACTTGTTTCAAATTTGTCCTGTTTATTTTTATGCTGCATGATGGTGATGATTGTTTGTTCGATATGACCATTACTTCTGTTTTCTTACTATTCAGACTTAGACCTTTCTTGTTGCTTTCTTTTTCTATAATGTCTATCATTTCTTGTAGTTCATTCTCTGTCTCTGCTATTAAGACTGTGTCATCCGCATATCACAAATTATTTATGTTGTGACCGTTGACTTTAATTTCTTTTTTGTCTACTATTGATCTCATATGTTCGCTGTAAAGTGAAAACAAATCCGGTGACAGAACACAGCCATGTTTTATAAGTTGAAATTGTCCTGTTTGGTTGCTAATTCGTATAGCTGCTGTTTGTTGCCAGTACATGTTTTTTATGATTCGCAGATCCTTGCCATCAATGTTTAATTTCTCCAGCATATTGATTATTTTCACATGCTTTACTTTGTCAAATGCTTTTGTGTAGTCTATAAAGCACATATATATATAGATCTTTCTTTACCTCTATAGATCTTTCTATCAATGTTCTTAAGATGCATATTGCATTGAGACACATTAAGTTTGATATATAAACCATACTGGAAACAGACAGCAGTGTTAATGTGCAAAAGGGAATTCTCTGCACCTATTAATGCAAAGAGAGGAGTCAGACAGATCTCTGAGTTTGTTCAGCATATACATTGAGAGGATCTTTAAGGACATACAAATGCTAGTTTGAAACATCAATTGAAGTATAATTTAACAGCCTAAGATATGCTGATTACATTGGCAGGAAGTTCAGAAGAGCTAGCAGTTAAAGAAATAAATAAGAAAAGTAATGAATATGGTGTAGATATAAATATTAAAAAGACTAAATGTATGATAAACGGAGATATCACATTCACTTACTTGTGAATATGATAGTAAATGGAAAGAGCCTAGAGAGAGTTCAAGAATATAGTTATTTTTGGACATGTCACAAGCAACAGAAAACGACGAAGAAAAATAAATAAATAAACAGGCAAAAGGATTTTTTAACACGTTGAAGTATATGCTCTCATCAAAGCAAATCACATCAGAAGTGAAATTAAGAATATTAAAGTGCTACATCTACTCAACATTCCTGTGTAGTGCAGAACAATAGACTCTAGATAAGAAAACAAGAAAGAAAATTTAAATGAAAGAACTTGAAATATGGATTTATAGAAAAATTAAGCGGACAAACAGACTTGTTTGTTCATTCATATATATATATATATATATATATAGATAGATATATAGTTTTTCTGAAGAAGACTATTCTTTTTGAACTATGACATCGCAATTTTATTTACGTTGTCCCTTCATACTGTATAGCTGTAGCTGTAACCACAAATTTTGCTTATTTTATTGTACTCTTGCTTTACCGCAGCCAGAACTACTTATCCCATATCTAGAGAAAGAAATATGCACATTACATAATTACCATGCTGTTTTAATGTGTTTTCCTTGGGGTAGCAAAAAGTAGAGGACAACTTTGTAGCAGATCCTGCCAAGCTGAGAGAGCAGACTGAACAAAGACGACATACTCAGACTGCCAGAGGGCGGAAAAGTGAAACTCTCCCATTCAATCGAGATGTGAAAGGTAAACAGAAAGGTAAGGTTTCTTACTGAAAAACTTTATCTTCTTTAAGTCTGTCACTTATTATTTCTTATTCATAATCTAGAACAAAGGAAACATCAAGCAATTGGAGTAAATGATGATGTTTTGACTATTATGAGGAAACACAAAATGTAATAGTTTGCCACCTATCTTGATCATCTGACAAAGGCCTTTCTACAAGGAACTGTGAGGAGGAGAGGTAGACAGAAGGAGATGGGAAGTTACATGAAGAAGATTGATGAAGCTGGGGCACCCAACAACCCCCAAGGTTATGGAAAGAAAAAGAATCTAGAACATTTTAGCACTGAAAATAATCAAACAGTCTACAAACTCCATCTCTCAACTATTTTTGGAGAAATATATGACACTAACATCAAAAGTCAGGTTGATTACATATTAATAAGAGAGAATTATTTATACAAGAGCAGGCCCCATTGTAACACTATTCATAAGATAGTAGTGCTTAGAGCAAGAATGGTAATAACCAAAAATAACAGGAAGAAACAAACAAAAAGCAAGAATTAATCAAATAAATCTGAAACAAGAAGATATTAAAGTGCAGTTGCAACAGAAAGTAGAGCATTTAAGCAACTGTCACCTGAAGTGGACAGCATTGAGGAGGAATACAAGGAATTCAGAGCCACCTTGCACATCACAGAAGAACTATGTGAAAGCTAAAGAGTGGAAAAAGGTGTAATGATATCATACACACTCTATGGTGGTGTGAAGAAGTTAATGAAGCAGAAAAGAAGAAAAAAAGACCTAAACATTGGATAACATCAAAGAGATTTATATTTTGATTATATCAACTTTAGATTACAGCACAGAAAAACAACAGAAAGATCAAGAAAGCAAAACAAAGGTCCAGGGAGCACTTTGGAGAGTTGTTAGTAGAAAATTAAAGAACAATCTGACAAAAGGGAAGAACACAATTATATCTATCTAAAGTAAGATAAAGATGGATCGAATACTTCAAGGAACTCCTCTACTACTGGAGACAATCACAATAGAACAAAAGTCCAAGACAGAACAAGAAACAGACTCCTGAGGAAGAGCCTAAGGCTAGGGAAACCTTCAGACAACATGCACATATATTAGAACAAAACTAAGGTGCTTAGTCCTCATACACTAATCATGGTCCAACCATGAAAACAGAACTAAAACAATCCTAGATGTTCCAGGAATAGTCTCCAAAAATGAGCTATCAACAGTGAAAGGAGAGCCCTATCGCTCATCTTGCTTCAGGAAAAATACCCCAGAGATTTATGGACATGGATATTCACAGGTGGATCTGCAACTGAATGATCAAAGAAGGGAAGCAGTGGCATCTACATAACCTATCCAAGTGGAAAAACAGAAACACATCCTCCTCCAGTCAGAGAAAGGTGATCACATTTCAGAACAGAGGCAATGGCACTCCACGCAGCCATACAAACCATCAATGCACAAGAGGTCCTAAGTCATGAAATAGTCATCTTAAGTGATGCAAGCATGGACTCAATAAACTGCACCCATTGATTGACAGTTTAGTAATACCACTATGGAGAAACAAAGAAAGCAAAAAAGCTCACAATATTGAGGCATATCACTTCTGAGTCATATAAGAGATATGTATGCAAAGATAACAGAAACAAGATTAAGACCAATTATAGAATCGATGTTGGCAGAAGAACAGATGGGCTTTCAAAGAAATAGAAACTGTGCAGGTGCAATCTTTACACTTATGCAACTCAAAGAAAAGAATACGGAATATGATGAGAATCTGCTTGTAACTTTTGTAGTCCATTTGACAGTTGATAGAAATGTACTCTGGGAAATAATGGCTCAGAATGAAATAAGTGAACACATTATATTATGCACAAGTCAATAATGCATCTTTACAGAAGTGTGGTTAGGACAAATAAAAAAACATCAGAACCATTTTTTTTATTGTTTGTAGCAAGACAGGGATGTCTTCTATCACCATTCTTGTTCAATTACATACATCAGCAGCTTAAACAAAGATGAAATCTTAAAGAGGAAATTTTCAATGAACAACTCTTTTTCCAGATAACCAGTCCTTGATGGCAGAAACACCAGAGAAATTAAAGCAACATTTCATGTCCATGAATCAAGAGTGTAAAACAAACAATATAAGAATATTGATATGCAGAAAAAACAATTCATGGCAGTAGAGAGAATTATCAAAACACAACACAAGCCTTCTGTAAACGTTGCAAGAACACCAGACCCAAGGGCTAAACATGAAAAAGATGGATTGCCTGAATATTAGAAACACTAGGAAACATAATAGCAGCAGAGGCAAACAGAAGAGCAAAAGACCACAAATTATATCTCCCTTTGACGCTGAAAGGCAAATGAGGAAGGAAATAAGAAGGCACATTTAGCTTTACTGCAGCTTCGCATTTGTATGCATTCATTTGCACTTCTTTGCCTTAACCCCCAAAGAAGAAGGCAAACTGGTATTGGGATAGCTAGCCCCTCTCCTACAATGCAAGACCATGCCAATCAACACAAAGAAACATTGTATGCAAAGCACTTTTATCCCCACTCTGTTACCAGTGCCAAACATAGTCACTAATAACAAAAGAGATGATTGAGATGTTTGAGAAAAACTGTTAGAGTGACCAGAAGAGACAAAATCAGAAATGAAATTATAAGAGAAATAGTTGGCATTGAACCTGTTTTGAATTACTTACAAAGACAACAACAAAAATGGTTTGCCCAACTGGATAGAATGTATAGTAATGCCATATTGTATAAGGCATACATACACACACACTAAAGGACACAGTGCTTGAGACAGACCCAGACTACATTAGAGTGACATCAGAGAAATTCCACAACAGCATCATGTGTCAATCAGCATCAAGGCTGAGGCTATCAGAAGAGCAAGAACCAGAACTTTGTACCCCCTCAATGCTCAAAGTGGTAGAAGAGAAAGAAAAGAAAAAGAAATATAATTTCCTTTAAAACTTTCTTTAATATTTTCCTAAATTTTTGAATATATGAAGTTAGTAAGACTCTGCTGTGCATGATTCTGTCTTTGATGTTCTGTCTTTGCTTTGAGCAGAGAAACCCCATTCTAACTTTTTGCTGTAGAGCTGTCAAAATATATATCCAACATCCTTCTGAATGATAAGCTATAACTGTTTCATTTCAAGATCTGTATCTCTATTGTACCAATCTCTACACATCCTGCCAAGAGCAGTCACAACATTTTGATAACATTCTATTTCTTCAGGGATGACCTGTTCTTTACAATTGAGTATTATTCCACTAATTGATACCTGTTCATTATCTTTTCCACCTGTGTCAATCATGATATGCTACACTTGATTCTTCTGCTTTTTATATATGCCATATTTTTTGTGTGGTGGATGTATTTGGTAATCAATAGCTGTATATATAAGCTTTGGCCTGAGTAATGTAATGCCATGCCTCATTTTTATGAACGGCAAACCTTGCATGAATCTTATCTTCTTAGTGCTGTTATATCTAGAAAAACCTAGCACTTTTCAATTTTTACATTTCAAATGTACTCTTAATAGCATACATTGCAGCAAGAACAGTGAGGATGACAGCCATAATAATTGACCTAATAAATGTCCAGAATAAATCATTTTCTGATATGAAATTAAAAGTACCTTTTGATTCAGTTTCGCATCTTCCTTTGTTTTGAGAACTACAAGACCTCTCTTGCTTCCCTACACTGTGTTCAACATGTTAAGTATAGGAAAGAAGAAAAATAGAAAGAACCCCTTTGTGCTCTATGGTATACAGAGAATATAGTTTTAGTTTATTGACATATTTAGATGACCATCTGAACATTTTTTGGTAATGTTGTCACTGTTATTATATACTGTCTTTCTTTCCTAGAATAAATACTCTTTTGAGTATACATTTTAAAGTTTGGTAAACCTAGAATCCCTTGATTGAGATCAAACTCAACCTTTTGTCCTCAGTAAGCCAGTTCACTAATTACTAGTCTACTGTGGCTCTTGATTATATAAAAGAATATAATAAAATGTGACTCCCTTATATTTTTACTAAATATTTAATTAAGAATGTGATCATATGTGACCTTTAATATTTTTTCCTAAATGTTTTATTTGTAAGTGTTATATTTTTGTATACTCAGGTCAAGGTCAAAGCAAGGAGGTTGTACATAATAGACAAATGAAGAAAAAGTTTAAAGGTCAACGAAACCAGGCTAATGCTGACAGAAAAATGAGCAAAGGAATGTTTTAAATAATTGATTTATAATTTAACCCTAGGTTACAATACTTATCTGTAAATCACTTTTTCACAATACTGTAAAAAACAAGGAACAATGACATTTATGAAGGACAAAATTAAGGTGCACAGCCAGAACTCACATTAACATTATGTGCACAACATTTGGCTTTTTTACAAACACTAAAGTTTGTTATCATTCTTCTTGCTTTTGTGGGACATAGAGAGCAATTTGTTCATGAGGGGTCAACACCAGCCTGTGGTTGAACTATCTCAGCCACTATCAGTTCATCTTGTAGGATTTCTCAGATGTAATTCTTTGACATTGCATCCTAAACTCATGATGTCATATCTTTCAATCAAATGTGCCTTCATGAGTTCTGTGATTTCCAACATGAAATCCCGTCTGGGTAGAATTTTCTTTTTATTCCAAGTGTTATTGCAGATGTAAATGGCATATGCATTTATTTTTAACACTATTAGAATACATAGAGCATTAAAAATGAAATAATTATCTTCAACTTACAATATTTTTGTAACTATCCTCTGTGTCTCAGAAACAAAACCGATCACAGTGAAGGTTCACAAGTGACTGGTGCAAACAATTAGGATTTAGAATTTTACCTGCCGTATCGGATGCGGCAATTTAACCTGGTTTCAGTCATGATCTATTTGCCTGAAATTCAAACACATGATGCTTTGGTTATCAGATTTGTGCTTTGTCTGATGACATGTCGGCATCAGTCCAGCCCTGTTGTGGTCCGTACGTTCCCCGTATGTTCGCTGTGATCTTAGGATTAAGGTTATAATTTGTTGTATGTCTCACCAACAGCCGGCCAAAGAGATTTTCGCAGGCAGCTGATTATTTATTTCCCCCCCCCCCCTTCCCTTTCCACCCAGGAATTTATTTTTAAAAAAAACAGCCACGTTTTTATAGTACCTTTGTACTTGATTGAACTACTCAATGATACATATAACCATGGAACAAACCCAAAGACCTACTAACATCTATCTTTGTAGCTATACCGAAGAAGTCAGACGCACTATTAGTCTCATTAGCCATATGACTAAAATATTACTATGAATCATCATGAGGTGTGTAAGAAACAAAATAAAACCAGAAATAATTGAGGAACAATGTGGATTTGTGTAAGGAAAGGGCACCAATAATGCAATATACAAGCTGAGAACATTGATAGAAAGAGCTATATATGTGCTTTATAGACAACACAAAAGCATTTGACAAAGTAACGCACATGAAAATAATCAATGTGATGGAGAAATTAAATATTGATGGCAAGGATCTGCGAGTCATAAAAAACATGTAAAATAACAAACAGCAGCCATAAGATTTAGCAACCAAACAGGAGAGTTCCAATATATAAAACAATGAGTCAGGCAAGGCTGTGTTCTGTCACCGGTTTTGTTTTCTCTTTACAGCAAAAATATAATGAAATAGTAGATATAAAAGGAATTTAAGTCAATGGTCACAACATAAACAATTTGTAATATGCAGATGACACAGTCTTAATAGCAAAGACAGAGAATGAACTACAAGAAATAAAAGACATAATAGTAAAAGAAAGCAACAAGAAAGGTCTCAATATGAATAGTAAAACAGAAGTAATGGTCATATCGAAGAAACAATCATCATCATCATGCAGCATAAAAATAAACAGGACAAATCTGAAACAAGTGCAACGCGTCAAATACTTGGGCACAATAATAACATCAGATGGAAGATGTACCACAGAAATCATCATCATCGAGTGCCATCTCCGTAACGAAGGTAGGCTACCATGGAGCGCCATTCCGCTCAGTCTCTTGCTTTGATGGTGCAGGTTGTCATAAGCTGACTTGTCCATCTTTTGATGTTACTCATCCATGTTAGTCTTGGTCTACCTCTGCCTCTTTTACCTTGTATTTTTCCCTCTAAGATTACTTTTAGTAGACTGGTGTGTCTTTTAACATGGCCCAAAAATCGCATTTGTCTTGTTTGAATTGTGGTTAGTAGTTCTCTTTTCATTTTTAGTTGTTTTAAGACTTCATCGTTTGTTTTCTTTCCTTTCCATCCAATTCTACCTATTCTTCTATATATCCACATTTCAAATGCTTCAATTTTCTGTTCTGTTTTCTTGTCTAATGTCCATGTTTCTGCACCATATAGGACTGTTGAGAAGGTATAACATTTTGCTATTCTTAGTTTTAGCCCTGGTGTTATTTGTTTTGATGTTAGTATATGATGTTAGTATATTTTTCATGACATTAAAATTACTTTTTGCCATTCCTATTCTTTTGTTTATTGACAAATTTACTGCAGAAATAAAAAGCAGAATAGCTCAGGCCAAAATAGCATTTCAGAAAACAAAAAATGTCTTATGTAACAAGTCTATGTCAATAGAATTGAGAAAGAGAGTTCATCAGTGCTATTTAGAACTAATTCTGACCTATGGAAGCGAATCATGGACAATAGACAAACAAATGAAAAGACAGTTAAGGGCCACAGAGATGCGATTCCAACAATGAAGAAGAGGCCAACACAAACAGGGAGCTACTAAGAAACATCAGAAAGAAATAATCAACATTTTTTGGGTGCATCTTGAGAAGAGGAAAGTTGGAATACTTGATTACAACTGGCAAAATACAGGGAAAGAGAGTTCACGGACGACAAAAAGAGAAAATACTGGATAGTTTGATGTCATGGCATGGATAAAAGTCAACATCTGAACTAATACGATGCACGGTAGATAGAAGATTGTGGAAGGACATGATCGCCTATGCCAACCGGTATGGCACATGATGATGATGAGTACTTTTGACTATGATGTATGGGGAGAAAAAATCCAACAACAAATGAAACAAATCCAACACTCAGCGGTCACCAGAATTAATAATTAGGAAGGTAAAGGGAGGGGGCAAATGTTCATCCTGCAGTAAACTGTCGAATTAAAAAAAAAAATGTATTTTGAGGTTGTAATTTTTACGACAGTACCATAATCTAGGGTTAATGCCCAGACCACCTTTCATCCATCAATTATTATACATACTTTTCTTTCTTGAAAGGCATTTTAATTTGAGCATTCTCAAACAATAAGGTGTAACTGTTTTATCAAAAAACATCCAATCAGTGTAAAATGTGTCGCTCCAAAAATAATGTTTAGTCTAATTTCTTCCTCCTTCCATCATGTTTTTCTATCCTGTAAAAATCAGGAGGGGGGGTGTGTTAGTATTTGAATACTTGAATACAGGAAAATATCAAGTTTTGAGTAATTTGTATTTTGATGCAGTAATAATTTTACTGTGGTTTCATAATCTAGGGTTCAAATCGTCAATATTTACAATATCATACAAACCTGTTTCCAAATATCACCAAAAACCATCTCCAATAGAATTGAGTTTCATAAAATCCATCATGTATCTAAGTATCCTTATCCAGACTATCTACAATTATAATAGTTAAAGACACAATTCATTGATGTATTCTCAATTTAACAAACATGTATCTATTCCATGATAACCAATGTAGCTAGCTATTTAACAGATTGTTCCATCTTAGCCACTACTTTCATCTCTCTGTCTGGACAAAATCACTTCACTCCCATATCTATTCTTTCTGACGCATAGTTCATACCTTTGCTATGATTTTTGCGCTACCTTGACCTGGGTCTGTTTCTGTATAATAAATAAGCACTTTGACCTATGGTCAGCATCTGTGTTAATATACTCAAGCATTCTCACTCTTACCCAACTTATCTCCATTAATTAGTCACCTAGGTTATTTATATCTCTTGGTTTATTGTCTTCCCAATTTACTGTTTATCTGATCTAAAAAAGTAACATGTTTTTGCAAGTTAGATAAATGGGCTATAAGGCCATACTGTTTGCTCTTCTTCTATGTCAAGGGGTCTTCAAAGGGACATCTGTGCTGCCTTATTCCACTTTGAATCTGTTCATTATAATTCCTTTATTTTTTTTCAAAGTGGAATATCTGATATATTAACTTCTGAATATTTAGTTCTTTTTAGTTCAGGACATTTATCATATTTGTACTCTGGATGACCAAGCTCATGGTTTTAACAGTCTATATGTGCACAAATCTTTAGCAAAGCCATCATATTTGAATATCCTAAGTTAGAACAAGGTCGGTCAAACCAAATTATCTGTGAAGTTAAACAAATATATTTCAATTCCTGCTTATTTTACAAATAATAAAATGTATTTCCCCATTTGAAAAAAAAATGTTCAAAGCTAAATTTGTGTTGATGTAATTGTTAGTGATGGGTTATTTTTATTTTAAAATCTTATACTAGAATGATGTTGTGTTATCATAATTGATATATTTTGTTGAAATTGTGCCCAACACACACCTTTGCATAATTGATTAGTTTACTATTTGCACACATTAAACAGTCTTTGGAGCACTGTTGCTGTATGTTTAAATAAGAACTGAATTAATCACACATGTTTTTAAGAATAAATTCAAAATTGACTTTGGTATGTATTGTCATTGCTCTTTTATACACAGAATAAATTTGACAGTAGCAATGTAAAACACTTAGGGATATAAAGGGGAATAATTCAAATATACTAATTTGTCAAAGACTGTTTAGGTTTTAAAAATTAAAAATAAATAAAACTGTATCATTGCAATAGATAACATGGTATTTTGTGATGACATCAATTAAATAAACAGAAAAACCATTTAAAATCAAAATATTACAATATGTTTCATCAGCAACTTTTTCTTAACTTCAACAACATCTGTTGTGAATAAAGGGTGCAAAATGAATAACATGAAAATAAGCACTGAAAAAAAAAGTATAACAATAGAAAAACAAAAGCAGACATTGAGTTATTTGCGGGTCATCATCACTGCACTCCGAATATGTCCATAGGTGCTCAGATCCCTTCCTCAGCAAGTCCCGCAGTGTCCAGCGACTGACGACTCCAGTTCTGTGTTGGTTTATAAGGCTTCTTACACGCCCACTAAGTTTCTCATTTCTGGCTGTGCCCAACTTAGCTCCCATCTCTTTCATCCGAAGGAGGGACATGGATTTGTGGCTGTCGAAGTCCTGTGCTCTTCCCACATCTTGGAGGGCATTGGTTGACTGTCCTCAACGACAGTGCAGCTAGCCAACCTGTCCGCTCTTTCATTTCCCCGTACACCCACATGTCCAGGGACATAGACAAAGGTGACCTTACGTATTTTTTACTTCTGCAATGATTCTAACCATTGCATGCGTACAGAGTCCACCTCCACTTTTTTTTTTTATCATGCTTATCGAATCACTCAGTATACAGGCATGGGTGTAGTCTTGTGATGCTAACCAGTTGAATGCCTTGGTCACTGCCTTCACCTCCATCGTCATGCTACTCGTGGTCATGACGTATGCACCACTGTCTTCTTTGACTATTCTGCCTGCCGAGGCTGTAAATGCCCATGCACTTCTTTGGTGTCGTATTACAGATCCATATGTATATATGACTGCATCTTTCTCATCAGTGTTATCGCAGATGAGACTGTTGACCTCCACATTGACCACGACTGAGTTCTGTTCCCTACTTTTCCTGTCGAGTGTGACAATACACAAAAATATTCCCTTGAATGAAGTAGGCACAGGTATCCACTCCTCGCCAACGTTGATATTGCTAATCAGACATCAAACATAGCTACAGAACATCAAGTTATAAAACAAGTAACAAACTTCAAATGTCTTGGAACCACTGAGCTATCGTGGCTCCAGAATAGACATATCCAAGAATAAAAGGAAAATGTAGACTACAAATCAAGGCCTTATCAAGCTGGCAAATGAAGAAATAAAAAAAAGCAGTTGCATCAGACAGTAGAAATAGTATTTAAACAATTACTACCAGAAGTTGGCAATGTGGAAATGGAATGGAAAAAAGTACAAATAAGCTTTAATTAAAAGAGCTGAGGAATTATGTAGAAAAGTGGAAAGAGCACAGATTGAAAACAAATATACACCATGATGGAGTGAAGAAGTAAAAGAAGTGGTTAAGAAGAAAAAACACTTTACAGTATGGATACGATCACAAAATGAAGATTACGTACACTACAGAATTCAACACAGAAATGAACAAAATAGTGAAAGAGGAATCATGGAATGCTTCAGAGAGATGTTAGCAGAAAATAAGAGAACAGCTGTTAAAACTTTTTTTCAAAACAGGAGTATAAGAGAAAGAGATGAAATCTATAACCCAACAGAAATTAGTAATGACCCAAATAGAAATCATTGTAATAGGTCCAGTAAAAAAAAACAGGTGGAGGGAATACTTCAAGGAGCTTCTTAATCCCCTATGGGAGATTCAGCTTTGTCTTAATACAACAACACAGGAGTGGGAAATGACATTGCCAGAGCTAACCAGAAATACTAGTCAGAAGTAGAAAGGGTGGATAAACAGTCGCCAAGATACAAATCGTCAGGAGCCTATGATAGATTACTAACAGAAATAATCCAAGCAGCAGGAGAGTTTAGCAGTAGGTGGTTATTTTTAATTTTAAATGCAGCATGGGTACAATAACAAATACCTACTAAATGGTAACTAACAATAGTAATTCCCCTTTGGAAGAATAAAGAAAACAATAGATAATGTGGCATATCACTGCTGAGCCATGTAAGGAAAACATGCCAAATTTATATAAATAAGATTAAGACCTATTATAATATCTCAGTTGGCAGAAGAACAGATGGAATATTTACACTCAGGCAGCTAGTAGAAAATAACATAAAATATAAAAAAAGAATCTCTGCATAGCATTTATGGATCAAGAGAAAGCTTTTGGTAGAGTGGATAGAAATGTTATAGTTAGTTGAAGGCCCTGGTATCACTGCAAACGAATTAAAATCCATAATTGCTCAACCGCCTGTGCCAGTGAAATGATCCAAATTAACATCTCATCTCAGTGAAGGATCAAAACAAAGAAAGGCAGCTGCAGTCCCCATCATAGCAGCCACAGCACTCGCATAAGGCGTAGCTGCACCAAAGTGAACACAACCGAACTGTCCATCATACGATATCATCATTCATCGTAAGCAATCAAAATATGATCTGGATGAAAGACACAGCGCACGGTGTGCACAGAGCACTAAACTCAATAGCTCCGTCAGCAAGCCGAATAGAAATGTATTATGGCAAACATTAGCACATTATGGAGTAAACGACCACCTTATTAGATGCTCCTAGAGCATATATAGTAATTGCAGAAATGTACTTACAGTAAATAAAAGAACATTCACAGTAACATCTGGAGTAAAACAAGAGTGCATTTTGTCACCAATCATGTTTATCGCTTACATTGATAAAATAATCAAGGATGCCAAATCACAAAGTGAAATTATAAATGAACTATCTTTTGCTGATGATCAGGCCCTAATAGCTTTAAAAAAAACAGAACTTCAATATCTTTTGTTCTTGAATAAAGAATGCAAAATGAATAACATGAAAATAAGCGCTGAAAAAAACAGAAGTCATATTGATAGCAAGACAAAATGGACATTAAATATAGATATAGAACAGCAAATTGCAAAAAAAGTAACAAACTTTAAATATATTGGAACAACTTTCTCTGAAGATGATAAAATTCTTTGTAACAATGCAAACCAAATGTTTGCCTACAAACCTAGGGGACATATATCCCCTATAATTAACACAAAGTAACATTACCTATTACTACCAAGAAACATCTTATGAGTATATTCATTCTGACATTGTACTACCATGTCACACATTGTAACATGTCACTTTAGACTAAGAATAAATTAAAGCTTCTCACCACAGAGATGAAATGTCTGAGAAAAGCGCTTGAAATGACCAAAAAAGACTGAAAAAAAATTGAATTAAAATAGAAAGTAGACATTGAACCAATCCTAAGCTAGATATAGAGGCAACAGATAAACTGGTTTCTCCTTCTATAAAGTTTGAAAACTGCAGTGCTAGGGATGCTGTTTGATACCTTACCATACAAAGAATATATTAAAGTAGGAGAAGGGAGAAGAGCAAGAGGTAGGCCCAGAGTAAGATGGACAGACTACATTAAAGAGACACTACAACAACATCAACTGGCAATGATTGAAGCAGCAAAAAGCAACCAGATCTTTGTATCTCCCTTGACACCCGAACAGGTACAAGAGGAAGTGAAAAAAAAGAGTAAAAAGCCTCTAAACCTCAACACAAAGCAATAATTATTACCACAATGAAACTTCTTATAGAAAGTATATTCATTCCCATATTGTGCTGTCATGGTCACTTACGATCAAACATGAAAGGAAGCTTGTCACCACAGAGATGTGTCATAAGCACTTGGAGTGATTGGAAGAGATAATAAGAAATAATGTCATTAGAGGAATAGTAGGTATTGAGCAATCCTAAACTGTATACAGAAACAACAAATAAAATGGTTTGTCTATCTACAAGAATGGTGTGAAATTCCTTACAATACAAAGTATATATTAAAAAGGTAAAGTACAAGACATGAATTGGCATCTTAGCACACAAGTTTTCACCCATATGTGCTTGGCTGTCTGTACAGAAGTGTTCAGAGACTTCTGGATAGTGTCGCTTCAAGCATCGAAACTCACGATGCGAGGCGATATTCCTTCCCAGACTACCACTCTGGTACCCGTTTCTGCCAACGGCTGGGTTGACCATGGGGATATTTTTTTTTCCAACCGTCAGTACAATTCACACTGCTTCCAGCGGGAATCAAACACAGGTTGTCCGAACGTCTGTAGCCAAGTTGGGTGGTTTTCCCAACTGGGCTTTCGAGGCCCCCTTTAAAAGTAGAGAAGAGCAAGAAGCAGGTTCAGAGAAAGATGTGTAACAGTGTATTAGGAATTGAAAGATAATTATGGGTTGTTAAGAGAAGAGTAGAGCAAGACTCGCCAGACAGTAAAATTTCAGAGACGCACATCTATCTATTGACCTTTCGAGCCGTAGCCGGCCCATAGGGCGTAGACCAAGATACTCCTTCTCTTATCTGAATTTTGTTCTAGCAGTTTTCAATTCTTTTAAAGATATTTTATCAAATCTCGCCATTTGTCTCTGTTCTGTGCAAGCAGCTCTATCTCATTGAGGGAGCCGAATCCTGCTGCTCTTGCCTCTCTCATCAATGTTCTTCTCAGTGTCTCTCTGGGTCTTCCTCTTTTGCTCTTACCTGTTGTTTCCCATATGAGGGCTTGCTTTGCTATTCGGTTATTATCTCTTCTCATCACATGTCCAACATATGACCATCGTCTGTTCTTTATTACTAAAGGTATTAATGGTTGATGATGTGTAATATTCATGTTTTATTCACAGAAAATGTATTATGCATGACTGGACAATTGTAGTGACGGGAAGAAGGTTAATATAGGAATTTTAACAGGTGACTGAAGCCTGGTTTGCAGCTTCTGTAGGACCTATTATCAGAACCTTTGGACAATGCCGACGACATTTACAGATGAGATTAAATGCATAACTATAATAGATAACATCACATGAAGACAGATAGAGATATAATATCCAGTAATAGGATATTACATGTACTTACAACGGTCATGTTGATGGAAGGTGAGGGGAACAAATGCTTTGTAAAGAAAGATATACATAAAATGTTTGTAAAAGAGATGTTACACGATTAGTGTTGAGATTGTAGTATGAGGTTGACGACACCATTAGGCGTTAGGTATTGCAACACCTAAAAATAACATGTGGGCATGTGTAACAGTGTATTAGGAATTGACAGATAATTATGGGTTGTTAAGAGAAGGGGAGAGCAAGACTCACCAGACAGTAAACAAGTTCAGGGATGCACATGCAGGATAGAATATTAAGGGAGAGTTGGGTCAAGCAGAGCAGCCAAGCATGAAGAAAGAACAAAAAATAATGGAGTTAACAGCATATTTATATGAGTGGTACGTGACAGCACTTACTCTCCCCTTAGCCTACATGTGTCTCATTAACTTTTCTGCTTGTGCAGAACTTAAATACCTCATGTCTCAATCAATAGAATCTTGCCACGTCACTTCTAAGCCTCAACCTGGCTTCATTCTCTTAATTTTAATCACTCTCTGTATTTCTAGAACATCCCCCAGTATTCACGAGATTTACTCTTTCCTATTTATTCATCTAACTCTCCTCACCTATCACGCACCCTTCACTTAAACTATGCTGTTATTTCCACTCCCCTGTGTTCTTTTCTTCACGCTTGACTGAACTCCCCAACGCAACTTATTCTAATCTTCATGCGAGACCTTGAACTTGTACACTGACTCGTGAGTCTTACTTTCCCTTAACACACCATGATTATCTCAATTCTCATTACACTGTCCCAATACAATATTACATTACACTATCTCCTTACACCATTATATTACATTAGAAGAGCATTGACCTAGTGACCCGAAAGAATTTTACTTACAACGAAACAGATGGATAGAGATAGCATAAAACCTTTATCAATTACTATGCCCCTGGCTTGAGCGTAAAGATTTTGTCATGAAATTATAATGAATTAAACAGAATTGCAGGTACATGCGGTTAGGGTGCAGACCCCAGTTCATTTCGTAAGTGTAAATGTGTATGCCTGTAATGGGAAGGTGGACACACAACAATGGCAGAATCTCTTTGAGTTCGATGAAGAGAACGTCATTTTCTGCGGAGACTTTAATGCTAGAGGAAACCAGTGGGGTAACGTCATAACCAACAAGCAGGGAGAAGACCTAGAGAACGCACTAGTGTCAGTCGATTTAGTGTGCTTGTATGATGGAAGGGCAACAACAATGGCCACTCAAACAGGGGACTCTGATAGTGTCATAGACCTTGCGCTGGTGTCTTCCACCTTCGCACCGGTTTGCAGGTGGAGTGCACTGGGGTTCCACGGAAGTGATCACTATCCATGTGTCCTCCTAATTGAGAAAAGCAGAAATAGAAGCCAGAAAAGAAAGCTCCACACATTCCACTACCAGAAAACAGACCAGGACGTCATTAGCAAAATCAGACACAGGAAACAGAGCGCCTCTCGTAGGAGGCAGGAGAGATGAGATGGACGCAGCCACCCTGGTGGAACGTAGAAGTCGTGGAAACTTGGCGGAGCAAGAGACAAACGGCCAAGACATGGCAGAAAGCCAGAAAGAATGGAAAAACACAAAATGAGCTCTTGAAGCGTCTGAAAGTATAGGTCGACTAAAAATTATGCACTTTAAACTATGTGGTTAGCAGGCTAAGGATGCCAAATGGGATGGTATCTGTAAAAAAAAGTGTGCTCAGAAAAATCGCTAGCCACATTCTGGCGCCTTCATCAGAGCATGAATGGCACAACACGACACAGAGGCATACCAGACTTTCAGAGCACAGGCCAGATATGGCACAAATCTTATGAGAGCAAAGGGAAGGCCCTGCTTGCCCTCTACATTGATCAGACGGACCAAAGAAATGAGGCTGTAAGAATGAGAATACGGGGATCGCTGTCAAAATTGCGTAAGGATGTAGTGCAGGAAGAAGATCTAACAATCACAACCGATACCATTCGGACAACACTTAAAAGATCACACAACACTGCTTCTGGTCCAGATGGTGTCGGTACGATGACATAGGCGATTTAGCTGACGACGACTTGACAAAACTGGCCAATGAGTTTAATGCCAGCATTCGGAGTGGCCAGATTAAGGAGGAGTGGCTTACACAACTACTTACTATCGCTACCGAAGCCAAACAAGGATCATTTTCAGATCAGTGCCTACAGAATCATCACGATGCAGAACACTGCGGGCAAGCTGCTGGAGAAAATAATTGCCCGTGTCCTCACCTGTCACCTTGAACAGAAACGCGCATTCCCACCCACACTCGGAGGTTATAGATATAACAAAGGGACATGGCTCAATGCGGCAGTCTTTGCCAATAAAGTCTTCGAAGGTTACCACAGACGAGAGGAGACATATGCTGTTGATATAGATCTGGAGGATGGTACCATTTGAATATCTCATGCATATGCTCCTCAAACTGGCGGTGCACCCCTTCCTCATTAGATGGATCGCCGTGGCACTGTTTCAGAGGAAGGTGATACTCAGGATGTGGAAGTTGGTCTTCTGAGCCAACATCCATTTGTCTAGGGCTGCCACAAGGCTCGCCGTTGTCACCAGTTCTATTTAACGTGTACACAATAACGATCACGGAACAACAGCTGGATGGAAGGGGAAGAACTATGACTTTTGCTGATGATATTCTGGTATATCGACAGGGAAGAGGCAGACGGGGAATCGCCTCCACAATGCAAGACGAACTCGATCGCATTTCTTCCTGGTGTGGGGTTTTAGGTGCCTTGGTTAATCCTAATAAAGCATCAGTTTCATGGTTCTCCCTTAACAATCATATCGTTAATACGGTAGTACGAATGGGAGCTGATGACATACCTCGGAGTTAAGTTTGATCGCAGCCTGTGTTTTCGGGATCACGTCGACCATGTGATAACAAAATCCCGCAAAGGATTAACCGCCTTGAAGATCATGGCAGCTGCCAACATTGAGCAGAGGCTACTTACTCTTCTGTTCCAGGGATTAGTCCTCGCACCAATCGAGTATGCCCTGGCAATTCTTACTGTCAGTACGACTCAAATTGATAGGCTGGAGGAAATACAAAATGAAGCTATGCGCATTATCTTGGGATGTACAAGGGACACGCCCTGTGTAGCAATGAGGTATCTTCTTGACTTTCCAACCATGGATGACAGAATCAAGATTTGGAGAGCACGAGCATACCTGAAGATTAGTACAGATAAAGAGCATCCATTGCACCACGTGCTCAACACAGGGAAAGGTGCCAGGCTAAAAAGAGGCAAATTATGGGTGGGCCGAGCAGAATATGTCATCAAACAGGTCTGTGGGCTTACCAATATCAGGTTGGTGAGGAGTGGATACCGGTGCCTACGTCATTCAAGGGGACTTTCTCGTGTATTGTCACACTCGACAGGAAAAGTAGGGAACAGAACCCGGTCGTGGTTAATGCTGAGGTCAACGGTCTCATCTGCGATAACACCGATGAGAAAGATGCAGTCATCTATACAGACGGATCTGTAAGACGACACCAAAGAAGTGCATGGGCATTTACAGCACACTCGGCAGGCAGAATAGTCAAAGAAGACAGTGGTGCATATGTTGTGACCACGAGTGGCATGACAATGGAGGTGATGGCAGTGACCAAGGCATTCAAATGGTTAGAGTCACAAGACTACACCCACGCATTTATACTGAGTGATTCGATAAGTATGATAAAAAAAGTGGAGGCGGGCTCTGTACGCATGCAATGGGTAGAATCGTTGCAGAAATCCAAAATACCTAAAGTCACCTTTGTCTTTGCAGAAATCCAAAATACGTAAAGTCACCTTTGTCTATGTCCCTGGACATGCGGGAGTACGGGGAAATGAAAGAGCGGACAGGTTGGCTAGCTGCGTTGTCGTTGAGGACGGGCAACCAATGGATCGGACGGACATTATCAATGCCCTCCGAGATGTGGGAAGAGCACAGGACTTCGACAAACACAGATCCACGTCACTTCTTCGGATGATGGAAATGGGAGTTAAGATGGGCACAGCCAGAAATGAGAAACTTAGTGGCCGTATAAGAAGACGTATCAACCAGCATAGAACTTGAGTCGTCAATCGCTGGACACTGCGGGAATTGCTGAGGAGGGGATCTGAGCACATATGGACATGTTCGGAGTGCAATGATGATGACCCGCAAATAACTCAATATAATGGGTGGCTGACGCGGTATATTTTTCAGTCGCTTCCCAATATTTGAATATTGTGTTAGAACACAGAGGCGAGCTGTACACGTGTTTTTTTTTTTTTTCTCAGAATCTGTTCAATATTAACTCACATTAAGTTAGTGATTTTTCCCTGGAATAGAGTCATTTTGAATTTTAATTCAAGTAAGTTATTTTATGTTCTCTTTTTCACCTCTCTCTTTCTCCCTCTCTCTGACTATTTCTCTATCTAGCTCCCTCTTAAGGTCATATATCTATATTTCTCTGTCCCTCAGAGAGGGAACTAAAAATAATCTATATTTATCTCTCCCTCTTTAGCTCCCCTCCCTATCTATATTTCTCTCTCTCCCTCTTTAGCTCTCTATCTATATTTCTCTCTCTCCCTCTTAGCTCCCTAGCTATATTTCTCTCTTTCTCTCTTCCTATTTAGCTCCCTTTCTATCCCTCTCTTTAGCTCCCATGTTTATCTCTATTTCTCTCCCTCTTTAGCTCCCCTCTCTATCTTTATTTATTTGTCCCTCTTAAGCTCCCTATCTATTTCTATTTCTCTCTCACTCTTTAGTTCCCTGTCTATATATCCCTCTTTTTCTCTCTCCTTAGTTCCCCTCTCTCTATTTCTCTCTTTAGCTCCCTCTCTATCTATCCCACTATTTAGCTCCCATATCTACTTCTGTCCCTCTTTAGCCCCCACCCTATTTATATTTCTCTGTCCCTCTTTAGCTTCCTATCTATATTTCTCTCTTTCATTCACCCTCTTGAGTTCCCTCTCTATCTATATTTCTCTGTCCCTCTTTAGCTGCCTATCTATATTTCTTTATTTCATTCACCCTCTTTAGCTCCCTCTTTATCTAAATTTCTATGTCCCTATTTAGCTCCCTATCTATATTTCTCTCTTTCATTCACCCTCTTTAGCTCTCCCTCTATCTATATTTCTCTGTCCCTCTTCAGCTTCTTTATCTACTACTCTCCTACGATATCACTTTCTTCTTCTGTACTTTCTACACTATTAAAGTCAACACAGATATAATTAAAAATGTATATGTTTATTGAAGACACAACATATATTATGTCTTCTTCTCTTCTTTTTTCCTTCCTCATTTGCCTTTCAGCGTCGAGGGGAGATATAATTTGCGGTCTTTTGCTCTTCTGTTCGCCTCTGCTGCTGTTATGTTTCCTAGTGCTTCTAATATTCCATCGACCCATCTTTTTCGTGGTCGACCCTTGGGTCTGGTGTTCTCACAACGTTTGTTGAAAGCTCGTTGTGTTGTGTTTTATTCTTTCTGCGTTGTCACGTGGCCAAACCATTTTATCTGTTGTTTCCTTATATATTCTATGGCGGGGGCTATTCCTAGCTTTTTTATCAGTTCTTCATTTCTGATCTTATCTCTCAGACTGTTTCCTGTCATTCGTCTAACACATTTCATCTCTGTAGAGGTTATTTTTCGTATTGTTCTTGCATCTAGGGTCTAGGTCTGACATTGGTTGGGGTGATGATTGTATTGTATAGTGCTCGTTTTGCCTCCAGAGTTATTTCCTTGTTGGACAATAATATATATATATATATATATATATATATATATATATATATATATATATATATATATATATATATATATATATATATATATATATATATATAAGTAGATGTTCTCTCTCTCTCTCTCTGGTCTATGAAGACATTTACAAGATTCGCTTCCATAGGTTTATGATGTAAACAAAGCAGTTTTGTCATTGCAAGTGAATAATGTCCACACCTATCTATCTATCTTTCGTTCGCTCAAATTATTGTCTATATCAGCAATGTCGTTTCCTGTATGAATTTTACTGTCTTTTGTAATTCTTGCAGTGGCCCATATAGTTTTGTCTGTAGTGTTGTATCTATGAACCAATGGATTTTCCTCAGTCTACTATATTCAGTGCAGTCTTGAAGTATGTGTTCAGCAGTCTGGAGTGCCTGTCCACATGTACAAGTAGTTGATGTGCCGATCTTGAATTTTGTATACATGTGACTATGGAGTCGATTGTGTCCTGTTCTTAGGCGTATAATGATAACTTGTTCATATCTATTCATATTATGAAAGGCATCCTGATTTGGGGCTTGTTTGTGGTCCTCTGATTGATTTGATTATCTATTTCTTATGATGGTATGTAACTGGTGTATCTAGTTGTGTGCCTGTCCACACCTATAATTGGTCAGGATTGTGTTGCAGCAGCAGCTTTATAGCGAACACAGAAAACACCATTGTGCTGTTCTGAAACAGCTATGCCATGGTACCCTAGAATTGCCTTTAATGGGATTACTGTGACCACAAACCACTCTCCATGTGTGTGCCACATATTTACACCCCAGAAAGAAATACTGAATATAACAACATCATATGCCGTCTGTGATATTAATGACCACAAACCAGGAGCCTCCTGTATGATTGATACAACTGTTGCACCAATCACTTCATCAGCAGAGACATCTATGGAATGTTAATCTGACATTGTTCTTGAATGATGTCCAAGTTAATGAGACATCAGAATCGTGTGGCAGCAGCTCCAAGAAGGGAGCAGAGAACATCAAGTTCTGCTGCTATAAAGGAGACTTGCCTTGCTATCCCAGAATTGCCTTAAATGGGATCACTGTAGTTGAAAACTTCTGCTCTTGTGTAAACTACACATTCACATCCAAGAGTGAATCAGTGAAGGTCACAAAATCATATTCTCTCTGTGGTTTTACTAACTACAGGTCAAGTGGCTTCTGTTGGATTGGAAATGATAAATTACCACCACTGTGTGTCTATATGTTTTGAATTGGAGTCATCAATCAAGTGCTACGACGATCATCATTTTCGGGAGGACGCGAACTTCCATGGTATATGGTGGATAGGCGGCAGGAACCATTGAAGGCTATGTCTGAAAAGTGTTCCTTCTTGCAGTTTCCTCATATTCCAAGTCCGGCTTGTTGCAGGACCTACTGAGTTAAGTGCTCTGTGCACACCGTGAGCTGTGTGTCTCATCTGTTTTGATCCTGTTTCGATATCCCGCTTGTTTACGATGAATCAAGATATCGTGTGACAGGGAACAGTTGGCTGTGTTCACTTTCTGCGCGGTTTCGCCTTATGTCTTTTGGTGTGTGCTGAGACTGCTACGATGGGGACTACAGTTACCTTTCTTTGTTTGGGAGATGTGTTAGTAATTGGGATGATTCCACTGGCACGGGCGGTTGAGCAATTATGGATTTTAATTCGTTTCCAGTGATACCGAGGCCTTCCATAACCAATAACCAATATACAATATTATTTTTTTTTAAAAAGAGATAGGACACGGATTTAAATTTTAGTCGCAATTATAAAAAAAATGTGTAGTATAGTCTATCTATCTTTACGACACATAGTACCATTGCTGGTGTATGTCGGGGGGCAACGATAGAACCAGAGGGATAAAGGCCGCTTGGTCAAGCAGTCGCCACGACGTGTGCGACTCAGGATTTTTATTTCACCCCCGATAGAAAAAATCATTTCTGTCTACCGCGCGCTTCGAACTTTTCAGTCCTCGGAACAGTGGTTTTTAGCCGCACGGCCATGCGTTGTATAGTCAAAGGGAAATAATAGATAGAAATCAACATCCCAAACAGAGTTTCGTCCCTAAAACATCGATATGTGAATTTAATGTGAAAACAATTCTAAAATTGATCTTTTTGCCAGTAATATAAATATACGGAAACAACGTTAAGTAAAGGCGTAACCAACCTTCAAGCATGTGGAGACACAATGTGACAACAAGGAGATAATTTGAAGCTGTTAGCTCAATCACCAATTAAAAATGTATGGCTTAAAAACATCATTTACTATTACCATTAAATATACGGAAGCAACACCAAGTAAAGGCGTAACCAATCTTCAAATATTTGGAGCAACAATGTGACAACAAGGAGATAATTTGAAGCTGTAGTTCAATCATCATTGAAGAATTTATGGACATTGTCTTCCATTAATATACTATATGGAAACAGCTTCAAGTAAATGCTTAAATTTTGAAATAGGACCAAAGTAGATAAACTTTGTACAATAAGTAGAAGCTTAGTCTCTTAAATGAAATTATATTTTAAAGGTTCAAACTTGTTTTCACATCATAATACCTCTTACAAAATAAAAACAACACCACAGTTTTTCACTTTAATTGTCTTGACATGAAAATGTTCTTGTCCAGAATTTATTAATGTTTTCCATCTGGGTTTTTTTTTGCCTTGTCACAATTATCTAGTATTTTAAAATCTAGGTGTTATTCAAAGCCTTTAAAACACAACCACCTTCAATTTTGACAATTCCTTGATCAAAGACACCATATGTAATTGCTGCTGTGTGGTCTTTGAATCAAAACGTACACATGTTTAGAGGAATACAGTAAATTTAGTAGCAAAGAGCTCAATAAATACCACATCCTCCAAAAAGATATTTTTATGGAAGTCCTAACTGAACACCAGGTTAAGGGTGGGGTAAACGTAGGTTTTAAAACACTAGGTAGTTCAATATACACTTATACGCAACAGAAATTCACTGTCATTTTTCTATAAGCGTAGAGTACATGACGACAGTGTCACAACATCCCCACCAGAAATATAAATATTAATGGCTGCCCGTTCTCCTCTTTTGTCAGAAAATATACGTTGTCTTTGATTATTTGTGTCTTTTCATCATTTTCATCTACTTTGTTATATACATTTTCATCTACTTTATCATATATATCTTCATCTACTTTATCGTAAAAATATTGTTACAAAATTTAGTAGACAAATTAAACATTTTTAAAAAAATTCCACATTTTGCGTCTGTTATTATTTTGTGTTATATATTGTGAGTATTAAATATTGTAATATATATTGCGTTATATATTATTGTGTGTCTACATTTTACATACCAAACAAAAATCCATCACTCAGTTATCTTCTACCAAACTTTATACGTTCTCATTTTCTTTTGGGCCTAAAACATTCTCGACAATATCCAAATCCTCATTCATAATACCCAAATTTTTATTCACCTACCCCACGCCTCTATGCTACTCATAACGCTCGCATTTCCCTAAAAAATAATCGAGTTCTCCTAATAAAAATACACACCCAAAACCTCCCACGCGCCCTGACTCATATTTCCCTAAAAATAAACAACTCCTTTTCTTCTCCTAAAAATACACACCCAAAACCTCACACGTATCCTGACTCACATTTTACAAAAATAAACAACGCCTTTTTCATAAAAAAAAAAATAATACGCCGCAACGCGCACACCCGCGACACACATTTAACTAAACAACCCCACCTTTTCCTAAAAATTAATATGTGACACGTGCCCTCGCACCGTGATTCACATTTCCCTTTAAAAATCATTCTTTGCAATCAATACTTTCAAACACCTGCCATAATAAAGCGAACCTTCATGACCTAGATTCAACAAGTGGTCAACTTGACCTACAATCAATAACAGCCATTCAACCGAATGTTCGGTGGCCGAACCGAAGACGTCATCAAACAGGTCTGTGTCAAACTAATATCAACACTGGCGAGGAGTGGGTACCAGTGCCTACATCACTCAGTGGTACATTCTCGTGTGTGCCTTGTCACTCTTAACATGAAATTAGCAGAATCCAGTCATGGAAGATGCGTAAGTCAACGTCCTCATCTTGGACAACACCGACGAGGAAGAAGCAGTCATAAATAGCGACGTATCCATAATGCGACACCAAGGGAGAGCTTAATGGTATTTCTCTCTCTCTCTCCTTTCTGCGATCAGGACTCAATCAGAGTAGGATTCCAGACTCTCACATGAAGTCAGCTATCAAGTTAAGTGTGTTGATCGCCCCCACAGACAGAACATCACAATTAGAGTCTGTCAGATCCACTCTGATTGAACACCCGTTAAAACGTTGCACTGTGTTCTGCGCCAGTGGCCCAGTGCATCCGATTTCATCCAGCATTTTATTCAGGTTTGCTTTCCTTAGCCTTTGATTGTCCCCAATCTTCCTGCAAGGCAGGATTGTCTTTTCTGTAGGGGGATTCAGCCCTTACATGGTCGGCCCTCCCAGGTTTACGAGCACCATCTGCCCGAGTAACTAGAGGTGACTAACACAGACATACACACACAAAGATATGAGATGTGACTAACACAGACATGCACACAGCGATACGAGGCATAACTAACACTGATACACATCAAGATATGAGATATGACTAACATAGACATGCACACAAAGATATGAGATTTGACAAACATAGATATGCACACACAAAGATATGACACATGACTAACATAGACATGCACACAAAGACATGAGATATGACTGACATAGACATGCACATACAAAGATATGACACATGCCTAACATAGACATGCACACAAAGATATGAGATACGACTAACATAGACATACACACAAAGATATGAGATATGACTAACATAGACATGCACACAAAGATATGAGATTTGACAAACATAGATATGCACACACAAAGATATGACACATGACTAACATAGACATGCACACAAAGACATGAGATATGACTGACATAGACATGCACATACAAAGATATGACACATGCCTAACATAGACATGCACACAAAGATATGAGATACGACTAACATAGACATACACACAAAGATATGAGATATGACTAACATAGACATGCACACACAGATATGAGATGTGACTAACATAGCCATGCACACACAAGGATATGAGATATCACTAACCCAGACATGCACACACAAAGATATGACACATGACTAACACAGATACACACTAAGATATGACTAAACACAGACACACATAAAGATATGAGACATGATTAACACGGACACACCAAGATATGAGATATTACTAACATGACACACGCTAAGATATGAGCCATGGCTAGCGCGCGCGCACGCACACACACAAGCTAAGATATGAGCCATGGCAATAACAGAACCACACTAAGATATGATATAAGATATGGGCATTTACAGCGCACTGCGCACGCAGAACAGGCAAAGAATACGCACCAGAAAAGCAAGCTCAACACATTTAACTATGAGAAGGACCAGGTCGTCATTAGCAAAATCAGACAGGAGACAGGACGCCTCTCGCAGGAGAGATGAACACAGCCGCCCTGGTGATGGAACAAAGAAATCGAGGAACCTTGGCGGAGGAAGAGATAAGCGGCTAAGACATGACAGAAAGCCAGAAAGAATAGAAAAACACAACCTGAGCTCTTGTAGCATCTGAAAGAAGAGACCCACCGTAAAATGATGAACTTTAAATTATGTGCTAAGCAGGCGCTAAAAATGCCAAGTTGGATGATTTATGCAAAAAAAAAAAAAAGTGTGCTCGCTCGGAAAAAAATGCCAAGATCTGGAAGGCACGAGCATTCCTGAAGATAAGTGCAAATAAAGAGCATCCAATGTACCACGAAAGGGTAAGGGCTAGGCTCAAAATAGGTAATTCATGGGTGGGCCGAGCAGGAGACGTCATGAAACAGGTTTGAGGGCTTACCAAAATCAACGCTGGCGAGAAGTGGATACCGGTGCTTACGTCATTCAGGGGTACATTCTCGTGTATTGTCACACTCGACAGGAAATGTAGGGAACAGAACTCAATCATGGTCAATGCGAAGGTCAACGGTGTCATCCGTGATAATATCGTTGAGGAAGATGCAGTCATCTATACAGACGGATCTGTAATACGATATCAAAGGAGTGCATGGGTATTTACAGCACGACCGACAGGCAGAATAGTCAAAGAAAACAGTGGTACATACGTTATGACCACGAGTAGCATGACGATGGAAGTGATGGCAGTGACCAGGGCATTCATCTGGTTAGTCACAAGGCTACACCCACGCCTGCATATTAAGTGATTCGATGAGCATATTAAGAAAAGTGGAGGCGGGGATCTGTACACAGGCAATGGGTAGAATCATTGCAGAAGTAAAAAAAATACGCATGGTCACATTTGTTTACGTCCCTGGACATGCGGGAGTACGGGGAAATGAAAGAGTGGACCGGTTGGCTAGCTGCACTGTCGTTGAAGACGGTCAACCAATGAATCACCAATGCCTTCCGAGATGTGGGAAGGGCACAGGACTTCGACAGCCACGAGTCCACATCACTCTTTCGGATGAAAGAGATGGGAATTAAGATGGGCACAGCCAGAAGCGAGAAACTTAGTGGGTGTGTAAGAAGACTTATAAACCAACACAGAACTGGAGTCGTCAGTTGCTGGACACTGCGTGACTTGCTGAGGAAGGGATCTGAGCACCTATGGACATGTTCGGAGTGCAATGATGATGACCTGTATATAACTCAATTATATAAGTGTATTTCTCTCTGCGATCAGGACTCAATCAGAATAGGATTCCAGACTCTCACATGAAGTCAGCTGTCAGGTTAAGTGTGTTGATCGCCCCCACAGATAGAACATCACAATTAGAGTCTGCCAAATCCACTCTGATTGAACACCCGTTAAAACGTTGCACTGTGTTCTGCGCTAGTGCATCCGATTTCAGCCAGCATTTTATTCAGGTTTGCATTCCTTAGCCTTTGATTGTCCCCAATCTTCCTGCAAGGCAGCAGATGATCTTTTCTGTAGGGGGATTCTGCCCTTAGATGGTCGGCCCTCCAAGGTTTACGAGCACCATCTGCCCGAGTCCACTAGAGGTGACTAACACAGACATGCACACACAAAGATATGAGATGTGACCAACACAGACATGCACACACAAAGATATGAGATGTGACCAACACAGACATGCACACAGCGATACGAGGCATGACCAACATAGACATGCACACACAAAGATATGAGATGTGACTAACATAGCCATGCACACACACAGGGATATGAGATGTGACATACACAGACATGCATACACAAAGATATGATATATGACTAACATAAACATACACACAAAGATATGAGATATCACTAACCCAAACATGCACACACAAAGATATGACACATGACTAACACAGATACACACTAAGATATGAGATATGACTAAACACATACACACATAAAGATATGAGACATGATTAACACGGACACACCAAGATATGAGATATGACTAACATGACACACACCAAGATATCTCTCTCTCTCTCTCTGCATTCAGGACTCAATCAGAGTAAGGATTCCAGACTCTCATATGAAGTCAGCTGTCAGGCTAAGTGTGTTGATCGCCCCCACAGACAGAACATCACAATTAGAGTCTGTCAGATCCACTCTGACTGAACACCCGTTAATACGTTGCACTGTATTATGCGCCAGTGGCCCAGTGCATCCGATTTCAGCCAGCATTTTATTCAGGTTTGCTTTCCTTAGCCTTTGATTGTCCCCAATCTTCCTGCAAGGCAGCAGATTGTCTTTTCTGTAGGGGGATTCTGCCCTTAGATGGTAGGCCCTCCCAGGTTTACGAGCACCATCTGCCCGAGTCACTAGAGGTGACTAACACAGACATGCACACACAAAGATGTGAGATCAAAACAGTATAAGCTAGAACTTCTTATCTTCCTCAACCTTAAAAAGGGTGCAATAAGAAGTTCTTATTTTTTATGTTTTATTGCATCATGAGATAATGAGCCACAAACAACTAAATATCTTGATCCCAATTTGTTTAACCATTTTGCACGCTGTTGCCAACTTAAATAATTTTCATGTTCATATTCAGATCATGATTAATGAAGACATTTTAAAAGATCTAAACATTAAAAAGAACTGGCTTATAAACATTCTACTGAAGAAATTAAAATGCAAGATCAAATAAAGAGACATTATCAATAGGAACTTGGAACATTAGATCAGCATTCCAGTTTCGCTAGCCAGAAAACATCAGCTAAAAAGTAGCAGGATTATTACAAGGCGACAGTGGAACCCTACAAGAAAAAGCAGTAGGCATCATTTTATAT
Organism: Megaustenia siamemsis; assembly: GCA_032433765.1. Classification (NCBI taxonomy): domain Eukaryota; kingdom Metazoa; phylum Mollusca; class Gastropoda; order Stylommatophora; family Ariophantidae; genus Megaustenia; species Megaustenia siamemsis. The sequence continues at coordinate 32,029,725 of JAVIAB010000156.1, forward strand.
AGAGAAAGAAGCAAAACAGTGAAAGGATTTTGACCAATATCAGATAGAATTCTGCTAGTAAAATTGAGAGGTAGACCAACGGATATCAATTCAACCCTATGCAACGACAAATAACAGCGAAGAAGAAGACATTGACACCTTTTACAACGAGCTAGAAATGACCACGGAGCAGTGTGAATCCCAAGAAATAACTATTATATTAGAGGATTTCAATGCAAAGGTAGGAACAGATAAAGTGCAATATATGACTCGAGGACATGGCCTAGGAGAGCCATATGACAGAAGGGATGGATTGATATGTTGGGCAAGGACACATGAAATGATTATAGGTAACACCTGGTTCATGCAACACCCTAGACGACTATGGACATGGCAAAGCCCAGACAACAAAATACACAAAATGATTTTATACTGGTACAAAAGAAGATTCAGGAATTGGCTAACATCTGTAAAACAAGGCCATGAGCAGACTGCAATAGTGACCATGTAATAGCAGTTAGAAAAATAAGAATAAAGGTACGGAAGATGCTGAAATCCCCAAGAAATATTAAATTAGAACTAGATATGTTTAGAGTAGATAGACAGATGAGTGATAAGTACAGCACAATAGTACAAAGTAGATAAAATACTAATGAGAAAATACAGAACACTGAGGAGCTGTGGGAAATGCTCAAACAAACAATTCAACAAACATAAAAAAAAGTAATGCCAGTGACTAAAAGAATCAACAAAAAGAAATGGATGACAGAAGAAATACTAAAACTAATGGATGAAAAATGAAAATATAAGAAAAAAGAACGGATATACAAAGGAAAACATGTCATAACAAAACTACTCAATGACATATAACTATTATTATGACTATTATTCTCATGAGCCATATTACCAAAACATTACTAGGAATCATCATGAAACATGTAAGGAACCAAAAAAAAAAAAACAAAAAAAAAAAATAAATAAGTGAGGAACAATGTGGATTTGTGGAAGGAAATGGCACCAATAATGCAATATACATCTCGAGAACATTGATAGAAAGAGCTATAGAGGTAAAGAAAGATCTATATATGTGCTTTATAGGCAACACAAAAGCATTTGACAAAGTAAAGCATATGGAAACAATCAATATGCTGGAGAAATTTAACAGTGATGGCAAGGATCTGAGAATCATAAAAAAACATGTACTGACAACAAATAGCAGCCATAAGAATTAACAAACAAACAAAACAGCTCTAATATATAAAACAAGGAGTCAGACAAGGCTGTGTTCTCTCGCCAAGTTTGTTTTCACTTTACAGCTGAAATGTTATGAGATCAATAGTAGACAAAAAAGGCATTGAAGTCAACGGTCACAACACCAAGATATGAGTCATGGCCAGCGCACACACACAAGCTAAGATATGAGCCATGGCTAGCACGGAAACACATCAAGATATGAACCATGGCTAGCACAGAAACACATCAAGATATGAGCCATGGCTTCACGGAAAAAACACTAAGAAATGAACCATGTCCAGCACAGAAACACATCAAGGTATCCATATTTTGGGTTTGTTGTAGTCGGCAGACTCTTCTTAACGTGGGGATCATCGACATACGAGATGCAAGCCCCGATTAACTGTTCACAGGTTTCGTTCAAACAGTTGCCAGGAGATTTGAGAGTGCAGTCTAACCCGTAGAACGTTCACTTGCATGTACAGTTCCCGGTTGACTGTTCACAGGTGTCGCTGAAACAGTTATCCGGACATTTGAGAGTGCAGTCTGATCCTTAGTACGTTTCCTTGCACGTACAGTCTGTACTTTTCGGGTCACAAATGAGGTCACAGCTATCAGAACACGTCTGTTTGCACTGTAGCCCAAAATTACCATCGGGACAAGTGTCATTATAGGTGTAGCCAGGATGTTTACATTGAAGGCATTTTCCGGATTTTTCCTCACATAAAGGACAGACACTGTGTGTGTGTGCAGTCATTGTCATAGAGATTGGTCTTTGTTTTGCCATTAACTGCGGCCTCTGGTCCACATCCGTCTCCTGTATAGCAAGCATTAAATGTGTCGGTCTGGTTTGTGTTTTGTTTGAGAGCCACATTCCGACCCCCGCCAATGTAGATGGAGCAGATATTTGCAACTATCGCCCCTTCAATCCGTAACTTGTTGATCAGACCAGCCCCATAGCAAAAGACATCAATCTCGTGCGAACTAACTACAAACCGTGATTCATTGTTACATGAGGCAGAACCATTTAGTTTTACTGTGAAACTGTCCGGATCTGTTAAGTCATTCACATAAATCCTAAACCAGGAGAACGGCAAAGAGTGATTGAGAGTTGCCTCAACTGATGTAGAATCTGTGTCCGAATTACATGTGGTGTTGTTGTTATCAAACAGGAAGGTAGGTTCAGATTTTTGGGCGTATTTGTAAACGAGATCCAAGTACTGACACTGGGGTCCGAAATATTCGTGTTGACAACTGTCATTGTTTGGGCATGTCCCTGTAGTTTTGTCACAAACTGAGTCATTATAGCAGTGACATTGTAACGTACAATTCGTCCCAAACCAACCGGCTGCACAAATTTGGTCATTAACTTCCAAGGTCTTGAACGAAGCCATCAGAATAAAGACTTGATCTACAGCGGTGGTTAACGAACTGTGTACAACCATTTATTATCAAACCCGTGGTTACATTTCTAAAAATCCACCAACTCGCTGTGATAACAGATAGCGTGATGTTCAAAGTCAACATTGTTTACACCATGGCTTGGACGGGGACAAGCTTCCATCTTGGTGCGTCCCATGACGTCATATCATATAATATAAGTATATTAAACATCTTTTATTTAAAACTGTTATGTCTAGCGATATTGTTGATAAATTATTCTGTTTCACTACGTTCACTTTCGGTGCCGTTGGTCTTATGTCTATTTGGCGCTGCTTTAGCATCTATGATGGGGACTGCAGTTGCCTTTCTTTGTTCGGATCATTAAATGAGATGATTTTTAATTTGGATGATTCCACTGGCACGGGCGGTTGAACAATTATGGATTTTAATTCGTTTGCAGTGATACCGGGGTAAGTCATTTAATTTGTAGGAAGCTCACAGTGTTTCCGCGTGCTGCTGAGCAAGTTACTGGAGCTGGCCAGTTTATATCGTGGAACGGGTTCTGGGCCGTGCGACTGAGCAAGTGCACGTGAGTCTAGGCCATCCAAAGCAACAACGTTCAGCGACGTTCATCAAAGACGACGGTAAGAAGTGTAAGTTTTCAGATGCAGCCCAAACTACATCATCGAAGAAGGAAAACACGACGGGGCAAGAGGGGTGGCACTAAACTGTCAAAGTGTGAGAGGCTAGGCCTAAAGTATGTGCGCGTTACTTATTGGAATTGTGGGTCCATTAATTAACGACGGCCCATTCTTGATAAGCTACTGTGCGGCGCCGATATAATGGTTTTGCAAGAAACTCTTCTTGGTGACAGGACAGTAAGTACTCCTGGCTTTCATTGTTTTTACAATAGACGACACCTTGAGCAGGCCATCCTTGTGCGCAACAATATGGTGGCAGCTGAGGTTGATATGTCTATGTGGAACAATGCAGAATTGCAGGTACATGCGGTTAGGGTGCAGACCCCAGTTCATTTCGTGATTGTTAATGTGTATGCCTGTAATGGGAAGGTGAACACACAACAATGGCAGAATCTCTTCGAGTTCAATGAAGAGAATGTCATTTTCTGCGGAGACTTTAATGCTAGAGGAGACCAGTGGGGCAATGTCATAACCAACAAGCAGGGAGAAGACCTAGAGAACGCACTGGTATCGGCCGATTTAGTGTGCTTGAATGATGGAAGGGCAACAAGAATGGCCACTCAAACAGGGGACTCTGATAGTGTCATAGACCTGGCACTGGTGTCTTCCACCTTCGCACCGGTTTGCAGGTGGAGTGCACTGGGGTTCCACGGAAGTGATCACTATCCATGTGTCCTCCTAATTGAGAAAGGCGGAAATAAAAGCCAGAGAAGAAAGCTCCACACATTCAACTACGAGAAAACAGACCAGGACGTCATTAGCAAAATCAAACATAGGAAACAGAGCGTCCCTCGTAGGAGGCAGGAGAGATGGACGCAGCTACCCTGGTGGAACGTAGATGTCGAGGAAGCTTGGCGGAGCAAGAGACAAACTGTCAAGACATGGCAGAAAACCAGAAGGTATGGTAGAACACAACCTGAGCTCTTGAAGCGTCTGAAAGTAGAGGTCGACCAAAAAATGATGCACTTTAAACTATGCGCTAAGCAGGCTAAGGATGCCAAATGGGATGACTTCTGTAAAAAAGTGTGCTCAGAAAAATCGCTAGCCACATTCTGGCGCCTTCATCGGTGCATGAATGGCACACCACGACACAGAGGTATACCAGACTTTCAGAGCACAGACCAGATATGGCACAAATCTGATGAGAGCAAAGGGAAGGCCCTGCTTGCCCGCTACATTGAGCAGACGGACCAAAGAAATGAGGCTGTAAGAATGAGGATACGGGGATCTTTGTCAAATTTGTGTAAGGATGTAGGGCTGGAAGAAGATCTCACAATCACAACCGATACCATTTGCGCGACACTTAAAAGGTCACACAACACTGCTCCTGGTCCAGATGGTGTTCGGTATGATGACATAGGCGATTTAGCTGATGACGACTTGACAACACTGGCCAATGAGTTTAATGCCAGTATTCGGAGTGGCCAGATTAAGGAGGAGTGGCTACACAGCTACTTACTACCGCTACCGAAGCCAAACAAGGACCATTCTCAGATCAGTGCCTACAGAATCATCACAATGCAGAACACTGCGGGCAAGCTGCTGGAGAAAATAGTTGCCCGTGTCCTCACGTGTCGCCTTGAACAGAAACGCGTATTCCCATCCATACTCGAAGGTTATAGATATAACAAAGAGACATGGCTCAATGCGGCAGTCTTTACCTATGACGTCTTCGAAGGCTTCCACAGACGAGAGGAGACATGTGCTGCTGCTATAGATCTGGAGGATGCATACAACAGGGTACCATTTGAATATCTCATGCATATGCTTCTCAAACTGGCGGTGAACCCCTTCCTCATAAGATGGATCGCCGCGGCACTGTTTCAGAGGAAGGTGATACTCAGATGTGGAAGTTGGTCTTCTGAGCCAACATCCATTTGTCCTGGGCTGCCACAAGGCTCACCATTGTCACCAGTTCTATTTAATGTGTACACAATAACGATCACGGCCCAACAGCTGGATGGGAGGGGAAGAACTATGACTTTTGCTGATGATATTCTGGTATATCGACAGGGAAGAGACAGACGGGGAATCGCCTCCACAATGCAAGACGAACTCGATCGCATTTCTTCCTGGTGTGGGGTTTCAGGTGCCTTGGTTAATCCTAATAAAGCATCAGTTTAATGGTTCTCCCTTAACAATCATATCGTTAATACGACCACACCGGTAGTAGGAATGGGAGCTGATGAGGTGACCAGGGACAAGTTGATGACATACCTCGGAGTTAAGTTTGATCGCAGCCTGTGTTTTCGGGACCACGTCGACCATGTGATAACAAAATCCCGCAAAGGATTAGCCGCCTTGAAGGTCATGGCAGCTGCCAACATCGAGCAGAGGCTACTTACTCTTCTGTTCCAGGGATTAGTCCTCGCACCAATCGAGTATGCCCTGGCCATTCTTACTGTCAGTACGACTCAAATTGATAGGCTGGAGAAAATACAAAATGAAGCCATGCGCATTATCCTGGGATGTACGAGGGACACTCCCTGTGTGGCAATGAGGTATCTTCTTGACTTTCCAACCATGGATGACAGAATCAAGATCTGGAGAGCACGAGCATACCTGAAGATTAGTACAGATACAGAGCATCCATTGCACCACGTGCTCAACACAGAGAAAGGTACCAGGCTAAAAAGAGGCAAATCATGGGTGGGCCGAGCAGAAGATGTCATCAAACAGGTCTGTGGGCTTACCAATCTCAGCGTTGGTGAGGAGTGGATACCGGTGCCTACGTCATTCAAGGGGACTTTCTCATGTATTGTCACACTTGACAGGAAAAGTAGGGAACAGAACCCGGTCGTGGTTAATGCTGAGGTCAACGGTCTCATCTGCGATAACACCGATGAGAAAGATGCAGTCATCTATACAGACGGATCTGTAAGACGACACGAAAGAAGTGCATGGGCATTTACAGCACGTTCGGCAGGCAGAATAGCCAAGGAAGACAGTGGTGCATACGCCATGACCACGAGTAGCATGACAATGGAGGTGATGGCAGTGACCAAGGCATTCAAATGGTTAGAGTCACAAGACTACATCCACGCATGTATACTGAGTGATTCGATGAGCATGATAAAAAAAGTGGAGGCGGGCTTTGTACGCATGCAATGGGTAGAGTCGTTGCAGAAATCCAAAATACGTAAGGTCACCTTTGTCTATGTCCCTGGACATGCGGGAGTGCGGGGAAATGAGAGAGCGGACAGGTTGGCTAGCTGCGCTGTCGTTGAGGACGGGCAACCGATGGATCGGGCGGACATCATCAATGCACTCCGAGATGTGGGAAGAGCACGGGACTTCGACAAACACAGATCAACGTCGCTTCTTCGGATGATGGAAATGGGAGTTAAGATGGGCACAGCCAGAAATGAGAAACTTGGTGGCCGTGTAAGAAGACTTATCAACCAACATAGAACTGGAGTCGTCAGTCGCTGGACACTGAGGGAATTGCTGAGGAGGGGATCTGAGCACCTATGGACATGTTCGGAGTGCAATGATGATGACCCGCAAATAACTCAATAACCGGGGCTTTCGAATAATCATAACCATAGTCTGTTTTTCTTTAGTTTGACTTTCATTTTAATCATTACAGAACTGAGATCTGAGCTCCTGGATAGGTTGTGGCTTTCTTGACATTGTTACGGAACCTACCTTTTGTCATTATGTTGTCTATTTGATTCTTTTTCTTATCTCCAGGGCTTTTCCATGTGCATAGTTTCCTTTTCTCTTGCTCAAAGTAAGTGTTACATATTATCAGCCTGTTTTCTTCATAAAATTGTATTAATCTTTCTCCTCTTTTATTTCTTTTTCCAAAACCATGATTTACTGTAATGGTCTTATATCCACATTTTCCTACTTTAGCATTCATATCACCCATTACAATGAAGATATCAGAAGATTCCACTGGCTTCATAAACTTTATTTAGATCTTCATAGTATGCCTCTATTTGTTCATCTGTATAGTCTTGAGTATGTGCCTGTCTGTATTATTGCTATGTCGAATGGTTTTGCTTTTATTTTGAGTAGCATAATCCTATCATTGTATGTCCATTGGGTACTTTTATATTTTTGTAGTTCTCTTTTTATCAGTATTCCTACACATCTTTGATGTTCTGTTGTGTTGCCTAAATATATAAATGTATATTTTTCGTCCTGTTTGAACACACATTCTTTCCTTTGGCCAATTTTCAAGAAATTCATGTTTTTTTTTTTCTTATGTCAGGAGAAATCTCTTTGGCTGTTGGCAAGACATCAAACAGACTTTAACAGCTTTGTAACAGTGGATAAGCAACGAATGACGCTAAGAGAAAGCCGAACATACGGCGGGACTGACAGCTAATATGTTTATAGACAAATTAAAATCTCTGTCTGCAATGGGTTTGCTAACTTACATATGTAGTCCATGTATGTAATAAATAATAGGGAGATAGTACGCACCCCTGTCTTACTCCTGATGCAACTTCACAGTGATCTGTGCAAGCTGCTGCTGTTCTGACTGTACAGCTGCTGTTGATGTAGACTTTTAATTAGATTGGTTAGATCTTGGCTTACTCTGTATGCTGTTAGTATCCCCCATAGTTGTTCTCTGTTTACTTGATCATCTTTTTAGCATGTGTAAAAACTTTAAAAAAAAAAAAACCAATGCAAAGTAAGAACTTTCAAATGGGTTTTGACAGTCCATTGTTCTTTCATATCCTTATATCAGCCAAACTGGCAAGCTTATAAGCATGTTCATTATCTTTCACTCCAGGACACCATGGCATAAAAATGAAACAGGCTTGTCAGATTTGATTTCCCCAGAAACTTTTTGTGATCTTTCTGAGAATACCCATTGAGTCACTGACACATGTATATTTATCTGTGTCTCAAGCCATGCCAATGCTTTTGTGACAGCCACAACACTTACATTTAAACTACTTGCAGTCAGTGCAAAAGCATCATTGTTTTTCTTCACAGTTCTACCTAAAACCCGAGCTATGAGCTCTGTACATGCTGAATAACAGATCCATCTGTCTAAATGATTAAGCTACACTTAGAAGAGTTCTTGAAGCCTGCACCTCTTCCTCAAAGACCAAGGCGTTTTGTTGTCTGGATGTCTCTGTCCTGTGATGATTATAGGAAAGGACATACAAGCACTCACATCCATTCTTCACCGGGTTCTGTGTTTTAAAATGAACATGCCTGCTGAACAATATACACAGCCTGCCCCATCCATGATTTTCACTTTTTTTCAACTTGCCGCCTTTTGAAATTATACAGTATAATGGATGTTGTGTTTCTGCACTTGATTCAGAGGTTAGGATGTAATCTGCAAAGTCTGTTCTGTTTGCCATGGTGCGAAAATCAAGGAGGTAACACATCACCTTGCATTCAGTATGGCATGCGTACCCAAAGATGATGAGCACTATCTGTATTATCTCCAGTCACTCTATTTGCATATTGCTGGGAATCATGATCATGAGTGCATACTCAATCACAGACCAAATATAATAAAACAGCTAACATAAATTTATAACATCATCACAAAACTCACTTTTGTAGATGTTCAAGCACTAATAGCAACAACAGAAAATGAATGAAAACATTTTAATTATCTGAACAAAGTGTACATAGACATATATAGAAAAATAGGTATAGACAAGACAGAAGCCAAGGTTGTAATTAGAAAATAAAAGAATGCACACATTTTCAGTGAGAACAACAGAACAAAACAATCAGCAGACTTTAAAGTGTCATATTATTCAATGCAAAAATACAAACACAGATTGACAGCAGATGCTGTAAAGCAAACCATGGAATTGGATAAGTAATTGGTCCAATATTACTGAACAAACATGTAAAGCCTAATGCAAACAGTAAAGAGAGCCTTATATAACACAATATTTCTCATAACACTTTCATTGCCAAACTTGGTGGATATTAACAATCAAAGAAAAGTCATAACTACAGAGATAAGATGCCTAAAATACTAATACTGAATGTGTTTAGAAAAGACAAAATTAGAAAAAAGATATAAGGAAAAGTGTTGAATGGTGTAATGCCAGTGCTGGATCACATTAGGAAAATAAATTAATGTTTTGGACATAGAACATGATCACCCCAAGACAGCATCTCACAGAACCTTAACACTCAGAAACTAAGGTTTACTGAAATAGCAGATATTATTATGAGCACCATGCAAGAGAATACTCCATTTTCCCTCAACACTGAAAAGCAACACAAAGGCAGAGGAAAGTAAACAAAGTAAAGGTAAGACCAACTGCAGTGACTACAACAGCAATAACTCACTTATCTTTGGAAAAGGAAAAACATTTTCTTCAGCAAATATTTAACTTTCCTGACATTGAAAACAAAAAGACACAGGAAATTCAAACAAAAAGGTAGCAAATCAGGATATTGAACACAAATTTTCACCACAAATATACCAAAATAAAACACAAAAATGGAAATGAAAAATATTTATTTAGTTAAATGAACTATAGTTATTACAACTGAAAAACATTGCAATAACTTCAAAATGGAAGCTCTGGACATACCCTAAAAATTGTGATACAATTATGATACAAGCAGAGAATAATGTGACCATTTAATATAGATATACTGCCATTTAATGTGGATATATAGCCTCAGTGGCTGAGCGGTTAGTGTACTTGCTTCCTGATCAGAAGGGTCCGGGTTTGATCCCCAGCAGTGGTGTTTTTTTTTTTTTTTTTTGGACTAACATGGCTCCGGGGTTCACCCAGCCACTAAAAATAGGTACCAGAGATTTTTCTGGGAAGTAAAGGCTGCCTGGCGTGATACCGACCACATCACTCAAAAATGTGCCGTGATCATAGAAAAATATGGTCACTAACACCATATTCCCCATATGCCTAGCAAGATGTGGAGGGGACCTTTACTTTTTTAAAATTAAAAACAAAAAAAATTTTTAACGCAGCTTGGAAAAATCAACACCCCAATGGACTAAGTTATCACTGGAAAGACTGACCCAATAATAGTACTCATATTCTGGATTTCAAATGAGCAAATATAAAACAAATCTAAACAAGAATACATGTTTAGCTTTATGAGAAGAAGGTGTTGGAAATACTGTGGTCATGTACTGAGAATAAAGTGAAGAAAGACTTCACCACCAGGTATTCACATGGAAACTATATCTGGTAAAAGAAAACAAGGCACATCCATAGAATTGCAATGCAGAACAAATACTAGGGAAGGCTCAACCATGGGACTAAAAACATCCATTAACTACAAGAGCTTGCAACAATTTGTTATTAGTGGAGAACTATGACTTCTACCCTGCCCTCTTTGGCCCAAGAGAAAAATGAAATGAAATTTTGGATAATAAAGAGGTGGACAATCTCACAAAAATGGTAAAATTCTCCAAGAGAAAAATGGCTAAAATGATTATAAAAGCCACTTTCAATGAAAAAAAAGATGAAAATAAACATCCAGGTCACCATACCTTCCATATAATAGGGAATGTATGTAATTTGGAAACAAATGAGGAAATTAGAGAAATCGCCAATCAACCACTAATATCTTCAGTAATAAAGAAAAGACGATGGTCATACGTTGGACATGTGATGAGAAGAGATAATAACCGAATAGCAAAGCAAGCCCTCATATGGGAAACAACAGGTAAAAGAAAAAGAGGAAGACCCAGGGAGACACTGAGAAGAACATTGATGAGAGAGGCAAGAGCAGCAGGAGTCGGCTCCCTCAATGAGATAGAACTGCTTGCACAGAACAGAGACAGATGGCGAGATTTGATAAAATATCTTTAAAAGAAAACTGCTAGAACAAAAAATCCATATAGGAGAAGGTGTATCTTGGTCTACGCCCTATGGGCCGGTTACGGCTCGAAAGGTCAATAGATAGATGTAATTTGTATGGACAAGTACAGATTATGATTGTTTCTTCTCCACCAACAGATACATGTTTTTGATCCTAATGGAAGTCAAGTAGCCATTGACCTGACTGACAATTTATTGATTTAACCACATGCTTTGCTGCTCTCTTAAAATATTGAATAGTTAATGTAAGAAACAATATGTGTAAACTTAAAATTTCCTCATATGGATTGTAAAGATTATAAAAGTATGTGGAAAAATAACTTGATCTTGATCCTACCCATGCCGTTAGATGTAGCATATGGCTTGTAGTGTTTTTTGCCACTCATCTCTATTTTGGACGAGGTGTTCGATCTTATCTAATAAGTCTATGCCGGCCAACTTTTCTTCTCTTATAAGTGTTCTTTACAGTGTCTCTCTAGGTCTTTATCTTTTACTGTATCCTGATGTTTCCCACAGAAGAGCTTGTTTTATAATTCTCTTGTAAAAAATAACTTGGCAAGCTTTATTAAACTTTTTCATGCATTGACTAAGAATAGTTGTGTGAAGGACTAAACCTTGTCAGGTATAAGAAATTTGCATGTTTTAGGCAAAATGGCTTCTGTGAAGCAGCAATAAATGTATACTTTACCCAAGTAAACTAGAAAGCATTGTTGGAAATTGTAGCTTTCTATCATGAATCAGTTGTTTGCACTGATTGTTATTAGCCTGTGTCACTGCAGGATTTCTGTGATAATATTTTATCTAACTGCTTTTTCCCGTGCCCAGAAACCAAATAGTTGGCTATTATAGGCATGAATTATCTCATCTCACATACTGTACTTCTCCAACTTGCACCAAGAAGATGGCACAACAAGATTAACATCCTATTACTGTGCAATGATCACTACCTTTGTATTTAAACATTACATAGTGCAAATGTCTTGTACTTAAATAGTTAATCTAGAATCATACTCAGCCACAAGATCATATTGTCTATTCAGACTGGTCTATCATCAGAGGATACCGGAGTGGTTGCCGTTTTGTTGCATATCTCAATGTAAATTTTATTGTCTGTTCTTTTTGCTTCTTTTGTTTGTTTGTGAATCTTCTCTTTTTTTTTGGCTGTCTGAATGTAATCATAACCATTTTATGGTTATGTTGTCTGTAATGTTAGGGATAGCTCTGCTGTCGGTTACTCTATTCTTGTTCTTTCTTCTTTTTAGCATAAAATCTATCTGATTTCTGCATTCCACTTTTACCAGGTGTATAATTGCAATAGACTAAGGAGGTTGATCGATGGCTTGACAAGCTGTCATTGTAAAAAGCATTGTTATGGAAACAGACCATAGATTTTAGAAGCAGTGATCTCTGCAATATGTGCCATTTTGGCACGCAAGGTTTCTATTTTTGAGATTGTGGAGCACAATAGATCTCTGCAATATGTGCCATTTTGGCACGCAAGGTTTCTGTTTTTGAGATTGTGGTTCTGCCCTATGTGCCGTCTTCGGCTCGAAAGGACAATAGATAGATAGATAGATAATTGCAATTCTCTGTGTTTGAAGAATGTATTGTTGATAAACAAATAATTTTGATTACATAGTTCCAGTAGTCTGCGCCCATTTCTAATTAAAATATTATAATATTACAAAATAAATACAACATAAATTTGAATATGAATTTAAAATTGAAGCATCATTTTCCATGTAGATATATATCTTATTAAATTTTAATAATAAGAAGTCATTGCTCTCTATATTTCTGTTTCATAAGACTCATTTTTAAGTCTTGTGGCCTGAGGTAAGGAGAAAACATTTCTGCTGTCACTATGATGTCTTGGAATAAGCTCCTGGCCTGGAGAATATGGTGGTGGATGCTCATGTAAATGTTCCCTATTGTATTGTCTCATGTCTACTTTTTCTGAGCTTTGTGATCGAGTTGCCTGGAAATCAGGTACTGGTGAATATGGTGGTGGACATGTACTGTACTTGCTATCCTGTGATGAAATGCTCTCATAAGGAGACATGTTTTCTTTTGGGTATTGGTGCAAAGTGTTTAGAAATCTGTTGTTCTTTCTTGGCATATAATCTACATCTGATTCAACAGATTGCACAAAGCTGGAATCTGGTGGAAGTGTGTTTGTCGATTTGCACCAAGGAGCTGGTGAAGGAATATTAAGATGTATTCTGCTGTGGCCCACATCACAATTAACAAAATGCTGTAGCATGTAATCATCGTCAGGTTGCTGATCAACACCATATGGATGCTCTGCTGCCAGACCATTTAATGTAGGTTCATAGCTGCCAGCGGTATGACTGTGATCAGGAGATTGATTATAAACTGGATCATATGGAGGGAAGCCCTGACTGCTCCTTATACTATGACCATCATAATAGTGGTCATTTATAGCACTGTTATTAAAGTCTTTGCCAGGATCTCTCACATTATTGTAAAGATTAGACCTAGCTTTAGACTTTATATTAAATTCTGACTTATGAGGGTGTAGTTGGTGTTCATTGTTGTACAAGTTGTTGGAGCTTGCATTTAATCCTGTCTCGATTACTGGTTTCTTTTGTTGAGAATCTAGTTCATTACTGTACAAATGATCAGAGCTTCCTTTAAATTTAGACTCAATTGATTTCTTTGACTGAGGGCCTTGATCATTACTATACAAATGGTTATTGTCCACTATGCTTTTTTGAAGTGAGGAGACTAAAAATGCTCCAGCAGAATGAGAGCTTGATTCTGAACAAGTTGAACGTTTCTGACTTTCTTTAATTGTTTTCTTTGCTGGAAGTTGGAGGGGTTTGGGATACAGAGAGGGCTTTGAAAAATGTCTATCTAACTCAGAAAAAGATGAAAGATTTCTTGGATCTGGTGGAGGTGTGGGTAGATCATCCTTTGTAATAGCCTTTGGAAGAATTATATTTTTTACAGGTGGTTGAATGGGGTCAGTAAAATTGGAAAGTGGTTTAATTTTGTTAGTAATGTCTTTGACTTTACCCTCGTCACTCTTGTGCTGTCTTAGCAGTGAATCAATCCCACTTTTCTCAGGGGCCAGATATTTCTGAAAAAGCTGCTCATTTGATTTGTCAATGTTATGCTGGATGTTTCTGATATCTGTGCCTTCTTCATCTTCATCAAATGTGCTGTCGGAAATATAGCTTTCTTTATCATCAGAATCCTCATTTGATTTATTCATACAATTCTCTAGCTCACCTTTACTAACACTTTCAACATCAATTTTACTGGATATATGTCTCCTATTTTCCTCAACTTGTTGCCTATCAGTTTCCCTTGCCCTATCCTTCTCTATATATCTTGCTGCAACTGAGCTGTTATTACCTGTCCATGGTCTGTTAGGTCGCAAGCTATGCAATGGTCTAGGATAATCTCTTCTTGGCACTGGATAAGGATTTTCTTCACACTTAGAATTAACGTTATGTTCACTTCTGTTTGTTCCATTGCTTATAACACTATGTGAAGTTTTGTCAGATGAAGAGATTACAGATTTATCTTTTATTTCATCCAACCTCTCACCAGATAAAGCTGTTACTGATGACTTTGTTCCTCTCAGAGAACTATTGAGTTTTGCCATGTTGCTTATTGAAGACCTTATTGATGCTGTTCTTTCAAACCTCTCTTTTTCCCGCCGTTTGGACTTGATGCACCACAGAATGACAATGACACTGATAACAATAATAATTACTCCACCAACTCCAACACTAATGCCAATGATCATTGCTTTTACAGCTTCAGTTAGCTCAGATGAAACAGATACTTCAGGATCTGGAAAAAAAAAGCATAAAATAACTAAAGTGACAAATATTACTGTACAAACTATGGTGTGTTAGCATCTTCCATTCAGGAATGAAATTTAACAGTTCAAATACATTTACATATATCTTTATAAAATTGTAAGATGCAAGCTGTTATATGCCTTTCAATAATACCCCCCAAACCCCTTTCTTTTAAAAGAAAATTTAGAAACTGAAAATAAAAAAAAATTTTTCAAAAAGATTATTATATTGATGATCATGGTTTATGCAATTATAATGCAAAATGTATTGGGAAATATTTAAAAAAATTGTGATAATGTGGATGTAATTTCCACATCTTTCAGTCATTTCCTGCTATTAAGAAATTAAATAACCGTTGCTTAGCAAAACAAGCAGTTTTTTTTTTTTGCCTTCTTTATTTCACACTGATGTATACATTTGGTTAGCAGGGTAGGGGTATCCCCTACCAAAAGAGAAGTAAGACATCAGTAGTTCCTGTGTGTTACAGGGGCCTCATTATGAGGGAAGTAAAGAATAGTGACACTGTGACCTTCCAGGCTAGTAAGAGGCAACTAAAGAGGTTGATCGACGGCTTGACAAGTTGTCATTGTAAAAAGTATTATTATGGAAACAGAGTCATAGATTTTAGAAGCAGTGATCTCTGCAATATGTGCCACTTTGGCACGCACGGTTTCTGTTTTTGAGATTGTGGTTCTGCCCTTATGTGCTGTCTTCGGCTCGAAAGGACAATAGACAGATAGTTATATGAAATAACGACTCTGGCTCACCTTAATTTTTTCCCCAAAAAATAATTTTAAAAAATTTTTCGCTATTACCCCCCACTCGAGCGAAAAATAAACAATTTAAATAAATAATAAAATTATATTTTCCATAGTCGCAAAAATAGATATATAACAATTTAAATAAATTATAAAATTATATTTTCCATAGTCGCAAAAATAGATATATAAAAATTAATAAATATAACAATTTAAATAAATAAAATAATTTAAAAAGTCTATATACGCTTATATTTAAAATCTATATGCGCTTATATAGATAGTCATTAAAAAAAAAAAATTTCTATAATCGTAAAAATAGATATAACAATTTAAAAAAAATGAAAAAAAAATATATTTGCTATAGTCGTAAAAATAGATATATAATAATTTAAAAAAAATTAAAAGTATTAGTCGTAAATATAATATACTAATAAAATAAAAGAGCATAATCATATTTTAATATAATATTAAACATATGTGAAATAATAGTACTTTAGAATACCCAAACACAATAGGAAATTCCCGAAAAGATAACGCTAGTCGTTTTGTCAGCAAAAAAAAAAAAATAATAATGTTTTCTTTCATAATAATAACTATATTTAAAAAATACACATATAAAAATGGACAAGAAGACTTGTTCAATGTGTAATAAAAATAAACCCTTCAAATGCTTTGTAAAAGATAAGAAAGGAAAATATGGTGTTAGAGCAAGTTGTAAGGATTCTTTCTATAGTCCGTTCAGAAATTCATAATCACACTTGAATTAGCTTTGCGTGATAACCGCTTGTTATTTTGCTTTCAACTTTTGCATGTAATCTTAGAATATTGATGACGCAAAGATTTTGGTATTTTTTATTCCACAAACACAACAGATTTTGCACATCAGCGAATTCCTTTGATCTTTTATGACGATATCACACAAGTTGATTCAAATTTTAGAGTTTACAGTAATCGTGTTAAATTGTCCAGTTTACCGCAATTCTTGTCAGAGGTGTATCTACATAGTGCTTAGTTGTGGGTGTTGTTCATTATGTGTATTTGAAAACATGAATTCAATTGGTTACAATTAGTGTGGCCGTATTTCTCAATGATTTTGTCAACATGGTACACCTTTTTCTTATTTGTATTCTTCACAAGTTGTAACAATTTGGGTTTTAAATATGTGTCGTCAAATTTGACATTTTCATTCGCAAGCCATGTCCTAATTTGCTCTTATGTATTTGATGCAGTAGGCACTTTGCCCCATCTTGGATTCCCTAAGGAAGTGCTGATATAGTAAAACAGTAACCTTTTGCATAGTTATAAATTTGCATTTCAAACTCATTGTAATTTAGATATAAATGTTGGTATTTAAAGTCAACAAATTGTCTACTGAGTCTTCAAAAAATTAATAAAGATACGCCTTCACTTCGGTAATTAACACCAAGGCCGTGGTGCGTCATGTCGTTCAATAACAATTCAGTTTTGTGCACGGGATTTTCCTGAAGTTAGTGTTTCTGCAATAGCCAAAACTATTTTACGTGAATGACCGCACCAAATTAATGTATATATCCTAAAATGGTGTCAAATTCGAACAGGGTGAATTTAATATACCCTAAAGAAGAAAACTTTTAAACTAGATCAAATTTCTCAGAGCAAAAAATATTTCTATAACGTCATCAATATTCTAAGATTACATGCAAAAGTTGAAAGCAAAATAACAAACGGTTATCACGCAAAGCTAATTCAAGTGTGATTATGAATTTCTGAACGGACTATAGAATAGAATATTCCAGACTGCTTACGTATATCCAGTTATATTAATATATTACGTAGCAAAATGTGTAACTAAGGTGAGAGAAAGTGTAACTAAGTTGATGTTTACTGCAACTAAGGTGTTTTTGCGCATGTCTACCGTTATGCTTCAATGCACACACAGGTAAAAATTAATAAATTGAGTATGACCCCCCAGTACAATGAATAACATTAGTAAATGTCAGGTTTTATTAGCGGTTCTAAAATATTTATATAAAAAATGTCTCAAAATAATACATTTTTCAGCGGTTCTCAAACTATTCTCTAATAAAATGAGTATAGATGAATTCTCATGGAATGAAAACTTATCAAATAGACATAATAATCCTTTATTACCAAGAAGTATAAGAGGATTAATTGTTGGTAAATCAGGTTGTGGAAAAACTAATTTACTTTTAAATCTACTTCTAAAGGAGTTCTTAGATTATGATAATCTCCAAGTATTTGGAAAGTCTTTATTTCAAACAGAATATACAATAATTAAAACAGGATTTGAACAAAAATTACCAAAAGAAATTTTACAGCAATTATTTAAAAATAAAGATTATATTATTGGTAAGGGAATATCACACCAAGAAATTCTACAAGAAGCAGGAAAATTATATACATCTAATTCACCAAAATCAACCACTAATATCTTCAGTAATAAAGAAAAGACGATGGTCATATGTTGGACATGTGATGAGAAGAGATAATAACCGAATAGCAAAGCAAGCCCTCATAAGGGAAAAAACAGGTAAGAGAAAAAGAGGAAGACCCAGGGAGACACTGAGAAGAACATTGATGAGAGAGGCAAGAGCAGCAGGATTCAGCTCCCTCAATGAGATAGAGCTGCTTGCACAGAACAGAGACAAATGGCGAGATTTGATAAAATATCTTTAAAAGAAAACTGCTAGAACAAAAATTCAGATAGGAGAAGGTGTATCTTGGTCTATGCCCTATGGGCTGGCTACGGCTCGAAAGGTCAATAGATAGATAGATAGAATTCACCAATAAAATGTTGTTTTTATGAAAATGCTAATGAAGTTTTTGACCCAAGAGAGCTTAAATCTTCAGACAAAAACCTAATGATTTTTTATGATCTTTTTTTAGAAAAAGAAAATAAATGTGAAGATTATTATGTTAGAGGAAGACATAGATAGTAATGTTGGTTGTTTTTACTCAGCACAAAATTATTTTAAATTACAAAGACAGACAATAAGAGAAAATGCAAATTTTATTTGCCTATTCAAACAAGATGCAAAAAATCTTAATCATATTTACAACGATCACGCAAGTACTCATATGTCAATAGAAGAATTACAAAAATTAAGTAAACTTTGTTGGGAACAACCATATGGTTTTATCGTTATAGATAATTCTAGCGATAAATACAATGGTAAATATAGATTAGACACATTTTATATCCCATAAAAATGGAAGAACTTTTAAAACAAATAGAAAAAAATACCAGGCATAAATAGTCAACTCAAATTATTGTTTCTGATAATAAAACAAGATTTAATGCTACATTCAATACTCCATTAGAATTAGACATAGATAAACACTATGAGATTGCATTAATTAATTTAGAAACATACTATTCCTTTCCTAATATTAGTAAAGAAAATAATATGTTTAAATATTATGATGGAAAAGATTGGAAAACAATATTTATACCAGAAGGCGTATATGAAATAAAATCTTTAAATGAAACAGTAAATAAAATGATTGGCAACCCAATACAAAATGAACCAAACAAAAATACTTTAAAAGCTATCATGTATATTAAACAAAATTATAATGTTAGTTTTAAAGAAACAAACACATTTGCTAAATTATTAGGGTTTGAAGCTAAAGAATATACAGCTGGTACTCACGAATCAGAGAGCGTTGTTAAAATTCTTGAAGTTAATAGTATTTTGATTCATTTAAACATAATCAACGGAAGTATAGTTAACGGACAAACAAATCCTGTTATTTATAATTTTTTCCCAAATGTGTCTCCTGGTTATAAAATTATTGAGAAACCAAGAAACCCTATTTATCTTCCTGTAACTAATAAAACAATTAAAGATTTTAAAGTCTTAATTACTGATCAAAATGATAAACAATTAAATTTAAGAGGGGAAGAAGTTACATTAACATTTCATCTTCGGGAAATAAAAATTTAACCTTCTAAAAATGACTACTTATCAAGAAGTAAAATTAAATATTTCTGATAATCAAAAAGAAAAAATACAACATGCTATAAAAAATAAAATACCTGCTACTATAAGAATTACAGAAATTGGTGATGATGTTTTAGCATTAACAAAAAGACAAATAAATAAATTAGATAAAGCTTTTCAACAAAATAAAGGAGCAGATATTACTTTAGATGTAAAGCAAATTAAATACAATATGAAAATACAAGGAGGTTTTTTACCTGCTCTAGTAAGTATGGCATTCATCATCATCATGTACCCTGCCGGTTGGCGTAGGCGATCATGTCCCTCCACAATCTTCTATCTACAGTGCATCGTATCAGTTCTGTTGTTGACTGTTTTCCATGCCATGACACCAAGCTATCAAGTATTTTCTCTCTTTGTCTCCCGCGATCTCTCTTTCCTTTTATTTTGCCAGTTGTAACCAAGTATTCCAACTTTCCTCTTCTCAAGATGTGCCCGAAAAATGTTGATTGCTTCTTTCTGATGTTTTTTAAGAGCTCCCTTTTTGTGTTGGCCTCTTTGAGAACTTCCTCATTGGTTTTTTTATCTGTCCAGGGAACTTTCAACATTCTTCTGAGAAATCCCATCTCTGTGGCCTCTAATCGTCTTTTCATTTGTTTGTCTACTGTCCATGATTCGCTTCCATAGGTCAGAATTGGTTCTATATAGCACCGATGAACTCTCTTTCTCATTTTTATTGACAGATTTGTTGCATAAGATATTTTTCATTTTCTGAAATGCTATTTTGGCCTGAGCTATTCTGCTTTTTATTTCTGTGGTGCATCTCCCATCTGATGTAATTATTGTGCCCAAGTATTTGAAACGTACTTGTTTCAGGTTTGTCTCGTTTATGGCATTACCATTATTAAAAACTACTGTTCCCGCTATTGCTAAATCTCTAGGTATTGGTGCATTAACAGGATTAGCCTCTACCGGTGTTCAAAAACTTACTGGTAGTGGATTATATTTAAAAAGAGGAGGAAATGTTGGTCAAATTGAATCTGTTGGTAAAGGACTTTATTTAGGACAAATAAATGGTGGTGGATTAACATCTTATGGAAATGGATTATATTTAGCAAGAGAAGGTAATATATATGATGGTAGTGGAATTCTAAGTGACTTAGTTAAAAATATTCAACTCCTTAATTTAATCCTTTAAAAATGGAAACAAATTTATACCCACAATTACCAACCGCACCAGCACCAGACGGCCTAACATCATCAAGTGCTATGACGATCATCATTTTCGGGAGGACGTGAACTCCCATGGTATATGGTGGATAGGCGGCAGGAACCATTGAAGGCTATGTCTGAAAAGTGTTCCTTCTTGCAGTTTCCTCATATTCCAAGTCCGGCTTGTTGCAGGAGCTACTGAGTTAAGTGCTCTGTGCACACCGTGAGCTGTGTGTCTCATCCGTTTTGATCTTGCTTCGATATCCCGCTTGTTTACGATGAATGATGATATCGTATGACAGGGAACAGTTGGCTGTGTTCACTTTCTGCGCGGTTTCGCCTTATGTCTTTTGGTGTGTGCTGAGACTGCTACGATGGGGACTACAGTTACCTTTCTTTGTGTGGGAGATGAGTTAGTAATTCGGATGATTCCACTGGCACGGGCGGTTGAGCAATTATGGATTTTAATTCGTTTGCTGTGATACCGAGGCCTTCCATAACCAATAACAATAACCAGCACCAGAAAAAATAGATGTTAATAATTATAGAATTCAGAAGATTCTCGATATTCAAAATAGTTTTGAAAAAAGTAAAGATGATAGAAGGAAGACATTGAAAAAATATTCAAGAATATTAAACGTAATTAATGGAACCGATGGTATTTTAACAACAACATCAATTGCTGTTGGAGCATCAGGATTAGTTCTTCTATCAACAGTTGTTGCTGCTCCAATTGTTAATAGTGATGGAAGGAGTTTCAATTGGAACTGGATTGTTAAATATTATAGCAAAATTTATAAATAAAAAACTACAACACAGATAAACATACAAAAATTTTAATTTTATCAGAAGCAAATTTAAATACTATACAGAATCATATTTCCAAAGCACTTGAAGATGGAAAAATATCAGAAGAAGAATTTAAACTTATTTTAGAAGAAGAAAATAAATTTAGAGAAATGAAAGAAGAAATTAGAAAACATACAACACATAAACAACCTAATGAATAGGAAAATTTATTAAAACATGAAAAAGAAGAAATTCTTAAAAAAGTGAAAAAATTTTTAGACGAATCCAAAAAAATAGAAATCTTAGTGAAAGACTTGGAGATATTGAAACAAAAAGAGAATTTTCAAAAGTATTTTCTCCAATAATTGAAAGCCAACAAAAAGTAGTAGAAACAACAGAGAAAGGTTTTACTGAAACACAAAAAGCAATATAAAAAATACCAACACAATTAGCCATTGATTTACCAACTCCATTAAAAACAATTCTTCCAACAATAGGAACAACTGCAGCAAATTATTTAAAAACTTATTTAGGTAAAAAAACAGGAGCTACAACATATGGTATCTATACAAAAGGTGATAATTTTTATATTGGTAATAAAGATGTAGAAATTGATGAAAATGATATTGTAGTAGACGAGATAAAATATAAAGGAACCCCAGGACTCTGGGAATTAATAACTAGTAAAAATCCACAAAATTATTCACAAGAAGATAGGAAAAATTATGCAAATATATTATATTCTACTAATGCAATGTATTCGGAATATGATTCAACTAAAAAACCATCTTCAAATCCAGGAGTTAAATCGAAAAATATAGTTGGTGAGATATGGAAAAATAAACCTTTAACAATTAGAGAACTACCAAATACTTCAGAAGCTTTGTTAGACCGATTTAATTTATTGGAATCTAGTAAAAAAAACCAGGACACTCTAATGCAGATACTGAAATGAATGCTATAGCGGTCGAACTTTATAAAAGGGAAAGTATTGATGAAGAACAGTATGAAACTTATAAAAGTCAAAAATAGACATTTAAAATGCCTTTAGTTATAAAAAAGAAAGTTTATGGAAAGGGATTTTTTGATTCTTTAATTTCAGCTGTGACTAGTAACACTGCAAAAGAAATAGCTACAAATGTAACTAAAAAAGCACAAACAGATTTAGGAAATAAAGCAAGTAAAAAAGTTATTAATACAATTTTTGAAGATAAAAAACAACAACCACGAGATATAAAACTTCTAGCAGAACAATTATTTCCAAGAGGAAATGGTTTAAAAAGAATATAAATAAAATGAATGAAATATCAACTAAAGTATTAAATGAAATGAAAAAAAAAATAAATCTTATAATTTCAATATGTGAATATAACATTTTTATATTTAAAATATTTATTCTAATTCTTTTATTTTGTTATTTAGTTTATTTAATAATCTTTTACCCACTCTATCTTTATAAGTAATTTTGATACTCAAATCCATTTTATAAAAGAATGAAAAAGTAAATAGAGGTCAAATTTGATCACAGCGGTGGTCTAAAATTTCTTTTATTTCATTTACATTTTAAATAATTTCTCTGTATGATAAATTACAGTTAATTAAAACACTATAACTATTACACGCATTATAAAATCTTATATAATTATTAATAGTTGTTTTACTTCTGTAAATTTCTCTTTAGCAAAAGTAAGAGATTCTTTCTCATTATTGTATCTACTTTTAAGAATAGTTAACAAATATTTGAGATTATAAAAATAACCCTTATTTCTTTTTTCAACATCATCCAAATAGTTAAATATTTTATAACAGGCTTCAATAATATCATCATCTGAACTTTCTTTATCAATTTTAAATTTAACTTCTTTTAAATCACACATTTCGAATAGTCTTTTCTCTAAATCTTCAGGAACTTTCTTAGAAACTTCAATCAATTTATTTTCATATTCAATATTTAAATTCCAATTATTTTCTTTTTCAAATTCTTCGACACATTTTATAAATTTATTCAATTTATCATTAGAAATATAATTTTTGATTTTATTTAAAAACTCAAAAAAGATTTCTTTCAATTTTAAAATAGAAAAAAATGTTTCATATCAAAATGAGTAGACAAAATCTTATTGATGCTTGTGAAAATAATGATATTGAAACAGTTAAATTATTATTAAATACCGAAAATGAAATTAATATTAATATGCAAAATAAATATGGAATTACATATTGCTTGTTTGTATAATAACATCAAAATAGTTGAATTATTTCATTGTAAAAATATATATGGAAACACCAACTTTGTTGTCGATGTTAATTTAACTCTTTTACATATTACATGTGAATTATGTAATTTTGATATAATTATATTTTTATTATTATTGATAAAGATATATATGGAAACTCCAGCTCTGCTGTCAATATTAATTTACAAAATGATAGAAAAGAAACTCCTTATGATGTTTTGTTTAAGTTTAGTAATTACAGTAAAGTCTCGATTATGCGGTACTCAATAATCCGGAATTCTCAATTTAACGGACTTTTTTTTTTTTTTTAATTATTATAGGGAGAAAGCTTGAATCATGTTTTGTTCAGTTAAATTAAATGCCTTTATCCGGAAATCGAAAACGCTACAACACGGTTTGTGCGCTGCGCTTACTTCTACAGGCTCTATCATTACACAATATTGCGTTTACAATAGTGCATTTACAGTAATATACTTCAAATAGGAGCGAACATATTTTATTCAATCCAGACATTGTGTCTCCAAATATTCCAAGTAAAAGCGACAGACAGTCTATATCTTCACTTTTTCCCCCGACTAAATGTTTTTGTCGGGAAATCTTAGTCGTGCCAAAAACACTTATCTACATGATTTTACAAATTTGCTTAATTTTCTCATAGCCTGCTTTAGACCTAAAGTTGGTCATGAATTTGTCAAAAATATGGCGTTTGACAGTCTGACCGAACATTAGAAGCAGACGTATTGTTTGTGAAAATTGAAGAGCCCATAACTTTGATGATTATAAATCAAAGGTTGAGCAGCCGGCGTGCAGTGACATAGAGATGGTGAGAAGAAAGGGGGAGGGGTTCAAAAATTACCGACTGGAAATTCAAAAAGAGTAAGATACAGAGTTTGACGTTAGTTTGTCTCAGACATTTGTGCAAGCTGAAATTCGTTCCATCAGTATAAATTATACATGATATGCTATAAACGCATGTGTGCATACTTTTTAACGGAATACATTTTTGTGTTAAATAATGGCCTCTGCGAGTGCAAACCACACCTCAATTTCCCGCAAAGGTAAACGCAAGCGAACTGTATTGACACTGAACCAGAAGATTGAAATCGCTAGTAGACTTGAAAAAGGCGTTAATCGCAACGTTTTGATGACTGAATTTGGCATAGCCTCTTCAACATTATATGACATACGAAATCAAAAAGATGAGTTGTTTAAGTTTGCGTCGGAGTCTGAAAGCAGCAACAATATACACCAGAGACGAAGTATGAAACGGCCAAAATTTGAAAAACTCGACGATGTCCTTTATGTGTGGTTTTTAGAAAGGAGAAGAAAAGGAATGCCAATATCAGGACCCATGTTGATAGAGAAAGCTAGTGAATGTCACACGAATTTAAATATTTCTGAGCATTGCAATTTTTCAATCATGTTTTTTCATAAATTTTGAGTTTGGTTTTCTTACTCTCGATTATCCAGAAAAATTCAATTATCCAGAATGGGTTCTTCCCCGAGCATTCCGGATAATCGAGACTTTACTGTACATATTTCTTGAATTCTTTACTATGACAAATGTTTTTGTTTTTACTCAGCTGATAACTTTATAAAGATTTTGATTAACCATAAACTTGCTGTAGATCATTATAAAGTTTATGAACCATTTTAATTTTTAGAAAAAAAATTTAATGATAGTAGATGTGAAATCTATGCACTGGTAATAAAGGCATCGAATGGATACAAGGAGACCATTTGGAGGACTTCGACTTTGCTGATGACATAGTTCTCATCAGCAGTCAGATAAAAACGATGCAGGAAAACACAAATGAACTATCATCAATAGCCAGCAAAATTGGGCTTGAGGTCAATCATGAAAAGACTAAAGTCATGAAAAGTTTAATTCCAACAAGTGACAAAATATACATGGAAAACAAACCAGTAGAAGAGATCGATCACTTTATCTATCTTGGAAGTCACATTGATCGAGAAGGGGATACGAGCAAAGAAATTAGAATCAGACTGGCTAAAGCAGCAATGTCTTTCAGAAGCCTTGAAAAGTTGTGGAAATCAAAACTCATTAGCACAAACACAAAACTTAGGCTATTCAAATCAAATGTACTATCAACCCTTACGTATGCGTGTGAAAGCTGGAAAACAACAAGAGATATAGAAACAAAGTTGAACGCATTCGAAAATAAATGTCTAAGGAAAATACTTGGTATAGAATGGAACGAATTCAAAACAAACGAGGAAATTAGAGAAATCGCCAATCAACCACTAATATCTTCAGTAATAAAGAAAAGACGATGGTCATACGTTGGACATGTGATGAGAAGAGATAATAATCGAATAGCAAAGCAAGCCCTCATATGGGAAACAACAGGTAAAAGAAAAAGAGGAAGACCCAGGGAGACACTGAGAAGAACATTGATGAGAGAGGCAAGAGCAGCAGGAATCGGCTCCCTCAATGAGATAGAACTGCTTGCACAGAACAGAGACAGATGGCGAGATTTGATAAAATATCTTTAAAAGAAAACTGCTAGAACAAAAATTCATATAGGAGAAGGTGTATCTTGGTCTACGCCCTATGGGCCGGTTACGGCTCGAAAAGTCAATAGATAGATAGATAGATAGATGTGAAATAATGGATCTTTTATTTAATTATAATAGAAATTCATTATTAAAAATAACTAGATTATGTATAAAAAAAACTATTAAGATATTAATAAATTAAAAGGAATTATTTCCAATATGTTAATTAATTATTTACAAGAAGCATAAATCTTTGATTTGATATAAATCCTAGATATAAATCTTATTTAAAGTTATTAAATATATAAATCTTAAAATTTACTCTTTTGTCATTCTTTTTCATAAAATGAACCTATACTTTCTTCGTTGTTTAAATCTTTAATTTTATAAGTAATCGGAATTGTATGTAATATTTTATCTATGACAAATACTTCTGATGTCCATTTAGGTGTATAACCTTTTTCAAAATTCTAACTCTATCACTAATTGAAAATTTTGGTTTAACAATCACTTTTTGGTCATCTTTTCCATATAAATTTTGTCTTACTATATCTTCATTAGATTTTTTTCTACCTTCAACAGGAGTCATTTTTATTGATGAATTATATGTATTATTATAATGATCAACTAAATCATCTAAGATATTATAATATTTTATGGTATTATTAGCAGTGAAATATTTAAACATTTAATATCAGAACTTTTCTCTTCATTTTCTATAGAATAAATAGACGAAATTTCACTCCGTGAATCTTTAAACATATTCTTAACATCTTTATTATACAATTTTTTTCCCTTGTCTACCCATAATTTTTCTGGTTTTCTATTGTCTCTATAAAATATCTTTTTAAAACCTTCAGCAACGTTTTCACCACTTTTATTTTTTAAAGGAATCATCCAGCCATATTACTAAATACATCATCTATAACTGTTAATAAATATTTATAACCCCTATTTTGTTTAGAATAAGAAGACATATCAACTAAATCAGCAGCCCATATTTGATCGATTCCTCTTACAATAACTCTTCTCTTTTTAAACTTTCAAATAATTGGTTTATGAAGTTCTTCTGCTAAATCACTACTGAATTTTGGGAGGCTCTTTTTTGAAAATTTCCCACACCTAATGCAATTTTTCCTTTTATAATATTACCATCAATTCCTTTATGTATTCTTTCTCTTATAGTAGAATTTAAAATATTTAAATCTTGTAACATCTTTTTAACTATCTTTTTCTAACTACTAAATACAATTAAGACAAGACAAATGACATTTTTGGGGCATGTTAAAAGACACAACAGCCTACTAAAAGTAATATTGGAAGGAAAAATACAAGGAAAAAGAGGCAGAGGCAGACCAAGACTAATATGGACGAGTAACATCAAAAGATGGACAAGTCAATCTATGACAGCCTGCACCATCAAAGCAAGAAATAGAGTAGAATGGCGATCCATGGTAGCCAACCTTCGTTGCAGAGAAGGCACTCGATGATGATGATGAACATCTTTTTATCACAAACTTCATTTTTAATTTTTCTATCTTCATTCTGTAAATAACAAATATCATGATTCATTGAAGCTTCATCAACTCTATTAATTGGTTTACTCCATTCTTTAGGTGTAAAATCAGGACTTAATCTTTTCTTTAAAATTAGTTCCAGGACCTGTAAAATTATGACCAGGTAAATGTAATTCAAATGGAAGTTTATTAATTACACTATTAAGATTACCACCATCATACTCTACTTCTGAAGCTTAATAAATTTAGTTTTTATAGTTCCACAGATAACACACATACCCTGTAACATATTTCTATTATTTTTGCTTTTTCCATATTCTAAATCTGAAGTATCTGTTTTCTTTCTACATTTTACAATGATAAAAATGATAGAACAAAGTTCTAAAAACGTAGTAGAAATAGATAAGGTAAAATTACCAAATGAACCTCTTTCAAATTTGCAACTTTTAGATGCTGTTTAAAAATTAAAAATACCAAATTTCAGAGGTGTTTTTATTAGAACTGAATTACCCAAAAAACCTAGAAAAAAAGAATGTGGAATAATGAATTTAGATGGTGATTTAACTGATGAAACAAAAATTACTCATTGGGTAGCTTGGTATAAAAATGGTAAAGAAAAAAGAATATTTTGATAGTTATGGAATTCAACCTCCTTTAGAAATAATAGATTATCTTAGAGAAAAACCAGGAGATACACATTATCATACAGAACAAATACAAGATCCTAATACAGTAATTTAAGGAGCCGCGATAGCTCAGTGGTTAGTGAACTGGACTACAACGGACAAGGGGTAGGGTTCGATCCCAACCGACGGCTTCCGGGTTCACCCAGCCTTAAATGGGTACCGGATTTTTTTCTGGGAAAGTAAAGCGGCACGGGCGTAATATCGACCACATTACCCCAAAAATCATGTGCCGAAGGTCTGTAAAATTTATGGTCACTAACACCATATTCCCTATACGCCGCCACTTGGCGTGACAGGGATACTTTACTACTTTTTTTTTTTACCCTCGAAAAGGAAGCACATTTTGAATTTAAAACTATACCAGGACAACCTACCGATGTTATTAATAATCCACCTATTGGTTCTACAATTATAATTGAAGGAACAAATTTTTTTTATAGACGAAGACAAAGAAATATTACCAGGATTATTAACAGAAAATACTAGCAGTTCAAAGTTGGATTTTAAAATAATAATAATTAAAGAAGATAACTTAAAATAAGGAATCAGATTTATTACACCTGGAATAAAAATAAAACAAGTAGAAAATCCTCCAGGCAGCCATTCGGCCGTTAAAACAATTGGGTTGAGCCCTATTAAAATTCATGATTTCTATTTTATTTCTCGTATAAGATTAACAACTCAAACTGTTAGCGATAATGAAATTAAATACTAATTGAGTTATTTGCAGGTCATCATCATTGCACTCTGAACATGTCCATTGGTGCTCAGATCCCCTCCTCAGCAATTCCCTCAGTGTTCAGCGATTGACGACTCGAGTTCTATGTTGGTTGATAAGTCTTCTTACACGCCCACTAAGTTTCTCATTTTGGCTGTGCCCATCTTAACTCCCATCTCTTTCATCCGAAGAAGTGACGTGGATCTGTGTTTGTCAAAGTCATGTGCTCTTTCCACATCTCGGAGGGCATTGATGATGTCCACCCGATCCATTGGTTGCCCGTCCTCAACAACAGCGCAGCTAGCCAACCTGTCCGCTCTTTCATTTCCCCGTACTCCCGCATGTCCAGGGACATAGACAAAGGTGACCTTACGTATTTTGGATTTCTGCAATGACTCTACCCATTGCATGCGTACAGAGCCCGCCTCCACTTTTTTTATCATGCTCATCGAATCACTCAGTATACATGCGTGGGTGTAGTCTTGTGACTCTAACCATTTGAATGCCTTGGTCACTGCCATCGCCTCCATTGTCATGCTACTCGTGGTCATGACGTATGCACCACTGCCTTCTTTGACTATTCTGCCTGCCGAGCGTGCTGTAAATGCCCATGCACTTCTTTGGTGTCGTCTTACAGATCCGTCTGTATATATGACTGCATCTTTCTCTAAAAATTATGATATATAGGGAGCTGTGATAGCTCAGTGGTTAGTGAACTGGACTACAAAGGACAGGGAGTAGGGTTCGATCCCAACCAATGGCTTCCAGGTTCACCCAGCCTTTAATGGGTACCGGATTTTTTTCTAGGAAAGTGAAGCGGCACGGGCGTAATACCGACCACATTACCCCAAAAATCATGTGCCGAAGGTCTGTAAAATTTATGGTCACTAACACCATATTCCCTATACGCCACTTGGCATGACGGGGGTACTTTACTAGTTACTTTTTGTTTTACTATATATCTATTTTTATGACTATAGCAAATATAATTTTTTTTCATTTTTTTAAAATTGTTATATCTATTTTTACGATTATAGAAAATTTAATTTTTAAAAAATGACTATCTATATAAGCGCATATAGATTTTAAATATAAGCGTATATAAACTTTTTTCATTATTTTATTTATTTAAATTGTTATATTTATTAACTTTTATATATCTATTTTTGCGACTATGGAAAATATAATTTTATTATTTATTTGAATTGTTATATATCTATTTTTGCGACTATGGAAAATATAATTTTATTATTTATTTAAATTGTTTATTTTTCGCTCGAGTGGGGGGTAATAGCAAAAAATAAAAAATTATTATTTTGAAAAAATTAAGGTGAGCCAGAGTCGTTATTTCATATAACTACTGACATCTTTTCTCTGCTAACCGACTGTAAGGATTATGTGAAGTCATGGGAACAGATGGTGGATGGTGTTGTGGAAGCAGCCGGTTATGGTTCTCACTCCGTGATGGCAGGCGGAGGATCTAAATTGTAGAGACAATGGCTGCAATCTCCAACAAATACAGCCACTGCCAAGAAGTAAAGGAATGGCAAAATACCTTCTTCTATCATCATTATCATGTGCCATACCGGTTGGCGTAGGCGATCATGTCCTTCCACAATCTTCTATCTACAGTGCATCATATCAGTTCTGTTGTTGACTGTTTTCCATGCCATGACACCAAACTATCCAGTATTTTCTCTCTTTGTCATCCACGATCTCTCTTTCCTTTTATTTTGCCAGTTGTAACCAAGTATTCCAACTTTCTCTTCTCATGATGTGCTCGAAAAATGTTGGTTGTTTTTTTCTGATGTTTTTTAGGAGCTCCCTTTTTGTGCTGGACTCTTTGAGAATTTCCTCATTGGTCTTTTTATCTGTCCAGGGAACTTTCAACATTCTTCTGAGAAATCCCATTTCTGTGGCCTCTAATTGTCTTTTCATTCGTTTGTCTATTGTCCATGATTCGCTTCCATAGGTCAGAATTGGTTCTATATAGCACCGATGAACTCTCTTTCTCATTTTTATTGACATAGATTTGTTGCATAAGATATTTTTCATTTTCTGAAATGCGATTTTGGCCTGAGCTATTCTGCTTTTTATTTCTGTGGTGCATCTCCCATCTGATATTATTATTATGCCCAAGTATTTGAAATGTTGTACTTGTTTCAGATTTGTCTCGTTTATTTTTATGCTGCATGATGGTGGTGATTGTTTCTTCGATATAACCATTACTTCTGTTTTCTTACTATTCAGACTGAGACCTTTCTTTATGCTTTCTTTTACTATTATGTCTATCATTTCTTGTAGCTCATTCTCTGTCTCTGCTATTAAGACTGCCATCCGCATATCGCAAATTGTTTATGTTGTGCCATTTATTTCAGTTTGATTTATCAGGCAATATAATTCATGTCGATAGCAATGTTTTTATATATATATTGTCTAGGTTTTTAAAATTTGCTGCTGTTTTTGCTATCCTTGCCTATGATTAATTTCTTTGTTTCATCTTCTTGATCTATATTCTATCTATCTATTGACCTTTCGAGCCGTAACCGGCCCATAGGGCGTAGACCAAGATACACCTTCTCCTATATGAATTTTTGTTCTAGCAGTTTTCTTTTAAAGATATTTTATCAAATCTCGCCATCTGTCTCTGTTCTGTGCAAGCAGTTCTATCTCATTGAGGGAGCCGATTGATCTATATTACTGCCAAGATATTCATAGTGTCTACTCTATCCAATGTCTGACGATTTGGATATATATGCCCTCTGGTGTATTTTTATTTTTCATTATTTTTGTTTATCATTGTTGATTTCAAGTCATGATGACCAGGATTTGCTCCAGCATGCTCACCTTATGTTAGGCTTCTTTAGATGCTGTCTTTATAGATTCAATCCTCCAATCTGACTTCAAACCTCCTTATCTCTTGTCCTGAGACACTCACTCCATCCAACTCCCCCCAGCCCCCCCGCCCCCCCTTCTGAGAGAGAACAATACTTCACCTTCACCTATCATCCTCACAACTCAGCTGCTATGAAAATACCATTATCGTTCATTTCTCCACTCTGATCCCACCACTAGTCTACTTTTCTGTGATTCTCCTATGGTCACCTTCAAAAGCGACAAGAATATTCTGGTCAGAAGCAGTTACCCTCACTCTGACCATAAACACTTGGGTACGGTCCTCTGTCCTAACGGATGGTTTGAGATAAAGGAAGGTTTCAGCAATATAATTTATGCCATCTTATGCCAACGATGTCACATGATTTATATTGGCTAGTCTGGGAGATGTTTAGTGGAAAGATTTAGTGAACACCATTGGGATGTTCTGCAGAATACTGGCATTCCAGTGGCGTCCCATTTCAATTCCTCAGACCACAAGGGCAAATATGACATCCGTATCACTGGTATTGTCCTTTGCCACTGCAGCGACTGAAGCCGGTTCGCCTTGGAGAATCTTCTTATAGTTCAATTGGGTTCACTGACACCACGAGGCATGAATGTATCACACTCATACACATAGTTTCCCTGTAACTGCTCCTTCCCTATTGCATATTCTACTCTTTTGCTCATGTATGAATGAGCCAATTAGCATATGCACATGCTATTCATAGCTTTCCTCTACATAGACCACACTGTGACAGTCCGGTGGTCCCTATATCCTCTGGGTTATGTCCCCTAGATCTTGTGTCACACATATGGGTGTAGCTGTGTGTATACAGGTCTATCTATCCTTGCACGGTTGTATAAAATGGATCTTTGGTTATGGAAGGCCCGGTAGCACTGCAAATGAATTAAAATCAATAATTGCTCAACCGCCCGTGCCAGTGGAATCATCTGAATTACTAACTCATCTCCCAAACAAAGAAAGGTAGTCCATCATAGCAGTCTCAGCACACGCCAAAAGACATAAGGCAAAACCGCACAGAAAGTGAACACAGCTAACTGTTCCCTGCCATACAATATCATCACTCATCGTAAACAATTGGAATATCGAAATATGATCACAACGGATGAAACACACAGCTCACTGTGTTCACAGAGCACCTAACTCAGTTGCTCCTGCAACAAGCCGGACTTGGAATATGAGAAAACTACAACAAGAAACACTTTCATACAAAGCCTTCAATGGTTCCTGCCACCTATCCACCATATTGACCGGAAGTTCACGTCCTTCTGAAAATGATGATCATCATATTTTTAAAAATGTATAGCGCTTGATGATATTAGGACATTGTTTTTTACTCCAATTCCGAACATATAAAACACTGTCGTCGGATTATCCCCATCGCACATCAAACAAAAGACCATAAGATTAGCGTATGGCCAGTCTAGGGATTTATGATGAGCCATTATGATGACGTAGCACACACAACAATGGCAGGGCCTGATTACTCTAGTGAATGCAGCCTACAACGAACGAAACAAGGTGCAAATTCTCTAAAGAGATACAATTTCAGCTAACTTGACAGAACAATCCACATTAATGAGTTGTAACATGTAAATGACTTGCATCAAACAATTCCAACAACGGTCATTGAACAGCACTCAATGTGACGTAAACCGCAGATCAACTCTAGATGGTGGAAAGTCGCATTCACAACACTTGATTTGTCAAAAAGGAATGTTGTAAATAACTGTATTAACCCTTAATTATGATACCACTCTGTGGCTAATGTGTTTATAATACCATTGTAAAAATTACTACCACTTAATTGTAACATTAGGAGCTAAAAATAGTGTTTTCTTTAAACTTTTTGACACACAATTGTGTGTTTACGCTAGGAGAGACACAGGGAACTCAGATTTCCTGTCTCAGGTTGATTTATGACCTGAATTTGACTGCAAGGGTCAAACATGCTACAATGTCTATCGGTACGGACATTGTAAGTCTGTCAGTAAGTTCAGCTACTTCACAGTGTTATTTCCTGAGTTACAAAGGGTTGTCTGATGTCAGCCGATTATGAAGGAAATTTCTTGAAAATTGGTGAATTTTTTTTCTCATTATATGAGATTGTATCTCATGAAAAAAAATATCAAATAACAATAGAGACAGATTCAACAGTTAGGGGTCACTGGAAGTGGTAATTAGTAAGGTACATGGAAGGTGGAAATGTTTGAAGATGGTAGAATGTTAAATTTGGAAGAATTTGTGTTTTGATGCAACCATTTTTACTATGGTATCATTAATCTACAGTTAAAGATTTTCATAATAATCTTCATACTTTTTTTTTTCTTTCTTGGTAACTATTTATGTTGTGTGTTTTTAGGGTGGTGTTTATTTTTAGTAACAAAGAAATTATGTCACATTATTAAGTAAACACATTCTAATTTCAAAAACATTAACACAAACAAAAAAATCATTCAATCTCTATTCAGCAATATAAAATAAGTCTAGGTTCAGGCTAGATATTTCACTCCTGTGGTTGTTCACAAATAGGAACCTGAAATATTCCAAAATATTAATAAAAAAAAAAACCAAGGACTTCTAAGAGTTAAACAGACCTTTTTTGTCTGTCCAGTATTTGATCTTAACTTCATCATTATCAAAAAGTCATAATTAAGGATGGTAGAAAAAAACATTTAGGCTAAAAATGGGACCAGTATGCAGTCTTGTTTTACACCATTGACAACATGTAAGGGCTGTAACAGTTGTCCAATTAAAAAATTCCAAAGTCATTATGCCCGTCAAGAAACTTTTGGACAATCTAAAAACTTGTTTAGGAAGATAAATTTTATAATTTTCTTTAAGAATACAAAATGGTGCAGTTGTCTTTTACCCACTGAATCAGTTAGTGAATTTGTTCTTGAGTCTCTCATTACTAATCTTTATAAGCAATGGCAGACAAGTCTTTCATCAATCACACTGGTATAAGCAAAGTTCTAATGTCTGCTCTCACATCAGAAAGATTGTCAATGGAGAGACTCTGCTATGTTTCAGCCTCTGTGCATGTAACAACTGTTTGAAATCCCATGTTTTGAGCCTGTTGGAAAGTGGAGCTCAGAGGTTAAGGGACTACTTCCATGGGAAGTACATACTCTGTCACACAAAAGTATCACTACCAAAAACAGATGCTACATCCTGCACAGATTATATAATTAAAAATATAAATCACGTTAAAAATGAGTAGAATGATACATGTATTATCTCTTGGACTAACATATTGATAACATTCAGCCTGTCATTACTGTTCATACAAATATAAAAATAAAGTAAAACAGCAGAGCCATGAAAATTACCAGTTATTTGATATCATGATCACACACACGCATACACTTACCCGTTTCACATATAAATGAATAGTATCTGCGTTCACATTCTTCCTCATAGACAATGTAATTTTTCTCAAAAGCTGCGCAGCGGCCTGAGCCTACCTCAGCCATAACCCATACTCTCTGTGTCCAGTCCTGTTCAATTACCATTAACCGAATCAAGTAGTTGAAAAAGTCCTCCCTATCTCGAGCCTCAGCCAGAAAAGCTCCATGTGACTATTTGAGTAAGAAAGAACAATTATTTATCGCAAATGACAAATATTTTCTATGAAGTAAATATTAAGCAGTTCAACTGTCTATCAAATTATGAAAAAAAAAATCTGATTTTTAAACAGAATTTATATAAACCATTTCAATTTGCAAAGTTCACACAGAGGAGGGAATGAGTTATTGGTTTCAAACTGAAACAGGAGCCAAATAGGGATGTATGCTATAGCCATTGTTATTTGGAATTACTATTGATTACATAATGGATAAATGTTCCAATGCTAATGAGGGCATTAAATGGTATGGCACTTGGAAGATCTAGATTGGATTTTGCAGATGATATAGTGCTCATAAGTGACAATATCAACAAGATGCAAAATATCACAGATACCTTATCATCCATGGCAGAAATAAATAGGACTTAAAATCAATAAAATTATAAACAAAATTATTGAAAAACAACAATACTCCAGAGGGCAATATATATCTCAATCATCAGGTCTTGGAAAGAGTAGACCACTGTATTTATCTTGGTAGTAATATATCTATATACCAAGAAGATGGACTTACGGTTCCAAGATGGTAGAATGAAGTTCATGTTTTCTTGACCGCTGCAGGAACTGCATTTGGGGACTGATTAATTTCAGCTCTCCAATGCAATTTTCTGCATTAAAGTCAATATGATGTTCCACTTAACAAATTTGCGCCGATGATGAGTCGTCGTACACTGGAAAATATTCCTCTTTGACAAGTCAAGTGTTGTGAATGCGAACTTCTCCCGTCTAGAGTTGATATACAGTTTACATCAACGCATTGAGTGCTGTTCAATGGCCGTCGTTGCAATTATTTGATGTCAATTAATTACATGTTATAACTCATTAATATGGACTGCTCTGCCAAGTCAACCGAAGGTTTCACTTTAGGGATCTTGCACTGTATATCGTGCATTGTTGGCTGCATTCACTATAGTAATTTATGGGCGCAACCATTGTTGTGTGTGCTATGTCATCATGATAGCTGATCGTATATCCCTAGACCGGCCGTACTCTAATGATGAAAGATGAAATGACGGAGCTTTGTTCATGATTTTGCAGCAGCGCAGTGACTCCCGGAGTTTCATGTTATTCAAGAGGAATGTTGTCTAGATTGATGAAGGGTTACTATGATATAGAGAGTAGACATGTGAACTGGTTTATAATTTCACAAATTCACACTGCAGGAAGATCTTATGGTGTGTTGTTTGATGTGCGACGGGGATAATCCGATGACTGTGTTTCATATGTTTGGATTTGGAGTAAAAAATGATGTCCTAAGATGTCAAGCGCTATACATTAAAAAAAATATGACGATCATCATTTTCAGGAGGACGTGAACTTCTGGTCAATATGGTGGACAGGCGGCAGGAACCATTAAAGGTTATGTCTGAAAAGTGTTCCTTGTTGCAGTTTCCTCATATTCCAAGTCTGGCTTGTTGCAGGAGCTACTGAGTTAAGTGCTCTGGGCACACTGTGAGCTGTGTGTCTCATCTGTTTTAATCGTGTTTCAATATTCCAATTGTTTATGATGAATGATGATATCGTATGACAGGAAACAGACGTTTGTGTTCACTTTTTGTGTTTTTTTGCCTTATGTCTTTTGGCATGTACTGAGACTGCTATGATGGGGACTACAGCTACCTTTCTTTGTTTTGGAGATGAGATAGTAATTCGGATGATTCCACTGGCATGGGTGGTTGAGCAATTATGGATTTTAATTCGTTTTTAGTGATACCAGGGCCTTCAATAACAATCAAGAAGGTGAAGCAAATAAAAAGATCAGAAGCAGGATAGCAAAAACAGCATTGAAATTTGAAAACCTTCTTAGCTGTCTATGGCATTCTCAACATTCTTCTGTAAAACTACATTTCTATAGCTTCCAGTGATTTTCTTGTCTGTTGTCCTATTGTCCATGATTCACATCCATACGTTAAGACTGGCTCTACATAACATTTAAAAACTATTTTTCTTGTTTCTATTGTCAAAAATGGATTACACCATCCTCATCATGACCTTCCTCATTTTTT
This sequence comes from Megaustenia siamemsis, assembly GCA_032433765.1. Taxonomy (NCBI): domain Eukaryota; kingdom Metazoa; phylum Mollusca; class Gastropoda; order Stylommatophora; family Ariophantidae; genus Megaustenia; species Megaustenia siamemsis. Next base: position 32,067,570 of record JAVIAB010000156.1, read on the forward strand.
GGAAAGCTGCTTTTGCCAGAGCCATTCTGCATCCCACTTCTGTTGTACATATACAGTCTGTGGTACACTTTGTTCCCAGATATTTAAATTTATTTACTTGTTTTAATATTGTTCCACTTATCTTTATTGTGCATTGCGGTGATTTTTTTGTTATTGTTACCATTACTTCTGTCTTTTCGCTATTAAGGCTAAGTCCTTTATTTTTGCTTTCCTTCACTATATGTCTAACATTTCTTGTAACTCATTTTCACTCTAGGCGATTAAGACAGTATCATCAGCATACCTAAGATTATTTATATTATGACATCCAATTGTTATTCCAGGCTTCCTTTATGGATCTTAAAATAATCATCTCACTATACATATTAAATGAATTTAAATATTTGGGAACTTTGTTAACCTCAGACAGAAGATGTACAAAAGAGGTGAGATGCAGAATGGCTCAGGCAAAAGCAGCTTTCCAAAAAATGAGGAAAATACTATGCAATCCATTTTTGACAATAGAAACAAGAAAAAGAGTTCTTAAATGTTACGTAGAGCCAGTCTTAACATATGGATGCGAGTCATGGACAATAGGACAACAGACAAGAAAATAACTGGAGTCTGTAGAAATGTGGTTTTACAGAAGAATGTTGAGAATACCATGGACAGCTAAGAAGAGTAATGAAGAGGTTCTGAGAGAGGTCAAAGCAAAAAGAGAGCTAATTTGCAATGTTAGGAAGAGACAATCATCTTTTTTTGGCCATGTAATGAGAAGAGAACAACTGGAATATATTGTAACAACTGGAAAAATTGAGGGACGAAGAGATAGAGGGAAGCAAAGAGAAAAAATAACAGACAGTTTAAGAGAATGGCTTGGCAGAAGGTCAACAACAGAAATGATAAATAGCTGCCGAGATCGAAAGTTGTGGAGAGACATGATCACCTACCCCACTAGGCCCGGTACTTGATGATGATGATTATTAAACAAATCTAGTGACAGCACACAACCTTGCCTAACACCCTGTTTTATTTGTTGAAACATTCCCAATTAATTTCCAGTTCTCATGGCCGCTGTTTGTTGCCAGTACGTGTTCTTTATTATTATTAGATATTATTATTAATATTAGATATGCTGTCAACATTTATGCCTTGCTAAAATTTGTATTATTTCTTGGTGCTTTACTTTATCAAATGCTTAAATATAATCTATGAAACATAGGTATGGATCTGTATCACCTTTATGGTTCTTTCAACTAAAGACTTTATGATGTATATAACATATACAAAAAGAGTTCTTAAATGTTATGTAGAGCCAGTCTTAACATATGGTTGTGAATCATGGACAATAGGACAACAGACAAGAAAATCACTGGAGGCTGTACAAATATGGTTTTACAGAAGAATGTTGAGAATACCATGGACAGCTAAGATGTAATGAAAATGTTCTAAAAGAGATCTAAGCAAATAGAGAGCTAATTTCCAATATTAGGAAGAAACAATCCTCATTTTTTGGCCATGTAATGAGAAGGGAACAGCTGAAATATATTGTGACAACTGGGAAAGCTGAGGGACGAAGAGATAGAGGCAAGTAAAGAAAAAAAGATACCAGACAGCTTTAGAGAATAGCTAGGCAGAAGGTCAACAACAGAAATGATAAATAACTGTCAAGATCAAAAGTTGTGCATGGTACTTGATGATGATGATGCATACATATGGCATATGTCACACACACACATATATATATATATATATATATATATATATATATATATATATATATATATATAAAGATAATATCATCCCTAAGTGCTATCTGGGAAAATCGAGTCAGGATAATGAAGAGGCTAAAGAAGGAAAAAAGGAAAATTAAACAGAGAAAGGTAACTGATTAACCATGAAAAAGGGATATGTTAATCTCATCTGGGGTGAGACAACCCACAGTGAAATGTCTATGGCTATCCAAAGAACATTACATTAAACCGGTGACATGGGTATCGACCTCACTCTGATAGTTAAAGTGGGACACTAGCTTTACTAACTTTACGTGAAATGCCACAAAGATGTTCACGGCAACAATCCCCTAAGCGGTTATCTGTTTCACCAATTTAGGTCATCTAATATATATATGATGGCATAGATTCATACATGTGAATCTTTCCCTGATCTTAAAAGGACCATTTGGGAAGAGAGCTGAACGTAGCACACAACAATGTCGAAGACACAATTTTGCTCTCTTTAGATTCCTGATAACTCTAGTGAAAGCAGCCTACGACGAACAAAACACGGTGCAAATTCCCTAAAGAGATAAAACTGTGACTGACGAAGTAGTTTTCATTAATGAGTAACATGGAAATAACTTGCGTCAAGGAATTCCAACAACAGTCATGAACAGCACCAATGTGATGTAAAGCGCAGATCAAGTCTAGACATTGGAAGGTCTCATTCACAACACTTGATTTGTCACAACTGGATTGTTGCCGGCGTACGACTTCGCTTTAGTGGCGCAGATGTAATAAGTAGATCATCATTTTTACTTTAACGCAGAAAAGTTCAATGGAGAACCAAAATTAATCAGATCCCGTATGCACTTTCTGCAGCGATTGAAAGAACGTGACCTAGATCCACCATCTTTACAACGGAAGTCCAAAGTAAAAATTACCACCACTTAATTGTAATATTCAGAGCTCTAAAAATTGTATTTTCTTTGAACTTTTGCTACAAATCTGTGTTTACAAAAGAGAAGACACAGGACTCAGATTTCCTGTATAAGATTCAATTTATGACTTGAAATTTGTCGCATGGGACATGGTCGCCATATGTTTGGCTAACTCGTAGTGTTGTTCTTTGCGTTTCCTGAGTTACAAAGGTTTGTTTGATGGCATGTTGATGGTGGAGGAAATTTCCCTGGTCGCAGAAAAAAAAACGAATTTCTTGAAAATTGTCAAATTTAGAAAAAAAATACGAACGTACCTCGAAGAATGGAAAAAAAAAATTCAACATAAAAGGAAACAAGTCCAACACTCAAGGGTTACTGGAAGTAGTAATTAGTAAGGTATTGGGAAGGGGAATGTTTGCCTGTGGCAAACTGTCAAATTTCTAGAATTTATATTTTGAGGAGGTAATTTTTACAATGGTATCATAATCTAGGGTTAACAAGAAAATTGTCTCAATGTAATTGATGGACAAACAATTACAAGGGGTGAAGGCACTCATGAGTGATCAGAGATTCATATTTCTTATGCCAGGATCAATGAACTAAAACTATTTAGATCCTATTTCACCTTGTTGTGAACCTAGAAACAGACTAACCAGTCCAGTCTGACCAGATGAATAGGGATAAAGAGGAAAGGCAACCCAGACAAAAAAATTTCAGGCTGAAGATTGGTGTGCTGGGCAAAAAAACAAGTGCTAATATAACACCTTAGAATTAATAACACAACACATTTACACCCATTTAACCCCCTTTTAAGGGTGGATGATGAGGAAAACAATTTTTTACTTTAGTTATGAATGAATGTAAACAAACAACTATTAATAACTATTTACTAATAAATGCTCCTCTTTTGATATAGTTTTCTGATTAAGAAAAACTTGATATATTAGTATAACTGTTTTTAAATTTAAATGTATTTATTTTCAATTATAGAAACCCTTGGTGGCTGAGTGGTTAGTGCGCTTGCTCTCTGACCAGAAGGGTCCAGGTTCAATTCTAAAAAAAAATAAAAGATTTTTTTTTTGATTGACTAGGGTCTGGGGTTCACTTAGCGTCTAAAAATGGAAGATTTTTTTCTAGGCAGCCTGACACGATGCCAATCACTTCACTCAAAAATGTATCATTTTATCTATCTATTGTCCTTTAGAGCTGAAGATGGTACATAGGGCAGAAATTCTAGATGCTTGTATCTGGCGATCTTTTGTTTTCAAGTGTCAGACCCTGTACAGGACCTGCATTGTATCTCACAACATGTCTCTGTACTGGGTGAGCCGCTCAATCTAAGCCAAGGGAGCTGATATCTGCTGTTGTTGTCTCTCGCCTCAGTATTCTTTTTAGTGCTTCTCTAGGTCGGCCTGTTTTTCTTTTATTCTCTGGTTCCCATTTCAGGGCTCGCTTTGAGATTCTCTTGTCTCTTCTCATATAGGGACCAACATATGACCACCTTCTTCTCTTGATTATAGATGAAATTGTTGGATGCTTTGTAATTTCTCTTATTTCTACACTAGTCTTGGATTCATTCTATGGTATACAAAGTATTTTCCTTATAAAATGTACCATTGGTCATGGAAAAATATGGTCAATATTTTCTATATGCACAATAAGTTGTGGAGGGAACATTTACTTTACTTTCAATAATCTTTATAAGTTGCTTGCATGCATAATGTTCAATTATCAGTTGATACTAAAAAAAAACTATCTTTACAGCATTTTCCCATTACTGGGGTCTGCCTGGGGAACTTATAAGACATGAGAATAAAGACAGCATGTTCAGTGCAGTTGCCACGATGTGTTTGGGTCTGAGTTTTAATTTAACCCCCCCTAAATTAAAAAAAACTTTTGACCCTACAGGGATTCGAACCCGCAGTGCTGGTTTGGAGCCTAACAAGTTATCAATTTGGCCACCCGCTTTCATCGGTTGATACAGTTTCACACATTTTATTTCACACACTTTGAAAGAAAAGCTATTAAATATTCTCTCACCTGGCAAAACTCTTTTGCCTGCTCAAAAGGCAGGGCACCACCCATATATCTGTAGCATCGCTTTTTATCCAGCACCCATCCAGGCAGACATTTACCTTACAAAGTTATATATATTTCACATAATCAGAATGTATAAAACCAAGTTTAACTAGCATATAAATTATTCTAATAAAACATATGCTACATTGCTTGTATTGAAAAACACTAATCTATTTATAATATATTAAAAGAATAATACAACTTAACAAAATTTCAGTCAGTCAGGATTGAAATTCAAAATGTCATTTAATATATTAACAATCATGAAGTGTCGGTAACATTTTTTGTCCATATTTATAGTTTGAATGAATAGTTTGTCATGAATCTTAAGATAAATTAATTTATCAAATAGCCTTGATCCCTCTTTTAAAATAAAACTGAACTTTTTAATGTAAAGAAAACAATTTAAATTAGCCTTATAATTAGTTTGTTAGTATATATATGGCCCTTTTTGTCTTGTCAGATGGTTTAGTGAAGACTACTGTGTATTTTTTTTGGAGGTTTTCTTTTTGCCAAACTGCTTCTCTTATGGCTGATTCTACAAAATTTGACAAACACACTTGGCCACAGAATGAACTAGTCACTGATCCACAAGATTTTCCATTTTTTTCCCTGAGTCTTTTGTCTTCCATGTTTTGGCATAGTACTCAAATGATGTTATGCCATTTTTTTTATACAGGCTCTCCATGAAATTTGATCTCTTGTCAGATATTCCCAGTCATTTTCACAGATGGAAAAGTAATTTAGAGAGGATTTACAAATTTCTCTATATCGTAGTTTAGGTCTGCCAATTTGTCTTTTTCTGTGTATAAGTTCACCATATAGTATTTGCTTAGGATGTAGTTTTCTTCCATTCGCTGGATGTGCCCCAGCCATCTTAACCTTCTGCTTCTGAGCATCGATATGATTGTTAGGGTCTTAGCCCATTGTAGGACTGTTAAGTTGGTTAGTTTGTTCTGCGATTTGATGTACATTATTCTGTGGAGACATCGCATATGGAGGATATTTAGACCTTATTTCATGATTTGAGTATGTTATCCAGATTTCAGATCCATATAACAGTGTGCTAAACACACAGGTTTGATATATTAAGAATTTGGTCTTTAGTGTTAATTTTGTGTTGTTCCAGGCCAGTTTTGTGAGCTTCCCGAAAGTCGTAGCTGCCTTACTAATTCAGCTGTTTATTTCATCATCAAGAGAAAGAAATGTTTGATATGATTGTGGATCCAAGATATACGAATTTTTGAACTGATCTAAGTAGACAATCTTTCAAAGTAATTAATACAGGAATGGTGTCACCTTGACTTAGAAGTACTGTTTTCTAAACAGTAATAGACAGTGAAAACAAAGTTATATGCTTTGCTTTGTCTAGGTTCTCCATCAGCAATTGTAGGGCTGCATCATTAGGAAATAAAGGTTATTTAAGTAGGGCAACATTTGTTTTTGTTTTTGCTCTGTTATACTAAGTTGAACAGTGAGCCATCTGATCTTGTGCGGATATAAATGTCTCCTGAGCTGTTTTTGAAGGTGTAATTTAAAAGGGCAGCAAAACATGATAATAAAAAGGGTGGGGGCGAGGATACGCAGCTGAAGTATCATTGCACATTCAGACACTCCTTTTGGTATGGTTATGGGGTTTATATGATTGTTATGTACAGTGAAGCCTACTCCAAGGAGACATGGCTTTGCAGGGCTTAGGCCTTGCCAGAAGAAAAGTATAATTTTCTTCCTTTACAGAACCATAGTCTGAGAGTCTTGTTTTCTGGTGTGAGGCAATATCAACCTGTCCTTGAGTGCTGTCTCCACATCGAAGGTTGGCTACCATGGAGCACGATTCCACTCTGTCTCTTGCTTTGATGATGCAGATTGTCATAGGCTGACTTGTCCATCTTTTGATGTTACTCATCCATATTGGTCTTGGTCTGCCTCTGCCTTTTTTACCTTGTATTTTCCCTTCCAATACTAAGTAGGCTGTTGTGTCTTTTAACATGGTGCAAAAATTTCATTTGTCTTGTTCTAATTGTGTTTAGTAGTTCTCTTTCCATTTTTAGTTGTTTTAAGACTTCATCATTTGTTTTCTTTTCTTTCCGTCCAATTCCACCTATTCTTCAATAAATCCACATTTCAAAGACTTCACTTCTCTGTTCTGTTTTCTTGTTTAATATCAATGTTTCTGGACCATACAGGAATATTGAGAAGATGTAATATTTTGCTATTCTTAGTTTTAGCCCTGGTGTTATTTGTTTTGATGTTAGTATACTTTTCATGGCATTAAAATTACTTTTTTGCCATTCCTATTCTTTTGTTTATTTCAGTTTTCCATTTTCCATCACTGGTTATAGTATGTTCAACGCAGTTGTAGCACTGAACTGTCTCCAGGTGTATTCCTTCAACTTTGATATTTATTTGTAGGTCTTGAGAATTTTCTTTCCTTATGATCATAGTTTTAGTCTTTTTGATATTCATATCTAATCCATATATTTTGCTTGTTATGTTTATTTCATTAAGTAATTGTTTCCGGTTGTATCCAAGATGGAGGAATTATTTTTCTCGGGTTTGGTATAGAACCGTTGATCAGAGGATTAACAAGCCACTATCATAAAAACAATTTTGTTAATGAAACATAGACCTGATACAGAATTAGCAGTAGATAATAGTGATAGTTTTTTAGGCCCTAAAACAATACGCCTTGAAAAGTTGTGGAAATAAAAACTCATAATCACAAACACAAAACTTAGACTATTCAAATGTACTATCAACCCTTACGTATGCGTGTGAAAGCTGGAAAACAACAAGAGACATAGAAACAAAGTTGAACGCATTCGAAAATAAATGTCTAAGGAAAATACTTGGTATAGCGTGAAACAAATTCAAAACAAATGAGGAAATTAGAGAAATCGCCAATCAATCACTAATATCTTCAGTAACCAAGAAAAGATGATGGTCATATGTTGGACATGTGATGAGAAGAGATAATAACCGAATAGCAAAGCAAGCCTTCATGTGGGAAACAACAGATAAGAGGAAAACCCAGAGAGACACTGAGAAGAACATTGATGAGAGAGGCAAGAGCAGCAGGAATCGGCTCCCTCAATGAGATAGAGCTGCTTGCACAGAACAGAGACAAATGGCAAGATTTGATAAAATATCTTTAAAAGAATTGAAAACTGCTAGAACAAAAATTCAGATAAGAGAAGGAGTATCTTGGTCTACGCCCTATGGGCCGGCTACAGCTCAAAAATGTCAATAGATAGATAGATAGAATTGTTGTAGATCTTTAGGATTTTCTGCTAGTAATACAGTATCATCAGCATATCTTAGATTATTGATTATCTTTACATTAATTCTCAGGCCTGGCATCTCTGTGATGTTTTTAAAAATGTGTTCAGCGTATAGATTGAACAAGCTTGGTGATAGAATGCATCCTTGTCTTACTCCTCTTTTTATATCAATGGGTGTAGAGTTCTCTTTGTTATATTTTATTATTGCTGTTTGCTCCCAGTATGAATTACATATTAGTCGTATGTCTGTGTTGTCTAGATTTATATCTTTTAGGCAGTCTATAAGTTGATTATGGTGTATTCTATCAAAAGCTTTGGTGTAGTCTATGAAGCAGGCATATATTAGTTTGTTTACTTCTGTGAACTTTTCAATCAATGTCCTCATATTGAATATGGCTTCTTTTGTCCAACTGTTTTTTCTGAATCCAAATTGCTACTCATCTAATTCAGTATTAATTTTATTCTGAATTAAATTAATTTGATCCTTCCCTGTATAACTTTTAGTAAAATTTGTGTTACCTGACTCATTAGGCGTATTGTTCTAACATCACTGCATTCAATGGCACCATTCTTTTTAGGCAATGCAATGAAAGTTGGTGTTTTTAGTTCATTTTCTATGTATCCTGTATGGTATATGTCATTGCATATGTCTGTGATCACTTCAATGTCAAATCTTCTAGTGCCTGTATCATCTCTATCTGCATATTGTCAGGTCCTGCTGCTTTTCCCTTTTTCATTGTTTTTATAGCTTTTTCCACTTCATATTTTAAGATTTTATAGCTGGACGTACATTTAATGTTTTTTTTGGTCCCTTTTGTCATCAAATCTATCTATCTATCTTTCGTTCGCCTGAAGTATTGTCTATATCTGCAATGTCGTTTCCTGTATAAATTTTACTGTCTTTTGTAATTCTTGCAGTGGCCCATATAGTTTTGTCTGTAGTGTTGTATCTATGGGCCAATGGATTTTCCTCAGTCTACTATATTCAGTGCAGTCTTGAAGTATGTGTTCAGCAGTCTGGGGTGCCTGTCCACATGTACAAGTAGTTGATGTGCCGATCTTGAATTTTGTATACATGTGACTATGGAGTCGATTGTGTCCTGTTCTTAGGCGTATAATGATAACTTGTTCATATCTATTCATATTATGAAAGGCATCCTGATTTGGGGCTTGTGGTCCTCTGATTGATTTGATTATCTGTTTCTTATGATGGTATGTAACTGGTGTATCTAGTTGTGTGCCTGTTGAACCTTCCTTTGCCAACTGATCTGCTTTCTCATTTCCTGGTATTCCACAGTGAGACGGGATCCACTGCAGGGCAACCCTGTGGTGCTTGCAGAGTTCAGTCAATAAGGTCTGCAGATGTGGTAATTTTCTGGATTGTAGTGCCTGGAGTACTGATCGTGCATCTGTCAAAAACACTACAGGCTGTGGGCTAAGATTACTGTTCAGCAGTTTTTCTATTGCCAACTTTATTGCTTGTATTTCTGCATCATAATTGTGACAATATTTCCCTGTTGCTATTTTATTCATATCCCTAGTGTTATTTGGGTACTCTATATATGCTCCCCCATTCTTTACTGCATTCTGTGCTGATCCATCTGTGTACACACGGATCCATAGGTCTTGTGGGTATTCTTCATCCAGGAAACTGAGAGTTATTGTTTTTCGCTGTAGACTATTTTGTTCCTCTTTGTCAACTATTCCTTTCACTTCTGTCCGTATTTGAACTGATAATCCTGATTCATCTGTCCAGGGAGTCTGTTCTGGTATGGGCAGAAGGGGTTTAACAACTCTTGGCATGTCTGGTGTTTGTCTACTAATACGCTTGGCTTGATGGATAAAGCTGCTTCTCTTAAGTCGTCCCAATGCAAGATTTTGGAATCTGTCCTTCATTGGATGTCTCGGCATGCATACAAATTTTTCTGCCTGTATCATCAAATAATTCTGTTATATATATTCCTGCCAACTATCGAATATATCTTTGTTGTCTGTCAGCATTCTTTCTTCTTTGTTTGCAATACATCTGCTTCCTTAAGCTTTTTTGTTTTTATTAGTCATTCTCTTTATTTCTGTGTGCATCCCTCTTAAATTTTGTTTAATTTCCAGTTTAGACTTTTAGACATCTTTGGTTGAGCCAGTCTTCTTCTGTCTTTTCGCACATTTTGCATATTTCATTATCAATTTCCTTGTATCTTGGCGTGTTCTTCACTTGTCTTCTTTCTTCCATTTTTTCTAAGATGGCATCAGCTATCCATTTTTGTTTTTTGTTCCTTTCCTTTTTGGGTAAGGTGTCACAGGATTCTTGTATGCTGTTATTTAGGCATTGCCATTTGGTTGTAACCTTTTCTTCAGGATTTTCTCTTCTGTACTGCTCAATCCCTCCTTCTAGCAGCTTCTGATATGTGTTCTTTACTTGTACTGTATAAGTTTCTTTAACATCTTTTTGACTTAAATCTGTTATATCTATTGGTATTGATGAATTTGTCTTTTGTTTGTTTCTCTTTAGTTTGATTTTGATTTTAATCATTACAGGATTGTGATCTGAATTAATATCTGCTCCTGGATAGGTATTTGGCTTTCTTGACACTGTTATGGAATATGTCTTTTATTATTATGTAGTCTATTTGATTCCTCTTCCTATCTCCAGGGCTTTTCCATGTGTATAATTTCATTTTATCTGACTCCTTACATATTATCAGCCTGTTTTCTTCACAAAATTGTATTAATCTTTCTCCTCTGTCATTTCTTTCTCCTAAACCATGATTTCCTATAATGGTCTTAGATCTGCCTACTTTAGCATTTATGTCACCCATTACAATCAAGATGTCCAAAGATTTCACTTGCCTCATAACTTTATTTAGATCTTCATAGTATGCTTCTATTTGTTCATCTGTATAGTCTTGAGTATGTCTGTATTATTGCTGTGTTGAATGGTTTTGCTTTCATCTTGAGTAGTATAATCCTATCATTGTATGTCCGGTGGGGACTTTTTTTATATATATAATTTTTGGATATATTTTTGTAGCTCTCATTTTATTAGTATGCCTACCCCTCTTTGATGTTCTGTTGTGTTACCTGAATATATAAATGTATATTTATAGTCTTGTATGTACCTTCTGCCAAGCCATTCTCTTAAGCTGTCTGGTATTTTTTCTCTTTGCTTCCCTCTATCTCTTCGTCCCTCAATTTTTCCACTTGTTACAATATATTTCAGTTGTTCTCTTCTCATTACATGGCCAAAAAATGATGATTGTTTCTTCCTAATATTGGAAATTAGTTCTCTTTTTGCTTTGACCTCTTTCAGAACATTTTCATTACTCTTCTTAGCTGTCCATGGTGTTCTCAACACTCTTCTGTAAAACCACATTTCTACAGACTCCAGTGATTTTCTTGTCTGTTGTCCTATTGTCCATGATTCACATCAATATGTTAAGACTGGCTCTACATAACATTTAAGAACTCTTTTTCTTGTTTCTATTGTCAAAAATGGATTGCATAGTATCTTCCTCATTTTTTGGAAAGCTGCTTTTGCCTGAGCCATTCTGCATCTCACCTCTTTTGTACATCTTCCATCTGAGGTTAACAAAGTTCCAAATATTTAAATTCATTTACCGGTTTTAATATTGTTCCACTTGTCTTTATTTTGCACAGAGGTGATGTCTTTTTCTTTGTTGTTACCATTACTTCTGTCTTTTTGCTAATTAAGGCTGAGTCCTTTATTTTTGTTTTCTTTCACTATAATGTCCAACATTTCTTGTAACTCATTTTCACTCTTAACGATTAAGACTGTATCATAAGCATACCTTAGATTATTTATATTACGACCTCCAATTGTTATTCCAGGCATGCCCCTTATGGATCTTAAAATAATCTCACTATAAATATTAAACATGTCTGGTGACAGCACACAACCTTGTCTAACACCCTGTTTTGTTTGTTGAAACATTCCCAATTGGTTTCCAGTTCTTATGGCCGCTGTTTGTTGCCAGTACATGTTCTTTATTATTCTTAGATCTTTGCTGTCTACGTTTATGCTTTCTAAAATTTTTTATTATATTTGAACTACAACTACCTTGGCCATCCTATAACCAGTGATGGGAAAATGTACAACTGAAATAAACAAAAGAATAGGAATGCCAATAAGTAATTTTAATGTCATGAACAATATACTAACATCAAAACAACTAACACCAAGGCTAAAACTAAAAAATAGCAAAATGTTATGTTTTCATATATGGTGCAGAAACATGGACATTAGACAATAAAAGAGAACAGAAAATTGAAGCCTTTGAAATGTGGATATATAGAAGAATATGTAGAATTGGATGGAAATAAGAGAAAACAAATGATGAAGTCTTAAAGCAACTAAAAATGAAAAGAGAACTACTAAACACAATTCAAACAAGACATGCGATTTTTGGGGCATATTAAAAGACACTACAGCTTACTCAAAGTAATCTTGGAGGGGAAAATACAAGGTAAAAGAGGCAGAGGCAGAGCAAGACTAACATGGACGAGCAATATCAAAAGATGGACAAGTCAGCCTATAACAACCTGCACCATCAAAGCAAGAGACAGAGCAGAGTGGCGCTCTATGGTAGCCAACCTTCGTTGCGGCAATAGCACTCAATGATGATGATGATATTTCTTTCTAGAAAAGTAAATACAGTAGAATCAGGTTATAATGAGATCCTGGGGACCATTGAAGTATTGTTGTTATAACCGTATCTCATTATATCCAATTTACGATTAATAATAGGTGAATGTACTATTTTAACTTTAGATATAGGTTGAGCCCCTTGCAAAAAGTTCCATATTGCGAACAAAAAGTTTTATATTGTCCACTGCTTGATAATGAAGTCTTGACTTTGTGTGCGTCAGAGCTCTTTTTGTTACTGTTTTTATGAGTTTTATGAGGGATACTCAATGACAGGGATCTCTGTGCATATGTCTCTCTCTTCACTGAGAAGAGTTGTCTCTGGGTTTAAAGAGACTGTACATTATTTTGAGACTTTGATTGCGAAATCATCTACAAGGCTTTCAATGAAGTTGAATTTTGTCAGAGCTATTATCTTGTTTCATGAAAAACATCCACAGGGTTTCTACTGCTTTGAGAGCTACTTTGGTTGTTATCATGTGAGAAGGATTTTCAGTTACGTCTTTTTCTCCTTCCTTTATCTCAGCAGTGGCTCTGTCCTCCAAGATACTTTGTGCAATGTCTTCTGTGAATGACAGGGACTTACCAATGGAATCATTATGCATTGATGGTGATGAAACCTGCCTTGCAAAACATTTGGTGATAGTATCGGCTTTCACCTTATCCCAAGCAGCAGCAGCCATATTCAACACTTCAACAAGATTCACATTTAGATGGTAATCAGAGTTCCTGTCGCTCTCTATGACAGAAATAACTTTTTTCAAAATTCTCTTCCTGTAAAGCATTTCCAAAATCTGAATGATGCTCTGATCCAATGAATACAGCGCACTTGTCATGTTTGAAGGTAGGAAGAACAAAGAAATAGCTCTCAAACATGTAAATGGTTAAATGTGTATGAGCTGAGCAATTGTCCACATAAGTGCTATACTTCTTCCCTGCAACAATAATTTCCTGTCCAGATTGTGCACCATTAATTAAAATATTGATCCAGTCATCCATGATTTTTTGTTAAAGTAACTGTGCTCTGTCTGCAGTGTTCTTATATTTTTAAAACGTTTTCTCTAATTTTCCTATTGCGAGCAGGGACAGCATGTCACCACTAATGTTGTCAGTGATCAAAATAGAAATACTGTCTTTTGGAACTACTGCTTGCTTCTCCTTTTTCACCAAGTGTGCAATTTGTGACACACAACATTTGGTTGAGGTTAATATGACCTAGACTCTCAGTCAGTTCTTTTCCCTTTTCAATAAGGATGGGACATGAAATCAGGAGATTCTTGCTCTTAGCTTGCTGGAACCACTTATATAAAGTGTAGTCAACATTTTCCTAATCAGCATTTCTAATTTTCTTTCTATTCTGCTCAAAATTACCACTTATAAACCATACATAATATTGCTTCTGTTCTTCAGGATTGTAAGTAGTGTGCTTGAGGGAATATAATGTTCCCTGCATATCTCTGCTTTTGGTGACATTTTGTTCACTTTCTCTATCAACATCACTTTTGTTTCAAGTGATATGTACTTGCACTTCTTTCAAGTACTGAAAGCTTTACCAACAACAAATTTAATGACTGATGAATAGATTTTAACAAGTGTGTAGAGAATTCTATGTGCACCAACACTTGGCCTTTATGATGAAAGCTTATTGGCCACTGATCTATCCAATAAAAAAATAGTCATTTCTCCAAATGCAGCCACAACTTGTATTGTATTCTTCATTTCCTCAAATCATACCTCTCTAACCCACTGCTGTGCGCACGTAGACCTTATAATATATAGTAGTCTCTGTGAGTCATAGTTGACATGATTTTGCAGCACACATAGGAATTGTTATTTTTTCTTTTCTTTTGCTGTATATTCTCTTTTTCTATGAATCTGTCTGCTTCTTGCTTGAGTTGAATTGCTGTCTGCAGCTATATCTTTGAAGGCTGCAGAGCTTATAGTCAGTGTCCTCGTGTCTCGTTTACATACATCAATAAATGAGTTTTAGTGAGTTTAAATGAGTAGTCATGCCAACCCTGTGTGGCCACACAACTTACACAGAAACAAGAAAAATACACACCGTTAAGTCTTTTTGTGGTTGGAAAATTTAACAAAATGCTTTATAACTGATTTGCAGGCTGGATAATAATATTATTAAAGATTTGTGAAAATACAGGATAAAAATAAAAAAAATTCAGGGATTAAAAAAAATTGACGTTATATCAAGTTTCTCATTATAACCTGTCTTGTTATAAGTGGTTTCTGCTGTATAAAGCAAAAAGTTAAGCACCTTCTACAAGAGATCTGTTGTCTAGAACTGGAGGCCAGAAGTTCACTTCAGTTAGTAGGTTATCATCTGAGTAGTCATATATCTTTCCATTGATAAAAGCCTCACGTTCTGAGCCCCACCAGTTGCCTTTTGCATCAATACCCTGAGTATATATCCTACAGAAAATAAAGTGATATAAAAATATAGATTGGTGGTATTCACTCAGCTAATTATATAACTAAATGTTGACATAGGTAAAATTTAACTCTGGGGACAAGTAAATTCAAAAACAAGTCACAAATATAATATTTATGTACATAAGCAATCACAAGTTAAAGATAAAATACAGTTAATTTTCTTTAAAAACAACAGGGATATATCAAACTCTAGATTAGTAATCTCATCAAAGAAATTAACACACAACAATTTAACACACTTGATTAAAACTTTCACTTTCAATGTTATCTTCTGTCCCAATCATCAAATTTGCCTGCTGTCATGTGTGTACAAAAACTGACCATTACTTACCTTCTTTATCTGTGTGATACATTGTCTTTACACATTTTAATTTGTTTAGATTGAGACATCCTTGATTTAATTTTAATATAGTCAATGTATATAGTCAAAGCAGTTGAATGCAGTGATTTTAAAACAATAAGCCTAATGAGCCATGTTACAAAAATCTTGCTAACAGTTATACATGGAAGGATTCAGAATAAAATCAATACTGAATTAGAGGAGCAACAATTTGGATTTAGAAAAAATAGTGGGACAAAAGAAGCCATATTCTGCATGAGAACATTAATATAAAAGTACACAGAAGTAAATAAACCAATATATGCCTGCTTCATATACTACACCAAAGCTTTTGATAGAATACACCACAAACAACTTACAGAATGCCTAAAAGAGATACATCTAGATAATATGGACAAACAACTAATATGTAATTTATACTGGGAGCAAACAGCAATAATAAAATACAACAAAGAGAACTCTACACCCATTGATATAAAAGGAGGAGTAAGACAGGGATGTATGCTAACACCAAGCTTGTTCAATCTATACACTGAGAAAATCTTTAAAAACATCACAGATATGCCAGGCCTAAACATTAATGGAAAGATAATCAATAACCTAAGATATGCTGATGATACTGTACTATCTATCTATATATTGACCTTTCGAGCCATAGCCGGCCCATAGGGCGTAGACCAAGATACTCCCTCTCTTATCTGAATTTTTGTTCTAGCAGTTTAAAATTCTTTTAAAGATATTTTATCAAATCTCGCCATTTGTCTCTGTTCTGTGCAAGCAGCTCTATCTCGTTGAAGGAGCAGATTCCTGCTGCTCTTGCCTCTCTCATCAATGTTTTTCTCAGCGTCTCTCTGGGTCTTCCTCTTTTCCTCTTACTTGTTTTTTCCCTCATGAGGGCTTGCTTTGCTATTCGGTTATTATCTCTTCTCATCACATGTCCAGCATATGACCATCGTCTTTTCTTTATTACTGAAGATATTAGTGGTTGATTGGCGATTTCTCTAATTTCCTCATTTGTTTTGAATTCGTTCCACGCTATACCAAGTATTTTCCTTAGACATTTATTTTCGAATGCGTTCAACTTTGTTTCTATATCTCTTGTTGTTTTCCAGCTTTCACACACATACGTAAGGGTTGATAGTACATTTGATTTGAATAGTCTAAGTTTTGTGTTTGTACTGATGAGTTTTGATTTCCACAGCTTTTCAAGGATTCTGAAAGACATTGCTGCTTTAGCTATTCTGATTCTAATTTCTTTGCTTGTATCCCCTTCTCGATCAATGTAACTTCCAAGATAGATAAAGTGATCCATCTCTTCCACTGGTTTGTTTTCCATGTATATTTTGTCGTCTGTTGGAATTAAGCTTTTCATAACTTTAGTCTTTTCATGATTGATCTCAAGCCCAATTTTGCTGGCTATTGATGATAGTTCATTTGTGTTTTCCTGCATCATTTTTATCTGACTGCTGATAAGAACTATGTCATCAGCAAAGTCGAGGTTCTCCAAATGGTCTCTTTGTATCCATTCGATGCCTTTATTACCAGTGCAGCATATCTTCATTATGAAGACCATAACAACTCCAAATAACAAGAGCGATAAAATACATCCTAATTTAACCCCAGTTTCTAGGATGTATTTTATCGCCCTTGTTATTTGGAGTTGTACTACTAGCAAAGATCTACAACAATTACTTAATGAAATAAACGTGACAAGCAAAAAATATGGACTAGATATGAATATAAAAAAAGACAAACTATGATCATAAACAAAGAAAATACTTAAAACCCACAAGTGGATGTCAAAATTGAAGGAATAGACCTGGAGACAGTTCAGAACTACAAGTACTTTGGACAAGTACCTTTTTCGACGGCTTCCGGGTTCACCCAGCCTTAAATGGGTACCGGATTTTTTTCTGGGAAAGTAAAGCAGCACGGGCGTAATACTGACCACATTACCCCAAAAATCATGTGCTGAAGGTCTGTAAAATATAGGGTCACTAACACCATATTTCCCTATACGCCGCTTGGCGTGACGAGGGTACTTTACTTTTACTACCCATGTCTTCCATATGGTACAGAATTACTGTAATTTGTATGGAATTTTCTAAAACATGGACTTGTAAACCATAAAGACCATTGTATGAAAAACAGACCATTTGGGTAACTTTCCTCTATATTCTTTTCTTAAAATTTATTTATATTTATATTTTAAGAAAGCAAATGAAAGCTCGATGATAGAAAAAAAATATAAAAAGAAAAGAGCATTGTCATGCCACATTGTGTATAGGGAATAATAGTGTTCGTGCCCTTATTTTGTATAGAACTTTGACACATTATTTTTGAGGTAATGTGGCTTGCTTTATGCTTGTGTCACTTTCCTTTTCAAGAAAAATTCTTGTTCTCATTTATAGCTGGGTGAACCTGGAAGCAGTCAATCAGATAGCTATATAGCATTGAAATTAGCAAAAGAGTCATTAATATCTCTGTGTCAATTATTAAAAAAGGTATTCAATTTTAGTGACTAAATTAAGCATTTATTGTTTTAACATGGTGCAATAGGACGATATCATTTAGACTCAATCTGCATAATCACTTAAAAAAAAAAAAGTGACCATAGGTCAAACCAAAATTTGATGTATCATATTGATTTCCATATTGTTTTTTTTTTTATATTGTGGTAGTCCTCAACATTTTTGTTTACAAAAATCCCCACTTTAGGGTTACATATTTCTTTAAAATTTAACACACATAAGTGGAAATGCAGAATCAAAATAACAATATTGTTTTTAGCAATTCAGCTATTTTATAGACACTATTTACTTAGTTTGACACAAATCACAAGACACAATAAGCTGTCGCTGTGAGATTATGGTTCTCAGGTCATGAGATCTAGTAACTTAAAATGCTTCAGGAAAACTTTAGGATTATATATTTCTTTCAAAATTCATACACTTATTAAAAAAATGAATCAAAATATCCTTAGTGATTTATAACTGAATAATTTTAACAAGCAGTTGTTATAAAATATATAAAATTCATATATATATATATATATGGCCCTTTTCGTCTTGTCAGACGGTCTAGTGGAGGCTATTGCGTATTTTTTTGAGGTATTGTTTTTGCCGAACAGCTTCTCTCGTGGCTAATTCTACCAATGTTTGACAAACACACGCGGTCACATAATGAACAGGTCAGGCTCGCTGGTCCACAGGGTTTACCATCCTTTCTCATGAGTCTCTTCTCTTCTAAGTCCTGTCTTAGCACAGTCTCAAATGTTGTTATACCGTTCCTTATACGTGCTCTCCATGATGTGCGATCACTTGCCAGATGTTGCCAGTCGTTTTCACAGATGGAGAAGTCTTTCAGAGATGATTTGCAGATATCTCTATATCGTAGTTTAGGTCTGCCGATTTGTCTTTTTCCGTGTTTTAGCTCACCATATAGTATTTGCCTAGGAATGCGTTTTTCTTCCATCCGTTGGACATGCCCCAGCCATCTTAGCCTTCGACTTCTGAGCATCGACATGATTGTTAGGGTCTTAGCACATTGCAGGACAGTTAAGTTGGTTATTTTTGTCTTGCCATTTGATGTGCATTATTTTGTGGAGACATCGCATGTGGAAGACATTTAGTCTTTTTTCCTGGTTTGAGTATGTTGTCCAGGTTTCGGATCCATACAGTAGTATGTTTCAAATAATTCAAAATTCATATATATATTTCATAATAATGGCTATATCTCTCTCTCTCTGCGATCAGGACTCAATCAGAGTAGGATTCCAGACTCTCACATGAAGTCAGCTGTCAGGTTAAGTGTGTTGATCACCCCCACAGACAACATCACAATTAGAGTCTGCCAAATCCACTCTGATTGAACACCCATTAAAACGTTGCACTGTGTTCTGCGCCAGAGGCCCAGTGCATCCGATTTCAGCCAGCATTTTATTCAGGTTTGCATTCTTTCTTGCCTTTGATTGTCCCCAATCTTCCTGCAAGGCAGCAGATGATCTTTTCTGTAGGGGGATTCTGCCCTTAGATGGTCGGCCCTCCCAGGTTTACGAGCACCATCTGCCCAAGTCACTAGAGGTGACTAACACAGACATGCACACACAAAGATATGAGATGTGACTAACACAGACATGCACACAGCGATACGAGGCATCCAAGATACGTGAATTTCTAAACTGACTCAAGTGGACAATTTTTTAAAGCAATTAATAAAGGTTTGATGTCGCCTTGACTTAGAATTACTGTTTTCTGAACACTAATTGACAGTGAAAAAAGGTAGCAGGCTTTGTCAAGGTTGTTGATCAGCGAATGTAGGGTGGCTTCACTATGAGCTAATAGTGCTGCATCACCAGCAAATAAGAGTTCCTTAAGTAGGACATTTGTTTTTATTTTTGCACTTAGTTGTGCTAAGTTTAACAGTGAGCCATCTGATTTTGTGCAAATGTAAATGTCTCCTGAGCTGTTTTCGAAGGCATAATTAAGAAGGGCAGCAAAAAAAAATGCCAAAAAGGGTTGGAGCGAGGACATGTCCCTGTTTCACCCCATTGTTGACTTTAAAAGTCTCTGATGAACTCCCATCAAAGTGGATTTTAGCATCCATGTTTTCATGAAAGGACATAATCAGCTTAAGTACTTTAGGTGTGCAGCCTATACTTTCTAACACCCTGTAGAGCCCATCTCTATTTACTGAGTCAAAGGCCTTTGTGAGATCCACAAAGGCAATATAAAGCGGCATATTTTGTCCTCAGCAATTTTCTTGTAATTGTCTAAGTGTGAAAATTATATCTATAGTTTATCTCCCAGCTCTGAAGCCACATTGAGACTCAAGAAGAACACATTATGCAAGTCTATGCAGGGTTTTAGTATTACTCTTGCAAAAGCCTTGCCGGCTGTGCTAAGGAGAGAGATGCCTATGTAGTCGTTGTAATCATCCCTATCTCCTTTGTTTTTGTATAGTGTTATGATCTTAACATTTCTCATATCATGGGGTATTTCTCCTTGTCTCCAGCATTTGATTAACAGTTTGTATAGATGTAGATAATAAAATCATAATAAAAGGAAAGAGAGATCGCTGACGACAAAGAGATAAAATACTGGATAGCTTAGTATCATGGCATGGAAAACAGTCAACAACAGAACTGATACGATGCACTGTAGATAGAAGATTGTGGAAGGACATAATCGCCCACGTCAACTGGTATGGCACATGATGATGATAGATGTAGAAATAGTACATTTAAGTTTTCCTTTAGTTATCTCTATGGGAACGTTGTTTCCTGCAGTTTTTCAGCTTGAGAGGGCATTTATGGCATCAGCAAATTCCTTCATAGTAGGCTCAGCGTCCAGCTCAGTCATTGTAGGATATTTAGGTATTGACTGGACTAAAAGTGTATTTGCTGGTCTGTCATCATGGTATAGGTTGGAGTAGTGTTCTATCCATCTTTCCATTTGTTGTCCCTTGTCAGTAATATGTTCTCCAAAACTTAGATTTGGGGGGAGAGCGGCGGCTAATTTGGTTATTTTAGGTCCGTGGGTCTTTTTTTTATATGTCATGTATATTGTTCATATTTTGTTTTGAGTCGCCCCGGTCTGCTGAAGCTTTATGGATTTCAGATCATTTCCAGTATTCATTTGTGCATCTTATTGCTTCGCATTGCAGAGTGGCTTGTGCATGTCTAAGCTGGTCCTTGGTGTTTTGGTTGGGGTTGTTTTTGAATTTAAGTAGTGGCTTTTTTCTGATTAACAATTAGTGGGTCTGGTCCTGTTGCATTTTCTTCGACCCAGTCGTTTTTTGAGAACTTTTTTGGGCCGTAAGTAGATAGTGCGCAATTATAGATGTATGTTTTCAGAGAGTACCAGTTGTCATCCACACTTGAAAAATTTGGTATTTCTTCTACTAGTTCTTCAAACTTAGATCTAAAAAAGTCTTCATTTGATGAGATTTTAGTCGCTGTGATATTGATCTTGGTCGCTGAAGGCACTCTTGATTTATAAATGCGACTACTTCTAGCTTTAATCTTACTGATGACGAGAGCGTGATCTGTATTGCAGTCTGCGCTGTGATATGCACGTGTTATTCTGATGTTGTTTAAAGACTGCCTACGTGTAATAACTAGGTCTAGTTGGTGCCAGTGACCACTTCTAGCATGGCACCTTGTTGATTTATGTTTATGCTTTACATTAAAGTAGGTATTAGTTACACATAGATGATTGACTGCGCAGAATTCTAGGAGTTTCTGGTCATTTTCAGTGATTTTTCCAATGCCAGGATGGTCTAGGCAAGTTGGCCAAGACTGTTGGTCGGATCCTGTGCGTGCATTGAAATCGCCAAGTATATATTATAGCTCTTCTTTTGGAAGGGAGTCTATGATCATCTGAAGTTGTTGGTAGAAGTTGTCTTTCTTTTCACCTGATGCAGCCACTGTTAATGCTTAGGCACTGATGTTTATTAATCCGCTCTTTGTATGCAGCTGAAGTATCATTGAACATTCGGACACTCCTTTTGGTGCAGTTATGGAGTTTATATGTTGATTATGTACAGCGAAGCCTACTCCATGTAGACGTGGCTTTTCAGGGCTTAGACCCCGCCAGAAAAAAAAGTATAATTTTCTTCCTTTACAAATCCATTCTGATAGTCTTGTTTCTTGGAGGGCAGTAATATCGACCTGTAGTAAGGACCTGGACCTTACATTCCATGTGCCAAGTTTAAACATTGGTGCTTTCTTCCTCATTTCATTTTACCTACTCTGCCTGGGCACAGAATACGGAGATAGTGCTTTACCCAGTTACACTACCCCCTCTCTACTTTGTTTCAAGAGTTTCCAAAGGGGGAATGTGGTCCATACGTTCGGAATTGAAAGAAGGTGCAGGGGATGCCAGAAAGACGGTTAACACCACCTAATGCATTAGGGATGCCTCTCTGAATTTTTACTCTGGGTGTACTCTCATAACCTCTGATTCTAACTAGAATCTTGTCCACAAGGTAGTGGAGGGTTTTGTGATCGAAGTTTCCCTTCTTCTGTACGGGTTACCAGGCAAGGTTTACGTGTCCCGTCTACATGGAGTGATATCTAAAGATATGCCTTTGTCAGGCACAGGTGCCTGAACATCAGAGAAAACACTTTACCGGCCAATGTTAGGTTAGAAATCAAACCCAATGTACAGCACCATACCCGTGAAAAGAAAAATGTGACGCTCTTATAATTAGAGTTCACATACTATCAGAAATACTGTTGATACAGCACTTTTCCCGCATAAGTGGCATTAAGAAACTTATAACATCAGTTCAATGTAATAGTGAAAAACAGCACCTATATCTCAAGCGCAACAAAAATAAAAATTTAGATAAAACAGATATCAAAGCTAGATATGGATTAATGGGTAAAAGAATTAACAGTTTTAAATATTTTGGCTCATCATAACAAATGACGGAAAAGAGATCTAATAGGGTGAACTTAGCTATGAAAGACAGCAAAATAGAGAGAAAGCTAAATGCTTTTATAGCCAAAGGCCTAAGAAGAATACTCTGTGTACAACGGAATGAATTCAAGACTAATTTAGAGATAAGAGAAATGGCCATACAACCATCTAACATACAATTAGGATGCACATATGTCGAACATGTACTGAGAAGAGACAACAAGAGAATTCCAAAACAAGTTCTTCTATGGAAAACATCAGGATACAGAAAAAGAGGAAGACCTAGAGAGACAGTGAAAAGAACACATATGAGAAGCAAAGTTGGCAGGCATAGATAACTCATTACTCAAAACGTGTATGTGAGTTGACAATATCGTTGGTTGGTTCTTTGGTTATGGAAGGCCCTAGTATCACTAAAAACAAATTAACATTCATAATTGCTCAACCACCCATACCAGTGGAATCATCCGAATTACTATTTCATCTCCCAAACAAAGAAAGGTAGCTGTAGTCCCCATCATAGCAGTCTCAGCACACGCCAAAAGACATAAGGCGAAAGTGCATGGAAAGTGAACACAGCCATTTGTTCTCCATCATATGATATCAACATTCATCGTAAACAATCGGAATATCGAAACATGATCAAAACAGATGAAACACACAGCTCACAGTGTGCACAGAGCACTTAACTCAGTAGCTCCTGCAACAAGCTGGACTTGGAATATGAGGAAACTGCAACAAAGAACACTTTTCAGACATAGCCTTTAATTGGTTCCTGCCGCCTATCCACCAAATTGACCGGAAGTTCACGTCCTCCTGAAAATGATGATCGTCATTTTAAAAAAAATGTATAGCGCTTGATGATGCTAGACATCACCCTGACTCCAATTCCGAACATATGAAACACAGTTAGTCATCGGACTATCCCCATCGCACATCAAACAACAGACTGTAAGATCTCCATGCAATGTGAATTTGTGAAATTATGAATCCCTCCTGACTAACATGAACCTTGATTTTGCAAGAAACTCTTCTTGGTGACAGGACAGTAAGAACTCCTGGATTTCATTGTTTCTACAATAGGCGACACCTTGGGCAGGCCATCCTTGTGCACAACAATATGGTAGCAGCTGAGGTTGATATGTCTGCGTGGGACAGTGCAGAATTGCAGGTACATGCGGTTAGGGTGCAGACCCCAGTTCATTTCGTAAGTGTAAATGTGTATGCCTGTAATGGGAAGGTGGACACACAACAATGGCAGAATCTCTTTGAGTTCGATGAAGAGAACGTCATTTTCTGCGGAGACTTTAATGCTAGAGGAAACCAGTGGGGTAACGTCATAACCAACAAGCAGGGAGAAGACCTACAGAACGCACTAGTGTCAGTCGATTTAGTGTGCTTGAATGATGGAAGGGCAACAAGAATGGCCACTCGAACAGGAGACTCTGATAGTGTCATAGTCGTGGCACTGTGTCTTCCACCTTCACACCGGTTTGCAGGTGGAGTGCACTGGGGTTCTACGGAAGTGATCACTTCATGGATATGTGTCCTCCTAATTGAGAAAAGCAGAAATAGAAGCCAGAAAAGAAAGCTCCACACATTACACTACGAGAATACAGACCAGGACATCATAAGCAAAATCAGACATAGGAAACAGAGCGCCCCTCGTAGGAGGCAGGAGAGATGGACGCAGCCACCCTGGTGGAACGTAGAAGTTGAGGAAGCTTCGCGGTACAATAGACAAATGGCCAAGACATGACAAAAAGCCAGAAAGAATGGAAGAACACAATCTGAGCTCTTGAAGCATCTGAAAGAAGAGGTCGACCAAAAAATGAAGCACTTTAAACTATGTGCTAAGCATGCCAAATGGGATGACTTCTGTAGAAAAGTGTGCTCAGAAAAATCGCTAGCCACATTCTGGCGCCTTCATCAGAGCATGAATGGCACAACACGACACAGAGGCATACCAGACTTTCAGAGCACAGGCCGGATATGGCACAAATCTGATGAGAGCAAAGGGAAGGCCCTGCATACTCGCTACATTGAGCAGATGGACCAAAGAAATGAGGCTGTAAGGATGAGGATATGGGGATCGCTGTCAAAATTGTGTAAGGATGTAGTGGAAGAAGATCTAACAATCACAACCGATACCATTCGGACAACACTTAAAAGATCACACAACACTGCTCCTGGTCCAGATGGTGTTCGGTACGATGACATAGGCGATTTAGCCAACGACGACTTGACAAAACTGGCCAATGAGTTTAATGCCAGCATTCGGAGTGGCCAGATTAAGGAGGAGTGGCTACACAGCTACTTACTACCGCTACCGAAGCCAAACAAGGACCATTCTCAGATCAGTGCCCATAGAATCATCACAATGCAGGGCAAGCTGCTGGAGAAAATAGTTGACTGTGTCCTCACCTGTCACCTTGAACAGAAACGCGCATTCCCTTCCACACTCGGAGGTTATAGATATAACAAAGAGACATGGCTCAATGCGGCAGTCTTTACCTATGACGTTTTCGAAGGCTTCCACAGACGAGAGGAGACATGTGCTGCTGCTATAGATCTGGAGGATGCATATGACAGGGTACAATTTGAATACCTTATACATATGCTCCTCAAACTGGCGGTGCACCCCTTCCTCATTAGATGGATTGCTGTGGCACTGTTTCAGAGGAAGGTGATACTCAGATGTAGAAGTTGGTCTTCCGAGCCAACATCCATTTGTCCAGGGCTGCCACAAGGCTCACCATTGTGACCAGTTCTATTTAACGTGGACACAATAATGATCATGGAACAACAACTGGATGGGAGGGGAAGAACTATGACTTTTGTTGATGATATTCTGGTATATCGACAGGGAAGAGACAGACGGGGAATCGCCTCCACAACGCAAGATGAACTCGATCGCATTTCTTCCTGATGTAGGGTTTCAGGTGACTTGGTTAATCCTAATAAAGCATCAGTTTCATGGTTCTCCCTTAACAATCATATCGTTAATACGACCACACTGGTAGTACGAATGGTAGCTGATGAGCTGACCAGGGACAAGTTGATGACAAACCTTGGAGTTAAGTTTGATCGCAGCCTGTGTTTTCGGGACCATGTGATAACAAAATCCCGCAAAGGATTAGCCGCCTTGAAGGTCATGGCAGCTGCCAACATCTAGCAGAGGCTACTTACTCTTCTGTTCCAGGGATTAGTCCTCGCACCAATTGAGTATGCCCTGGCAATTCTTACTGTCAGTACGACTCAAATTGATAGGCTGGAGAAAACACAAAATGAAGCCATGCGCATTATCTTGGGATGTACAGGACACTCCCTGTGTAGCAATGAGGTATCTTCTTGACTTTCCAACCATGGATGACAGAATCAAGATTTGGAGAGCACGAGCATGCCTGAAGATTAGTACAGATAAAGAGCACCCAAGCACCACGGGCTCAACACAGGGAAAGGTGCCAGGCTAAAAAGAGGCAGATCATGGGTGGGCCGAGCAGAAGATGTCATCAAACAGGTCTGTGGGCTTACCAATATTAGCGTTGATGAGGAGTGGATACCGGTGCCTACGCCATTCAAGGGGACTTTCTCGTGCATTGTCACACTCGACAGGAAAAGTAAGGAACAGAACCTGGTTGTGGTTAATGCTAAGGTCAACGGTCTCATCTGCGATAACACCGATGAGAAAAATGCAGTCATCTATACAGACGGATCTGTAAGACGACACCAAAGATGTGCATGGGCATTTACAGCACGCTCAGCAGGCAGAATAGTCAAAGAAGACAGTGGTGCATACGTCATGACCACAAGTAGCATGACAATGGAGGTGATGGCAGTGACCAAGGCATTCAAATGGTTAGATTCACAAGACTACACCCACGCATGTATACTGAGTGATTCGATGAGCATAATAAAAAAGTGGAGACAGGCTCTGTACGCATGCAATGAGTAGAGTCATTGCAGAAGTCCAAAATACGTAAGGTCACCTTTGTCTATGTTCTTGGACATGCGGGAGTACGGGGAAATGAAAGAGTGGACAGGTTGGCTAGCTGCGCTGTCGTTGAGGACGGGCAACCAATGGATCGGGCGGACATCATCAATGCCCTCCGAGATGTGGGAAGAGCACAGGAACGCACGAAAAGATTATGCACAATCTCTAAAGTGAAAACTGCGATTGACTTAGCAGAGCAGTCCATATTAATGAGTTGTGGCATGTAAATACTTGACATCAAACAATTCCAACAATGGCCTTGAAACAGCACTCAATGTGTTGACATCATCTGCATATCAACTCTAGACAGGGGAAGGTCGCATTCACAAACTTGGACTTGACAAAGAGGAGCATTGAGGTGTGTACGACTCTGCATCATCGGCGAAATTTGTTAAGTGGATCATCAGATTGACATTAATGCAGAAAATTGCATTGAAGAACCAAAACTAATCAGTCCACAAATGCAATTTCTGCAGCGGTCCTGACAACATTAAACTCGTTTCACCATGTTGGAAACGGAAGTCCATATGTACAACATATGACAAGGAAATGATATAGCAAAGAAATACAGGTTTATAAAGAGCCTGTATTTTCCAATAGTAACGTATGTCTGTGAAACATGAACAATGAACAGATCTGCTGAAAAATATATCAATGCAACTCAATGGCTGTTATAGAAAATTCAGAATACTGTGGATAGAGAAAAGAACAAACTTGTCAATTTTGCTAGAACTTAAAATTCTTGAACACTGGTTGATAAAGAACATAAAAACAAGGACAATAAAACATTCTGGTCATGTAAAGCACAATGACCTAGAAATGGTTCATATGGAGGAGATAGTTTCAGGTAAATGAGGAGAGGAAGACCTAGAAGAAGGATTGGTTCAAAATATCTCAGATGAGCTGGAATTGACTGATGTTGACATCTTGTGTGAAAAAAGAAAACAGAGTTTTTGTCATGGGAGCAAGCTCCCAAAAGAACAGGCTAGATGATGATAAACTCTCTTAATATCTCTATACAATTATCTGTCTTTATAGTTTTTTAAAATTAAAATATTTACTGTTGACTTTCTACTGAACCAACTATTTCTTTTAAACTGTCTGGTAACAGGAAAATCTTAATACAGAGCTTTACAGCAGGAGGTAATTTGATAATCATCAGAGGACCCCATTGGCAAGTGTTTTGGTCCTTTAGCTTCTTGACATTCTGAGGTGGGGAAGGAGCCCTGCGAGATCATTACCACGCGTCGACCTCCTGCAGCATTAAACTTGAAGATTTGTACTATATGCAGCATATTGTTACTAAACTTATTCTGCGCAACACTTCTGACTGAATTTACTGTCATTACCTAGACCAGAGGTGGCCAACCTATTTTGAACTTGGGCCAGTAAGTTGATTAAAAAAAATTGGAAGGGCCATCTAACTAAATTTATATTAATAACTTTAATTTTCAATTCAATTTAAAGATAAAAGATCAAATTGAAGATAAAAGACCATACACTTACTATCGACCAAACCCCAACATATCTTGGCATCACCATGGATTACAGAATGACATGGATAAATCAGATAGACCAAGCAAACAAAAGAACCAGAAAATGAACAGATATTATGAAGAAATTGGCAGGAACGGACTGGGGAGCAGTCAGCAATATTTTGAAACAACTATACGTTGGAAGACTAAGACCGGTCCTAAAGTATGGAGTCACAGCCTGGGCTACAGCTTCCAAATCACAGCTTAACAAAATTAACAGCACACAATACCAGGCTGCCTGTATCATCACTGGTGCTATGAAATCTACACCTATCGAGACTCTAGAAACAGTAACAGGTTTACAACCCTTAGAAAACAGACGGAAAACTAAAGTAATGCAACAAGCAGTGAAATATAAAAGGCTCCCTAACCACCCCATGCGCCAAAAAATAACTGGTTTCGGAAAAGGAAGACTAAAGAGGAGCAACTTTGCTGCAATCTCCAAAGAACTGGCAACTAGTGACCCAGTACTGTCCCAAACAATGCCGAAACCCATAAGCCCATCTGATATGACTCATGGGAAACACAAAATACCAGAACTTAAGGAAGACATAATAGGAATCATAAAAAAGGCACACAAACAGACAAATAGAGAAAACACATGGCAGAAAAACACAGCAACAACTCACAGGACTCCTGGTCACACATATACACAGATGGCTCTGCTACAAATTCCACCAGAACATGGAGGAGGAGGTGTGTTCAGCCGAATGAGATCACCAAGTCAATAGCTACTGGAAAATTCTCAAACAACTATAAAGCAGAAACTGAAGCCCTGAAAGATGCTGCAATACTGGCTATCCAACACAAAAATAACGTGTACAAGAAAATAGTGATACTGACTGATGCACTGTCAGTCCTAAGAGCCCTAAAAACCCCCAGGAACAGTGAGCTAGATGACTTGAGAACAACCCTAGACCAACTGTGCAATAACTTCCAGAGAGTGGTCATACAGTGGATACCATCACACTGTAATATACACAGAAATGAATCCTAGTCTGAACGAGCCATGATCGCAGAAGTAGAAGAATATTAATAACTATTTTAAATGTAAATTACAGTATTATATGAATATTAGTAAAGTATTCAGGTAAGTGATTTGTCATGATTAGTCTAGGCAATAAAAGAAGGTAGTTTGCCATTCCTTTCCTTCTTGGCAGTGACTGTACTAGTCGGAGATCACAGCCATTGTCTCTATACATGAGATCCTCTGCCTGCCATCGTGGCGTGGGGACCATAACCAGCACTACTTGTCGGCTGCTCCAACAACACCATCCACCACCTGCTCCAATGGCTTCACATAACCCTGATAGGGGGGGCTAAATGGGAGCTTCACCCTGGACAGCTAAAAAGACCAATGAGGAAGTTCTCAAAGAGGCCAACACAAAAAGGCAGCTCCTAAAAAATATGAGAAAGAAATAATCAACATTTTTCGGGCACATCATGAGAAGAGGAAAGTTGGAATACTTGGTTACAACTGGCAAAATAAAAGGAAAGAGAGATTGCGGACGACAAAGAGAGAAAATACTGGATAGCTTGGTGTCATGGCATGGAAAACAGTCAACAACAGAACTGATACGATGCACTGTAGATAGAAGATTGTGGAAGGACATGATCGCCTACGCCAACCGGTATGGTACATGATGATTATTATGATTCAGGTAAGTGGGAGCCGCGATAGCTCAGTGATTAGTGAACTGGACTACAAAGGACAAGAGGTAGGGTTCGATCCCAACCGACGGCTTTCGGGTTCACCCAGTCTTAAAGAGGTACAGGATTTTTTCTGGGAAAGTAGAGCGGCACAGGTGTAATACCGACCACATTAACCCAGCAATCATGTGCTGAAGGTCTGTAAAATATATGGTCACTAACACCATATTCCCTATACGCCACTTGGTGTGACAGGGGCTCTTTATTTTTTATATTGAGGTAAGTGTAGGGCTGTAGGCCAATATATAAAACACAATGTTTTAAACATAAAGTTTTAAACATTAAGTAATCCAGTTATTCATATAATCATATAATTTATTTTATACATTAAAAAAAAATTATCATAAAAGGAAACATATTGAATTATTACAGAAATAATTAGTTAAACTAGACTTACAGTCTTGCAAATTTTGAAGACCTGTAATGTTAATTTAATGTGATTTTTTAACTCACTTTTCATTTAACAACTCACTTTAGGTGTAATTTTTGATGTGAACAGAACAAGTATATAGGCAAAATGTGCATCTGTAATAGTTGAATGTAATGTATTCTTAATAACATTCATGGCAAAAAAAGTTTGCTCACAAATGTATGTGGAGCTAAATCTGCACACAAGTCTTAGATTGTGAATTTCAGTAAACCGGTATAAAGGAACATATTTCCAAAACTGGATCAAATTAGAAGAAGTGGGTGATCCACAATGTTCTTTAAATTTAGCACAAAGCCTTGAATGGTTTTGGATTTCTATTATTTCCATTGGCAAAGATGGGGAGTATTTATGAATTTCAGACTCTGAAATACAAAATGGATTTATGAATAAACTGATATTACTCTTTTCAGAGGAAAATCGAGTTGAGAATGCCTCGCTCAAAGCTGTAACTGCTGCTTTGTAATTTAAATTATCCAAGATAAAGTCACTGCATTTACTTAACATGTGCTGAATGCTTGGAAAAAGATCAAGTTTGCACTGTGCTAAGCTGTTACAAAACAATAAAAAAAAAAGTAAAGTTAAAAAAACCACCATCATGCCAAGTGGCGTATAGGAAATATGGTGTTAGTGACCATAAATTTTACAGACCTTCGGCACATGATTTTTGGGGTAATGTTGGTATTACGTCCTAGCCACTTTACTTTCCCAGAAAAAAATCTGGTACCCATTAAAGGTAAGGTGAACCGGAAGCCATTGGTTGGGATCGAACCCTACCTCTTTTCCTTTGTAGCCAGTTCACTAACAACTGAGCTATCGCAAAACAGTTTAAGCTTCAATTTAAAAGTGCTGATTTCGTTGAACATGGATGGAAACAAAAAGCCTTTGCCTTGTAACCTTTTGTAAAGAATGTTCAAATCAACTAAAGATGCCAAATCACAAAGCCACTCTTGATTTTTAGTAAACCACATTCCAAAAGCAAAACAGTTTTTGATCCCAAAAGTGAAAGAACTTGATCTTTTAATCTGAAAAAACGCAACAGCATTTCTCCTCTAGAAAGGCACCTAACTGAGTTGTGAAGTAAGAGTTCACCATATTCATTTATTTCTTTTTCAAAAAGTTTTCTAAATTCTCTTCAATTGAGGGTGTGTGATCGAATCATATTAATGCAATGCAGAACATGATCAATGACAGGTTGAAAGCTCAAATCTTTAGCACACAAAGCCTCCTGGTGAATGATAAAGTGATATGAAAGCAACTTCTGATCTAAATACTGCCAAGAAAGAAACACAGCCATTACTCTTTCCTAACACTGCTGGGGCGCCATATGTACAAATGCTCCCAAGTTTAGACCATTAAAGTTTAAAGCCGCCAAGATCACTATTTTCGACACAGTTTTTCACTTGCTTCAATGCTTCAAATATATCTCTTCCAGTTGTTGTTGTCAATAAATCACAAAGTCCTAAATGCTGCTGAAACACATCAAAATTGTTGTTTATGCACCTCACAAACACAAGCAACTGAGCATTATCTGTTATGTTGCCACTCTCATCTAATGCAATAGAGAAGTATCTGGAAATAAGCAGTTACATATTTTATCTGTTTTGATACATCACCTGCCACTTCTTCAATGCGCCTCATAATTGTATTTCATGATATGGAAATATTTTCTGCCATTTGTTTGATATTGGTATCACCAGCATTTTCTGCAAAGATATATATGCTTTCCTTAATAATCTCACTGTCTGAGAACAGTTTTTTCTTCTTAGCGAGAAAAAGTGATATTTCATAAGAAGCCTTTACCATGTTTATCATTTCTTCACTTTTTTTAACAAATAAGTTTTTGCATACAATGAAATCCTCTCTTTTTCCTTGAAATGTAGTCAGTTCTTAAAGCAGAGACAGGAGGATATGATTTATTGAATACATCATGTGTTTGTTTGAAATGCCTTTCCTGGTTGTATTTTTTAGGAACCAAAAATAAAGGACTCAGCCTTAATAGCAAAAATACAGAAGTAATGGTCATCATCATCATGTACCATACCGGTTGGCATAGGCGATCATGTCCTTCCACAATCTTCTATCTACAGTGCATCGTATCAGTTCTGTTGTTGACTGCTTTCCATACCATGACACCAAGCTATCCAGTATTTTCTCTCTTTGTCGTCCGCAATCTCTCTTCCCTTTTATTTTGCCAGTTGTAACCAAGTATTCCAACTTTCCTCTTCTCATGATGTGCCCAAAAAATGTTGATTGTTTCTTTCTGATGTCTTTTAGGAGCTGCCTTTTTGTGTTGGCCTCTTTGAGAACTTCCTCATTGGTCTTTTTAGCTGTCCAGGGAACTTTCAACATTCTTCTGAGAAATCCCATCTCTGTGGCCTCTAATCGTCTTTTCGTTTGTTTGTCTATTGTCCATGATTCGCTCCCATAGGTCAGAATTTGTTCTATAATGCACTGATGAACTCTCTTTCCCATTTCTATTGACATAGGTTTGTTGCATAAGATATTTTTCATTTTCTGAAATGCTATTTTGGCCTGAGCTATTCTGCTTTTTATTTCCGTGGTGCATCTTCCATCCGATATTATTGTGTCAGGTATTTGACATGTTGCACTTGTTTCAAATTTGTCCTGTTTATTTTTATGCTGCATGCTGGTGACGATTGTTTCTTCGATATGACCATTACTTCAGTTTTCTTACTATTCAGACTGAGACCTTTCTTGTTGCTTTCTTTTACTAGTATGTCTATCATTTCCTGTAGTTCACTCTCTTTCTCTGCTATTAAGACTGTGTCGTCCGCATATCGCAAATTATTTATGTTGTGACCGTTAACTTCAATTCCTTTTTTGTCTACTATTGATCTCATAATATGTTCGCTGTAAAGTGAAAAAAAATCCGGTGACAGAACACAGAATTGTCTGACTCCTTGTTTTATAAGTTGAAATTTCCTGTTTCGTTGTTAATTCGTATTGCTGTTGTTTGTTGCCAGTACATGTTTTTTATGATTCGCAGATCCTTGCCATCAATGTTTAATTTCTCCAGCATATTGATTATTTTCACATGCTTTACTTTGTCAAATGCTTTTGTGTAGTCTATAAAGCACATATATAGATCTTTCTTTACCTCTATAGATCTTTCTATCAATGTTCTTAAGATGTATATTGCATTACTCGTGCCCTTTCCATGCACAAATCCACATTGCTCCTCACTTATTTCTGGTTTTATTTTGTTTCTTACACGTCTCATGATGATTCTTAGTAATATTTTCGTCATATGGCTCATGAGACTAATAGTGCGATGGCCTTCACAATCAGTGGCTCCTGACTTCTTCGGTATGGCTACAAAGATAGATTTTAGTAGATCTTCGGGTATGTGTCCAGTTTTATATATGTCATTGAGTAGTTTTGTTATGACTTGTACTCGAAGTAATGGTAACAACAAAGAAAAAGACATCACCTCAGTGCAAAATAAAGGCAACTGGAACAATATTAAAACAGGTAAATGAATTTAAATATTTGGGAACTTTGTTAACCTCGAACGGAAGATGTACAAAAGAGGTGAGATGCAGAATGGCTCAGGTTAAAGCAGCTTTCCAGAAAATGAGGAAAATACTATGCAATCTATTTTTGACAATAGAAACAAGAAACAGAGTTCTTAAAAGTTATGTCGAGCCAGTCTTAACATATGGATGTGAATCATGGACAATAGGACAACAGACAAGAAAATCACTGGAGTCTGTAGAAATGTGGTTTTACTGAAGAATGTTGAGAATACCATGGACAGCTAAGAAGAGTAATGAAAATGTTCTGAAAGAGGTCAAAGCAAAAAGAGAGCTAATTTCCAATATTAGGAAGAAACAATCATCATTTTTTGGCCATGTAATGAGAAGAGAACAACTGGAATATATTGCAACAACTGGAAAAATTGAGGGACGAAGAGATAGAGGAAAGCAAAGAGAAAAGGTACCAGACAGCTTAAGAGAATGGCTTGGCAGAAGGTCAACGACAGAAATGATAAAGAACTGTCGAGATCAAAAATTGTGGAGAGACATGATCACCTACGCCAGTAGGCCCGGTACTTGATGATGATGATGATGACAGTCATTGAACAAATCAAACAAATTGGTTTCGAAGCACTTTCCATTGTAAAAAGAAACTGTTCTTCCCATTCTTTATTAAATGCTCGGACACCCAGTTTACTTTCACTTTTTCTCTTTGATGATTTTTTCTCTTGCTTAAAGCCATCTTAACTAACACTAACTGCCAGCACAGCACAACATAAGCTGCAAAAGTGTGTACCAACCTCACAAAGAAAAAATAATGTATTGATAATTATTTAGAACCGAATAGGTAAGACTCCACCATCTGTTTCAAAAAATATTATTACTAACATACTACACAACAAATTCACTGCAAATTACAAAATAAGAAATAAAAATAATAATAAACTCAATTTTAATTTATTTGATCTAAAATTCAGAGATGGTGAAGGATTACCAATTTTTAAATTGCTATATCTCCATAACGACTGGACCTAGAAATGTCCAGCGTTGCTTAAATGGAAAGATCAACATCAGATGTATTTACGGGTCAATTCAAACCGATATTAGCCCTACCAATTGATGCATTTTAATGAAGATTTCAGAGACCAGTAACGACAGCAAACTATGGTTTATGGTTATGGAAGGCCCCGTTATCACTGCAAACGAATTAAAATCCATAATTGCTCAACCGTCCATGCCTGTGGAATCATTTGAATTACTATCTCATCTCCCAAACAAAGAAAGGTAGCTGTAGTCCTCATCATAGCAGTCTCAGCACATGCCAAAAGACATAAGGCAAAACAGCACAGAAAGTGATCACAACCATCTGTTCCCTGTCACACGATATCATTGGTTATTGGTTATGGAAGGCCTCGGTATCACAGCAAACGAATATCATTATTCATCGTAAACAATTGGATTATTAAAACACGATTAAAAAGGATGAAATGCACAGCTCATGGTGTGCACAGAGCACTTAACTCAGTAGCTCCTGCAACAAGCCGGACTTGGAATATGAGGAAACTGCAACAAGGAACCCTTTTCAGACATAGTCTTTAATGGTTCCTGCCGCCTATCCACAATATTGATTGGAAGTTTCATGTTTATAAGATCCAAACAGATGATTCTACAAGTGGATAAAACATTTTAAGCCTTTTAAAAAATTGTGCAGACCTGTAGTTTGATCACTGAGATGAGTCCATGACAACGAAAGACCTGACAGATATAGCCCACTTCAATTCTCTTAACCATCAAGGCTCACACATCGGGTCACTGGCATCATCTAATGCTTATCATATGACTGTTCTCTCTTGAGAACCATCTCATTGCCCATTTGGATTCATTAAAATGGAGGGGGTTATTTCTTTTAATTTGTTTCTTTAGTGACCTCTGGTGTCTTTCTCTCCTTATCCTAGAGATCTCTCCTGTATCATTTCCTTCCCTTACTTGTGATCCATTCAAATGATGTCCCCCTTTTCTATTTTAAGAATCACTCCTTACTGGCCTGTTGGTTAGCTCATTTGACTTTTTACTTCCTCTTTGGCTGCCATTTCCATTCAACTACCATAATTTCCAGTTTGCTGGTAAAGGTCAGTAATTCAAAATTGCAGAGATCAGTCAAGAAAAAGCCTGTAATGCAAGGCAATAATAATCAGTATCTCTGTATTTATTTTTGACCCTGGATGAAGATTTCAAAAGTCAAAACAATTTTTCCATCTTGTCACATATCCAAAAAGTTAAAACATACATTTGTATGACCCTAAAGAACAAACAATCTTGCTTCAGGGCACCTACTTTATATCCTGACAAAAAGGACATAAATTAAAGTGTCGGACATAAATTAAAGTCTCTCTATGACCGCTGAAGTGTCAGTAAATTAGACGTAACACAATGGCCTGGCAATATACTGAATGTATGACACTCTTCACTTGACCCAGCTGAAACGAATGGGTACTTGACACAGTGAGTTGAGGAAAGGTAAGACAGTGAGAAAGAGCACTGGCCCCACCTCTAAATATCATGGTGTAGCCGGTAAAATATTAAACTCCTCTAAGACATTATATATGGTATGGGACATTATTACAAGTGTATATTTGTGAACGAATATAACTCATTTTCACTCTTAGCGATTAATACTGTATCATCAGCATACCTTAGATCATTTATATTATGACCTCCAATTGTTATTCCAGGCATGCCCCTTATCGATCTTAAAATAATCCCACTATAAATATTAAACAAATCTGGTGACAGCACACAACCTTGTCTAACACCCTGTTTTATTTGTGTATATATGTGCAGTGATCTCTGCAGTATGTGCCATTTTGGCACACAAAGGTTTCTGTTTTTGAGATTGTGGTTCTGCCCTATGTGCCGTCTTCGGCTCGAAAGGACAATAGATAGATAGATATTTGTGAAATGACATGGCAATAGATGAGGGAGCAATTCTGCAGATCAGTGAATTAGGAGTAATATGGAGTGACAGAGGGAATAATCAGGAACTGTGCACAACAAGCAAGTTGAACTAAGTATTTAGCATATAAAATGTGCATCATTTATTAATGAGGAGTGAGCACCTATTTGTCTGACCTTAGTGCTTCAATTTGTGGTATTTAAATCACTCTCCATAAAATAATCAGTATTGTGATAAAAATGTGCTACTCATGTTGTATAAAAGCTTTCCTCATCATGTCCTTTATGCCTTGACTCAAAGATCACGGATACAGTCAGTTAGCGACTATAATTTTCTATTCATCATCATCATTTAGTAACGGGCCTACTGGCGTAGGTGATCATGTCTCTCCACAACCTTCGATCTCGATAGTTCTTTATCATTTCTGTTGTTGACCTTCTGCCAAGCCATTCTCTTAAGCTGTCTGGTATTTTCTCTCTTTGCTACCCTCTATCTCTTCGTCCCTCAATTTTTCAAGTTATTAGAATATATTCCAGTTGTTCTCTTCACATTCATCATCATCATGTGCTGTACTGGTTGGCGTTGGTGATCATGTCCTTCCACAATCTTCCATACACAGTGCATCGTATGGGTTCTGTTGTTGACTGTTTTCCATGCCATGACACCAAGCTATCCAGTATTTTCTCTCTTTGTCGTCCGCAATCTCTCTTTCCTTTTATTTTGCCAGTTGTAACCAAGTATTCCAACTTTCCACTTCTCATGATATGCCCAAAAAATGTTGATTGTTTCTTTCTGATGTTTTTTAAGAGCTCCCTTTTTGTGTTGGCCTCTTTGAGAACTGTCTCATTGGTCTTTTTAGCTGTCCAGGGAACTTTCAAGATTCTTCTGAGAAATCCCATCTCTGTGGCCTCTAATCGTCTTTTCATTTGTTTGTCTATTGTCCATGATTCGCTTCCATAGGTCAGAATTGGTTCTATATAGCATCGATGAACTCTCTTTCTCATCTCTATTGACATAGATTTGTTGCATAAGATATTTTTCATTTTCTGAAATGCTATTTTGGCCTGAGCTATTCTGCTTTTTATTTCTGTGTTGCATCTTCCACCTGATGTTATCACTGTGCTCAAGTATTTCAAACATTGCACTTGTTTCAGATTTGTCCAAGATGGAAGCTTGTTCGCGCCCGAGTCATGGTTTAAACAATGTTGACTTTGAACATCACGCTATCTGTTATCACAGTGAGTTGGCGGATTTTTAGAAATGTAACCACGGGTTTGATAATAAATGTTTGTACACAGTTCGTTAACCATTACTGTAGATCAAGTCTTTATTCTGCTGGCTTCGTTCGTGACCTTGGAAGTTAATGACCTAATTTGTGCAGCCGGTTGGTTTAGGGCGAATTGTACGTTACAATGTCACTGCTATAATGACTCAGTTTGTGACAAAACTACAGGGACATGCCCAAACAATGACAGTTGTCAGCATGAATATTTCGGACCCCAGTATCAGTACTTGGATCTCGTTTACAAATATGCCCAAAAATCTGAACCTACTTTCCTGTTTGATAACAACGACACCACATGTAATCCGGACACAGATTCTACATCAGTTGAGGCAACTCTCAATAAATCTTTGCCGTTCTCCTGGTTTAGGATTTATGTGAATGACTTAACAGATCCGGACAGTTTCACGGTAAAACTAAATAGTTCTGCCTCATGTAACAATGAATCATGGTTTGTAGTTAGTTCGCATGAGATTGATGTCTTTTGCTCTGGGTCTGATCTGACCAACAAGTTACAGATTGAAGGGGCGATAGTTGCAAATATCTGCTCCATCTACATTGGCGGGGGTCGGAATATGGCTCTCAAACAGAACACAAACCAGACCGACACATTTAATGCTTGTTATACAGGAGACGGATGTGGACCAGAGGCCGCAGTTAATGGCAAAACAAAGACCAATCTCTATGACAATGACTGCACACACACACACACAATTTAGAAGTGGAACCAATTCTGTTTACTGGTATTTGAATTATGCCACGCCCCAGAAGACTCACACCATTCAAATTTATCATCGAGCTAGCACTATGATTCGAGTAAAGAATGCCACTCTACAGGCTTTCTCTGACAGTGGCGGTGTAGTGTTCCAGTATAATGATATATCATACCCAAACATTTCTGTGAACACTATTGTAGTCACCACACAAGCGACAATGGCACACATTAAGATTGAGTTCTCACCAACCATTTCGCAGGCTGACAGTGGACTGACGGTGAGTCAGTGAATTATATATTCAAATATAATTCTGATCTCTTGAAGGACCCAAAATATCTACCAATAGCTAAATATCACTCTTGAAACAAATCTTTCTAAATAATCTTCTCACTAAAACATCTCTGGATCGACCCTATTGGAATGTTCTGCAAGTCTTGACTTCTAAGTCAAGAAAGCTTAAAATCTTAATCAAGTAAGCTTAAGAGCTTACTACTGCTTCTGCAAATAGCCTAGTACTCAACAGTTGGTGGAATGACCTCCACATGGATTTACCCATCCTATCAGTGGAATGACCTCCACATGGGTTTACCCATCCTATCACCTAATCTTATTGGAAAGATATTATCTACGTACTTGTTTTTTGCTTCCTGCAATATGAGCAACTCGAATCAATATCTATCTCAATATCAAACCATTTTATTTTATAATACCAAACCCATGAAAGTTTGGGTCTGTTGTTAACTCTTCAGTAATGTCTGGCAATATTACTCAATCTGACATAACCAACTACATGGTTAATACAACTACAAAAGACCACTTTTGTAACTTTCCTAATTCGTTTCTTCTTAAAATTAATCTACACATTAACTTTTACAAAAATGAAATGTATGCATAATTACAAAAATGGCTTTGCTTTTAAGTTGGCCAATGAAATCTACAATGGAGCCACTATAATCTAGTGGACCAGTAGGAGGGACCAGTCTGACAACAATTTTTTTGCTCACTGTATAGGTAGAAAAACTCAAAATCAACAATATTATATCAACCACACTTATATTTAGGAAAAATATTAAGCAGAATCATTCTGGAGAGACTAAAAGAGGCCATAGAGAAACATTTGAGAGATAAACAAGCAGGTTTTAGGAAGAACAGATCATGTGCTGATCAAATAACAACTCTACGTATAATAGTTGAATAAAGATTAGAACTGAAATCCCCACTTTATATTGAATTCATAGATTACGAAAAGGCATTTGATAGTTTAGACAGAAGAATGCTTTGGAAGTTGCTGAGTCATTACGGAATCCCCATAAAGTTTATTAACCTGATAAAAACATTGTATGAAGGAACAAGGATTATCTCTCTCTCTGTGATCAAGACTCAATCAGAGTAGGATTCCAGACTCTCTCATGAAGTCAGCTGTCTGTTTAAGCGAATCAATTGCCCCATATAATTTTTCTTCCAGGGAGGTGGGCATGGACCACATTGCTCTTCTCAGGTCTGTGTACTGAGGGAAATCCTGTAAAACATGTTTTGTAGTCATATTGTCCAGTGTACAGTGGCATAGGCTGGTTGCACCTATTTTGAATTTGGTGAACATGTGATTTCTCATTCTATTGTGGCCAGTGCGTAGGCGAAGTATGATGACTTGATCCCTCCTTGATAGTTGGTGGTATTCGTCACTCTCATTATGCTTTGGGTGTTCTCGTTTCCATTTTTCATGGAACTGACCCTTGAGGATATGGATTATGGAGATTGGATTATGAAAATAACTCAAAACAATATAAATGGGATCCAGTGGTCACTGACTAAACAACTTGATGATTTAGACTTTGCTGATGACATAGCTCTCCTATCACACAGCCATCAATAGATGCATGATAAAATGAGCATACTTGATGAGAGATCACAACAGCTAGGACTGAAGATTAATAGAGATAAGACCAACATTATAAGAATTAATACAGTTGGCAATAACCAAATAAAACTAGGAGAAATACCTCTACTAGATGTACAATCTTACATATATCTGGGCAGTATTATAGATAAAGCGGGAGGAACAGAAAATGATACCAAAATAAGGATATCAAAAGCAAGAGGTGCTTTCATTGCACTGGGAAACATATGGACATCCAAAGAAATTAGGTTAAATACAAAAATAAAAATTTTCGACTCAAATGTTAAGTCGGTGCTATTATATGGCTGTGAAACATGGAGAACAACAAAATTGACAATCACGAAGATACAAACTTTCATTAATGGATGCTTACACAGAATAAAAAGATGGAAATGGCAGGACAAAATCACTAACATAGAATTATGGAAATGTACCAGTCAAATACCAGTCGATAAAGAGATACAGCGAAGACGATGGCGCTGGATAGGACACACGCTACGGAAGCCACCTGAGAGTAAATTCAACAAGCCCTTTTTTGGATTCCCCAGGGGAAAAGACAAAGAGGAAGACCATTTATCTATCTTGGATAGTCACTTTGATCGAGAAGGGGATACAAGCAAAGAAATTAGAATCAGAATAGTTAAAGCAGCAATGTATTAAAGAAGCCTTGAAAAGTTGTGGAAATCAAAACTCATCAGCACAAACACAAAACTTAGACTATTCAAATCAAATGTACTATCAACCCTTACGTATGCATGTGAAAGCTGGAAAATAACAAGAGATATAGAAACAAAGTTGAACGCATTCGAAAATAAATGTCTAAGGAAAATACTTGGTATAGCGTGGAACGAATTCAAAACAAAGAAGGAAATTAGAGAAATCGCCTATCAACCACTAATATCTTCAGTAATAAAGAAATGACGATGGTCATATGTTGGACATGTGATGAGAAGAGATAATAACTGAATAGCAAAGCGGGCCCTCATGTGGGAAACAGCAGGTACGAGGAAAAGAGGAAGACCCAGAGAGACACTGAGAAGAAGATTGATGAGAGAGGCAAGAGCAGCAGGAATCGGCTCCCTCAATGAGATAGAGCTGCTTGCACAGAACAGAGACAAATGACGAGATTTGATAAAATATCTTTAAAATAATTGAAAACTGCTAGAACAAAAATTCAGATAAGAGAGGGAGTATCTTGGTGTATGCCCTATGGGCCGGCTACGGCTTGAAAGGTCAATAGATAGAATAATTGTAGTGAGAGGTTTCACTTTTACAATAGGATTATTGCTTGTGCATTTCTAATAAAATGGTGAAAATCCAAGTTTATTCAGTATTAGAAATTTCCCAACAATGGCCAGAAGTACTTGTTTTTATACATTTCTCTGGAGATATAAATGTTATTAAAGTGTTACTATGGATATAGAAAAGTAAGAAAGCGCTTTAACTATCGATTGGTGAAAAAATGTTTGGAATGCAGGGAGTATGGTATGGTTATGGTTATTCGAAGGCCCTGGTATCACTGAAAACGAATAGAAATCCATAATTGCTCAACCGCCCATGCAAGTGGAATCATCCAAATTAACATTTCATTGAATATCCAAACAAAGAAAGGCAGTTGCAGTCCCCATTGTAGCAAACACAGTACATGTCAAAAGACATAAGGCGTATTATAGCACCGACAGTGAATGCATCTGAACTGTCTTGTTGTTGTAGTATATTGTTTATCTATTGTTATTGGTTCTTTCATTCGGTGGATGAACACACATAACTCATCATTGTTCTGAACATACTATAACAGTCTTTATTATTAACATCCACATGGTTTAGCAACATGTTTCTGATACAAACAAAGTACATAGTAAAATATCAACAAAGTTCCAAAGTTCTATTATTAATATTAACGTTACTTTAGCATTACTTCGCAGAGCCTATCGGCGGTGTTTATAACAAATAACTTCCATGGCCGTACTAAGGTTTCTTTGTCAATATATATACATATATATATATATATATATATATATATATATATATATATATATATATATATATGTATATGTATATGTATATGTATAGTCTATCTATCTATTGACCTTTCGAGCCGTAGCTGGCCCATTGGGCGTAAACCAAGATACTCCTTCTCTTATCTAAATTTTTATTCTAGCAGTTTTCAATTCTTTTAAAAGATATTTTATCAAATCTCGCCATTTGTCTCTGTTCTGTGTGCAAGCAGCTCTATCTCATTGAGGGAGCCGATTCCTGCTGCTCTTGCCTCTCTCATCAATGTTCTTCTCAGTGTCTCTCTGATCTTCCTCTTTTCCTCATACCTGTCCCACATGAGGGCTTGCTTTGCTATTTGGTTATTATCTCTTCTCATCACATGTCCAACATATGACCATCGTCTTTCCTTTA
Organism: Megaustenia siamemsis; assembly: GCA_032433765.1. Taxonomy (NCBI): domain Eukaryota; kingdom Metazoa; phylum Mollusca; class Gastropoda; order Stylommatophora; family Ariophantidae; genus Megaustenia; species Megaustenia siamemsis. The sequence continues at coordinate 32,110,863 of JAVIAB010000156.1, forward strand.
TTACTGAAGATATTAGTGGATGATTGGTGATTTCTCTAATTTCCTTGTTTATTTTGAATTAGTTCCACGCTATACCAAGTATTTTCCTTAGACATTTATTTTTGAATACTTTCAACTTTGTTTCTATGTCTCTTGTTGTTTTCCAGCTTTCACACACATACGTAAGGGTTGATAGTACATTTGATTTGAATAGTTTCTCTCTCTCTCTCTCTCTCTGCGATCAGGGCTCATTCAGAGTAGGATTCCAGACTCTCACATGAAGTCAGCTGTCAGGTTAAGTATGTTGATCGCCCCAACAGACAGAACATCACAATTAGAGTTTGCCAGATCCATTCTGATTGAACACCCGTTAAAACGTTGCACTGTGTTCTGCGCCAGTGGCCCAGTGCATCCAATTTCAGCCAGCATTTTATTCAGGTTTGCTTTCCTTAGCCTTTGATTGTCCCCAATCTTCCTGCAAGGCAACAGATGATCTTTTCTGTAGGGGGATTCTGCCCTTAGATGGTCGAATAGTTTAAGTTTTGTGTTTGTGCTGATGAGTTTTGATTTCCACAATTTTTCAAGGTTTCTGAAAGACATTTTTGCTTTAGTTATTCTGATTCTAATTTCTTTACTTGTATCCCTTCTCGACCAATGTGACTTCCAAGATAGATAAAGTGATCAATCTCTTCCACTGGTTTGTTTTCCATGTATATTCTGTCATCTCTTGGAATTAAGCTTTTCATGACCTTAGTCTTTTCATGATTGATCTCAAGCCCGATTTTGCAATTTAAACATAACTACAAAGTTTGAAAGAAATCAGATGATGCTGTGTCCAATCAGAACATCACCAAAACTATTATTTATTTATTAGTATTATTTATTTTTGTTATATTAACAATATTAACCAAAATTTATATGTACAGTTTTTTCCATTTCTTTTTTTTTGATCTTGTGTACAGGTCTGCTTGTAAAAAAGATGGAAGGTATATGAATAGTCCAACACTACTGTCCAACAAGGAAATAATACTAGAGACAAAACAGTCACCCTACAACACTATCTGCATTCCAACACTGTGCTTCCAATAACAGACCTGGAAGCTAGACTCAAGAAAAATTGTTTAAATAAGCACTTTCTTTCTTTACATACTCTTGTACCCATTTGGATGTTGAAGGAGATACAAAGTTCTGGTTCTTGACCTTCTGGCAATTTCAACCATTGCCAATTGATGTTGTGCGATCTTTGATGTTGCCTGTCTATCTTACTCTGGGCCTGCCTCTTGCTCTTCTGCTCTTTTAATATTTGCTTTGAATGATAGGGAATCATATGTCATTCGTTCTAGATGGGCAAATTATTTTATTTGTTGCTTCTATATATAGTATAGGATTGGTTCCATGCCCACACTTTCTATATGATCTTATTTGTGATTCTGTTATTTCCCCAGATATCTCATATTTGTTATGACAAATAAAAAATAACCACTACCAAAGTGAAATGTGTTAGATGCATGACAGAAACAGCCTGAGAAATAAGAAAAAAGCTAGGAATGATTTCCGCCATTGAATATATATATATATAAAAACAACAAATAGTATAGTATGGACACATGATAAGACAGAAAATTCAAAATACGATACAATAACAATTCAACAAACACTGCATGAAAGCCAGACCCAAGGACTGACTGTGAAAAAGATGGATTGATGGAATATTAGAAACATTACAAAAACATAACAGCAGAAGAGGCCAACAGAAAAGCAAAACACTGAAAACTTTATCTCCCCTTGATGCTGAAAGGCAAATGAAGAATAAAAAAAAGAACTAAACAAATATTTCTACATACATCTGTCTGCTTGTTTTTCCCTCTTTTCCTTTATTTTGTTGTCCTTCAGTTTTTTCCAGTTGTTATAATATATGTGAAATACAAAACAAATCTCACAAACACACTTTAAAATGCAAAAAATAATCATACAACACAATCACTAGTTAAAGAGAAAAGACAGCTAATCTCTCATTCAAAGTAACAAGCATATTTAATTTTGCACATTGCATTTACAACTTACGTTGTTCTTGGATAGGTTGCCATTTCAAAATCATTTAAGGGGTTGACAAAGAAATTGTTGTCAAACTTTGGTTTTCCCTTGCCAATTTTAATGGTGCTCTCCCTTAATGCTGTGGCATTATTGTCATAGATCCCATTGCGTGCAAAGTTTTGAGAATCTGTACCATCATCACTAGATTTTTTTATTTTTTTCAAAGAAAGAATACAAAGAATTCTTCAGTGTAACTGTTCAATGTTTTTTAAAACTGTAAAAAATGTGTTTTTTTTTCATGGACAAAATAATATCAAATGCAAACCATGAAGATTTCAGGTGATTTCAGGATGAGAAGCAAACTAGATACCAAAAAAAAATAAACAACAACTAAAAATAGGATATTTATAGAGATAAAAAAAGATTAGCAATAGCAACACAAAAATTAAATGCCATGAAGAATAAATGTGGCACAATACCAGCAAGGCAGTAAAATTAAAATTACTAAGGACATGTGTCTTCCCGATAGCAACATACATTATGAATCATGGACAACCTCACGAACAGCAAGGAAGAAAACTGATTAATTCAAAACAAAATGTTACAGAAAAATCCTTTAAGATACCTTGGATAATGAACAAGAGCAATGACATATGACATATTAAAAGATTTAAACATTAGAAAGAACTGGCTTATAAACACCTTTCTACAAAGGAAATTAAAATACAAAAGACACAGTGGGCTGGAAAGAACAATAATGGGAGGCATAATTCTTTGGTGATGTAATTGAGGCAAACCAAGAAGTGGTTTCAAGATATCAAGGAGACCTTGAACAGGACAACAGAAGTGGGAGATCTGGCTTGATACAGAGATTTTATCAGCTGTGCTGTGTTGAATGCAACATTCTGCAAAGAACATGTGAAAGACCTTATGATGAGGTTATTTATACTTTGTGGATAAGACAAGACTAAATAAACTAATATTTCCACTCGAAAAAATCATCATATATGGTAACTTATCATACCTTCCATATTATATGACTCACCAGTATTTTGTACAGATATTTTGTGTTTATTTTATATGAGCTGTATGACCAAATGATTTGGGTCAGGACTGTATTTTGTGAAACTGCTTTTATTCCTCCTTTAGATACACTTTTTTTTTTTTTTTAGAAAACTGTATATCGCCCAACTTCCAGAAGTGACAAAAGTCAAAACCATTTTTTTTTCTACATTGTCAGGAAGTTACCAAGCATGGCAGAAGGGACTCACAATTTAATGCATTTAATTGGAGATATCACATAATCAGTGTTACTATTTATCAGGTAAAAAGTCAGTGAAATAACATTGCATTCACAATGAAAATACAATTTTCTGGAAATGCACATGGGCTCCAGCCCAAATTAGTTTTCACTTTTATTCTTGGCAATTGCGGTCTAATATAACCTAGAAGACTTAGTTTAAGTTTGAACAGATCGTGTTTCGCCAAGTAGGCAAAATTCCCATGACAACGATATATCAAGGCCATGGTACACCATGGATCACTGTTTTCCCTTGGGATGAAAGCATTTTTGGCACAATCACTGTTGCATGGTAGTTTTAAGTTTTCAAGATATTGGATTATTCACAATTGAATGCAGTAGGTGTGCTTTTTTCAATATTGATTATTATTAATTTACTAGTGCAGAGGTATAAAAATTAATTTTAAAAAATTCAGCATCTATTTAAACATAGCTCCCCATTACAATTTTATGTTGTTGTTGCCAGCTTTCACCTCTGGTGAAGTCCCTAGAGACTAGGAACTGAATTTGCATGTTAATCCATTTTTCCTTAGCAGCTGTGTGCACAGGGGTCTCTAGCCCCATAGGCAGATAACTTCGTCTTCAGAGGGTACTCATATTTTTTTGTCGAAGAGCAATTGATGTTTCAAGCCGGGCCTCGACCAACCAGTACCCAGATCTGCCTATTAATTCGCACTGAAATAATAATTTAAATTTAAGAGAGTGGAGCATCTCTGCTTAGAAAGATTTAAGTGAATAATATGCCAGCCATATTAATTATTAGTCAAATCTCATCTGTCAATAGCTCTGCATTTTTCAATGTTTAATCATTAATTTACTATATATTTAAAACACGGAGATTTAAACAAATTAATTTAGCAGTAATTTAAACATAACATGATAACTATGAAATTTCATAGAAATCAGAATATCAAGATAGTGTTCAGGTCCAGTTGGAACTTCTCAGAAACTATTAATAATTTATATTATTATTAATAATATTTATTATTATTATTATAAATTAAGACTGACATACATTTTTTCTCCATTTGTATGGGTTTTTGGTCTGATGTTTGCCTAAAAAATATAAGGCATGACTTATGTTATTATGAAGAGCAGTTGTAGAAAAAGAAGAGGCTGAAATCTGTCATTGAAATGTAAGGAAAGGAACAAGAAATGCCATCAGAGAAAATAATGTAAAGAAATAATCCTCCATGAGTTTAATGAACCAAAGTGAGCTAGGAGGAGTTCTAAGGAAAAACCAACTATGACTATCAAGGAAGCATGAAGTAATGTCAGTGAAAAAGATGCCTAAGTGGTCACTATGGTCAGGAAAATTAAAGTGAACTGTCACAGAAGTATTGGCATCATGAGAGATGTCATGGAGTGCTTACAAAAGTGATCAACCTATCCAAGAAATGAAACAATGAAAATAAGTAGGTCACAGAGGTCACTTAAAGTTAATGTAAATTGTACCAAATTTAAATAGTCCCATAAGTACCTGGAAAATATTTTTACATTTTTAACAGACACCTGACTGAAAACAGAACAAGTGGTGGCGTGTAACACACACTCCAACAAAGTATGGCGACAGCGTTACAAAAAAGGACAATACAAAATATTTGACATTTTGGCCTACAGGCAGCATCTTCAGAAAGTAGTGACAACACAACAGAAAGAGGCAATGAAATGAAGATATACTCTAATATACTAGTAATAAAGTAAAAAGTAAAGAGCCCCGTCACGCCAAGTGGCATATAGGGAATATGGTGTTGGTGACCATAAATTTTACAGACCTTCAGCACATGAATTTGGGGTAATGTGGTCGGTATTACGCCTGTGCCACTTTAATTTCCCAGAAAAAATTCGGTACCCATTTAAGGATGGGTGAACCCGGGCCCGTTGGTTGGGATCGATCCCTACCTCTTGTCCTTCGTAGTCCAGTTCACTAACCACTGAGCTATCGTGGCTCCCATGTTCTAGTAATAATAGAGTAATAAAACTAAAACTGTAAAGAAGAAAGAGTTAAAACGATATGGTTCCAGGCCTTATTTTATAAGTAAATATTATACAATGGATTTTGTTCTTTTTAAAGATTTTCATTACTTTTGTTATTTGCTTGTAATATTTATGGTTCATTTGATTTCACAATTACCCATGAGATTCAAAACATTCTTCTCAGACACCCACATATGTGTTGCATCAAGAGGTATTTTTGATTGTTTGTCTGTTGTGATTAATTCATTTATAAGATATTTATCTGTAAGATTTTAAAATTCTTGCAGCAAGAATGATAGGTTCATCAATTGCATTCTCAATGTTATGGTTTCTTGTGGCATGCATTTGGTATCTCTCCCTATCCATGATTAAAAATTGCACTTCTAGTGCCTTTGAGGTGAGTGCATTCATTCTTTTATTGTACAAATAAGTTACCAAGTGATCACCATTTATGTAGGTTAAGGACACAAGAAATGATAAAACTACAATACAGATATTCTAGGAATTTTGAATCAAGCATGGGGGACTGGGTGATCACTATATGACCGCTGAAAAAAAGGCCCTGTGTTTGAACCTCACAAATGATTCAGTTCGTCGATTCTGTGGTTTTTTTGTGGTAATCAGGTCTGAAATTTAGCCCTCTTGGATAACAGCAAAAAATGCGAAGTCCCTTGCGCACTCTGTGCACAATAAAGAACCCTTGGTAGTTAAAAATTGAAAAGAGTTGGTTAAAATGGCCACTTGTGGACAAAATTGATTTAGCAATGTACCTGTGCCAAAGATAAATGTGTCGGGTTGAAAGCAGCAAATATCGTGGCTTGCCGTAAACTAGTGACACAGTAAGTTATGCCCACTTAATGGTGAATGTTAAGGAGAAGAAATCAATCAAACATGGCATGGTGGGACTGATTGATTTCAAGGCAAGATGCTGGTCTCGAGACAGGGAGGTTGTGAATCGAAATCCTAGCTGCACTATTTTATATTTTTAATTTTTCTCTGTGGCAACCATCTCTGGTCTCAGCAGCAAAGCCTGGCTCGAAATGTCAATTACTCACTGATGGGAAAAATATGAGTACCTTCGAAGACAGAGTTATCTGCCTGTGCAGCAAGGGACACCCGTGCACATGGCTGCAAGGGGGGAAAAAAAGGATAACATCCAAAATCCAGTTCCTAATCTCTAGGGACCTCCCCAGAGGTGAAAACTGGTAAAAAAAAAAATGACATGGCATAAATAGAATAGGATGGATAAAGAGCAGAGGAAAGGTATGTTTGAAATAAGAGCTTCCAAAACAAAACCTGTATTCTTATGTTGTAAAAGACTGAGCATAATAATTATTCTATAGATCATTTTTAACATAACAGCAACATACCTGTTGTATGTGTGAATAATGTAATGTCCTACATTTCTAAGAACATAATTGTGGGTTAAGTTCACCACAACATTCTTGATATGAATTACATCTCGATAGTCACCTGTTAAAGAACAATGATAAACATCAAAAACATAAAAATAGCAAGAAAAAAGAAAGACACTACAATTGTTTATTTTTAATTATATAAAAACAAAGGAGTAAAAGAGTAGTTTGTGACAAATGTTACATTCAAAAAGAGAGTAAATATTTTTGTACAGAGTTATTCTAAAGATCTTGCTCTGGCTTAAAAGTTCCTGCCATGCAAATCAGACCTACAAACTATTTATTATGAAGAAGTTTAGTTTAGTCGATGGATCATCCTCACTGCATGCAGGATATATCCTTATTTGTTCAGATCTCCACCCTGGTATATTGATCCTCAGGATGTGGAGACTAATGACACTAGGTCTGTGTTGATTTGTTATTCTTCTGTGTCTCCCTGCATAGTGCTTCCTTCTGGCATCTCCAAATGTGACTTGATGTTTAGGTAGTCTGGACAAGGTTGTAAATTCATGATCATCGAACCAATCATTAACTTGCCCTACTTTCCAGAGGGTATTCAGAATGTCAGCCCAATCCATTGCACATCCGCCGTTCCAGTCAGGAGGTCAGCTCATTTATTTCCTTTCACACTCGGCTGTCCAGGGATGAAAATGCAACAGATCCCAGTCAGTCCTGAGTTTTTTAGTGACACATTTGCCTTTGAGCCCAGCCTGCGTCGACTTCCTGAGCATGCTTATCAAGTCACTCAGAAACAATCTATCTATCTATTGACCTTTCGAGCCGTAACCGGCCCATAGGGCGTAGACCAAGATACACCTTCTCCTATATGGATTTTTTGTTCTAGCAGTTTTCTTTTAAAGATATTTTATCAAATCTCGCCATCTGTCTCTGTTCTGTGCAAGCAGTTCTATCTCATTGAGGGAGCCGACTCCTGCTGCTCTTGCCTCTCTCATCAATGTTCTTCACAGTGTCTCCCTGGGTCTTCCTCTTTTTCTTTTACCTGTTGTTTCCCATATGAGGGCTTGCTTTGCTATTCGGTTATTATCTCTTCTCATCACATGTCCAACGTATGACCATCGTCTTTTCTTTATTACTGAAGATATTAGTGGTTGATTGGCGATTTCTCTAATTTCCTCATTTGTTTTGAATTCGTTCCATGCTATACCAAGTATTTTCCTTAGACATTTATTTTCGAATGCGTTCAACTTTGTTTCTATATTTATTATCAATAGATCTCCTACCTGTTCCAAGCCAGCGCATTTCGCTTAATCCTAAAATATCTAGATCGTATCTCTCCATCTCGCTCGCGACCTGTGCATGTTTCGTCGGAGCGGCCATTGTTCGAACATTCCAGAATCCTATTTTTGTTGTTGTTTTAGGGCCGAAAAAACTATCACAACTATCTACTGCTAATTTACACATTCTGTATCAGGTCTACGTTTCAATCACAACATCGTTTTTACGATAGCGGCTTGTTAAACCTCTGATCAACGGTTATATACCAAGCCGGAGAAAAATAATTCCTCCATTTTGGAAACAACCGGAAACCATAATCAGAAACAATACATGAGTAAAAAGTTGTGTTTCTAACTAGGTCAACATTTTAGTTACTGCCTTAACCTCAGTGGTCAAATTACTTGTAGTTACTACAAAAGCACCACTCTCATCCCTCAATGTTCTTCATTTGATGTGAGCCATGAACACTTATGAGCTCTGACTGTGCAGAACAAAAGACCCATCAGTGTGAATGATTGCCAAAGCCTCAGTTGAATTCTCATAGATCAAGGTCTGCACCTCCACCTCCATAATCACAGGGTTTTGTTGTCTGCATTCTTTGTTTAAAATGATGTAAACTGAAAAGGAAGGAGAGCACTCTGCTGGTAATTGTATCCACTCTTTCCTGGGCTCAAAATGTCCCACAGGGGACAAATCTGTTGAACAATATCCTCAGACCACACCATTCAAGATTTTCTCTTCTGAGCCTGCTGCCCTTTGTCCTCCCAATCTCACTGTACATAAGCAATGACTTGGAGGTAGGCATATGCGTAAGACATCATTATTCTGTCTGTGATGGTGGGAAAATTTAATTGTGTTGGCTATATTTATGATTGGGTGTCCGGTTAGCGCAATCGATAGGCGGTTGGCTTACCACGGCAACAGCCGGGGTTCGTTCCCTGGCGAGGACACCTGGGTTTTACTAATTCCCTAAAAATTAGTAGGAGCCGCGATAGCTCAGTGGTTAGTGAACTGGACTACTACGGACAAGGGGTAGGGTTCGATCCCAACCGACGGCTCCGGGTTCACCCAGCCTTAAATGGGTACCGGATTTTTTCTGGGAAAGTAAAAGCAGCACGGGCGTAATACCGACCACATTACCCCAAAAATCATGTGCTGAAGGTCTGTAAAATATAGGGTCACTAACACCATATTTCCCTATACGCCACTTGGCGTGACGGGGGGTACTTTACTTTTTTTTATATTTATGATTGTCATTTAGGTATTTTGTTAGGCTCTCAGTAATCTTTGAACTCTTCAGTTTGGAAATGTTTACTTTTTTCATTAGTCTTGTACTTTGTTGATGTCTTTTGGACTTAACATGGAAGTGGAATTTGGATATTATCAACCTGCAATCACGTTAGTACTCACCATTCATATTTTTGGTTACTCTAACATCACTTTTCAATGTTCAGTAAATTGAACTATTTTATGCACTGAGAATAAATTGTTAAGTTGGGTACCCTTTCTAAAGACTGGAATATCTAAAGACCGGAATATCTCAATATTGAATATCCAACCCCACAGTGGTCAAAGGTATTCATAGATTAGTCCTCAAAAAAAAAAAAGAATCAGAAAAGGAAGAACAAGCATTCTAATAAAAGTACTAAAAAACACTTTAAAATGTGCACGTTACATATTGGAATTATGCATCTATAAATCAACGACGTCCCATTCTTGATAAGCTACTGTGTGGCACCGATATAATGATTTTGCAAGAAACACTTCTTGGTGATAGGGCAATTAGTGCCCCTGGATTTGATTGTTTCTACAATAGAAGACACATTAGACAGGTCATCCTTGTGTGAAACAACATGGTAGCAGCTGAGGTTGATATGTCTGTGGGGGACAATGCAAAACTGCAGGTACATGCAATTAGGGTGCAGACCCCAGTTCCTTTCTTGGTTGTAAATGTGTACGCCTGTAATGGGAAGGTAGACACACAACAATGGCAGAATTTTTTTACATTTCAGGAGGAGAACATCATTTTCTGCAGAGACTTTAATGCTAGAGGAAACCAGTGGGGGAGACATCATAATCAACAAACAGGGAGAAGACCTAGAGAACGCACTGGTGTCAGTCGATTTAGTGTGCTTGAATGATGGAAGGGCAACAAGAAAGGCCACTCGAACAGGGGACTGTGATAGTGTCATAGACCTGGTACTGGTGTCTTCCACCTTCGCGCCGGTTTGCAGGTGGAGTGTATTGGGATTCCACGGAAGTGATCACTATCCATGTGTCCTCCTAATTAAGAAAGGCAGAAATAGAAGCCAGAAAAGCAAGCTTCACACATTCCACTATGAGAACACAGACCAGGACATCATAAGCAAAATCAGACATAGGAAACAGAGCGTCCCTCGCAGGAGGCAGGGGAGATGGGTGCAGCCAACCTGGTGGAACACAGAAATTGAGGAAGCATGTCAGAACAAGAGACTAATGGTCAAGACATGGCAGAAAGCCAGAAGGAATAGAAGAACACAACCAGAGCTCTTGAAGTGTTTGAAAGAAGAGGTCGACCAAAAAATGATGCACTTTAAACTATGCACTAAGCAGGCCAAGGATGCCAAGTGGGATGATTTCTGTAAAAAAGTGTATTCAGTAAAATCACTAGTCACATTCTGGCGCCTTCATTAGAGTATGAATGGTACAACATGGCACAGAGGCATACCAGACTTCCAGAGCGCAGGCCAGATATGGCACAAATCTGATGAGAGTAAAGGGAAGGCTCTGCTTGGCCGCTACATTGAGCAGACTGACCAAAGAAATGAGGCTGTAAGAATGAGGATACAGGGGTCCCTTTCAGAATTGTGTAAGGATGTAGTGCTGGGAGAAGATCTCACAATCACAACTGATACCATTCGCACAACACTGCTCCTGGTCCAGATGGTGTTCGGTACGGTGACATAGGCAATTTAGCTGACAACGACTTGCAAAAACTGGCCAAAAAGTTTAATGCCAGCATTCAGAGTGGCCAGATTAAGGAGGAGTGGCTACACAGCAACTTACTACCGCTACCGAAGCCAAACAAGGACCATTCTTAGATCAGTGCCAACAGAATCATCATGATGTAGAACACTGCGGGCAAGCTACTGGAGAAAACAGTTGCCTGTGTCCTTACCTGTCACCTTAAACAGAAATGCGCATTCCCATCCACACTTGGAGGTTATAGGTATAACAAAGAGACATGGCACAATGCGGCAGTCTTTGCTTATGATGTCGACAACCATAAGTCCATGTCACTCCTTCGGATGAAAGAGATGGGAGTTAAGATGGGCACAGCCAGAAATGAGGAACTTAGTGGGCGTGTAAGAAGACTAATTAACCAACACAGAACTGGAGTCGTCAGTCACTGGACACTTCGAGACTTGCTGAGGAGGGGATCTGAGCACATATGGACATGTTCAGAGTGCAATGATGATGACCCGCTAATAACTCATAACTTAAAAAGTAGTTGCAAAAATAGGCATATGATGCCAAGCCCCCTGTTTTTACATTCCGTTTCCTGATCGGATATAAATGATGTACATCTCTCTCTCTCTCTCTGCGATCAAGACTCAATCAGAGTAGGATTCCAGACTCTCTCATGAAGTCAGCTGTCTGTTTAAGTGAATTGATTGTCCCATAAAGTTTCTCTTCCAGGGAGGTGGGTGTGGACCACATTGCTCTTCTCAAGACTGTGCACTGATAGCTATCCTGTAGAACATGTTTTTTAGTCATATTGTCCAGAGTACAGTGGCATAGGCTGGTTGTACCTATTTTGAATTTGGTGAACATGTGATTTCTCATTCTATTGTGACCAGTGCGTAGGTGAAGTATGATGACTTGGTCCCTCCTTGATAGTTGGTGGTATCCGTCACTCTTGTTATGCTTTGGGTGTTCTCGTTTACATTTTTCATGGAACTGACCTTTAAGGATGGATTTGGCTTCATCATAACTGAGTGGATGGTTCTCTTGTAGTAATCTTCCTCCCTCTTTAGCTAATTTGTTTGCGTGTTCTTTCCCGTGTATATTACAGTGTGATGGTATCCACTGAATGACTACTCTCTGGAAGTTATTGTATAGTTGGTCCAGGGTTGTTCTCAAGTCATCTAGTTCATTGTTCTTGGATCTTTTGAGAGCTGATAATACTGACAGTGCATCAGTCAGAATCACCAATTTATTGTGCATGTTATTTTTGTGTTGAGTAGCCAGTGTTGCAGCATCTCTGATGGCTTCAGTTTCTGCTTTAAAGTTGTTTGAGAATTTTCCAGTAGCTATTGACTTGGTGATCTTGTCCTGATTATTCAGCGTCAAGAACACACCTCCCCCTCCATTTCTGGTGGATTTGTAGCAGAACCATCTGTGTATATGTGGGACCAAGAGTCCTGTGGGTAGGTATCGTGTATGTGTTTTTCTTGTACGTGTTCTCTTTCTGTGTCTGATTGGGTACCTTTTTTCATGATTCCTGTTATATTTTCCTTAAGTTCTGGTATTTTATGTTTTTCATGAGGAGACATATCAGATGGGTCCAAGAGTTTTGATATTGTTTGGGAAAGTACTGGGTCACCAGTAGTTAGTTCTAGCCTAGTATGGTCGTCCTCTAATCAATGAAAGACGGGAGTGGGGTTTCGTACATGACTTGTCAGCATTGGTGAGACTTCCGGAAGTTCATGATAGTTAGGAGGGTCTTATAGTCTGTTGTTTGATGTGTGATGGTGATGGTCTAATCACCAACTAATTACTACAATTAAGCTTGGGCAGATGGTGCTCGTAAATTTGGGAGGGCCGACCATCTAAGGGCAGAATCCACCTACAGAAAAGACAATCTGCTGCCTTGCAGGAAGATTGGGGATAATCAAAGGTTAAGGAAAGCAAACCTGAATAAAATGCTGGCCGAAATCAGATGCACTGGGCCACTGGAGCAGAACACAGTGCAATGTTTTAACAAGTAATCAATCAGACTGGATCTAACAGACTCTAATTATGATAGAAACTACCACTGACCGGAAAGGCTTCAAGAAACAGCTGAATATAATACACTGGAATGCGGATATACCACAAAAAACAAGCTCTAACAATCAGACTAGCAGAGGAGGAGATAGACGTTGCCTGCATCCAGGAAACTCATCTTAATCCTAAGCACAGATCTAAGATCAGGGGCTACAAAACATTTAGACAGGACAGGGAAGGTCACAAGGGTGGAATTCTTATACTTATTAAAAATTAAATCCCAGCAAAACTGATAGATGTAGTCACAAACGAAGAGGCAGAGATCATTGGTACAGACCTATACATTAACTCTGCTAGTATAAGGATATTTAATATATACTGTCCAAATGACAAATTACTGAAGCTGGAGTCAATGGAAATAACACCATCAAAGTGTCTGGTAGTAGGAGACTTTAACAGCGACTCTGAAAGATGGGGATATAAGGAGTCCAATGTTCGAGGTGAAGAAGTGGAAGAATAAATGATATATATAATGATATCATCCTAACATCCCTCCCATCCATGGCAATCTTTCGCAGGGAATGTTTTTGTTACTTTCCTATCAGGTCTGGAAGGCCAAATATGACCTGTCGTAGCAACAGAGTTGTACCCCCCTCCCCAGCATGGCCTGGGCACTATCAAAGGATGTAGGCTGTGCAACGGTATAGCTGCAGCGAACTGCAATGTGAGCAGCTATTAGATATTTGTACATCGTTGGGTATACTCATTGCACAGCATGGCTAAAGGTAAACACAAATGTCAGTAATTGACCCTCAGCTCTTTGGAGCTGCTTGAATATGTATTGTAAGGCGCATATCTCCAAGCTTAGGAAAGGATTGGAAACACACCCATGTACTGGGTGCTGCAAGGGTGTTACAAATGTCTATCTCCTATTTTGGGGTGTGGGTATTCCAAATCAGCTACTCGATTGCATATGCGCAAGGTCAGAGCCTTTCAGAAGAAGGTTGCCCATTTTGCAGCTATTGGTTATTGGTTATGGAAGGCCTCGGTATCACTGCAAACGAATTAAAATCCATAATTGCTCAACCACCCGTGCCAGTGGAATCATCTGAATTACTAACTCATCGCCCAAACAAAGAAAGGTAACTGTAGTCCCCATCGTAGCAGTCTCAGCACACGCCAAAAGACATAAGGCGAAACCGCGCAGAAAGTGAACACAGCCAACTGTTCCCTGTCATACAATATATCATCATTCATCGTAAACAATTGGAATATCGAAACATGATCAAAACGGATGAGACACACAGCTCACGGTGTGCACAGAGCACTTAACTCAGTAGCTCCTGCAACAAGCCGGACTTGGAATATGAGGAAATTGCAACAAGGAACACTTTTCAGGCACAGCTTTCAATGGTTCCTGCCACCTATCCACCTTATACCGGAATTTCACGTCCTCCCAAAAATGATGATCGTCATATTGAGAACAAAAATGTATAGCGTTTGACGATGTTAGGATATTGTTCTTTACTGCAACCGAACATATAAACACCCTGTTAGTTATAAACACAAAATCATCGGTCGACTTGACGGAGCAGTCCACAGTAAATGCGTTTCAGCTTGTAAATAACTTGCGTCAAAAAATATGCACGTCGGACATTGAACAGCACTAAATGTGACGTAAAGTGCATGACAACACTAGATGGTGAAAGTCGCTTTTACAAACAATACTTCACTTGTAACTTGAAAAAGGAACATTGCTGGGTGTACTCGGGAGTGCAGATTTACTAAGTAGAACATCATTTTGATTTCAACACAGAAACATACGTCAGAGAGCCTAAATTAATAAAACCACAGATACATTTTGCTGCAGTGATCGAGAGGATGTGAAACGTTCCACCATTTTGAAACGGAAGTCACTTTGCAGCTATTTCTATTTCAAGAGATGTGAATAATAGGCATACCCCTATAACATGCCTACTGTTGTAGAACTTAAAGCCATACAGAGGTGAAAGTACTTCCTGTATCAGGTGTCAAAGCAGTTCTCATCCAGAGAATTGCCGAGGCTCACACAGTGGAGCTCAATAAGAGAGAGCACCAAAATATTCTTTTAGAAGATTTGGAACACTGCGTGATCTCGAGGCTGAGTTTAAGAGACTGATCGAGCAGACTGAAGCTGCCCTGAGAACCTCCAGGTATGACAAGCGAGTAAAAAAGAATCTAGCTCTGAGACATGATGCTCAGAGCAGATTTCATCGACGTCAAATTATGTCCCTACTATTGAGGGAGAGGAGGAGACATCTGGCAGGTGAACTGTCACCATTTTTCCTGATTCAGGAAGCAGGCATACTTAAGGACTATGAGGCAGAATTTCTCATAGGTCATCTAAAAGATAGAGATGCTCTAATGCTCCTAACAGCTTTGGGTCTGAGTGTCTCAGCTATGCTAGGAGAGGAACTCCACTGCAGGGCTGTTAAATTCCAGCTAATTCTCAATTTTCTTCTCGAAATATACAATAATGATGATGAAATAATCACCACAATCCATCACACTCTTTCAGCAATGAGATATGCGCTACATCCTGGAGATATTCCAGAGACGCTCAACAAAGCCCGAGCAAAAATGATTGAAAGTTTAGAGAGATTTATAATGGAAGGATCAGGGTGGAATTTCACACGCTGCGTTAGCCTAAAGATTGATGAGTATCAGCCATTCTGTGGAAGGAGCTATTTCCGTTGGTCGACCATCATCCCAAAAAGGACAGTGATTAATATACAGAACCAAGATGGCCGCTACTTTGAATGGGTCATACTTTCAGCGCATTATCCTGTAGGGTCTAAGGATCATGCTAATAGACCCTCTAGTTACCAAGCCCACCTCGGCGAGCGAGATTTCACTGGGAATTTCCGGTAAAAATGACAGATTGTGAGAATTTTGAGCGTCAAAGCACCACTCTCTTGGGGGAAAATTGAAAAAAAAAGGGGAAAATTGAAAAAAAAAAAAGAAAAAGAAAAAATGGTATGGTAAAAGCTTTACGTGGTTAGTAGATGACACAGATCTGAATGACGTTTCGGCTCAATAGGCCTTCAGCAGGAACAAACAAATAACAACACACAAAGATATGTAAGTAAATATAACTAATCCTACATAGCCAACTAGTAATGAAACATTCAAAATAAAATAATAAAAAAATGTTAAAGAAAAGCAAATTGACTTCCCTGTGTCGTGGACCCTGGTCGGAATGGGAAAAGGGCGAGTCACACGGGTCTAACTGTAATTATACCCTCTGGACAGGGGTGAAGGGTTCTAAAAATACACGAGTGGAGGGAACGCTGTCTAGGTTACGTCGACTAGCAAAGACACCAACAATGTCTGAAAGTATCTAAGGGCCCATAAATACATGTATACTGTGTACACAGATGCGTGTATACGTTTATGCACATATAAGCAGACGTGCACAAACTATACATATCAACATACACATATACACGCACACATACATGCGTGTATATATATATATACACCAATACCCATACATATGAACACATACATGCATGTGCACATCCATATGGGAGACAATCATATGTGTAGAAATGTGCGCATAACGCCCAACTAACCAAAGGAGTTCACACCGGGGTCAGTGTGCAAGCTCAAAGGAGAAAGAATAGAATAACAGGTGCTCAAAAGGCGGAAAGAGTGAGAAGTCTGAGAGTGGGGTGCAATAAAAACATATGAGTGGTACGTAGCACAGAAAAAATGTGTATACGAGAACACCGAAGTGTGTTAATGGGGACTAGTGGAGAAGAACTTTGAATAGCATGGCATAGTAGATAGACTAAAGAGCTAAAATATGAGCGGTAGAGAGGGCTATGTAAAAGGGATGGAGTAGCCGAAAGGAAACTATGTGTATGAGTGTGATACATTCATACCTTGTGGGTCAGCGAACCATACTTGACTGTGAGGCGATTCTCCAAAGCGAATCGGCTACGGTCACCAGAGTGACAAAGACAATACCAGTGATGCGGATGTCGTCTTTGCCCTTGTGGTTTGGGGAGTTGAAATGGGAAGACACTGGAGTGCCAGTATTCTGTTGAACATCTCGTAGATGTTCACAAAATCTCTCTGCTAATCTTCTACCAGACTTGCCAATGTAAATCATGTGGCATTGTTGGCATATGATGGCATAAATGATGTTACGGGACACACATGTGAAGTCATGCTTGATCTCGAACCGTCCATTAGGGAATAAGACAGAGTCAGTAGGGAGCACATAGGCACAGGTGATACAGTTCCGACCACAAGGGGCCGTCCCAAAGTGTTGAAGGTCGGAGCGAGGGAGATGGCTCCTAACCACAATATCTCCCAAATTCCTGTCGCGCTTGAAGGCGATCATCCGGGGATCACTGAAAAGCAGACGGGTGGTGGGATCAGAGAGGAGAATGGAACGGTAGCGGTTGAGTATCTTCAAAGCAGCTAAGTTGTGAGGATGATAGGTAAGAGTGAGTATGGTTCTCTCAAAGGAGGGGCGGTTATGGTTATGTTAAACATTCCCTTAAAAGCAAACAACCCGGAAAAAGTGGCACCAGACAGATAAGTAGCTCCCATGCAGCTATTACTATACAAATATCCGATATGACAGTCAGGTCATGCGCAGTCTGCTATACCGTAGTGAGAATCCTGTGAAGCACTTTTATGAAAGCCTCCAAGCCGAACTGGAGGAAATCAACAATGTTTTCTGAAACCTGGCACAGATTGAGATGACATAGGCTGACTGGCAGGCATTCGATACTATCAAGGAGTGTCACATCTGTGATGAGACAGTGGATGCCGATCGGGTGCATGATCACTGCTAAGTGTACGTCACAGCTAAATTATTGAGTTATTTGCGGGTTGTCATCAATGCACTCTGAACATGTCCATAGGTGCTCAGATCCCCTCCTCAGCAATTCCCGCAGTGTCCAGCAATTGACGACTCCAGTTCTATGTTGGTTGATAAGTCTTCTTACATGGCCACTAAGTTTCTCAGATGTGACATTTCTGGCTGTGCCCATCTTAACTCCCATTTCCATCATCTGAAGAAGTGATGTGGATCTGTGTTTGTCGAAGTCCTGTGCTCTTCCTACATCTCGGAGGGCATTGATGATGTCCGCCCAATCCATTGGTTGCCTGTCCTCAATGACAGCGCAGCTAGCCAACCTGTCCGCTCTTTCATTTCCCCATACTCCAGCATGTCCAGGGACATAGACAAAGGTGACCTTACATATTTTGGATTTCTACAACAACTCTACCCATTGCATGTGTACAGACACATCGAATCACTCAGTATGCATGCGTGGGAATAGTCTTGTGAACCATTTGAATGCCTTGGTCACTGCCATCACCTCCATTGTCATGACGTATGCACCACTGTCTTCGTAGACTATTCTGCCTGCAGAGTGTGCTGTAAATGCCCATGCACTTCTTTGGTGTCGTCTTACAGATCTGTCTGTATAGATCCGTTTGTATAGATGACTGCATCTTTCTCATCTGTGTTATCGCAGATGAGACTGTTGACCTCAGCATTAACCACGACCGGGTTCTGTTCCCTACTTTTCCTGCAGTGTGTGACAATACACAAGAAAGTCCCCTTGAATGAGGTAGGCACCGGTATCCACTCCTCACCAGTGCTGATATTGGTAAGCCCACAGACCTGTTTGATGACATCTTCTGCTCGGCCCACCAATGATTTGCCTCTTTTTTAGCCTGGCACCTTTCCCTGTGTTGAGCACGTGGTGCAATGGATGCTCTGTATCTGTACTAATCTTCAGGTATGCTCGTGCTCTCCAGATCTTGATTCTGTCATCCATGGTTGGAAAGTCAAGAAGATACCTCATTGCTACACAGGGAGTGTTCCTTGTACATCCCAAGATAATGCGCATGGATTAATTTTGTATTTTCTCCAGCCTATCAATTTGAGTCGTACTGACAGTAAGAATTGCCAGGGCATACTAATCCCTGGAACAGAAGAGTAAGTAGCCTCTGCTCGATGTTGGCAGTTGCCATGACCTTCAAGGCGGCTAATCCTTTGCGGGATTTTGTTATCACATGGTCGACGTGGTCCTGAAAACACAGGCTGCGATCAAACTTAACTCCGAGGTATGTCATCAACTTGTCCCTGGTCACCTCATCAGCTCCCATTCGTACTACCGGTGTGGTCGTATTAACGATATGATTGTTAAGGGAGAACAATGAAACTGATGCTTTATTAGGATTAACCAAGGCACCTGAAACCCCACACCAGGAAGAAATGCGATCGAGTTAATCTTGCATTGTGGAGGCGATTTCCCCGTCTGTCTCTTCCCTGTCGATATACCAGAATATCATCAACAAAAATCATAGTTCTTCCCCTTACATCCAGCTGTTGTTCCGTGATCGTTATTGTGTACACATTAAATAGAACTGGTAACAATGGTGAGCCTTGTGACAGCCCTGGACAAATAAAATAGATGTTGGCTCGGAAGACCAACTTCCACATCTGAGTATCACCTTCCTCTGAAACAGTGCTGCAGTGATCCATCTAATGAGGAAGGGGTGCACCACCAGTTTGAGGAGCATATGCTTGAGATATTCAAATGGTACCCTGTTGTATGCATCCTCCAGATCTATAGCAGCCGCACATGTCTCCTCTCTTCTGTGGAAGCCTTTGATAGTCACAGCTAATTATCGCTGGGCAGCTCACACCAAGTGTAATCTCAAGCTGCGCATCTACTATGGGAACTAGAACTGTAAAGTATAAAACAAAGAAGGGTGAGTGGAGAGAGAAAGTGGTGGATAACAGTAAAATCCAATGCATCCCAAACAACATGGAAAAGTATATGACAATCGGCACCGGCTAGTTTCAGTTCATCAACAGCCTGCAGTTCATGAATTGCTCTCTGGAGATGTTAGCAAACACCAATTCAGAGTTCTGTACGGCTCTATGTGGTAGATGTAACAAGGAGGTAGATCTTAAAGACACAAACAATCAAGACACCTGGGAAGGCGACAACACAGTCACATCTACAGGCCAATGTCAAATGTGTAAAACGCCTCTGGTAAAGCGAGTGTCATGGACTACATTAGCAGCTAAATTACCTATCACCACTACAGGCGTTAAAGCTGCACCCCTGCTATTATGGAAATGAGTTTACCCATTTGAGTACATCAACACCTTTGAAAAATTTAACGAGACCTAGCTGTCGCCGAAGGAAACTCTTATTAAAGCACATTTCCAACAAGAATTATGCACACGCACAAAGGATCTGAAGAAGAAGTGCTATGTGGTTCGCTACTGCACCCTAAGATTGTATGCGGCATTAGGCATGTGTGTAATGAAGATACATCGGTGTTAAAGTTCAGACAAGAAGCATGGATTGCATCCTATATCCATCTAAACACCGACCTGCAGGCAAAAGCCACATCAATATTTGAAAAAGATTTATACAAGCTGATGAACAACAGGGAACTTCCGGTGTATGACTGTGCTGGCAACATGATGCAATTTTCGATGGGAGTCAAATTTAAATTATACGTGAATTTCAATGCCCGTAGTAAAAGAAATTTAAGCATTCTTGTGTTATTTCAAACGGATTTATTTGTGATGTATTTATTCTTACAGTCCTAATCAAAGGCAGTCTTAATCGCTAAGAGTGAAAATGAGTTACAAGAAATGTTGGACATTATAGTGAAGGAAAGCAAAAATAAAGGACTTAGCCTTAATAGCAAAAAGACAGAGGTAATGGTAACAATAAAGAAAAAGACATCACTTCAGTGCAAAATAAAGACAAGTGGTACAATATTAAAACAAGTAAATGAATTTAAATATTTGGGAACTTTGTTAACCTAAGATGGAAGATGTACAAAAAAGGTGAGATGCAGAATGGCTCAGGCAAAAGCAGCTTTCCAAAAAATGAGGAAGATACTATGCAATCCATTTTTGACAATAGAAACAAGAAAAAGAGATCTTAAATGTTATGTAGAGCCAGTCTTAACATATGGATGCGAATCATGGACAATAGGACAACAGACAAGAAAATCACTGGAGTCTGTAGAAATGTGGTTTTACAGAAGAATGTTGAAAGTACCATGGACAGCTAAGAAGAGTAATGAAGATGTTCTGAGAGAGGTCAAAGCAAAAAGAGAGCTAATTTCCAATATTAGGAAGAGACAATCATTGTTTTTTGGCCATGTAATGAGAAGAGAACAACTGGAATATATTGTAACAACTGGAAAAATTGAGGGACAAAGAGATAGAGAGAAGCAAAGAGAAAAAAATGGGAGCCTCGGTAGCTCAGTGGTTAGTGAACTGGACTACAAAGGACAAGGGGTAGGGTTCGATCCCAACCGACGGCTTTCGGGTTCACCCAGCCTTAAATGGGTACCGGATTTTTTTCTGGGAAGTAAAGCAGCAAAAAAAAAAAAAAAAAAAAAAAAAAAAAATTTTTCTGGGAAGTAAAGCAGCACGTGATGATAGAACCTCCAATCAAATTGACCACCTATGTATTAAACAACAATTCAGATCATCATTAATAGATGTAAGAGCTTACAGAGGTGCTGATGTTAATAGTGACCACAACCTGTGCATTGGGAAAATAAGATTAAAATTTAGAAACCAACAGAAGAGGTCAATTACACATAAAATTGATAGTCATAAACTGAAAGATGAAGCCATAAAGGAAAAGTTTAACATAGAGCTAAGTAATTGTTATTCAGCACTCGGTGAAATAGACTTAGATATCAATGAGATGTGGGACTCACAGAGCAAAATACTAATGACAGCAGCAGAAGCAAGTGCTGGACTGAAGAAAATGGAAAAACGAGCTTGGATCTCAGACACCACGTGGAAATACATCAAAGAAAGAAGAGAAGCGAAGAGAGCCATGACTAATGTAAAGACAGATCTTGGAAAGGTTCTGGCAAAAGCAACATACAAAGAATTAGACAACAAAGTGAAAAGTTCAGCAAGAAGAGATACAAGAGCTTATATAGACAATTTGGCAGAGAAAGCAGAAACAGCTGCAATTACAGGAGACAGCAGAACTCTTTATACTGTGCAAAAGATGCTGACAAACACCTATACATCCAGTGGAACACCAATTCTAGACAAATCTGGATCAATGCTAACAACAAGCGCAGACATAAAAGCCCGTTGGGCGGAACACTTCAAAGAAATTCTTAACCGTCCACTACCCCACAGTTTAATAGATTTTGAAACTGAAACACCAGCAGCAGAATTAAATGTAAATTTAGATGACTTCACCTTGAGTGAAATAGAAACCACCTTAAAGCTTATGACCAATAACAAGGCTGCTGGAGAGGATAAGTTAACAGCTGAGATCCTCAAGGCAATTGATAGCCATAATCTAATACATCTCCAAAAAATGTTCAACATCATTTGGAAAACAGAGAAGACGCCTCATAAATGGAAAAAAGGAATCATTGTTAAGATCCCAAAAAAGGGCAATCTTAGAGATTGTAACAACTGGAGAGGCGTGACACTTTTGTCAGTTGCCTCAAAGTTATTCTGCAAAATCATCCTAAATAGAATACAGGATTCAATAGATACAGTAATGCGTGAAGAACAGGCTGGGTTTAGAAAAGGGAGAAGCTGTATTGACCACATTTTCACTCTACGACTTATATTGGAGGAACACATTGAAAAGCAAAAACCTTTTGTACTTAACTTCATCGACTTCAAAAAAGCATTTGATAGTATTCATAGAGATTCTTTGTGGAAAATTCTGAAGCAATATGGTTTACCATCAAAAATCATAAATATTATCAAAGACATGTATGATGGTTACACATGTGCAGTTCGAACAGAGGAAGGACTGAGCGAATGTTTCCCAATAGAAACTGGGGTTAAACAAGGATGTATTTTATCGCCCTTGTTATTTGGAATTGTTATGGACTTCATAATGAAGAAATGCTGCACTGGTAATAAAGGCATCGAATGGATACAAGGAGACCATTTGGAGGACCTCGACTTTGCTGATGACATAGTCCTCATCAGCAGTCAGATAAAAACGATGCAGGAAAACACAAATGAGCTATCATCAATAGCCAGCAAAATTGGGCTTGAGATCAATCATGAAAAGACTAAAGTCATGACTAGTTTAATTCCAACAGGTGACAAAATATACATGGAAAACAAACCAGTAGAAGAGATCAATCACTTTATCTATCTTGGAAGTCACATTGATCGAGAAGGGGATACGAGCAAAGAAATTAAAATCAGAATAGCTAAAGCAGCAATGTCTTTCAGAAGCCTTGAAAAGTTGTGGAAATCAAAACTTATCAGCACAAACACAAAACTTAGGCTATTCAAATCAAATGTACTATCAACCCTTACGTATGCGTGTGAAAGCTGGAAAACAACAAGAGATATAGAAACAAAGTTGAACGCATTCGAAAATAAATGTCTAAGGAAAATACTTGGTATAGCATGGAACGAATTCAAAACAAATGAGGAAATTAGAGAAATCGCCAATCAACCACTAATATCTTCAGTAATAAAGAAAAGACGATGGTCATACGTTGGACATGTGATGAGAAGAGATAATAACCGAATAGCAAAGCAAGCCCTCATATGGGAAACAACAGGTAAAAGAAAAAGAGGAAGACCCAGGGAGACACTGAGAAGAACATTGATGAGAGAGGCAAGAGCAGCAGGAGTCGGCTCCCTCAATGAGATAGAACTGCTTGCACAGAACAGAGACAGATGGCGAGATTTGATAAAATATCTTTAAAAGAAAACTGCTAGAACAAAAAAATCCATATAGGAGAAGGTGTATCTTGGTCTACGCCCTATGGGCCGGTTACGGCTCGAAAGGTCAATAGAAAGCAGCACGGGCGAATACCGACCACATTACCCCAAAAATCATGTGCTGAAGGTCTGTAAAATATAGGGTCACTAACACCATATTTCCCTATACGCCACTCGGCGTGACGGGGGTACTTTACTTTTTTTTTTTTTTAAAGAGAAAAAATAACAGCTTAAGAGAATGGCTTGGCAGAAGGTCAACAACAGAAATGATAAATAGCTGCCGAGATAGAAAGTTGTGGAGAAACATGATCACCTACGCCAGCAGGCCCGGTACTTGATGATGATCTCTTCTTGCTGAACTTTTTACTTTATTGTCTACTTCTTTGTATGTTGCTTTTGCTAGGACCTTTCCAAGATCTGTCTTTACATTAGTCATGACTCTCTTCGCTTCTCTTCTTTCTTTGATGTATTTCCATGTAGTGTCTGAACTCCATGCTTGTTTTTCCATTTTCTTCAGCCCGGCACGTGATTCTGCTGCTGTCATTAGTATTTTGCTTTGTGAGTCCCACATTTCATTGATATCATTGATATCTATGTCTATTTCACCGAGTGCTGCATAACAATTACTTAGCTCTATGTTAAAATTTTTCTTGGTGGCTTCATCTTTCAGTTTACAACTATCAATTTTATGTGTAGTTGATCTCTTCCGTTGGTTTTTAAATTTTAATCTTATTTTCCCAATGCACAGGTTGTGGTCTCTATTAACATCAGCACCTTTGTATGCTCGTACATCTATCAATGATGATCTTAATTGTTGTTTAATACAACAATTTTGTACTATGGCATACCCTAAATTCTGGATAAAGGGTCCTATTGTTATCCGTCGAATTGAGAGTGATATGAAAAGCTAGTTGTACCGTGTTCCAGGTCTTCTATCACATTGTCTTTGTGGAGGTTCAGGAACAGCACCAATGTCTGCTGTTTTGGTCAATTGTACTGGGAATGTTTGTGACGGTAATGCTTTGTAGCTTGTCTTTTTCCAAGAGTTCTAAGGCTCTGCGGTGTGGATTGAACTTGCGCTTGTATTGAGACATGATCTAGACATAAATATGGCTGGAAGTTATATCTAATACATGTGATGAAGGAGGAGGCTTTGAATTGAATACTTTTAATGGCTTGCATCAGGTGAGATCCGCGATGATTAAACCAGTTTAAAAAACCCCACAGCCGAGGAAGTCATTGACAATACATACAATCAAAGTGGGCTCATTTTGTGTTTAACTCAAAAGCATATGTGCTTTTTAACCAAAGACCTTTTTGGGGGACTCAATGAAGATATCCCCGATGGAAGAATAAATTGTACTATTAGTCCCATAAATGATTCGCTTCCAGAGGTTTATGATGTAAACAAATTAGTTTTGTCATTGCAAGTGAATAATGTCCACACCTATAATTGGTCAGGATTGTGTAGCAGCAGCAGCTTTATAGCGAACACAGAAAACATCATAGGATTGTGCTGTTCTGAAACAGCTATGCCATGCTACCCTAGAATTGCCTTTAATGGGATTACTGTGACCACAAACCACTCTCCATGTGTGTGCCACATATTTACACCCCAGAAAGAAATACTGAATATAACAACATCATGTGCCGTCTGTGATATTAATGACCAGAAACCAGGAGCCTCCTGTATGATTGATACAACTGTCGCACCAAGCACTTCATCAGCAGAGCCAGATCTATGGAATGTTAATCTGACATTGTTCTTGAATGATGTCCAAGTTAATGAGACATCAGAATCGTGTGGCGGCAGCTACAAGAAGGGAGCGGAGAACATCAATTTCTGCTGCTATAAAGGAGACTTGCCTTGCTATCCCAGAATTGCATTAAATGGGATCACTGTAGTTGAAAACTTCTCCTCTTGTGTAAACTACACATTCACATCTAAGAGTGAATCAGTGAAGGTCACAAAATCATATTCTCTCTGTGGTTTTACTAACTACAGGTCATGTGGCTTCTGTTGGATTGGAAATGATAACTTACCACCACTGTGTGTCTATATGTTTGGAATTGGAGTCATCAATGATGGCCTAACATCATCAAGTGCTATGACGATCATCATTTTCGGGAGGACGTGAACTCCCATGGTATATGGTGGATAGGCGGCAGGAACCATTGAAGGCTATGTCTGAAAAGTGTTCCTTCTTGCAGTTTCCTCATATTTCAAGACCGGCTTGTTGCAGGAGCTACTGAGTTAAGTGCTCTGTGCACACCGTGAGCTGTGTGTCTCATCCGTTTTGATCCTGCTTCAATATCCCGCTTGTTTACGATGAATGATGATATCGTATAACAGGGAACAGTTGGCTGTGTTCACTTTCTGCGCAGTTTCGCCTTATGTCTTTTGGCGTGTGCTGAGACTGCTACGATGGGGACTACAGTTACCTTTCTTTGTTTGGGAGATGAGTTAGTAATTCGGATGATTCCACTGGCACGGGCGGTTGAGCAATTATGGATTTTAATTCGTTTGCTGTGATACCGAGGCCTTCCATAACCAATAACATACAATCTATCACAAACCCACCTTGGACACAGGCTACAGACAATCCTCCCGGGGTACTTAGTACATCCAAAGTCTAGGAGTACACTGGTTAATAAATACGTAAAAGAGGTATCAAAATATGGATTACAACCGAACCTTAAGTTCCAAACTACAACCCCTGACCCTGGCCACCTGGGGCAGAAACAGCAGGGTAAATTCTCAGCTGATAGTTCAATCCAGAGGAAATACAGACCAGACCTAGCTATTGCTCTCGAGGCTATAGAAAAGTGCCCAGTCTTGCCCCCCAAAAGTCTCAGGCAGAGTACAAGAAGTGGAAGATGCAATTGTGATTACGTCATCTGATGAAATTCTAGTAAAATCCACAATAGTTGTCAGAAGTGCTGTAAAAAAAAGTAAAGTACCCCCGTCACGCCAAGTGGCGTATAGGGAATATGGTGTTAGTGACCATAAATTTTATGGACCTTCAGCACATGATTTTTAGGGTAATGTTGTTGGTATTACGTCCGACCTCTTTACTTTCATAGAAAAAAATCCGGTACCCATTAAAGGCTGGGTGAACCGGAAGCCGTCGGTTGAAATCGAACCCTACCTCATGTTCTTTGTAGTTTAGAAGTGCTGTAGAAAGCGTATTTACCGAGCAAGAAGTCAACAGATACCTGGCTGACCACCACGGCCAACAGACGGGGATGAGAGAGCTCTTGGGTCTCAACAAGATAATGGTGACGGCCAGCGGTGAGCTCATATCTATAGTGTTAGAGCTTGATGAGGGGACAGACCGACAGAAATATAAAGTTGAGAACACACAGGACAAAATAACTACGAAACATGAAGTAGGGATACTGTGATACCTGGAATCAGAGAGGGTGGCTCGCTTATGAGAGGTTTGCAACAATGGTGATGCCTTGCAGACTTATATCAAATGGATCTCAATGATGACACTACGCTAGGGGAGAGGTTACGGACTCTGTTCAGAGAACAAGGTATTACTATTATAAGAATAGTGACAGCAATCGGCATGACAATCTCAATCTCAATCTTTGTCTTAGCAATCATTCTGTCATGTCACATGTGGCAGCTCTGTTGCACCATCTCCTCCACATGGGAGGGGTAAAGGGAGGGGTGATACTAAAGACCTCGGATGCCTTCCAGCCCAGCTTGCAGGAAAGGCGGCGGCTGCACTTTCAGAAACCAATGACAGCATTGTATCTTGGCTTCTGAGATTCTTGAGTAAGTCGGTGGAATGGCTTGCAGAAAACCTGTGGGTTTGATTGCCTATCAGCAGCCTGATGATTGTAGCCGCCCGTGCGAGGCTAGCGAAGAAGCCAAAGGAGTAGGCCCAATGCAATGCTCCCCTCAACGAGTGTGGTTTTCTCATTGGTGTGTTGTTCTGCAGCTATTTTATTCAGTGAGCTACGTGTTGCGCATGGGAGGTGATGTTTGCTGTGCAAATTGCACAGCTACAACTCACAGTGGATGGATACTTGTTTGTGATGGATAGCAAAACCATGTTAGACGTAGCTGCCGACAACGGCACCATAGGGGCATCATTTACATCAACCAACTTTTTCGCTCTAGGTAGCAATAACGATCTCATTGCTGTAGCCAGCCACTTGTGCTATGCGCAAGAACATATCGTTGGCCTTCTGAATACATGGTCAACTTTCGAGCTGGCATTCTGCAATAAATCTTCATAACACTTGATTACCACAGGGAGATCCACTGGCGATGAAATTTCATCTTCTATGAGGACCATGAATTGGTTCTTCACGTCAAACGCTGTCCTGTTTCCTAGAATTCGTGATCATGTCTGTGGTAGGACCCCAGGATGGCCAATATGTAAGTTCGTATGCAGTCATTTAGCCTCTCAACACCTGCTTAAGTGAATACATGTGATTCGTCAAGGAAGAATGTTTTCCATGCTTGGGCAGCCTCCGATCCCTGTTAACATGCAGAACGGGATCTTTTTGGACTCTGTAGATAAATGTTACTGGTCGGTCTAGTCAGTGAGAACCCTCCAGCGTCCGTCTGCGGCATGTTGATGATATATACCTTCACCTCCAATCACATTCTGGTGTTTGTAAGTTAGGTATACAGACCCTAGTCCGTTAATTTTTTTAGAGCCGCTGCTATCATTGATCCCGAACTCTCCGCAGATTTTTAGATAAGCTCTGTTGTTACATGGGTTGTTGTGGATGACATCCCATGCTTCGTCAAGTGGAAGGGGAGCCCAGAGCTCTGTTAGGATCAACTGAACTTGGTAATAAATGTAAATATGCACATTGGAGTTTTTCCATATAAACTCTGAAGACTACACTACACCCCATGGTTGCACACCAGATTGCAAAAAATAGCTGATTTTGCCTGAATTGCATCTGGTTTAAGGACCACACTTCTACAAGTTTATCAGTCGTTACTATGGTAGTTTGTACTTTGAGAAGATATCAAGGAATACCCTCCTCAAGCTGGCTTCTTGGTCAACATAAACATCAAATTTCATTATGTTCACTTCAGGGGGTTTGTTAATACCACACAAATGGTATTTGACATCTTTGTTGAAGGCATACATGTATGTGACATTAATTGTTGTGAGAATAGCAGGTCTCATCGATCTCAGCAATGTAGATGGGTTCCAAGAACCCGGTTAAGGTTTATATGGCTTGGAATTAACTAGCGATGGTATCTACAAAAGGACAGCAATCCCAGTGCAAAAGCGTATTGATACATTAACAATTTCTTATAACAACAACAATGGCTTTGTGTTGATGCCACTTAGACAACCCGTCCTTTGCAAGTTAGATGAGAGATACTCTTTTGTAGTTTCAAATCCTGGGATCTATAGGTTGTCAAGGGTCTCTCTAGCTTCTCAGCGGGGTCTGGATTTCAGCTGTACAAATGTATGCGAAATAAAATATCTAAATTCGTATATAATTTCGATTTTAGGACAATCCAGGAGGGTGAAACTAGAAGAAAAATATGTTATTGAAGAATTGTGAAGGCACATTCTATAGACAACAATGTATGTCACACTGTTCAATATCCAGAATGGGGAGGAGATTCCCCTGAACCCCACCATTGATAATTGAAAAGGAGACTTAAAAATCGCCCCTGTCTAGCAAGTTTACTATCCAGCTTAGGTTACCTTTGGGAAGTCACTAGGAAATGAGTTTTATTATGAGGGAAAGCGTATTATCATCCCAGAAGGGTACTATGATTTGTGCATGTTGAACAAGCATTTCTTTTCTCCTTTGAAGTTGAATCAGTTAATAAATTCTGCTAACAGAAAAGTATCTAATCAGTAGATTAAGGAAACCTTTAATATTGGATCAACCTCACCCTTGAATTTGCGGAAACTTATGAGGATGGTCTCACTGGGAGCATCACCACCTCCCAAATTCCGAGTTCCCCAAATTGATCATTCACAAAGAGCTGTTTGTTCATCTCAAGGGTCTCTCTTCATCCAAGAACAGGTTTAATTGGCTCCCTACAACTCTGTTGCAAACAGTCCCAGTAGGGATAGAGGTTTGCAATGGGGCCCAGTCGAGCTATTCTCTAGACCTCAGTTTAAATGGGTTGAGACTGGAACTCTGTTGGGAATCACGACTTTGGTTTGCGATCAAACTATCAAAAGTTGATACCCATGAAGAACAATTTTTCATGAGGTATTAGTTAAGTTTAGTTATCAGGTCATGCTCACTGCACATCGGGCAAGTTTTTAGATCTCTTCTGGCACCAAGATGGACGCTTGCGTTTGAGCCATGATGCAATGAGCCAATGTTGACTTTGCTTGTCTCCAACGGATTGTCTCATTCTATTAGAGAACATCAGAATTTTTAGAAATGTAACCACGGGTTTGATAATAAATGTTTGTACACAGTTCGTTAACCATCACTGTAGATAAAATCTTTATTCTGCTGGCTTCGTTCGCGGCCTTGGAAGCTAATGACCTAACTTGTGCAGACGGTTGGTTTGGGGCAAATTGTACGTTACAATGTCACTGCTATAATGACTCAGTTTGTGACAAAACTACAGGGACATGCCCAATCAATGACAGTTGTCAGCACGAATATTTCGGACCCCAGTGTCAGTACTTGGATCTCGTGTACAAATACGCACAAAAATCTTAACCTACTTTCCTGTTTGATAACAACGACACCACATGTAATCCGGACACAAATTCTACATCAGTTGAGGCAACTCTCAATAAATCTTTGCTGTTCTCCTGGTTTAGGATTTATGTGAATGACTTAACCTATCCGGACAGTTTCACGGTAAAACTAAATGGTTCTGTCTCATGTAACAATGAATCAAGGTTTGTAGTTAGTCAGCACGAGATTGATGTCTTTTGCTCTGGGGCTGGTCTGATCAACAAGTTACAGATTGAAGGGGCGATAGTTGCAAATATCTGCTCCATCTACAATGGCGGGGGTTGGAATGTGGCTCTCAAACAGAACACAAACCTAACCGACACATTTAATGCTTGTTATACAGGAGACGGATGTGGACCAGAAGCTGCAGTTAATGGCAAAACAAAGACCAATCTCTATGACAATGACTGCACACACACAAAATTGAGAAGTGGAACCAATCCTGTTTGCTGGTATCTGAACTTTGCCCACTCACTTTGCTCTCCTCTGAAGTATATCCCTCAATGTATAGCAACTATGACAGTGATGTTGTGTTTGTTGACATGTCTTCTTTGGATTCTGGATAGTGTTTCCATCTGGCATCTCCCACCTTGCCATAATGCTTTATTCATGGTTGCGAACTCAGGGTAATTTTTTACTGTAATTTTTCATCGAGTAGAGACCGAGGGCATTTATAACGTCATGGTTATATGTCATTGTCCTTGCACATTTAACATCAGCTAAACTGGTTCAAGCTACGTTCATGCCAAATTACAGATCTATCTGTGTAAATGACTGTGTCACTCCCAGAAGAGTTCTCGAAAATCAAGGTCTGAACATCTGCTTCAAAGAACAAGGGGTTTTGTTGTCTACATTGTCTGTCTAGTGTGATGATGAACAGAAAGTATGTACTGCACTCTGACAGAACTCATAATCATTCTTCCCTGAATTCTTGCCCTTAATTTAACACATCTCATCATCATCATCGAGTGCCATCTCAGCACCATCTCTGTTCTGTTTTCTTGTTTAATATCCATGTTTCTGCACCATAAAGGAATATTGAGAAGATGTAACATTTTGCTATTCTTAGTTTTAGCCCTGGTGTTATTTGTTTTGATGTTAGTATAATTTTCATGGCATTAAAATTTCTTTTTGCCATACCTATTCTTTTGTTTATTTCAGTTTTACATTTTCCATCACTGGTTATAGTATGTCCCAGGTAGTTGTAGCTCTGAGTTGTCTCCAGGTGTATTCCATCATCTTTGATATTTATTTGTAGGTCTTGAGAATTTTCTTTCCTTATGATCATAGTTTTAGTTTTTTTGATATTCATATCTAATCCATTTTTTTGCTTGTCATGTTTATTTCATTAAGTAATTGTTGTAGATCTTTAGGATTTTCTGCTAGTGATACAGTATCATCAACATAAAAGTAAAAGTAAAGTACCCCCGTCACGCCAGGTGGCGTATAGGGAAATATGGTGTTAGTGACCTTATATTTTACAGACCTTCAGCACATGATTTTTGGGGTAATGTGGTCAGTATTATGCCCGTGCTGCTTTACTTTCCCAGAAAAAAAATCCGGTACCCATTTAAGGCTGGGTGAACCCGGAAGCCGTCGGTTGGGATCGAACCCTACCCCTTGTCCGTGGTAGTCCAGTTCACTAACCACTGAGCTATCGCGATCAACATATCTTAGGTTATTGATTATCTTTCCATTAATGTTTAAGCTGACATCTCTGTGATGTTTTTTAAAGATTTGCTCAGTGTATAGATTGAACAAGCTTGGTGATATGATGCATCCTTGTCTTACTCCTCTTTTTATATCAATGGTGTAGAGT
Organism: Megaustenia siamemsis; assembly: GCA_032433765.1. Classification (NCBI taxonomy): domain Eukaryota; kingdom Metazoa; phylum Mollusca; class Gastropoda; order Stylommatophora; family Ariophantidae; genus Megaustenia; species Megaustenia siamemsis. The sequence continues at coordinate 32,143,076 of JAVIAB010000156.1, forward strand.
TCTCTTTGTTATATTTTATTATTGCTGTTTGCTCCCAGTATAAATTACATATTAGTTGTATTTCTGTGTCGTCTAGATTTATATCTTTTAGGCAGTCTATAAGTTGATTATGGTTTATTCCATATAAAAGCTTTGGTGTAGTCTAATGAAGCAGGCATATATTGGTTTGTTTACTTCTATGTATTTTTCAATCAATGTCCTCATGCTGACTATAGCTTCTTTTGTCCCACTGTTTTTCCTGAATCCAAATTGCTGCTCATCTAATTCAGTATTAATTGTATTCTGAATCCTTCCCTGTATAACTTTTAGTAAAATTGTTATTTCCTGGCTCATTGTTCTAAAATCACTGCATTCAACTGCACCATTTCTTTTAGGCAATGCAATGAAAGTTGATGTTTTAGTTCATTTGGTATGTATCCTGTATAGTATATGTCATTGCATATGTCTATGGTCACTTCAATGCCAAATCTTCTAGTGTCTGTATCATTTCCCTTTTTCATTGTTTTCATAGCTTTTTCCACTTCATATTTTAAGATTTTATAGCTGGACGTACATTGTATAAATAGTTTTTTGTCCCTTTCATCATGAAATAATTCTGTTATATATTTATGTCATCTATCGATTATATATTTGTTGTCTGTTAGCATTCTTCCTTCTTTGTTTGCAATATATCTGCTTCCTGCAGCTTTTTTGTTTGTATTAGTCACTCTTTATTTCTGTGTACATCCCTTTTAAATTTTGTTTACTTTCCATAGTTTCGACTTCTAGACATCTTTGGTTGAGCCAGTCTTCTTTTGCCTTTTTGCACATTTTGCGTATTTCATTATCAATTTCCTTGTATCTGGCAGTGTTCTTCGCTTGTCTTCTTTCTTCCATTTTTTCCAAAATGGTGTCAGTTATCTATTTTTGTTTTTTTGTTCCTTCCTTTTAGGGTAAAGTGTCACAGGATTCTTGTATGCTGTTCTTTATGCATTGCCATTTGGTTGTAATTATTTCTTCAGGATTTTCTCTTCTGTACTGCTCAATCCCTTCTTCTAGCAGCTTCTGATATGTGTTCTTTACTTGTACTGTATAAGTTTCTGTAACATCTTTTTGACTTAAAGCTGTTATATCTATTGGTATTGATGAATTTGTCTTTTGTTTGTTTCTCTTTAGTTTGATTTTAAGGATTGTTATCTGAATTAATATCAGTTCCTGAATAGGTTTGGCTTTCTTGACGCTATTACGGAATTTGTCTTTTATCATTATGTAGTCTATTTGACTAAAATAATACTAAGAATAATCATGAGACGTGTAAGGAACAAAATAAAACCAGAAATACGCGAGGAACAATGTGGATTTGTGGAAGGAAAGGGCACCAATAATGCAATATACATCTTAAGAACATTGATAGAAAGATCTATAGAGGTAAAGAAAGATCTATATATGTGCTTTATAGACTACACGAAAGCATTTGACAAGGTAAAGCATGTGGAAATAATCAATATGCTGGAGAAATTAAACATTGATGGCAAGGATCTGCGAATCATAAAAAACATGTACTGGCAACAAACAGCAGCTATACGAATTAACAACCAAACAGGACAATTCCAATATATAAAACAAGGAGTCAGACAAGGCTGTGTTCTGTCACTGGATTTGTTTTCACTTTACAGCGAATATATTATGAGATCAATAATAGACAAAAAAGGAATTGAAGTCAACGGTCACAACATAAATAATTTGCGATATGCGGATGACACAGTCTTAATAGCAGAGACAGAGAACGATCTACAAGAAATGATAGATATAATAGTAAAAGAAAACAACAAGAAAAGTCTCAGTCTGAATAGCAAGAAAACAGAAGTAATGGTTATATCGAAGAAACAACCATCACCATCATGCAGCATAAAAATAAACGAGACAAATCTGAAACAAGTGCAATGTTTCAAATACTTGGGCACAATAATAACATCAGATGGGAGATGCACCACAGAAATAAAAAGCAGAATAGCTCAGGCCAAAATAGCATTTCAGAAAATGAAAAATATCTTATGCAACAAATCTATGTCAATAAAAATGAGAAAGAGAGTTCATCGGTGCTATATAGAACCAATTCTGACCTATGGAAGTACCTATGGTGTACTATTCAGACAGTAGACAAACAAATGAAAAGACGATTAGAGGTCACAGAGATGGGATTTCTCAGAAGAATGTTGAAAGTTCCCTGGACAGCTAAAAAGACCAATGAGGAAGTTCTCAAAGCGGCCAACACAAAAAGGGAGCTCTTAAAAAACATCAGAAAGAAGCAATCAACATTTTTCGGGCACATAATGAGAAGAGGAAAGTTGGAATACTTGGTTACAACTGGCAAAATAAAAGGAAAGAGAGATCGCGGACGACAAAGAGAGAAAATACTGGATAGCTTGGTGTCATGGCATGGAAAACAGTCAACAACAGAACTGATACGATGCACTGTAGATAGCAGATTGTGGAGGGACATGATCACCTACGCCAACCGGTAAGGCACATGATGATGAGTCTATTTGATTCCTCTTCCTATCCCCAGGGCTTGTCCATGTGTATAATTTCCTTTTCTCTTGCTCAAAGAATGTATTACATATTATCAGCCTGTTTTCTTCACAAAATTGTATTAAAGGATTGTGATCTGAATTAATATCTGCTCCTGGATAGGTTTTTGGCTTTCTTGACACTGTTATGGAATATGTCTTTTATTATTATGTAGTCTATTTGATTCCTCTTCCTATCTCCAGGGCTTTTCCATGTGTATAATTTCATTTTATCTGACTCCTTACATATTATCAGCCTGTTTTCTTCACAAAATTGTATTAATCTTTCTCCTCTGTCATTTCTTTTTCCTAAACCATGATTTCATATAATGGTCTTATATCTACTTTTTCCTACTTTAGCCTTCATGTCACCCATTACAATCAAGATGTCTGAAGATTTCACTTGCTTCATAACTTTATTTTGATCTTCATAGTATGCTATGTATAGTATAGTATTTGTTCATGTGTATAGTCTTGAGTAGGTGCGCATGTATGTATTATTGCTATGGTTGATATATACCAGAATTTTATCAGCAAAAGTCATAGTTCTTCCCCTCTCATCCAGCTCAACAACGTGATCATTACTATATACACATAAATAGTACAGGCGACTGGCAAATCTTCAGGGTTATTCATTGTTAGGGCATAGTAGTCTATGGAAGATTGACAGTCTCTGCGTCAGGAGTGGATGCAGCTCTTTAATAGCTCTGTAAGCATTTTAACCTGTCCAGGCCATGCCAGTGTGCATGGCAATAAAATAACCAATAAGCTCACTGCCAAATGACAAGAGGTAGGGTTCAATCCCAACCGATGGCTTCCGGTTCACCCAGCCTTTAATGGGTACCGGATTTTTTTCTGGGAAAGTAAAGCGGCACGGGCGTAATATCGACCAGATTACCCCAAAAATCATGTTCCGAAGGTCTGTAAAATTTATGGTCACTAACACCATATTCCCTATACGCCACTTGGCATGACGGTGGTACTTTACTTTACTTTTTTACTCACTGCCAGCTCTGGCACTGAGAGTGGTCTAACTCTGGACAAAGAGGACATCATCAAATTTGTTCTTCCTTCCATAAGAGAAGAGGAGGGGTGTAGCCAGGGAAGGAGGAATATAAGGGAATAATTGGAGTAGGGACAGTGTGAGGGGAATTGAGAGAAACACCATAGGTGCGGGGAAGGTGACATTCATGGGATGTTGGGTGAACTGTTGTTTGGGTGAGTAGAGATGAGAGAGTCTCGTGATATTGGGGTCCGGTGAGAAGCACGGACGAGTAAATAGAAATAAGGGAAGGGTTAAGGTGAAAGAGAGGTTATGATGTGAAGAGAAGTCATTGGCTAGGAAATTAAGGAAGTAGTTGTTGATTGGCAGGGGTACGAGGTACTTAACGCCATGCAGAGAGATGACACTTATGCTAGAAACTCAGGAGACTGGCACATGCTACTAGGGCGTGTGGCCTTTAGTAGCCATAGTAGAGTGCATGCTCTGTGTTAGTAGTGAATAAATAGGATTAAGTTTTGATAGGAGGTAGAAACTCTCATGTAGGAGAGTAACTTGAAAGTAAGTACAGGAATCAGGGGTATCCAGCTTACTTTGATACCTGAGTGGAGATGTCAGGTCACTGGGTTTTTATGGTTGTACATTGCTATTTGTGGAATTATGAAAGTAAAGTCTTACTATGTTTTGACACTAGAGACTTATGTATGTAATTGATTCATTGAAACATGTGTATTGTAGACCAACTCAACGCCCGGATTCAAACAAATTGCAAAGTACAGAAATTAGATAGTTGACACCAACAATTGAGTACAGAGCTCAAAAAAAGAGCGAGCAGCAACAGTAAAAGGAAATGATCAAAAACAATTAGCCTGTATCCTAATGACAGGTAGACGCTGTAGAGCTCAATGTTAAGGTGTTAACTGTACTACGTTAAAGACAATAGGTTACACCGGTCTACCATTGTGAAGATGTCAAGTTTACAGCGACCGTGTTACAGCATTATCCTGTGATGCCTTTGAACCTGGGAGCATTGCAGTACATTTACCTGTGTGATGCTAATGAGACATTTTGAACGGACATCATTTACATTGATGCCTGTGACTCTTCCAATGTGGGACACCAATCCTTTACAGGGGGATAGGTCAGACAAGATATATATATATATATATATATATATATATATATATATATATATATATATATATATAGATAGAGAGAGAGAGAGAGAGAGAGAGACTGATCAGATTAAAGGTGGAAGAGGGTCTGACAAATCTGGAGTGCTTAGCTGATGTATATATTATCAACACCTTACAGGAACAGACAGTCAGCATATGATTCGAGAAATGCTGGGACAGGCGGTGGAGCAGATATGAGAATGTCCTGATTAAACTGATTCCATGAATAGAATAGAATAAAATAGATACTGATTAGTGTAGCCACCTTGTTTACTCTAACTCCCTATTGGAAATTGTAGAGTCAATTATCTATATTAGTATTGCTAAGTAATATCAAATGTAACAAAATAATGTTAAAAGATTCATTAAAACATAGACAAATCTAACAGTTATTTAATTACCACTAAAACCGAACTAAAATATAAAGAAGTGCCAACAAATGTTAATAAAGTGACAAAAATTAATGGAAGATTGATATATTACATAATTACTTTTTAGATTTTGTTTACCTGTTGTGTAGTTATAAATATAATTCTGGAAAAGCATAACATGTTGAAAGTAATGACCAGAAATGTTAAGGGCTTCACCATTTCTGCCAAAGGCAAAGACATTGTTTGTCATGTTTCCTTTTAGTGCAGTATTCAGTGCATTTGTATATGCATACAGGTACATGCCACCATGGTTGTAGGACACCTGTGAACATTTATGCAGTATTTATTTTGATAGAAAAAGAAAACAGTATTAAAATTGATTTCACTGAAAAAGTTTGACAACATAAAGTTAATGCCATGCATCAGCACTAAAAACTTGGCCCCTTATATAAAGACTAATCAACATTAAATAATACTTTCTTCTAATTCCTGGAATATAAAGGGGATCGTGTGTACACAGAAATAAATAATAAAAGTTCCCACCATGCCTTGTTACACCTTGGGAAATATGGTGTCAGTGACCATATTTTTCCATGACTATGGCACATTTTTTGGGTGATTTAGCCAGGCCACCTTTATTTCCCAGAAAAAATCTCTGGTGCCCATTTTTAAAAGCTGGGTTGACCTTTGAAAAAATCTGCCACTTCTAGAAATTGAACACACACCATTTTGATCAGAAAGTGAGCACATTAACTACTTAGCCACCAAAGTTCATAATGCTGCATCTATTCATATTAGTATTACATGAGTGACATGAAATGTAACAAAATAAATAGAACCCTTATAAATTGTGAGGGAGCTGTGATAGCTCAGTGGCTAGTGAACTGGACTACAAAGGACAAGAGGTAGGGTTCGATCTCAAACGACGGCTTCCGGTTCACCCAGCGTAAAGCGGCACGGGCGTAATACCGGCCACATTACACCAAAAATCATGTGCCGAAGGTCTGTAAAATTTATGGTCACTAACAACATATTCCCTATACGCCACTTGGTGTGACGGGGGTACTTTACTTTTTACTTTATAAATTGTGAGGTTTATTGTTCAGTAAAATATATTGGAACAAAATGTATGTTATGTCACAAAAAGTAGAATGTACAAAGCGTGTTCAAATGAAACCCAACTGAGATGTGCCAAGTGGACATACGTAGGAGGTATGATGTCACATCTGACATAATAAGCATACACCAAATATGCAATTGTGTTTGTGTTCATTCTCCACATAGTGCTCATTGGTTTTGATACAGATTGTTGGAATAATGGCTGGTGTAATATGAAGTCTGTCCACATTTTTGGACCATGAATGTCTTCTATTGGTAGACTTTGAAAAGCCTGATGAGAACATCAATGCCTTCCGTTTCCAAAATGGTGGAACTAGTTCATGTTCTCTCGATCGCTGCAGAAGTTGCATTTGGGGTTTGATTAATTTCGGCTCTCCATTGCAATTTTCTGCGTTAAAGTCAAAATGATATTCTGCTTAACACATCTGCGCCGATGAAGTGGAGTAGTATGCACGGCAATATTCCTTTTTCGACAAATCAAGTGTTGTGAATGCGACCTTCCACCGTCTAGAGTTGATCTGTGGTTTACGTCACATTGAGTGCTGTTCAATGGCCGTTGTTGGAATTGTTTGACGCAAGTCATTTACATGTTACAACTCGTTATTGTGGATTGCTCTGTCAAGTCAGCCGAAGTTTTATCTCTTTAGGGAATTTGCACCGTACTGTGTTTCGTTCGTTGTAGGCTGCATTCACTAAAGTAATCAGGAATCTATGGGCGCAGCCATTGTTGTGTGTGCTACGTCATCATAATGGCTCATCGTATATCCCTAGACTGACCATACGCTAATCTTACGGTCTGTTGTTTGATATGCGACGGCGATAATCCAACAACTGCGTTTTATATGTTCAAAATTGGAGTCAAAAACGATGTCCTAACATCATCAAGTGCTATACATTAAAAAAAAATATGACCATCATTTTCAGGATGACGTGAACTTTCGGTCAATATAGTGAATAGGCGGCAGGAACCATTGAAGGCTATGTCTGAAAAGTGCTCCTTGTTGCAGTTTCCTCATATTCCAAGTCCGGCTTGTTGCAGGAGTTACTGAGTTAGGTGCTCTGTGCACACCGTGAGCTGTGTGTTTCATCCGTTTTGATCATTGTTTCGATATTCCAATTGTTTATGATGAATGATGATACTGTATGGCAGGGAACAGTTAGCTGTGTTCACTTTCTGTGCGGTTTCGCCTTATGTCTTGGCATGTGCTGAGACTGCTATGATGGGGACCACAGCTACCTTTCTTTGTTTGGGAGATGAGTTAGTAATTTGGAAGATTCCACTGGCATGGGCAGTTGAGTAATTATGGATTTTAATTCATTTGCAGTGATACTGGGGCCTTTCATAACCACAGAACCAAAGGCCTATGATTACTTTTTCTAAAGAACCCTGGTGAGTACTTACTTCATTTAATTCTGTTACACCTGCTGATGTACCTTATATATGTATGAAATAAAGCCACCAGAATGGGTTTCATTTGAACTTGCCTCGTATTAAAACAGAATGCGTGCAAACATGTAAATTGTACTAGTGATCCATGTTTCCTTACTGATGACAATGGCACCAAAGTAGAAATAAGAGACATGTCAGTGAGTTCACACTTTTAAAATACAACGTTACCCGCAAAAATGTCTTTTAGAATGATAAGTATACAAATTACCAAGAATAAACATGGAGTTTATCTATCAATCTATTGACCTTTCGAGCCGTAGCCGGTCCATAGGGCATAGACCCAGATACTCTTATCTAAATCTTTATTCTAGCCAGAAATGAGAAACCAGATCAGCTGGCAAAGGAAGGTGCAACAGGCACACAACCAAATGCACCAGTTACATATCATTAGAAGAAACATATAATCAAATAAATCAGAAGACCACAAGCCCTAAATCAAGATGCCTTTTATACAAAATATGAATTGATGGGAAACAGTTATCATTATATGCCTCAGAACAGGGCATAATCGACTCCATCGCTACATGTATACAAAATTCAAGATTATTACCTCAGCCACATGTACATGTGGACAGACTTGTTGAACACATACTTTAAGATTGTGCTGAATATAGTTTACTGAGGAGAATCAATTGGCCCATAGATATAACACTACAGACAAAAATCTATATGGGCCACTGCAATAATTACAAATGACGGTAAAATTTATACAGGAAATGACGTTGCAGATGTAGACAATACTTCAGGTGAATGAAAGATAGATAAGGCAAGATAAGATAAGATAAAGATAAAGATGAGATGAGATAAAGATGAGATGAGATGGAAAATATGAGCCAGAACACGACAGCTTAAACAAGCTGAGCAGACATGAGCAGACCAAGGCCTTCAGACTCAGAAAAGGTCACTGCAGCCTCTGAGTGAATTTAAAATGGCACACCATGACTCATCATTACAGAGTAAAATACAGAGGAATAACAATACGAAGAAGACAGCTCTATAGATGTGAGAGATCTAGTTTTAAGTCTTTTGGTTATCCTCTTTGATGTCCGGGATGCAGATGGGTGGCGAAAAACACTACAAGCCCTATGCAATGTCTAATGGTGTGGGAAGGATCAAGAATAACAAAATATTATAATTAATAAAGACGTAAGAGACTCACCTGATTGTGGGAAAACCTGAAACTAATGGTACTTTGTAATGAGATATCAATAGATGGTGGTGAAGTTAAATTCAGAATTGGATAACCATTCTCTCCAAGCCAACAGTATTCAATGTAAAATGATGGGGTAGTTTCTCCTACACTTTTGTACTGAATAGCTCCATCTTCATTTTTGCGTATCTCACTTTGATGAACAGTATGGGTGAATTCACTGTCTTAAAAAAAAGGAAAAAAAAAATGAAAGAAGCAAATATTAATATTTTCTTTTATGTTGTTCCCAATGTTCAGAACTATATTAGAACATAGAAAGTAAACAAAATTGTACTGGGTGTGACTCTTAAATCTGTTTGGTATTGACAAAAAAATATTATGGCTTTATTTATGCATTAAATTTTACCTCCCTAGGCAGCAAAATGTCCAGAAATGGAGACATAATATCAGACACCATGAGACGCATTGCACTAGCATCAAATGCTTTCAACAAACTGACTAACATCTGCAGAATCAAAGTACTCAGTAAAGAAGAGAACTTAAGTCATTCAACTCCTGTTTGATACCAGTGCATGTGAATGTGACACAGCTAGACTTTACATAGAAAATTAAATGCCTTTGAAAACAAATGTCTACTTAGGATCTCAAAGAAGCTTTCCAAGCTGGAAAGAATACATAGACAAATCTAAACAAGCATATGCTTTGAGCAGTATTAGAAGAACATTTTGAAAATACAAGGTTCAATCATAGGACTAGGAAACAACAAAGACCTGCAAGAACTAGCTGCAAATTGTCATTCGTGGAGAACTAATATATCAATGGACTTCCGTTTCCAACACGGTGGAACGAGGTTCATGTTCTCTGGACCGCTGCAGAAATTACATTTGTGGACTGATTAGTTTCGGCTCTTCAATGTAATTTTCTACGTTAAAATCAATCTGATGATCCACTTAACAAATTCTGCCGATGTTGCAGTCGTACACACCTCACTGCTCCTCTTTGTCAAATCCAAGTTTGTGAATGTGACCTTCCCCTGTCTAGAGTTGATATTCGGTTTACGTCAACACATTGAGTGCTGTTTCAAGGCCATCTTTGGAATTGTTTGATGCCAAGTATTTACATGTTACAACTCATTAATATGGACTGCTCTGTTAAGTCAATTGCAGTTTTCACTTTAGAGATTACGCATCATCTTTTCATGTGTTGTTGGCTGCATTTATTAGAGTAGTTGGAATTTTATGGGTGCAGCCATTGTTGTGTGTGCTACGTCATCACAATGGCTGATTGTATAATCCTAAAATGGCCGTACGATAATAGTGAAAGGTGAAATGGAGTTTCGTATATGACTTTGCAGCATGTTCATGTTAGTCAGGAGGGATTCATAATTTCACAAATTCACATTGCAGGGAGATCTTACAATCTGTTGTTTGATGTGCGACTGGAAAATCTGATGATTAACTGTGTTTCATAAGTTCAGATTTGGAGTCAGGGTGATGTCCTAGCATCATCATGCGCTATAAATTTAAAAAAAAAAATGACCATCATTTTCAGGAGGACGTGAACTTCCGGTCAATAGGGTGGATAGGATAGGTTTAATAGGAACCATTAAAGGCTATAGGCTATGTCTGAAAAGTGTTCCTTGTTGCAGTTTCCTTATATTCCAAGTCCGGTTTGTTGCAGGAGCTACTGAGTTAAGTGCTCTGGGCACATTATGAGCTGTACGCTTCATCTGTTTTGATCGTGTTTCGATATTCCGATTGTTTACAGTGAATGATGATATCGTATGATGGAGAACAGATGGTTATGTTCACTTTCTGTACGGTTTCGCCTTATGTCTTTTGGCGTGTGCTCAGACTGCTTATTGAAGGGGACTACAGCTACCTTTCTTTGTTTGGGAGATGAGATATTAATTCGGATGATTCCACTGGCACGGGTGGTTTAGCAATTATGGATTTTAATTTGTTTGCAGTAATACCGGGTCCTTCCATAACCATAACCCTAACCATAATATATCAGTAGAACAGAAATTCTTTAATGCTATATCAGTGGTTCCTAAAATTTTTAGAGTAGCAACCCTTTTTTCTAATAGCCAAAGTAACTGCAACCCTCCATCACATATCCACCATATGTGCTTAAAAATAAGTTCAAAATAAGGTACAAAAAGTAAACAAAAATTTAGTTCTGCTGAATATCATCTATTATTTTACACTACACAGGCTACACAGACCACTATTTAGGCTACACAGACCACTTTGAAGTTAGATCAGGTGTAAGACAGGGGTGCGTACTATCCCCCCCTACTGTTTATTACATACATGGACTATATATGCAAGCTAGCCAACCCATCAGAGACAGAGGAGATCAACGAGATTTTATTTGCAGACGATCAGGCACTAATACATGAAACAATAGAAGATCTACAATAACACTCAAACAAACTCAACATCTCAGGCACAAAATACAACATGAAAATCAACATCAACAAAACAGAAGTCATGAATGTTGCCAAAAAAAAAAAAATCAACATAACTATAGAAGGCAGACAACTAAAACAAGTAGAGGAATTAAAATACCTAGGAAGTCTAATGACAAACGATAATTCTCAAACAGCAGAGATAGAATCAAGATACAACAAGGCTTGTCAAATCATTGGACCGTTATCACCACTATTGTCCAACAAGGAAATAACTCTGGAGGCAAAACGAGCACTAAACAATACAATCTTTATCCCAACGTTGTGCTACCAATGCCAGATCTGGACCCTAGATGCAAGAACAATAAGAAAAATAACCATTACTGAGATGAAATGTGTTAGACGAATGACAGGAAATGACTGAGAAATAAGATCAGAAATGAAGAACTGAGAAAAAAGCTAGGAATAGCCCCCGCCACAGAATATATAAGGAAACAACAGATAAAATGGTTTGGCCATGTGACAAAGCAGAAAGAACAAAACACAACACAATGAGCCTTCAACAAACGTTGTGAGAACACCAGACCCAAGGGTCGACCACGAAAAAGATGGGTCGATGGTATATTAGAAGCACTAAAAAACATAACAGCAGCAGGGGCGAACAGAACAGCAAAAGACCGCAAATTATATCTCTCCTCAACGCTGAAAGGTAGATGAGGAAGGAAAGAAGAAGAAGAGGATTGAAGAAGTTAAATGACGCCTTCTTCAAAGGCAACTAATTTTAGTAGTTGTTATCTTTCTTTTCTCCTTTGCTGTTAATATCCACATTATAACCCTGACTGCACAATACTGGTTAAAATACTAAAATATTGCTTTTTGTATCCATCATCATATGCTAAATGTGTTTCTTTTTCGGAAGGAATGAAATTCCCAGCCTGACCTATGTTTATCATCTATTATCAGTCACTGATACACTCCATTGTACCAAGTTACGCCATGACAAAAAGCAGCGTATAAGTGAGTCTATATAAAAGGACATTCCAAAAACAGGCCATTTTAGACTGCTGCCATCATGAAGAGGACATTAGTGTGCTGGGTTAACACTAAGACAAGTAGTATACAGTCAAGTATAGACCATAGATTTGACCAGAATTGTTGTGTAGAATAAGTGTAGTTATTTTATGCCAAATATATTGTAAGCATTAGATTTCAATGCAGTAGGAGGTCGATGCCTGGGATGACCCAGGTGGGCTGAAACACTTGCTTGATGGGTCTTCTGATTATGATCAGATTGTCTCCTGCTACTGCTTTGTGTTGAAGTATTGGGGATAACCGACTCAATATTTTGCCTGCCTTTTTGCATCGGATGCTTATTTCTTTATTGATGTTACTATCTTCAGAGAATGTTGTTGCCAGACATTTATTGAGTTATTTGTGGGTCATCATCATTGCACTCTGAACATGTCCATAGGTGCTCAGATCCCTTCTTCAGCAAATCCTGCAGTATCCTGCAACTAACGACTCCAGTTCTGTGTTGGTTGATAAGTCTTCTTAACGCCCACTAAGTTTCTCATTTCTGGCTGTGCCCATCTTAACTCTCATCTCTTTCATCCAAAGGAGTGATGTGGATTTGTGGTTGTCATTGGTTGACCGTGCTCAACGACAGTGCAGCTGGCTAACCTATCCACTCTTTCATTTCCCTGTACACCTGCATGTCCAGGGACATGCAGAGGTGACATTACATATTTTTGACTTCTGCAATGACTCTAACCATTGCATGCATACAGAGCTCGCCTCCACATTTTTATCATGCTCATCGAATCACTCAGTATACATGCATGGGTGTAGTCTTGTGACTCTAACCTTTTGAATGCCCTGGTCACTGCCATCACCTCCATCGTCATGCTACTTGTGGTCATAACGTATGTACCACTGTTTTCTTTGACTATTCTGCCTGCCGAGCGTGCTGTAAATGCCTATGCATTTCTTTGGTGTTGTATTACAGATCCATATGTATAGATGACTGCATCTTTCTCATCGGTGTTATCACTGATGAGACCGTTGACCTCTGCATTGACCATGACTGAGTCCTGTTAGCTACTTTTCCTGTCGCGTGTGACAATACACGAGAGTATCCCCTTGAATGACGTAGGTACAGTTATCCACTCCTCGCCAACACTGATATTGGTAAGCCCACAGACCTGCTTGATGACATCTTCTGTTCGGCTCACCCATGATTTGCTTCATTTTAGCCTGGCACCTTTCTCTGTGTTGAGCACGTGGTGCAATGGATGCTCTTTATCTGCACTAATCTTCAGGTATGCTCATGCCTTCCAGATCTTGATTCTGTCATCCATGGTTGGTAAGTCAAGAAGATACCTCATTGCTACACAGGGAGTGTCCCTCATACACACCAAGATAATGTGTATGGCCTCATTCTGTATTTTCTCCAGCCTGTCAATTTGAGTCGTACTGACAGTAAGAATTGCCAGGGCATACTCGATTGGTGCGAGGACCAATCCCTGGAAAAGAAGAGTAGGTAGCCTCTGCTCGATGTTGGCAGCTGCCATGACCTTCAAGGTGGCTAATCCTTTGCGGGATTTTGTTATCACATGTTCAACGTGGTCCCGAAAACACAGGCTACGATCAAACTTAACTCCGAGGTATGTCATCAACTTGTCCCACTGGCCACATCATCAGCTCCTATTTGTACTACCAGTGTGTCTGTATTAACGATATGATTGTTAAGGGAGAACCATGAAACTGATGCTTTATTAGGATTAACCAAGGCATCTGAAACCCCACACCAGGAAGAGATGCGATCGAGTTCATCTTGCATTGTGGAGGTGATTTCCCTTCAGCCTCTTCCCTGTCCATATACCAGAATATCATCAGCAAAAGTCATAGTTCTTCCCCTCCCATCCAGCTGTTGTTCCGCTATCGCTACTGTGTACACGTTAAATAGAACTGATGACAATGGTGAGCCTTGTGGGAGCCCTAAAACCACAATTTAAATGCCAGACATTTAAAATTTGTTACTAGTTTTATAACTTGGCTTTCTATAGCTACGTTTTAACACATTCTTTTTCCCTATTGATATGACTTCTATTTTTTCAGTGCTTATTTTCATGTTCTTCATTTTGCATTCTTTATTCATGGATAAAAAATGTTGCTGAAGTTGTGTTTATTTTAAAGCTATTAAGGCCTGGTCATCGGCAAAAAGTAGAAACATTGTGTCTTCACTTTGTGATTTGGCATTTTTGTATATTTTGTTAATTAAGTGGTAAACAACATTGGTGGTAATACACACCCTTGTCTCACTCCAGATGTTTTTGCAAATGGTTTTGATGTGTTCCTTTACTAACTCTAATTACACTTCTACAGTTACTACATTAGCTCTTGCAACATCTAATAAAGTGGTCATTTACTCAATATGGGGCAATGTTTGCAATAATACATTTTTATCCACTCTATTGAAAGCTTTCTCTTGATTCATAAAAACTATGCACAGATTCTGTTTATGTTCAAGTTTTTCTCTACTAGCTGCCTGAGTGTTAATATTGCATCTGTGCAGGTTCTATTTTTTCTAAACCCGATCTGTTCTTCTGACAACTGAGGTTCTATATTAGGTCTTAACCCTAGAATACAATGTCTATATTTGACCGACGTGTTTACGATACCATATAAAAAAAAAATTTTTTTTTAATAGGTTCCCTCCATGCTTGGTGTATGAGGAATATGGTGTTAGTGATCATATTTTTTTATGACCACAGCACATTTTTGGGTGGTGTGGTCGGTATCACGCCAGTAAAAATTCTATCTATCTATTGTCCTTTCGAGCCGAAGACGGCACATAGGTCAGAACCGCAATCTCAAAAACAGAAACCTTGTATGCCAAAGTGGAACATATTGCAGAGATCACTGCTCTAAAATAAATGTCGCTGTTTCCATAACAATACTTTTTACAATGACAGCTTGTCAAGCCATAGATCAATCTCCTTAGTCGCCTCTTACGACATGCCTGAAAGGTCACAGTGTCACTATTCTTTACTTCCCTCATAATGAGGCCAGCAAAAATTACTATCACTTAAATGTAAGAGCAATGTGGTCCACACCCACTTCCCTGGAAGAAAACAATATGGGGCAATCAATTCGCTTAAAAAGACAGCTGACTTCATGAGAGAGTCTGGAATCCTACTCTCTTGATCACAGAGAGATAAATGAACTATTTTTGGTTTGGAATACCAAACTTTCTTTGAACTTTTGCTACACAGCAGTGTGTTCACACAAGAAGACAGGAAAACAATGCAGTAATCATTTTCTGGTTTATAATCAACTTTTACCCAGAAACCGCATGATGCCTTCTGGCTTCTGCTGTCTATTCATGAGGCAGCCAAAGAAATGAGGTTGTAAGAATGAGGATACAGGGTCACTCGCAGAATTATGTGTGGATGTAATGCTGGGAGAAGATCTCACAATCACAACCAATGCCCTTCGCACAACACCTAAAAGGTCACACAATTCTGCTCCTAGTCCAGATGGTGTTTGGTATGACGACATAGGCTATTTAGCTTACGACAACCTGAAAAAAAACTGGCCAAAAAGTTTAATGTCAGCATTCAGAGTGGCCAGATTAAGGAGGAGTGGCTATACAGGTGCTTACTACTGCTACTAAAGCCAAACAAGGACCACTCTCAGATCAGTGCCTACAGAATCATCATGATGCAGAACACTGTGGGCAAGCTACTAGAGAAAATAGTTGCCCGTATACTCACCTGTCACCTTGAAGAGATACACTATTTCCCACCCACATTCTGAGGTTATAGATATAACAAAGAGACATGACTTTTCAGGTAGTCTTAGCCTGTGACGTCTTTGAAGGCTTCCACAGATGAGAGGAGATGTGCTGTTGCTATAGATCTGGAAGATGCATACAACACGTGCTTGTGAGATGCCACGGTATTGTGAGCATTTTTGTTTCCTTTATTCTTCCAAAGGGGAATTATTATTGCTAGTTTCGTGCATGTCTGTGTTTATCACATCTCATATCCTTGTGTGTGCATGGCTATGTTAGTCCCATCTCATATCTTTGTGTGTGCATAACTATGTTAGTCATATCTCTTATCTTTGTGTGCATGTCTATGTTAGGCATGTGTCATATCTTTGTGTGTGCATGTCAATGTCAGTTATATCTCATATCATTATGTGCATGTTTATGTTAGTCATGTGTCATATATCTTGATGTGTGTTAGTCATGCCTCGTATCGATGTGTGCATGTCTGTGTTAGTCACATCTCACATCTTTGTGTGTGCATGTCTGTGTTAGTCACATCTTATATCTTTATGTGTGCATGTCTGTGTTAGTCACATCTCACATCTTTGTGTGTGCATGTCTGTGTTAGTCGCATCTCACATCTTTGTACGTGCGTGTCTGTGTTAGTCACATCTCACATCTTTGTGTGTGCATGTCTGTGTTAGTCACCTCTAGTGACTTGGGCAGATGGTGCTCGTAAACCTGGGAGGGCCGACCATCTAAGGGCAGAATCCCCCTACAGAAAAGACAATCTGCTGCCTTGCAGGAATATTGGGGACAATCAAAGGCTAGGGAAAGCAAACCTGAATAAAATGCTGGCTGAAATCGGATGCACTGGGCCACTGGCGCAGAACACAGTGCAACGTATTAACGGGGGTTCAATCAGAGTGGATATGGCGAACTCTACTTGTGATGTTCTGTCTGTGGGGACGATCAACACGCTTAGCCTGACAGCTGACTTCATGTGAGAGTCTGGAATCCTTACTCTGATTGAGTCCTGATCGCAGAGAGAGAGAGAGAGAGATGCCAGCAGGTGTTATTGAGTTATTTGCGGGTCATCATCATTGCACTCCGAACATGTCCATAGGTGCTCAGATCCCCTCCTCAGCAATTCCCTCAGTGTCCAGCGACTGACGACTCCAGTTCTATGTTGGTTGATAAGTCTTCTTACACGGCCACCAAGTTTCTCATTTCTGGCTGTGCCCATCTTAACTCCCATTTCCATCATCCGAAGAAGCGACGTTGATCTGTGTTTGTCGAAGTCCCGTGCTCTTCCCACATCTCGGAGGGCATTGATGATGTCCGCCCGATCCATCGGTTGCCCGTCCTCAACGACAGCGCAGCTAGCCAACCTGTCCGCTCTCTCATTTCCCCGCACTCCCGCATGTCCAGGGACATAGACAAAGGTGACCTTACGTATTTTGGATTTCTGCAACGACTCTACCCATTGCATGCGTACAAAGCCCGCCTCCACTTTTTTTATCATGCTCATCGAATCACTCAGTATACATGCGTGGATGTAGTCTTGTGACTCTAACCATTTGAATGCCTTGGTCACTGCCATCGCCTCCATTGTCATGCTACTCGTGGTCATGGCGTATGCACCACTGTCTTCCTTGGCTATTCTGCCTGCCAAACGTGCTGTAAATGCCCATGCACTTCTTTCGTGTCGTCTTACAGATCCGTCTGTATAGATGACTGCATCTTTCTCATCGGTGTTATCGCAGATGAGACCGTTGACCTCAGCATTAACCACAACTGGGTTCTGTTCCCTACTTTTCCTGTCGAGTGTGACAATACATGAGAAAGTCCCCTTGAATGACGTAGGCACCGGTATCCACTCCTCACCAACGCTGAGATTGGTAAGCCCACAGACCTGTTTGATGACATCTTCTGCTCGGCCCACCCATGATTTGCCTCTTTTTAGCCTGGTACCTTTCTCTGTGTTGAGCACGTGGTGCAATGGATGCTCTGTATCTGTACTAATCTTCAGGTATGCTCGTGCTCTCCAGATCTTGATTCTGTCATCCATGGTTGGAAAGTCAAGAAGATACCTCATTGCCACATAGGGAGTGTCCCTCGTACATCCCAGGATAATGCGCATGGCTTCATTTTGTATTTTCTCCAGCCTATCAATTTGAGTCGTACTGACAGTAAGAATGGCCAGGGCATACTCGATTGGTGCGAGGACTAATCCCTGGAACAGAAGAGTAAGTAGCCTCTGCTCGATGTTGGCAGCTGCCATGACCTTCAAGGCGGCTAATCCTTTGCGGGATTTTGTTATCACATGGTCGACGTGGTCCCGAAAACACAGGCTGCGATCAAACTTAACTCCGAGGTATGTCATCAACTTGTCCCTGGTCACCTCATCAGCTCCTATTCGTACTACCGGTGTGGTCGTATTAACGATATGATTGTTAAGGGAGAACCATAAAACTGATGCTTTATTAGGATTAACCAAGGCACCTGAAACCCCACACCAGGAAGAAATGCGATCGAGTTCGTCTTGCATTGTGGAGGCGATTCCCCGTCTGTCTCTTCCCTGTCGATATACCAGAATATCATCAGCAAAAGTCATAGTTCTTCCCCTCCCATCCAGCTGTTGGGTCGTGATCGTTATTGTGTACACATTAAATAGAACTGGTGACAATGGTGAGCCTTGTGACAGCCCAGGACAAATGGATGTTGGTTCGGAAGACCAACTTCCACATCTGAGTATCACCTTCCTCTGAAACAGTGCCGCGGCGATCCATCTTATGAGGAAGGGGTTCACCGCCAGTTTGAGAAGCATATACATGAGATATTCAAATGGTACCCTGTTGTATGCAACACACAAAGATATGAGATGGGACTAACATAGCCATGCACACACAAGGATATGAGATGTGATAAACACAGACATGCACGAAACTAGCAATAATAATTCCCCTTTGGAAGAATAAAGGAAACAAAAATGCTCACAATACCGTGGCATCTCACAAGCACGTGTTGTATGCATCTTCCAGATCTATAGCAGCAGCACATGTCTCCTCTCGTCTGTGGAAGCCTTCGAAGACGTCATAGGCAAATACTGCCGCATTGAGCCATGTCTCTTTGTTATATCTATAACCTCCGAGTGTGGATGGGAATACGCGTTTCTGTTCAAGGCGACACGTGAGGACACGGGCAACTATTTTCTCCAGCAGCTTGCCCGCAGTGTTCTGCATTGTGATGATTCTGTAGGCACTGATCTGAGAATGGTCCTTGTTTGGCTTCGGTAGCGGTAGTAAGTAGCTGTGTAGCCACTCCTCCTTAATCTGGCCACTCCGAATACTGGCATTAAACTCATTGGCCAGTGTTGTCAAGTCGTCATCAGCTAAATCGCCTATGTCATCATACCGAACACCATCTGGACCAGGAGCAGTGTTGTGTGACCTTTTAAGTGTCGCGCGAATGGTATCGGTTGTGATTGTGAGATCTTCTTCCAGCCCTACATCCTCACACAAATTTGACAAAGATCCCCGTATCCTCATTCTTACAGCCTCATTTCTTTGGTCCGTCTGCTCAATGTAGCGGGCAAGCAGGGCCTTCCCTTTGCTCTCATCAGATTTGTGCCATATCTGGTCTGTGCTCTGAAAGTCTGGTATACCTCTGTGTCGTGGTGTGCCATTCATGCACTGATGAAGGCGCCAGAATGTGGCTAGCGATTTTTCTGAGCACACTTTTTTACAGAAGTCATCCCATTTGGCATCCTTAGCCTGCTTAGCGCATAGTTTAAAGTGCATCATTTTTTGGTCGACCTCTACTTTCAGACGCTTCAAGAGCTCAGGTTGTGTTCTACCATACCTTCTGGCTTTCTGCCATGTCTTGACCGTTTGTCTCTTGCTCCGCCAAGCTTCCTCGACATCTACGTTCCACCAGGGTGGCTGCGTCCATCTCTCCTGCCTCCTACGAGGGGCGCTCTGTTTCCTATGTCTGATTTTGCTAATGACGTCCTGGTCTGTTTTCTCGTAGTTGAATGTGTGGAGCTTTCTTCTCTGGCGTTTATTTCTGCCTTTCTCAATTAGGAGGACACATGGATAGTGATCACTTCCGTGGAACCCCAGTGCACTCCACCTGCATACCGGTGCGAAGGTGGAAGACACCAGTGCCAGGTCTATCAGAGTCCCCTGTTCGAGTGGCCATTCTTGTTGCCCTTCCATCATTCAAGCACACTAAATCGGTCGATACCAGTGCGTTCTCTAGGTCTTCTCCCTGCTTGTTGGTTATGACGTTGCCCCACTGGTCTCCTCTAGCATTAAAGTCTCCGCAGAAAATGACATTCTCTTCATCGAACTCGAAGAGATTCTGCCATTGTTGTGTGTTCACCTTCCCATTACAGGCATACACATTAACAATCACGAAATGAACTGGGGTCTGCACCCTAACCGCATGTACCTGCAATTCTGCATTGTTCCACGCAGACATATCAACCTCAGCTGCCACCATATTGTTGCGCACAAGGATGGCCTGCTCAAGGTGTCGTCTATTGTAAAAGCAATGAAAGCCAGGAGTACTTACTGTCCTGTCACCAAGAAGAGTTTCTTGCAAAACCATTATATTGGCGCCGCACAGTAGCTTATCAAGAATGGGCCGTCGTTGATTAATGGACCCACAATTCCAATAAGTAACGCGCGCATACTTTAGGCCTAGCCTCTCACACTTTGATAGTTTAGTGCCACCCCTCTTGCCCCGTCGTGTTTTCCTTCTTCGATGATGTAGTTTGGGCTGCATCTGAAAACTTACACTTTTTACCGTCGTCTTTAAAGATGAACGTCGCTGAAAGTTGTTGCTTTGGATGGCCTAGACTCACGTGCACTTGCTCAGTCGCACGGCCCAGAACCCGTTCCACGATATAAACTGGCCAGCTCCAGTAACTTGCTCAGCAGCACGCGGAAACACTGTGAGCTTTCTACAAATTAAATGACTTACGCGTCCTTGACAACAGACCGGCGTAAACAAACCACCATTTTTTGACGCGTTCAATAGTGTAACAACAATAATAAGTGATGAAATAAGGAAATTATAACAAAATGCAATGAATCAAAAGAAGCAAAGTGATTAACATCAAATAGAAAGCGCGCACACTCACATGAACCCTCAAAAAATAAATAAAAACAAACAAATAAACAGGAAATTTCACTGGAAAACAGCACTTATCTGTGAATCTTATGAATAGGCCAGCCAACAGGGCGCCATCTTGGTGCGTCTCCACCAGCAGGTGTATTTTGTTGTACCCATGATGCATTGAATTGTGACATTTATTATGGGCTGCTAATTTACAAATGTGGTTACATTTAATGTGATGGCTGTAATTACGTCTGGGCAGACCAGCTTAACATTTGCAGATGAATGCTTGTTAATGTAAATTTTATGTCCTCTGCATTAAGCATTTTCTTGCCTTTCTTTGATATGGAGAAATGTTGAGAATCTATTCTCACAAAGGTATATAGAAACAAATGGAAG
Source organism: Megaustenia siamemsis (assembly GCA_032433765.1). Classification (NCBI taxonomy): domain Eukaryota; kingdom Metazoa; phylum Mollusca; class Gastropoda; order Stylommatophora; family Ariophantidae; genus Megaustenia; species Megaustenia siamemsis. The sequence continues at coordinate 32,164,600 of JAVIAB010000156.1, forward strand.
AGAAACTTGAAAAGCAAGTATGGTTACATTTGGATATGATCCTCATCAAGGCCAGCTCCTTGTCGTGGGGATGGGGCTTAACAGTCACCAGGGACTGAAAACTAAGACTGGCCAGGCCTTCCTACAACCGAGCATGATCACAGTCTGCTCTAGCAAGTTCAAGTGCTGAAGTCGGAGGCAACCAGCCAAAAGGCGCACAACAATCAGGATGCCACGCACTCAACGTAAATGGAAGTATGTCTATAACCGCAAATCAATATGGCACTCGCCTGTGATGGACACTCAGGCAGGTGCAGCGCCGGGCCCTCAGCCTCGTAATGGCCCAACCTCTATTACTGGATGTCCTTCTCAACCGCTCTGTGGAGTCAGGGGGCGAGAGAATAGAGCTACTAGCCAATCCAAAATAAGACCACTCAAAATAATGCACTGGAATGCTGAAGGCATCAACAGCGAAAAAGAGATGGGTACAGTAAAAAGATAGAATTAGAAAATATCCTGCATGAAGAACAAATAAGCATATGCTGTTTGCAGGAAACCCATCTAAACAACGACATAGCCTTGAAGATTAGGGGATACCAGTGCTACCGATCTGACAGAAAAAACAGACAAAAGGGCAGAATACTGACACTTGTAAGGAACAACATTAATGCATGTCAGATTGAAGTGTAAATGGATGGGGCAGAATATCAAATACTGCACCTCAGGACAGGAAATACAGACTTCCATCTACTTAACTACTACTGTCCGAGTGACCGTCCACTAGCACTAGACACAATTACATTAAAAGAAAGAATAATTGTATGTGGAGACTTTAACAGCCATTCACAGAGCTGGGGCTATGAACATATGGACAAGAGAGGCGAAGAGCTTGAAAATTGGCAGGATGACAATGGGCTTATACTATTAAACCAGGCAACAGATCCACCAACATTCTATTCCAGATCATGGCATACCACATCTACACCAGACCTTGCTTTCCATTCACCAGACCTGGATTGGAATATCACACGTATTGTGGGGAAACAACTTGGAGGCAGCGACCACAGACCTGTCTTTTTAGTGGTGCAAAATGAGGCCGCCAGGGAGAGCAGCACTCTCTCCAGATGGAATTACAAAAAGGCAGACTGGAAAATGTATCAACACTACACCAGTGTACTGACTAAAGATATAAATACAGATAGAGACATCAACAAAATAGTTGATGAATTCAGTAGACTAATAATACAAGCTGCCAGTGAAACAATACCTAGAGGGGCACGGAAACACTACAAAACCACACTGGAGTAGTGAACTAGAGCAACTGCACAATGACATGGAAACATCTCGAAAGCAAGCAGAAAATAACCCTTGCCAAGAACACCACAATAACTACCAGCATGCTAAAGCCAAATTTCAACGGGCTAAACTACAAGCCAGACGGAGAAGCTGGAAAGAGAAAACAGAGTCCTTGAATCTTGAACGAGACACAAGAAAAGTGTGGAAGCTTGTAAAACAGCTGAATGATGAGGGTACAGAAAGGAACACCAAAATTACACTGAAGAAGGATGGAAACATTCTAACAGGTAAGCATGCAGCAAATCACTTTGCAGACTCCTTTGCAAATGACAATAATATTTAAATTAGCCTAGAGAAACGACAAGAGACCCGTTTAAAACAACAAAATGCAAGACAAGAAGAGACCACACATGAAGTCATGGAAATACCCATTACACAAAGAGAGCTAGAGCTGGCAATATCCAAATTAAAAATGAAAAAGTCACCAGGCAGTGATGGAGTGTCCAATGAAATGATTAAGAACTTGGGAACTGCAGCTAAAGCAAAACTACTGCAGATCTACAACATTTGCTGGATCACAGGTAGAGTGCCACAGGCATGGAGAGAAGCAATTATGATACCATTACTAAAGCCAGGAAAAGATGGTTCAACGACATCCAGCTATAGACCAATCAGCCTTACAAGCTGTTTGTGTAAAACAATGGAACGTATAATCAATCTCAGACTGCAATGGTACCTGGAAAGTGAAAATCTCCTTGTCCCACAACAAGCAGGCTTTAGACAGTGTTACTCTACCGAAGATCAGGCAACCTATCTTTCCCAGGAAATTGAAGATGCGTTTCAAGAAAAGAAACTGGTACTAGCAGCATGGATAGACCTAAAGAAAGCATTTGATAAGGTATGGAAGGAAGGGCTTTTGAAGAAACTGAGAAATTATGGAGTAAATAGCAGGATGTACAAATGGGTCAAAGCATATCTGCATAACAGGAGAGCCAGAGTGCAACTGGATGGTCTTAAGAGTAAAAAGGTCTTATTGCGCCGTCTTGCGCGTAAAAGGTCTTGGCGTTCCACAGGGAGGGGTACTATCTCCAACACTTTTTCTGATCTACATCAATGACCTACTTACTGAACTACCACATGGCATCAAAGTGGCAATGTATGCAGATGTCTTGGTAATGTGGTGCAAAGAGGAGTATGCAACAGTGGCCTCCAAATTGCTACAATGAGCTATGAATGCACTGAATTCATGGACAAATAGATGGTGTATCAGCATCAATACAGACAAATGCAGTACTACACTTTTCACTCTCCCCAAAACAAAAAGCAGGAGCCATCTACATAAACAATGAGCCTGTGAAAGAAGACATACAAGCTACATATCTCGGAGTTACATTTGATAATAAACTATCTTGGAAACAGCAGATAAATAAAGCAACCCAAAAAGCAAGGAGGAAATTGGCTATTCTAAGAAAGTTGTGTGGAACCACATGGGGTGCGAGTGGGAAAATACTCAGTAAAGTTTACCAACAGAGTATACGCCCACATTTAGAATATGGATCATCCGCATGGTGCTCAGCATCAAACACCACATTGCAAGAACTAGATAAAGTACAAAACCAGGCACCTAGGGTCATCACAGGAGCAATGAAATCAACACCAATATTGGAGATGGAGAAATTGTGGAGGATACCAGCACTGAGAGAACGGAGGGACACAAATGTGCTGATACAGGCGGAAAAATTTGTATGCATGCCAAGACATCCAAAGAAGGACTGATTCCAAAATCTTGCATTGGGACGACTTAAGAGAAGCAGTTTTATCCACCAAGCCAAGCGTATTAGTAGACAAACACCAGACATGCCAAGAGTTGTTAACCCCCTACTGCCCATACCAGAACAGACTCCCTGGACAGATGAATCAGGATTATCAGTTCAAATACGGACAGAAGTGAAAGGAATAGTTGACAAAGAGGAACAGAATAGTCTACAGCGAAAAACAATAACTCTCAGTTTCCTGGATGAAGAATACCCACAATACCTATGGATCCGTGTGTACACAGATGGATCAGCACAGAATGCAGTAAAGAATGGGGGAGCAGGTGCATATATAGAGTACCCAAATAACACTAGGGATATGAATAAAATAGCAACAGGGAAATATTGTCACATTTATGATGCAGAAATACAAGCAATAAAGTTGGCAATAGAAAAAACTGCTGAACAGTAATCTTAGCCCACAGCCTGTAGTGTTTTTGACAGATGCAAGATCAGTACTCGAGGCACTACAATCCAGAAAATTACCACATCTGCAGACCTTATTGACTGAACTCTGCAAGCACCACAGGGTTGCCCTGCAGTGGATCCCGTCTCACTGTGGAATACCAGGAAATGAGAAAGCAGATCAGTTGGCAAAGGAAGGTTCAACAGGCACACAACTAGATACACCGGTTACATACCATCATAAGAAACAGATAATCAAATCAATCAGGGGACCACAAGCCCCAAATCAGGATGCCTTTCCTAATATGAATAGATATGAACAAGTTATCATTATACGCCTAAAAACAGGACACAATCGACTCCATAGTCACATGTATACAAAATTCAAGATCGGCACATCAACTACTTGTACATGTGGACAGGCACCCCAGACTGCTGAACACATACTTCAAGACTGCACTGAATATAGTAGACTGAGGAAAATCCATTGGCCCATAGATACAACACTACAGACAAAACTATATGGGCCACTGCAAGAATTACAAAAGACAGTAAAATTCATACAGGAAACGACATTGCTGATATAGACAATACTTCGAGCGAACGAAAGATAGATAGATTTGGATATGATCAAAATTGAGTCCACAATTTTCATGATATAAATTACATGGCTAAGTAATCATTCTAAAGGTCCAATACTCAACCCAAACCTCAACCTCATTTGGAATACTTATAATTTTTAGGGAAGCAAAGAAATTGTTTCACATTCTTCTTCTATAAACATAGGAAATTGATGAAATTCTTTTTCAAAGGATTTACGATGTTTATTTATCATTTCTTTAGATTCTCATCCAATTCACTTTCAGATTACTAAAAGCACTAGTTTTTCAAACTTGGCAGCTTTTCCAAGATTTTGTTTCAGTGTTGAATCTTGAAACCTCAGTATAGATGGTGCCCATCTGTACAAAATCAATAGGTATCTATTCACCATAGTCCCCCAGTTAAAAGAAATGTTTTTCTAATCTATCATCATCATCAAGTGCCGTCTCTGCATCGAAGGTTGGCGACCATGGAGTGCCATTCCACTCTGTCTCTTGCTTTGATGGTGCAGATTGTCATAGGTTGACTTGTCTATCTTTTGATGTTACTCGTCCATGTTAGTCTTGGTCTGCCTCTGTCTCTTTTACCTTGTATTTTCCTTTCCAATATTACTTTTATTAGGCTGTTGTGTCTTTTAATATGCCCATTTTTCATTTATCTTGTTTAAATTATGTTTAGTAGTTCTCTTTTCATTTTTAGTTGTTTTAAAACTTCATCGTTTGTTTTTTTTTCTTTCCATCCAATACTATCCATTCTTCTATAAATCCACATTTCAAAGGATACAATTTTCTGTTCTGTTTTCTTGTCTAATGTCCATGTTTCTACATCATACAAGAATATTAAGAAGATGTCACATTTTGCTATTCTTAGTTGTAGTCCTAGTGTTATTTGTTTTGATGTTAATATATTTTCTATTCTATATTTCTCCATATTTTGTAATATAGCTATCTATTGTCCCTTCGAGCTGAAGACAGCACCTAGAGCAGAAATTCTAGATTCTTTGTGTCCGATGGTCTTTATTATCAAACATCCAGACCTTGCACAGGACCCACATTGCATCTCGCCACATGACTCTGTTCTGGGCGAGTTGTTTAAAATTGGCGAGGGAGCTGATGTCTGCTGTTGTTGCCTTTCGCCTCAGTGTTCTTGTTAGTGTTTCTTGATGTTTGCCTATTTATCTTTATTTTATAACAGTGCACTACAAAACAGGAACCCTTCTTTGATGTCATTTGAATGAATTTAAGTGGCAAAAATAAGCAACTGGGAGCAGGAACACACATCCATTGACATGTCTAAAATATGCCTCTGAATTATCAGAAAGAGTTATTTGTCAGAAATTGTAATTTGCTGGCTCTCCGAAGAATTAACTCTACCATTTACAACATGCAGTAGTTGATAAACAATTCTCCAGTTATATGTGATTTTTTCATTGTATTTTTTACAAATATCACTTCATATGAAGCTTGTACAGCTAATGTTTACAGGATTAGGAAAAATAGAAATGAATTTTTACACAGAACTGTAAGTCTAAAAAATGTTAATTAATAATTTTTGTTTCATTAATTTTATCAGTTGTTATTGTGTGCTTGCATAATTCACATCATTTCAATAAACAAGAGAGAAAACATAACACATTTTAATAAAAAAATCAAGAATGTTTAAGAAAATCTCTTTACATCCGTAAAAATAACTTGCAAGAGAAACTGAAAAGCTAACCCAGAATTATAGTAGTACAAAAAATCCCACCAAAGTATAGCAATGAGAAGAAAGACACAATGCTTACAGTCTAAAGAGGAGTTAAATAAGGTAGAATGTCTTAATGAACATATATTTTAACAACTTCATAAAGAAGTTCTGGAGTGAAAACATTATTATTTTTTAAAAAGAGGTTAATAATCTTTTTTGGCTGTCACTTGATGCATTATTTAAATTCTTAAAAATACACTTACAGATACAAGTAGACAATAAAAAAAAAACAATGAAATAATTAATTAAATATATTAACAAGCAAGAGTAAACTGATGATAAAGTGGTCCAATTCTTCAGATGTTTGGAAGTGAAAGTCATAAAAAGAATGCCTGAATTTAAAAAAAATGAAAAACATATTTATATATCTATTATCCTTTCGAGCCGAAGACGGCACATAGGGCAGAACCACAATCTCAAAAACAGAAACCTTGCGTGCCAAAATGTCACATATTGCAGAGATCACTGCTTCTAAAATCTATGGTCTGTTTCCATAACAATGCTTTTTACAATGACAGCTTGTCAAGCCATCGATCAACCTCCTTAGTTGCCTCATACGACATGCCTGGAAGGTCACAGTGTCACTATTCTTTACATCCCACATAATGGGGCCCCGGTAACACACACATATATCTATTTCTATTGACCTTTCGAGCCGTAACCGGCCCATAGGGCGTAGACCAAGATACACCTTCTCCTATATGAATTTTTGTTCTAGCAGTTTTCTTTTAAAGATATTTTATCCAATCTCGCCATCTGTCTCTGTTCTGTGCAAGCAGTTCTATCTCATTGAGGGAGCCGATTCCTGCTGCTCTTGCCTCTCTCATCAATGTTCTTCTCAGTGTCTCCCTGGGTCTTCCTCTTTTTCTTTTACCTGTTGTTTCCCATATGAGGGCTTGCTTTGCTATTCGATTATTATCTCTTCTCATCACATGTCCAACGTATGACCATCGTATGACACATATATAATAAATGAAAATAATATTTAACAAGTAACTATCTTTGAACACAACAAAATAAACATTCTTAGAATTTGACAGTTTGCCGTTTGTAAAAATTGTTTCCCTCCGTATACCTTCCTAATTATACCTGGCGGTGACCCTTGATATAGTAAGGAAATTGCTCAAACAACATGCACGCTTAATAAAATCTGCTAATGGAATGTAAAGTGCAGCTTTTTTTAAAAAATAAATTTGACCATAAGTTCAATAATGTTTTTTGTTTTTTTTAATACAGTGAAAATCTCTTCGGCTGTCAAAGAGACATCAAACAAACATTTGTTAACACAGGATAGGCAATGAACGATGCTAAGATAAAAGCTGGACTGAAGGTCGATGTGACAATAAACAAAGCACCATCCGATAGCACTATGTGTTAAAATTCTGGGCCATAAATCATGCCTAAGCCGGCAAATGATTACCGCATCTGTTTCCCGTGGCTTTTCTTAGGCAAAAGCAAAGCTTTGTAGCAAAGTCAAAGAAAATATTATTTCTTCTCCAAACTACAACGGGTGAGGAAAAAAAAATCAAATAACTGGCTATTGTGTGATCACTGATGTCAGCCTGCATGTCTAGTTTCTAGTCTAGTCTAGTCTCGTATAATTTAGTCTAGTCTCTAGTCTAGTTTAGTCTAGTCTCTAGTCTAGTCTAGTCAAGTCTCTAGTCTAGTCTAGTCAAATCTCTAGTCTAGTCTAGTCAAGTCTCTAGTCTACTCTCTAGTCTCATCTGTAGTCTAGTCTCTAGTCTAGTCTAGTCTCTAGTATAGTCTCTAGTCTATTCTCATCTCTAGTCTAGTCTATAGCCTCTAGCCTAGCCTAGTCTAGTATAATCTAATCCTAATCTAATCTAATCTAATCTAATCTATTGAGTTATTTATGGGTCATCATCATTGCACTCCGAACATGTCCATAGGTGCTCAGATCCCCTCCTCAGCAATTCCCTCATAGTCCAGCGACTGACGACTCCAGTTCTATGTTGGTTGATAAGTCTTCTTACACGGCTACTAAGTTTCTAATTTCTGGCTGTGCCATCTTAACTCCCATTTCCATCATCCAAAGAAGTGACGTGGATCTGTGTTTGTCGAAGTCCCGTGCTCTTCCACATCTGAGTATCACCTTCCTCTGAAACAGTGCCGCTGCGATCCATCTAATGAGGAAGGGGTGCACCGCCAGTTTGAGGAGCATATGCATGAGATATTCAAATGGTACCCTGTTGTATGCATCCTCCAGATCTATAGCAGCATCACATGTCTCCTCTCGTCTGTGGAAGCCTTTGAAGACGTCATAGGCAAAGACTGCCGCATTGAGTCATGTCTCTTTTATTATATCTATAAGCTCCGAGTGTGGGTGGGAATACGTGTTTCTGTTCAAGGTGACAGGTGAGGACACGGGCAACTATTTTCTCCAGCAGCTTGCCCGCAGTGTTCTGCATTGTGATGATTCTGTAGGCACTGATCTGAGAATGGTCCTTGTTTGGCTTCGGTAGTGGTAGTAAGTAGCTGTGTAGTCACTCCTCCTTAATCTGGCCACTCCGAATACAGGCATTAAACTCATTGGCCAGTTTTGTCAAGTCGTCGCCTTACACAATTTTGACAACGATCCCCATATCCTCATTCTTACAGCCTCATTTCTTTGGTCCGTCTGCTCAATGTAGCGGGCAAGCAGGGCCTTCCCTTTGCTCTCATCAGATTTGTGCCATATCCGGCCTGTGCTCTGAAAGTCTGGTATGCCTCTGTGTCGTCGTGTGCCATTCATGCACTGATGAAGGCGCCAGAATGTGGCTAGCGATTTTTCTGAGCACACTTTTTTACAGAAGTCATCCCATTTGGCATCCTTAGCCTGCTTAGCGCATAGTTTAAAGTGCATCATTTTTTGGTCGACCTCTACTTTCAGACGCTTCAAGAGCTCAGGTTGTGTTCTTCCATTTCTTCTGGCTTTCTGCCATGTCTTGGCCGTTTGTCTCTTGCTCCGCCAAGCTTCCTCGACATCTACATTCCACCAGGATGGCTGCGTCCATCTCTCCTGCCTCCTACGAGGGGCGCTCTGTTTCCTATGTCTGATTTTGCTAATGACGTCCTGGTCTGTTTTCTCCTAGTTGAATGTGTGGAGCTTTCTTTTCTGGATTCTATTGCTGCTTTTCTCAATTAGGAGGACACATGGATAGTGATCACTTCCATGGAACCCCAGTGCACTCCACCTGCAAACCGGTGCGAAGGTGGAAGACACCAGTGCCAGGTCTATCTATCAGAGTCCCCTGTTCGAGTGGGTATTCTTGTTGCCCTTCCATCATTCAAGCACACTAAATCGGCCAACACCAGTGCGTTCTCTAGGTCTTCTCCCTGCTTGTTGGTTATGACGTTACCCCACTGGTTTCCTCTAGCATTAAAGTCTCCGCAGAAAATGACGTTCTCTTCATCGAACTCGAAGAGATTCTGCCATTGTTGTGTGTCCACCTTCCCATTACAGGCATACACATTAACAATCACGAAAATAACTGGGGTCTGCACCCTAACCGCATGTACCTGCAATTCTGCATTGTTCCACGCAGACATATCAACCTCAGCTGCCACCATATTGTTGCGCACAAGGATGGCCTGCTCAAGGTGTCGTCTATTGTAAAAAACAATGAAAGCCAGGAGTACTTACTGTCCTGTCACCAAGAAGAGTTTCTTACATAACCATTATAACGGCGCCGCACAATAGCTTATCAAGAATGGGCCATCGTTGATTTATGGACCCACAATTCCAATAAGTAACGCGCACATACTTTAGGTCTAGCCTCTCACACTTCGACAGTTTAATGCCACCACGCTTGCCCTGTCATGTTTTCCTTCTTCGATGATGTCGTTTGGGCTGCATCTGACACATACACTTACCATCATCATAGATGATTTAGTCGCTGAACGTCGATGCTGTGGATGGTTTAGATTCACGTGCACTCACTTAGTCGCACGGTCCAGAACCCGTTTCCACATTATAAACAGCAGCTTTATCCACCAAGCCAAGCGTATTAGTAGACAAACACCAGACATGCCAAGAGTTGTTAAACCCCTTCTGCCCATACCAGAACAGACTCCCTGGACAGATGAATCAGGATTATCAGTTCAAATACGGACAGAAGTGAAAGGAATAGTTGACAAAGAGGAACAAAATAGTCTACAGCGAAAAACAATAACTCTCAGTTTCCTGGATGAAGAATACCCACAAGACCTATGGATCCGTGTGTACACAGATGGATCAGCACAGAATGCAGTAAAGAATGGGGGAGCAGGTGCATATATAGAGTACTCAAATAACACTAGGGATATGAATAAAATAGCAACAGGGAAATATTGTCACAATTATGATGCAGAAATACAAGCAATAAAGTTGGCAATAGAAAAACTGCTGTGTAGTGTTTTTGACAGATGCAAGATCAGTACTCCAGGCACTACAATCCAGAAAATTACCACATCTGCAGACCTTATTGACTGAACTCTGCAAACACCACAGGGTTGCCCCTGCAGTGGATCCCGTCTCACTGTGGAATACCAGGAAATGAGAAAGCAGATCAGTTGGCAAAGGAAGGTTCAACAGGCACACAACTAGATACACCAGTTACATACCATCATAAGAAACAGATAATCAAATCAATCAGAGGACCACAAGCCCCAAATCAGGATGCCATCAATAATATGAATAGATATGAACAAGTTATCATTATACGCCTAAGAACAGGACACAATCGACTCCATAGTCACATGTATACAAAATTCAAGATCGGCACCTCAACTACTTGTACATGTGGACAGGCACCCCAGACTGCTGAACACATACTTCAAGACTGTACTGAATATAGCAGACTGAGGAAAATCCATTGGCCCATAGATACAACACTACAGACAAAACTATATGGGCCACTGCAAGAATTACAAAAGACAGTAAAATTTATACAGGAAACGACATTGCAGATATAGACAATACTTCAGGCGAACGAAAGATAGATAGACACATTATAAACTACCCAACTGTAGTAAATAGTTCTGCAGCACACGGATACACTGTGAGCCTTTCACAAATTAAATGAATTATGTGTCCATGATGACAGACCGGCGTAAACAAACCGCCAATCTAAATCTAATCTAATCTAATCTAATCTAACCTGTTTAATCTAATTTGTTTATGTAAAACTGCCTGTCTAGTTTATCTATTACAGGACCCGGAATTGTATCTTGCCACACATCCCTGTTCTGGGTGAGCCTCTCAACCTATCTATATCTATTATCTTTTGTCCTTTGTTTAAATTTAGTACTAAAAGTGATACATTTAATATAAGTCAAAATAAGTTCTGATAAAGAAATTATTTTTGCTTAGTAAACCACCCTTTTAATCACTTATTTAATAAAAACGTCATAAAAGTGAGCAAATGTATAGTTAAAGAACGTTTCCAAGAGTCTGGCACTTACTTGGATATGTTAATCCTGCCAGAGGGAGCTTTACAACTTCTGCAATGAAGCCAAAGCTACCAAAACTGACTGAGGCATGCATAACTATAGTCATAACATTGCCATTAGTCTGGAATAGTTGAATGTTATCACTGTTGCTGCTGTTGGCTACAATGTGCCCAATATAAGTGCTGTCATTTGCACCATTTCCATCATAGATTTCTACAGTGTTTCTTGAAAAATCATCTTGGAAAAGGTTTATTTGCAGAAAACGAAGTCCAACAGTTCTTCTTGACCTTAGAATAAAGAAGTATAAAATGTTTTGACAGAATATTAACAATTTGGAATTTATGAAGAAATGTGATAAATTTATTCAAATTTAAAGTACCAAATAATAAAATTTCAAGTACCTAATTTCATTTGCAAAAACACTGATGCTTATAAGATCGGGCCACCATTAACAAACATTAGTTTATATTCACATAACTAACACAGAAGAAACCGTAGTCTTTAGCTCGGACTGACATCACAGCAGTCGGGGCATTCTCATATTGACTCTGCTGCCTCTGCTTGTATAACTTTTAACAAGATTTTTGTAACATGGCTCATAAGGCTTATTTTCTAAAATCAACTGCACCAATCCTTTTAGGCAATGCAATGAAAGTTGATGCTTTTAGTTCTTTTGATATGTATCCTGTATGGTATATGTCATTGCAGGAGCCATGATAACTCAGTAGTTAGTGAACTGGACTACAAAGGACAGGAGGGTTCGATCCCAACCGACAGCTTCCGGTACACCCAGCCTTTAATAGGTACTGCATTTTTTCTGAGAAAGTAAAGCAGCACGGGCATAATACCGACCACATTACACCAAAAATCATGTGCAGAGGGTCTATAAAATTTATGGTCACTAACACCAAATTCTCTATATGCCACTTGACGTGATGGGGGTACTTTACTTTTACTTTTATATGTCATTGCATATGTCTGTAATTTGTGCCAAAATCATCTAGTTATTGAGTTATTTGCGGGTCATCATCATTGCACTCCGAACATGTCCATAGGTGCTCAGATCCCCTCCTTAGCAATTCCCTCAGTGTCCAGCGACTGATGACTCCAGTTCTATGTTGGTTGATAAGTCTTCTTACACTGCCACTAAGTTTCTGGCTGTGCCCATCTTAACTCCCATTTCCATCATCCGAAGAAGTGACGTGGATCTGTGTTTGTCGAAGTCCCGTGCTCTTCCCACATCTCGGAGGGCATTGATGATGTCCGCCCGATCCATTGGTTGCCCGTCCTCAACAACAGCGCCGCTAGCCAACCTGTCCGCTCTTTCATTTCCCCGTACTCCCGCATGTCCAGGGACATAGACAAAGGTGACCTTACGTATTTTGGATTTCTGCAACGACTCTACCCATTGCATGCGTACAGAGCCCGCCTCCACTTTTTTAATCATACTCATCGAATCACTCAGTATGCATGCGTGGGTGTAGTCTTGTGACTCTAACCATTTGAATGCCTTGGTCACTGCCATCGCCTCCATTGTCATGCTACTCATGGTCATGACGTATGCACCACTGTCTTCCTTGGCTATTCTGCCTGCTGAGCGTGCTGTAAATGCCCATGCACTTCTTTGGTGTCGTATTACAGATCCATTTGTATAGATGACTGCATCCTTCTCATCGGTGTTATCGCAGATGAGACCGTTGACCTCGGCATTAACCACGACCGGGTTCTGTTCCCTACTTTTCCTGTTGAGTGTGACAATACACGAGAAATTCCCCTTGAATGACGTAGGCACAGGTATCAACTCCTCACCAACGCTGATATTGGTAAGCCCACAGACCTGTTTGATGACATCTTCTGCTAGGCCCACCCATGATTTGCCTCTTTTTAGCCTGGCACCTTTCACTGTGTTGAGCACGTGGTGCAATGGATGCTCTGTATCTGTATTAATCTTCAGGTATGCTCGTGCTCTCCAGATCTTGATTCTGTCATCCATGGTTGGAAAGTCAAGAAGATACCTCATTGCTACACAGGGAGTGTCCCTCGTACATCCCAGGATAATGCGCATGGCTTCATTTTGTATTTTCTCCAGCCTATCAATTTGAGTCGTACTGACAGTAAGAATTGCACAGGCTGCGATCAAACTTAACTCCGAGGTATGTCATCAACTTGTCCCTGGTCACCTCATCAGCTCCCATTAGTACTACCTGTGTGGTCGTATTAATGATATGATTGTTAAGGGAGAACCATGAAACTGATGCTTTATTAGGATTAACCAAGGCACCTGAAACCCCACACCAGGAAGAAATGCGATCAAGTTCGTCTTGCATTGTGGAGGCGATTTCCCGTCTGTCTCTTCCCTGTCGATATACCAGAATATCATCAGCAAAAGTCATAGTTCTTCACCTCCCAACCAGCTGTTGTTCTGTGATCATTATTGTGTACACCTTAAATAGAACTGGTGACAATGGTGAGCCTTGTGACAGCCCTGGACAAATGGATATTGGCACGGAAGACCAACTTCCACATCTGAGTATCACCTTCCTCTGAAACAGTGCCGCGTCGATCCATCTAATGAGGAAGGGGTGCACCGCCAGTTTGAGGAGCATATGCATGAGATATTCAAATGGTACCCTGTTGTATGCATCCTCCAGATCTATAGCAGCAGCACATGTCTTCTCTCGTCTGTGGAAGCCTTCGAAGATGTCATAGGCAAAGACTGCCGCATTGAGCCATCTAGTGCCTGTATCATCTCTATCTGTATGCTGTCAGGTCCTGCTGCTTTTCCCTTTTTCATTGTTTGTATAGCTTTTTCCACCTCAGATTTTAAGATTTTATAGCCTGATGTACATTTTATAATTGGTTTCTTGTCCATTTGGTCATGAAATAATTCTGTTATAATTCTTGCCATCTATCTATTAAAGCTTTATTGTCTGTTAGCATTTTTCCTTTTTTGTCTGCAATGCATTCACCTTCTGTGGCTTTTTTATTTTTATTAGTCATTGTCTTTATTTCTGTGTGCATTCCTCTAAAGTTTTGTTTGCTTTCCATAGTTCTTTTTCTATACATTTTTGACTGAGTTAATCTTCTTTTGCCATTTTGCACATTTTGCGTATTTCATTATCTATTTTACTGTATTGGGCAGTGTTCTTCGCTTGTCTCCTTTCTTCCATTTTTTCTAAGATGGTGTTAGTTATCCATTTTTGTTATTTGTTCTTTTCTTTTTTGGGTAAGGTGTTACAAGTTTCTTGTATGCTTTTCTTTATGCACTGCCATTCGGTTGTGACTTTTTCATCAGGATTTTCTCTTCTGTATTGCTCAATTCCTTCTTACTTGAAGATAAGTGCATCCAAAGAGCATAAAGAGCATCCATTGCACAATGAGCTCAACACAGGGAAAGGTGTCAGGCTCAAAAGAGGCAAATCATGGGAGGGCCGGGCAGAAGATATCAACAAACAGGTCTGTGGGCTTACCAATATCAATGTTGCTAGAATTGGATAGCGGTGCTTACGTCATTCAAGGGGACATTCTTGTGTATTGTAACACTAGACAGGAAAAGTAGGGAACAGAAGTTGTGGTCAATGCGGAGGTCAATGGTCTCATCTGGGACAACACTGATGAGAAAGATGCAGTCATCTATACAGACGGATCAGTAAGATGACACAAAAGGAGTGCATGGGCATTTACAGCACGCTCAGCAGGCAGAATAGTCAAGGAAGACAGTGGTGCATACGTTATGATCATGAGTTGTATGATGGCAGTGACCACGGAAATTCATCTGGTTAGAGTCACAAGACTATACACCCATGCCTGCATGCTGAGTGATTCGATGAGCATGATAAAAAATGTGGAAGCAGGCTCTGTACGCATACAATAGGTAGAGTCATTGCAGAAGTCAAAAATATGTAAGGTCACCTTTGTCCATGTCCCAGAAAATGCAGGAGTATGGGGAAATGAAATATCGGACAGGTTGGCTAGCTGCATTGTTGTTATTGAGTTATTTGCGGGTCATCATCATTGCACTCTGAACATGTCCATAGGTGCTCAGCTACCCTTCTCAGCAAGTCTTGCAGTGTCCAGCGACTGACGACTCCAGTTCTGTGTTGGTTGATTAGTCTTCTTACATGTCCACTAAGTTTCTCGTTTCATGTTCAAACATGTTCGGAGTGCAATGATGATGACCCGTTAATAACTCAATAACTTTCTCAATAACATGTCCATAGGTGCTCAGATCCATACCACAGCAAGTCTCGCAGTGTACAGCAGAACAGACAGGTTGGCAAGCTGTGCTATTGTTGAGGATGATCAACCAATCGATCGGGCGGACATCATTAATGCCCTCCAGGAAGTGGAAAGGACACAGGACTTCGACAACCATGAGTCAAAGTCACTCCTTCGGATGAAGGATATGGGAGTTAAGATGGGCAGAGCCAGAAACGAGAAACTTAGTGGGCATGTAAGAAGACTAATCAACCAACACAGAACTGGAGACATCAGTCGCTGGACACTGCGAAGACTTGCTGAGAAGGGTATCTGAACACCTATGGACATGTTCAGAGTGCAGTGATGATGACCCGCAAATAACTCAATAACTTACATAGCTGGAATTGGTTTATCTCTGGTGCATTCCAACATGGCTCACATCACCTAGTTGTGTACCCGTTCAAACTTAGCCGAGTGTAAGATAGGCTAAATAGGCCCAGCACATAGTCGATGACCAACAACACTAGTGACAGCATGAAAAAGTGGAACAGCATTCATTGCTGGATGTCAGATCAAGCCATAATCTTTACTGCATTCGTTACTTTTCTGGCATTTTGTTTATATGATGGATGAAGAACACCGATCTGTCAAAAGAGATCCCAAGGTACCTTAAGCTGTGGACTCTTTCAATGTACATGTTATTGTATGGCAGAGAGAGATCTGCTTGTGTAATGCAATTGTGCAGTGAGCAACTTAGCCATGCCAGAATTGATAACAAACCCATTACTGCCACACAAGTCAGTGATTTTATCAACTCTGGTCTGCAATTTCTGAGTGATTTCATGGTTCCTGCCCTCAATATAAGCCAGAAGAAATTGGCTTGATGCAATTAATTGTTTCTTAGTAGTGTATATCGTGAAATATTTTTCGCCAAATGTGGTCACTCACTTTACAAATTATCCTCTTGCAGGAACATCATATCCTAATGCCACTGTCAAGCTTGTATATAGTTTTTTTTAGTATTCTATAGTAATTTCTTTTCTTGCCTTCAACAGGTTTTCTTAAATTTCTTATCTCTTATTACTATTTTTTTTTACATAACATCCATGCTACGCTACTGCAAGCAGCAGATAGAACCTCCCACAACCGCTACTGACTTTAGCTTTCAGCCTGTGAATGAAGCCTTTCAGAACTTTCCTGATCAAGCTCACTGAGTCACTCAGCACACAGACAAGAGTGTATTCTTGTGACTTCAACCAGATGAAAGTTCATCACTGCTATAAACTCCATTGTCATATCTCTGGTTAACACTGTATAAGTGGCACTATCTTCATGAATAATTCTTCCGTTGTAATGTGCAATAATTGCGAAGTGTTCTATTGGTGGTACACTACAGAACAATCTGTGTGAACTACAGTAACAGTGTCACTAAAATTTTGCACAAATTGGGCTAAGTTCTGTTTTCTGCATCCTTTGTCAAGCATGGCAATGACAGAAAAAATAGTAGTGAATCCTGAAGGCACAGTTACCCATTCTGTCCCTGGATTAATGTTAGACAATCTGCATGCCATTTTTTTAAGCATTACTGAAAGTAATATTCTTTAAGTGTGTTGAGAACAGACTACAACTCTATGTATGTAAATTTCATGCATATGAAATCTTCATTCCTTTAGCGTCATTTTAGATTTTATTAACAGGAAAAAGTTGTCTGGTGAATGAGAGAATCGGGCGTTCACAGTCATGTGCCAGTTCATACTGCCTTCCAGAAATAATGGCTTTTGGCCAGTTCCCAAAAGCCAATTTTTCATAGCATTTAAAAGTGCTTAACACATATTTAAAATGTAAAATGTGATTATATCAACTCCATTACACACAGAATGTTCATTTTCATCACATAAATTGCTTACTCATTTAACTTTAAGGGTAGTGGGGGTGTGTGTGTGAAAGAGGGTTATGTACGTTACTATGGTCTGTGCCATAACTAATCTTCATTTGAGACTGATAAATTCAGTTCCTGTATTATTTTTTGTACTGCACCTAGTAAGTAAGAGCAAGATACTATATAATATACTATTGAAAACTAACAAGGTCCTTTTCAAATGATGGAACTGTTATGAATAAAGATGGCAAATTTACTAACTTCCAGTAATAAAAAAAAATAACAAAAGCCCCATTGACTGAATATTTAAAACATTCGCTACTTGTAATAGCGCCGTTTTTCTGAATAAAAAAAAATTTAAATAACAGTGATAAAATAATTAAAATTGATCTAAAACATGCATTTTCTCGGGACAAATCACAAAATCGGAAAAAAGGGTAATAAGAGAATTACAAAGTTTTAGTGGAAATAAATGGGAAAACATTGATAAATTAAAAGCAGCAAATCACGACTTTTGGGCTCAGTGTGCTGGCTATGAAAACAACAATTTGCGGTTTGTAGTATGGAATGTGTCAAAAAAAATATTCTTAACTACAATCATCCTAGTTAACAAATGCAGTTTGAAACAGATTCACCAATACAATAAGTAGATATCAATACAGAAGAAATCACCATAAAAGAAATTGAATTAGCAGTAAAACACAAATCTAATAATAAAGCCTCAGGTAAAGATAAAAAAAAAACAGCTGAGACATTGAAATCATTTAGTACTCAAAACCTACTCCATTTACATCATCATCATCATCAAGTACCGGGCCTAGTGGCGTAGGTGATCATGTCTCTCCACAACTTTCGATCTCTGCAGCTATTTATCATTTCTGTTGTTGACCTTTTACCAAGCCATTCTCTTAAGCTGTCTGTTATTTTTTTCTCTTTGCTTCCCTCTAACTCTTCGTCCCTCAATTTTTCCAGTTGTTACAATATATTCAAGTTGTTCTCTTCTCATTACATGGCCAAAAAATTATGATTTTCTCTTCCTAATATTGGAAATTAGCTCTCTTTTTGCTTTGACCTCTCTCAGAACCTCTTCATTACTCTTCTTAGCTGTCCATTGTATTCTCAACATTCTTCTGTAAAACCACATTTCTACAGACTCCAGTGATTTTCTTGTCTGTTGTCCTATTGTCCATGACTCGCATCCGTATGTTAAGACTGGCTCTACGTAACATCTAAGAACTCTTTTTCTTGTTTCTATTGTCAAAACTGGATTGCATAGTATTTTCCTCATTTTTTGGAAAGCTGCTTTTGCCTGAGCCATTCTACATCTCACCTCTTTTGTCTTCTGTCTGAGGTTAATAAAGTTCCCAAATATTTAAATTCATTTACCTGTTTTAATATTGTTCCACTTGTCTTTATTTTGCACTGAGGTGATGTCTTTTTCTTTGTTGTTACCATTACCTCTGTCTTTTACCTATTAAGGCTGAGTCCTTTATTTTTGCTTTCCTTCAATATAATGTCCAACATTTCTTGTAAATCATTTTCACTCTTAGCGATTAATACTGTATCATCAGCATACCTTAGATTATTTATATTATGACCTCCAATTGAAGGAATCCATTTACAAAAGCTATATAATAGAATTTTGGGATGAAGAAAATGTTTCACCAAACTGAAAGAACCAGATTGTAAATTGTCTAAAAAAGACAATAACTTGAGACTACAATAACTGGAGTGCGATGAATCTATTATCAGTTGCATCCAAAATTTTCTGTAGAATTATGCTGAACAGAATAAAAGATGCAACAGAAAATATTATGTGCAAAGAAAAAGTAGGATTCAGGAAGGACAGAATCTCCCTTGACCAAATATTCACTCTATGGATTAAACTAGAAGAACATGCAGAAAAACAACCATTAATGGTTAAAATTTAACAGATTTTTATTTTTTTAAATATAAGGAAACAACAGATAAAATGGTTTGGCCACGTGACAAGGCAGAAAGAACAAAACACAACACAACGAGCTTTCAACAAACGTTGTGAGAACACCAGACCCAAGGGTCGACCATGAAAAAGATGGGTCGATGGAATATTAGAAGCACTAGGAAACATAACAGCAGCAGAGGCGAACAGAAGAGCAAAAGACCACAAATGATATCTCCCCTCGATGCTGAAAGACAGATGAGGAAGGAAAGAAGAAGATTCACAGACATTACTGCCACACAAGTCAGTGATTTTATCAACTCTGGTCTGCAATTTCTGAGTGATTTCATGGTTCCTGTCCTCAAAATAAACAAGAAGAAATTGGCAAGATGCAATGAATTGTTTCTTAGTAGTGTATATCTTGAAATATTTTTCGTCAAATGTGGTCACTCACTTTACAAGTTATCCTCTTGCTATCATCTAGTTATCTAGATTACTAATATCTTCAGTAATAAAGAAAAGACGATGGGCCTATGTTGGACATGTGATGAGAAGAGATAATAAACCAAATAACAAAGCAAGCCCTCATGTGGGAAACAACAGGTAAGAGAAAAAGAGGAAGACCCAGAGAGACACTGAGAAGAACATTGATGAGAGAGAGGCAAGAGCAGCAGGATTCGGCTCCCTCAATGAGATAGAGCTGCTTGCACAGAACAGAGACAAATGGCGAGATTTGATAAAATATCTTTAAAATAATTGAAAACTACTAGAACAAAAATTTAGATAAGAGAAGGAGTATCTTGGTCTACGCCCTATGGGCCGGCTACGGCTCGAAAGGTCAATAGATAAATAGATTCACAGACATCCTTTGTGGAAAATTCTGAGGCAATATAGTTTACCACAAAAAATCATAAATATTATCAAAGACATGTATGATAGCTACACATATGCAGTTCATATAGAGGAAGGCCAGAGCGAATGTTTTCCAATAGAATTTAGGGTTAAACATGGATGTACTTTATCGCCCTTGTTATTTGGAGTTGTTATGGACTTCATAATGAAAAAATGCTGCACTGGTAACAAAGGCATTGAATGGATACAAGGAGACCATTTGGAGGACCTCGACTTTGCTGATGACATAGACCTCATCAGCAGTCAGATAAAAACGATGCAGGAAAACACAAATGAACTATCATCAATAGCCAGAAAAATTGGGCTTGAGATCAATCATGAAAAGACTAAAGTCATGAAAAGTTTAATTCCAACAGACGACAAAATATACATGGAAAACAAACCAGTGGAAGAGATCAATCACTTTATCTATCTTGAAAGTCACATTGATCGAGAAGGGGATACAAGTAAAGAAATTAGAATCAGAATAGCTAAAGCAGCAATGTCTTTCAAAAGCCTTGAAAGGTTGTGGAAATCAAAACTCATCAGCACAAACACAAAACTTAGACTATTCAAATCAAACGTAATATCAACCCTTTCATATGCATGTGAGAGCTGGAAAACAACAAGAGACAGAAACAAAGTTGAACGCATTTGAAAATAAATGTCTAAGGAAAATACTTGGTATAGTGTGGAATGAATTCAAAACAAACGAGGAAATTAGAGAAATTGCCAATCAACTACTAATATCTTCAGTAATCAAGAAAAGACGATGGTCATATGTTGGATATGATAAACTGGTTTGACCCCTCAATCTCCTCGTAGCTCTTCTGAATCAAGACAACCTCTCTCTCTTAACTAACATGAATATCTGGGAGTTGTACCAGGGCTGCAAATTCACGAACAGCATCAAAATCTCTATAATCTCGACCCTCATTTTGAGCGTACAGCTGGGTTTAGGGATATATGATCATCTATCGTGACGCTGAAACACACACAACAATGGATGTGACCATAACTCCCGATTCACTAAAATAAATGCAGCCAAAACGCACATAACACTGTAGCGATGGCACAGAATTCCTAAAGTGGAAGCTTTGGTTGACTTGGCAGAAAATCCATATTAAGGAGCTGTAAGTAATTGGCGATGAACAAATCCAACGATAGTTGATGAATAGCTCTCAATACCATGACATAAATCGCATATCAACTCTAGGACAGGAGAAGGTCTTATTCACAACACTTGATTTGCCAAAAAGAACCACTGCCAGGCGCACAGACTCCATAGAACCGGCATTAATCCATTAAGTAGCCCATCTGGTTAACTCCAAAGCAGCAATCTACATTGGAGAGCTGAAATCAACCAATCTCCAAACAGAAATCCTGCAACAGTCAATGAAACACAAACTCTATTGTTAAAAGAAAACCAAACTTTGAACATTCAACTCAAATGTATTATCAATACTTATCTATGCATGCGAAAGATGAAAACAACAAAAGAGACAGAAAAAACTACACTAAATAAGGAGTCAGAGACAAGGCTATGTTCTGTCGCCGGATTTGTTTTCACTTTTCAGTTAAAATATTATGAGATCAATACTAGATATAAAAGAAATTGAAGTCAACGGTCACAACATAAACAATTTGCGATATGTGGATGACAGTCTTAATTGAAGAGACAGAGAATGAACTACAAGAAATGATAGACATAATAGTAAAAAAAAAGCAATAAGAAAGGTCTAAGTATGAATAATAAGAAAACTGAAGCAATGGGCATATCAACGAAACAATCATCACCATAATTCAGCTTAAAAATAAACAGGACAAATCTGAAACAAGTGCAACACGTCAAATACTTGGGCACAATAATAACATCAGATGGAAGATTCACCACAGAAATAAAAAGCAGAATAGTTCAGGCCAAAATAGCATATCAGAAATGAAAAATGTCTTATGCAACAAATCTATGTCAACAGAAGTGAGAAAGAGAGTTATCGGAGAGTTATAGGTGTTATATAGAGTCAATTCTGACCCATGGAAGCGAATCATGGACAGAAAACAAACAAATGAAAAGACGATTGGAGGCAACACAGATGGGATTTCTCAGAAGAATGTTGAAAGTTCCCTGGACAGCTAAAAAATACCAACAAGGAAATTCTCAAAGAGACCAACACAAAAAGGGAGCTCCTAAAAAATATCAGAAAGAAACAATCAAAATTTTTTGGGCACATCATGAGGAGAAGAAAGTTGGAATACTTGGTTACAACTTGCAAAATACAGGGAAAGAGATATCATGGATGACAAAGAGAGAAAATGCTAGACAGCTTGGTGTCATGGCATGGAAAAAAGTCAACAACAAAATTGATACAGTGCACAGTGGATAAAAAATTGTGGAAGGACATGATCGCCTACGCCAATCGGTACGCAACATGATCATGATGATGAGTGGGGGAGGCAGGATCACTTGTTAACCCTGACAAAGACAACACTAGAAAGGGTTTTCTTTGAATATAGTCATAGTCAGCAAGTCATTGCCAAATTTGTATCTGTGTTCAGAGGTTATGGACAGAACTCATGCATTAAGATAAGTAGGTGTGTAGTTTGGAGCCTTGTTTTTTAATAAGCATGTAGACCAAGTGATATTGAAAGGGGTCAAGGCAATGAAATGCATATAAATGTAAAGCTGATTGTAAAGGAGAAATAAAAAAAAAAATAGAAGAAAAATGGTATGGTTAAAGCTTTATGTAATAAACACATTTGAACAACATTTCGGGTTAATTAGGCCTTCAGCAGGAACAAATAACACACACACAGATATGTAAGTAAATAGAATTAGCCCTATGTAGCTAACTAATAATGAAATATCTAAAACAAAATAATTTATAACTAGAATGAGAAATAAAAATATTAATAAAAATGTCTTCCATGCGTACAGCACTGTGTCCTGAAAGAAAATGAATGAGGGCTAAGTCCGCGCCCGATAACCGGTGTAGTTGACCAGTTGGGAGGGTCAAAACATAGGTAGAAGAGTTCTAAAAATATATATGGGGGGGATATTGTATAGGTTAACTCAACTATAACACCACTGGCAATTTTTATACATATCTATGTATATACAGCCAGAACACACAGACATGTATACATATATCTATCTATTGACCTTTCGAGCTGTAGCCGGCCCATAGGGCGTAAACCAAGATACTCCTTCTCTTATCTGAATTTTTGTTCTAGCTGTTTTCAATTCTTTTAAAAATATTTTATCAAATCTCGCCATTTGTCTCTGTTCTGTGCAAACAGCTCTATCTCATTGAGGGAGCCGATTCCTGCTGCTCTTGCTTCTCTCATCAATGTTCTTCTCAGTGTCTCTCTGGGTCTTCCTCTTTTTCTCTTACCTGTTGCTTCCCACATGAGGGCTTGCTTTGCTAATCAGTTATTATCTCTTCTCATCACATGTCCAACATATGACCATCGTCTTTTCTTTATTACTGAAGATATTAGTGGTTGATAGGCGATTTCTCTAATTTCCTCCTTTGTTTTGAATTCGTTCCATGCTATACCAAGTATTTTCCTTGGACATTTATTTTCAAATACGTTCAACTTTGTTTCTATATCTCTTGTTGTTTTCCAGCTTTCACACGCATACGTAAGGGTTGATACACACACACACACACACACATATATATATATATAAATGGCTACACCTGTACTTATGCATATACATGCATATGAAAAAGTGCAAATAATCTCCATGTACATACACAAAGCACAAGGAATAGACCAGAAGAATACAGGGTACCTGAAAGGATGAAAGAGTGAGAGTTCTCAGAGTTGGGTTCACTAAGACCATGAAAAAGGTAAGGTACCGTTTAGTGCAGGTGGAAAGGGTATCACTTTGCACAAAGGTAAGCAGCCCAGACACAAGAGGTTTAGGCAACAGCTGAAGTATCGCAGTGTGGTCTAGTAGAGGAGAGCTGTGAATAATATATCATGTGCATATACTAATGTGCTCATACATGGGCAAAAGAGAAGAATATGCAATAGGGAAGGAGCAGCTACATGAAAACAATGTGTATGAGTGTGATACATTCATGCCTCCTGGGGTCAGGGAACCTAATTGGACTATAAGGCAATTCTCCAAGGCAAACTGGCTGCGGTCACTGGAATGGCAAAGTACAATACCAGTGATGTGGATGTCACTTTTGCCCTTGTGGTCTGAAGAATTGAAATAAGATGCCACTGAAGTGCCAGTTTTCTGTTGAACATCCTGAAGGCGTTCACAAAATCTTTCTACTAAATATCACCCAGACTCGCCAATATAAGTCATGTGACATTGCCATATGATCGCATAAATGATATTTTGCGGGACACACACGTGAAACCATCCTTGACCCCGACCCGTCTATTAGGGAATAAGACAGAGTTGGTGCGGAGCACGACATAAGCACAGGTAATACAGTTACATGTGCAGGGGGCCATACTCAAGTGTTTATGGTCACAGTGAGGGGGAAGGCCTCTGACCAGAATATCTCATTCTTGCTGCATTTGAAGGTGACCATAGGGGGATCACGGAAAAGTAGATGAGTGGTGGGATCAGAGTGGAGAATGGAACAGTAACGATTAGGTGTATGTGATGAAGTATAGAGAAGGTAAGAATGGGCATCTGTGAGTTTATAGAAAAACTGAGGTGGAGGCCAGAAGTGCCTAAGGAAACAGTAAAGTCCAAAAGATAACAGAGGAAGTGGAGATACAAGATGTGATCTTGTTATAGCTGCGATGTAGTTGATAAACTTGGAGATGTCATCCTCAGGTAGACTGTTTAGTCCGAAATACTCATCAACATACCAGAGTTATTTTAAGGGAATGTGACCCTGATACGAATTAAGTATTCAGTGTTCAAAGTAACCCAAGAACAGGCAGGCATAGCTAGGACCCATCTTGGTGCCCATGGCTACACCACTGACTTGATCATAGAAGTCACCATTGAGCTCAAAGGTGTTGAGGTTGAGGCAAGCTCAGTGAGGCAGAGAAGAGTGGAAGTATCAATAGGAAGGGTCTACAAGAAAGAACCGAAGAGCCAGGAGGTTATCGGAGTGAGGGACAGAGGTATAAAGAGAACAAACATAGAGGACGAAAAATCAGTATGATGAGCGATCACGGGAGAGAGAGAGATGATGGAAGAGAAGATTCTTACGGTATGGTTCGTGTCTTTGACATAGGATGGAAGACTGACCACAATGGGTGGGAAGACACTGTCCAGATAGTCAAATATGTGTTCAGTCAGGTTGGACATGCTGCCATAATAGGACATCATGGGTTGTTGAGTTTGTGAATTTTAGGGAGCATGTAGAAGGATGGATTACAAAGACTACAATTAGGGAAAATGAGGTGAAATGCGCTAGGTGGAAGGAGATTGTCTTGGATTAGCTCCTTAACGGTAGAAAGGACCTGTTTATTGTGGTGGGCAATGGTATCATCAAGTCAAGGCTTTTAAAGTGGTATCGAATATCTGTTTGGTGCCCTCTGAAATGTAAAAGTCTTTATGCAACTACCACCGCTCCCCCCATATTGGCTGATTTGATCACAATGTCCTCCCAGTGGCAGAGATTGGAGAGGGTTGGAACTTGTAGGGAGCAACGAAGTTCTCTCTGGCGAAGTTTTGGATCTCATGTGAGGTGACCTTTATGTAGAGATCAAGGGCATGTGATGCACCAGCTGGTGGGGTTCAATCTGATTTACGGGGACAGAAGCGAGAAAACTCATCTACAAGGGTAAGTGAGGAAGAATCATCAGGTGTGCTCGAGAAACAGAATCGTAAGCGCATATGTCTATGGAAATTGTTAACGTCCTTACAGAGATTGTAATGGTCAATAGAAGAGTGAAGAGGGACAAATTTCAAACCTTAAGAGAGAACAGATCAGTCATTGTTTGAGAGATGGAGGTCAGGAGGTATACACACAACTAAAGTCCGAGGCAGAGATCTTCTTTTTGTGCTGGGAGGACATAAACCTATGATATTCAAAGCCAGAAAGGGCTTATCTACAACGAGGGTCATGGCAGCAGCACAAAATGAACAGGGTCATCTTGTTCTCATATACCAAGGACAGGTCTTGTCTGTGATTGAGTATGCACTGGTGATCCTGACTCTGAACAGTACGCAAATGAAAACACAGGAAAGTATACAAAATGAGGCAATAAGCATCATCCTTGGTTGCACAAAAGACAGAGTGTAGGAGAAAAATCAAGGATGGGGCATGCTATAGATATTATTCAGCAGGTGTGTTCAATAGAGAACATAGAACTTGGGGAAGAATGGGTAACAGTGTCATCAGATTGCAATATGTCCTTTTTCATAGTCATCACACTGGACAGAGAATGTATTCACAAAAAAGTCTTGATTGTTGAGACAGAAAAGCAGATTTTAAAGAACCCTTTTGGGAGTGATGTAGTCATTTACACAGATGGGTCTGTTATTTGGTATGTACAGAGCTTGTGGGCTTTCATAGCTCATATTGGAGGTAGAACTGTGAAGTAAGATAGTGGTGATAACTTCTACAAATAGTGAAAATTGTGGCTGTTACTAAAGATTTTGGCCTGGCTTGAGACTAACTTAAAATTTTGGCTCAGGGTTTGAAATAAGGGTTAGAGTTGTGGGTTAATGCTGGGGTTAGGGCTTATTTGAGCCTCCTCAATACCTTTAAATTTGAAAAACCCTTTGGCAAACTACAAATTAAGGAACGCATTGCATCAAGCAATGGCTAGTTGAAATACTGACAAAGGTTTCATCAAAATGTTTGAAAAATGGACGCCTTCTAATTGCAATAATAAATGATAATGACAATAAATAATAATAGGGTTTAAGTATAGGTTTAAAGTTTGGTTTAAGGTTTTACATATGGGGTTATATGTTTAGGGTTAATGTTTCAGGTATTGGTTAGGGTTAAGACTTGGGCATAAGAATTAAGACTTAGGTTAAGGGTTAGGACTATTGAGTTTAGGATTTAGGGTTGGGGCTAAGTGCTTATTGCATGGTGTGGGTTAGAGTTTAAGCTTAGAGATGGAATTAAGTGTGGGAATATGAAAGCATAAATGAATTATTAGAATCTTTAACAAATTTCCAAGATGATGCAGCCACATGATATATATATATATATATATATATATATATATATATATATACATGCAACATATATATATATATATATATATATACACTGCAAGACACATATGACGATTTACAAAACCAGAAGGATATTATAATAGATTAGAATGACAACATTGAATAAAACTATCGTCACATACCTGATTATTTTCACACAGTCTCTAGTATATGGACCATACTTGTAGAATAGGATCAGTCTTGTTTCTACTTGAATCTCCTTTTCAAGTTTGCACATATCCACTAGTCCATGAACTGAATAAGGCATTGTGTTTGGACCACTAGGCTGGAAGGATGAATCTCGCATGCTGGATTCACCATTCAAAACAAGGATGTTTATTCCAAAACCAAGATTATGAGAAATATTTTGGAATTGGATGTCCAAATCTTGTCTGGGTGCAATGATATCATAGCCATTTTCAGCACAGTTAGAGATGTTAATGTTTTTAAAGAAGGGTGTCACATATGTTGACTGGACTGCACCAACTTTTTCTCCATGAAGCATTCCAGCTCCTACAATGTCTACAAAAGTCAGAGATGATCTATCTATGCCAATATCAGCCTCTAAAGGTAGTTCCTCATATGCATCCTTAGCAAATCTTATATTTCCCCAGTATTCCAGTGGAGCATCTAGATTTCTAGCACCACAAGTAATAAAGGTATAGTTTGCAACATAGACACAGTTAAGCAAGTTATAGTTATAACGTTTGACACACTGACTCAATGCAGTTTCATCACCTCGGCAAAGGTAAGAGTTGTACCAAAACTCTTTGCGTGAATACATTGGTTTGCCATAGAAATAATAATCATAAAGATATGTGAATCTAACCTTGACATTTATTACCTCTTTTCCCAGTTCTCGGCAAACAACTTCAGCTGTTTTTTCATGGAATTGACCATCACACATCATGTTCCATGTGTTGGATGTTTGATTGTAAAGTTCAAGGAATCCTGCATCTTTAAAGATACTGCCATCACCTCTGAGACGTATAGTTGGTTTAGCTAGTTCACGCTTTTGTCTCTCTAATACTCTTAGTTCTCTCTTTCTTCTATCTGAAATTTTAGGATTTTTTGATGGTTGCACAGGCAGAAACTTAATTCTGCTGTATGGAAGACCATTTGCCACTAAACGTCCAAGAACAAGAATGCCTATATTAGGCATAAATTGTAGTTCAGTTCCAGGAGGAATAGTAAGAGTAACACCTGGCATTATAGTGAGGTCAGATTGAACAATGTAAGGACGCCCAATTTCCATCAAGATCTGAGACTTTTCTACTCGACCACCAAGATGATCTGGATCCAGAAATATTTCTTCTCTGATACCAGTTGATGGGGAGGAGATAAGTTCAGCAACTGTTAAATAAGGAAAGTAATCAGCAATAGCAAAATTATTCCAGTCGTCAAAGTCCAATATCCTTTTCCGAATGTTTGGTTGGTCTGTGTAGCCCCAGTAATTGAGAGTGACATTCACAGAGCTTCCCAATAAAATTGATGTGATACCTAAAACCAGTTCATAATCAAGGGAAGGGTTTTTGAATATGTTCAAGTTTGCCTTCATGTTTTGTAATCCCCGTAAAGCAACAGTGTAGGTCTTAGGGCTATTGTATGATCCTGGAGGTTTTTGACCTTCATAATGGTTGTTGGTGATGTTATTCAGACTCATCTGACCCATGACTGAGGTAAAATACTCAGAATGGCTGATGATATCAACATCTGTCATGTAGCGGCAAACATTATTCTGGATATTGTTACTATTTATGGTCAAATTTTTTTCCATTCCTTTAATAGAAATTAGGCCTAGAAGACATTTGTTGCCAGCGAATCTATTCCTGTAAATATTTACCACACTATAGTAGCCAGCAATTGTAAAAGCAAAATTTTCATTGTTTTCGAAGACTGAGTCTGCTACAGTGACTGCATGTGTCTTTCTTTCAGAGCCATCATTGACACGAGGAAGTTCAATTTCCAATCCCCCTGCCTTCCCTCCCTGCATTGTGATATAGTCCAATGTCCACTTCCAAACATTGTTGGCAAAGTCCACATGATTATGTTCTGCGAGAATACCTACTGTATTGTTAATGAACTCACACTGGAATATAGTGTAATTTATTGTTGCTAGTCGCTCTGGGCGTGTCATGTCTTCATAAGTTGGTATATAATCATCAGTGAATTTTGTCACGCTAGGCATGTGCATAGTATGTTGAAGACAGTTGTATATCTTGATATCCTAATGAAATAAATATATTAACAAATGTTAGTCTGTGCACGCATACCAAAAGAATTAGGCAAATATACATATTTATTTGTGGGAAAATTAAAAAGGTACTATATAACATATTTAGAACATTGAAATAAAAACAAATATGTGTAACATTAATAATAATATTTATAAGTATTTTATATTATCATCATTATCAAGTACCTTGAGTGCTGGCATAGGTGTTCATGTAGAGGCATGATCACAAATGTTTATCTCTACAGATGTTTATCAATGCAGTTGATGACTTCCTACCAAACAATTCTTTTAAACTAACTTTTCTCTTTCGCTATTTTTTCTTCCTTCAGTTTTTCCAGTACCAATCTTCATCCTAATGTTGTGCTACCAATGCCAGATCTGGACCCTAGATGCAAGAACAATAAGAGAAATAACCTCTACTGAGATTAAATGTGTCAGACGAATGACAGGAAACAGTCTGAGAGATAAGATCAGAAATGAAGAACTGAGAAAAAAGCTACGAATAGCCCTCGTCATAGAATATATAAAGAAACAACAGATAAAATGGTTTGGCCATGTGACAAGGCAGAAATATCAAAACACAACACAACGAGCCTTCAGCAAATGTTGTGAGAATACCAGACCCAATGGTCGACCACGAAAAAAGATGAGTCGACGGAATATTAGAAGCACTAGGAAACATAACAGCAGCAGAGGCGAACAGAAGAGCAAAAGACATTTTTCATTGCATGAAAAATAAGAATAAGCTGCCTTGATAATATTTTCACCCTAAAAATTATTTCAGAAGTACTTATTAAAAAGCAGAAACCATTTGCTCTAAACCTTAACTTTAAAAAAAGGCTTTCAACATTATACATAGAGACTCGTTGAATATCCAAGACAATATGGTATACCATATTAAATCACCAACATCATCAAAGGTCAGTAGGATTACTTTTTTTTGTGCTATTTGCACAGAAGCAGCACTCAGTGAATGGTTTCAGATAGAAACTAGGGTGAAACAAGGATGTATTATTTCCTTTGTTATTTGGAGCTATTGAGTTATTTATGGGTCATCATCATTGCACTTCTAACATGTTCACAGGTGCTCAGATCCCCTCCTCAGCAAGTCCCTCAGTGTCTAGCGACCGACGAATCCAGTTTTGTGGTGGTTGATAAGTCTTCATAAACGCACACTATGTTTCTCGTTTCTGGCTGTGACCATCTAACTCCCATCTCTTTCATCCGAAGGAGTGAAGTGGACTCATGGTTGTCGAAGTCCTGTGCCCTTCCCACATCTCAGAGGGCATTGATGATGACTGCCCAACCCATTGGTTGACTATCTTCTTTTCTTTTCCCCTTACTCCCGCATGCCCAGGGACATAGAAAAAGTTGATCCTAAGTATTTTTTAAATTTCTGCAATGACTCTACCCACTGCCAGCACACAGAGCCTGCCTCCACTTTTTTTATCATGCTCATCGAATCACTTAGTATGCAGGCGAGGGTGTAGTCTTCTGACTCTAATCACAGCTATAACCTGCAGCACATAATGTCACCTACCAGACAAGGGTGTTCCATTGGAATCCTATTAACATTGTTGTTTGACTTTCTAAAGCTGTAGCAAACCATGACTATACAAAGAAATTATCCCATTTGATTTTCTGTTGTCCTCCATTTGTTTGCTTTTTTTAACATAAGACTGGTAAACTAAGCCTCTGTGGCTAAGTGGTTAGTGTGCATGCTTCTGGATCAGAAGGGTCTGAAGGTTTGATCCCTAGAAGTGGCAGATTTTTTTTTTTAACCAAAAGGTTTCAGGGTTCACCCAGCCTCTAAAAATGGGTACCAGAGACTTTTCTAGGAAGTAAAAGTGGCCTGGCATGATACTGACCACATCACTCAAAAATGTGCCATGGTCATAGAAAAATATAGTCACTAACACCACCATATTCCCCATACACCTAGCAATGTGTGGAGAGAACCTTTTTTCTTTCCTTTTAAACTGATAGCCTTTGACTAAAAGTGTGATTGTTTTATTTTATAGTGTTTCTCTTAGCCTTTTGCTCTCCTGATGAAAAGCAGCTGCAATTAGAGCTGCCTACTGCATAAAGTAGCAGAAACGAGAACACCCAAAGCATAACGAGAGTGACGGATACCACCAACTATCAAGGAGGGATCAAGTCATCATACTTCGCCTACGCACTGGCACAATAGAATGAGAAATCATATGTTCACCAAATTCAAAATAGGTACAACCAGCTTATGCCACTGTACACTGGACAATATGACCACAAAACATGTTCTACAGGATTGCCCCCAGTACACAGACCTGAGAAGAGCAATGTGGTCCACGCCCACCTCCTTGGAAGAGAAACTATATAGGACAATCGATCCCCTTAAACAGAGACAGCTGACTTCATGAGAATGAGAATGAGTGAGTGAGTGAGTGAGTGAGTGAGTGAGTGAGTGAGTGAGTGAGTGAGAGAGAGAGAGAGAGAGAGAGTGAGTGAGTGTGAGAGAGAGAGAGAGAGAGAGAGAGAGAGAGAGAGAGAGAGAGAGAGAGAGAGATCTAACACCCTGTTTTATTTGTTGCAACATTCCCAATTGATTTTCAGTTCTTATGGCTGCTGTTTGTTGCCAGGACATTTTCTTTATTATTCTTTGATCTTTGCTGTCTAATTTTATGCCTTCTAAAAGTTTGATTATTTCTTGGTGATTTACTTTGTCAAATGCATTGGTATAATCTATGAAACATTGATATAGATCAGTTTCACCTCAATGGCTCTTTCTACTAAAGATCTTATGATGTATATCGCAATGTTCGTTCCTTTCCTCCAACAAAACCACACTGTTCATCACTAATTTCTGGACTGATTTTGTTTTGCACTCTTTGCATAATGATTCTTAGTAAGATCTTAGTTATGTTACTCATAAGGCTTTTTGTGCGATGATTATTGCATTCAATCGCACCGGATTTCTTTGGTAGGGCTATAAATATTGATTTTAGCAGGTCATTTGGTATATATTCGCTGTTATAGATATCATTCAATATTTTTGTTATTATTTTTATTTCAAAATCACCCATGGCTTCAATCTTGTCTTTAGTTATATTATCTGGTCCAGGAGCTTTTCCTGCTTTCATATTGCGCAAGAAGTCTTCCACTTCTTCTTTGAGTATTTCTGGTCCTTCTCTATTATCCTTAGTATTTACTTCTGTTTGTTCATCATCATAAAGATCTTTAATGTATTCTGTCCATCGTTCCCTAATGCTTTCTTGTTCAATCAACATTTCTCCTTCCTTAGATATTAAACATATTTTTTATTGCATTTTTCTTCCTGTTAAATTTTAATTTTGTTCGTGCATAGCTTTGACGTCTATTTTTTTGTTGCATTTCAATCTCTTTGCTGGGACTTCCATTTCCAAGATGGCGGATCTAGTCCACGTTCTCTCGATCGCTGTAGAAAGTGCATTCGGTGTCTGATTGATTTCGGTTCTCCATTGCACTCCTATGCGTTAAAGTCAAGATGATGATCTACTTATTACATCTGCGCCAATAAAGCGGTGTCATACGCCGGCAATATTCCATTTTTGATAAATCAAATGTTGTAAATGCGACCTTCCACCATCTAGGCTTGTTCTGCGCTTTATGTCATATTGGTGCTGTTCATGGCTGTTGTTGGATTTGCTTGATGCAAGTTATTTACATGTTACTCATTAATGTGAAATGGTTCATCAGCCGCAGTTTTATCTCTTTAGGGAATTTGCACAGTGTTCTGTTCGTCGTAGGTTACATTCAGTAGAGTAATCACGAATCTAAAGGGGACGTCATTGCAGCACGTCTGACATTGTTATGTGTGCTACGTCATCGGAATGGCTCATCGCAAATCCCTAGAACGGCCTTATGCTAATCTTACGGTCTGTTGTTTGATGTGTGTCGGTGATAATCTGATGAATGTGTGTTTATATGTTCGGAATTGGAGTCAACAATGATGGCCTAACATCATCAAGCGCTATAAATATTTAAAGAAATATGATGATCATCATTTTCAGGAGGACGTGAACTTCAAGTATATGGTGGATAGGTGGCAAGAATCATTGCAGGCTATGTATGAAAAGTGTTCCTTGCTGCGGTTTCCTCATATTCCAAGTCCATGGGGAACTGGTTGGTCTCGAGGCAAGACGCCGGCCTCTGGACAGAGAGGTTGTGGGTTCAAATCTTGGCTACACCGGTTGGGATTTCTATTAATTTCTCTCTGCGGTAACCACCCCTAGTCTCAGCAGTGAGGCCTGGCTTGAAACGTCAGTTACTCATCGATGGAAAAAACATGAGTACCTCAGAAGTCGGAGTTATCTGCCTGTGTGGCGAGGGACCCTTGTGCACACGGCTGCCAGGGAAAAATGGATTAACATGCAAAATTCAGTTCCTGGTCTCTAGGGACTTCGTCAGAGTTGAAAGCTGGCGAACGCCGCCGCAGCAGCAGCAGCAACAACAACTACAACAACAACAAATCTCTTTGCATTTCTGTTTTGGTCATGCTTCTTTTTCTTCATTGCATTTTATTACAATTTCTTTATTCAATCTTAAACTCATCTTTGTTATCCTTATGTCTTCTTGTATCCATTAACAGTAAAATGTCATCTGTCATCCTTTTTTTTTTCTTAACTTGTCCTCACTGGCGGTATGAACTCTTTTAAGTTTGATGCACTGATTCTTTTAGCACTTCCCACAGTTCATCAATGCTTTGTATCTTCTCTATTGCATTTTACCTGTCCCTTAAAATACATGAAAATAAAAAAAAAAAGGCCTCCAAAAGGGAGGAAGTACAAGCTTGCAACAGAAGGGGATAAATAAATGGCCAGCAACAATAGACAGGTAAAACAATAAACAGTAAAAAGAATTTGCTGATATACTAAATCATAACTATGTTAGCATTACCTTAAAGTACATAAGCTCTTTTTTATGTCTGTGAAACAACTCAAGTCGTTTGTTGGATGGATTATTGTAATGTTTGGTGACTACTCCTTGGTTGTTCCAGTTAAATGTTGTATTTGTTACTGCTGTACGTAACAGTGGTTCATCTGAATTAGAAGTCTCTGCTCATGTAATAAAATTAAATTAAAGAATAATATAAATGTTACAATTAGTTTTAAAGAATGAAAACAGTATTAATAACAAATGCAACAAAGCAAACCAAATAAACAAACAAACAACGTTTATAAAAAACAAACTTTTGGCTGGTGCAGTGGCCAAGATGGCCGCTTAGTCGAATCAGGTTCAGGACTGGTGGCATTTTTCCTGCAATGTGGTTTCAAGTGATTCTTTTTGGTTGGGATTTTCATTTGTAGAGACAGCGGTAATCACTCGCATTCACCAGACCACAAAATCTACATGATTTTGGCATCAATGAGTTGAAATAGTGTTGAAGGCAACTGGCCGTGGAATGTTGTGGAACAGTACCAGGTCCTAGCTTTGCCCTGGGATATGGTGTGTGATCTGTGTTCAGCTGAAAATTTGCCATCAACTGCACCACAGTCAGATCAAGTGTTTGACCAAAGTGGAGGCCTGACTTCATTTGTTGGGACAGTGATTCTTGGGGCATGCTCACACAAGTCTACACTGGAATTGGTGTGAGGTGCATGGAGATTATGTTGCCTGTGATAGCTGTTATGGTGACGAGGAAGTGCCCATTTTTAGCTGCACGCCATTTATATAGTTACTGCTGCACACTCAATAGCACAGTGTGAATGTAAAAATATGCTATTTTTACAGAAAGCAACCCATTCAATAGAACAGTATGAATAATCAGGATGAAAACTTTGTTGGTTGCTGAAATGAGGGCTGAACAGATATGGAAATGTCCCACATGCAGTGAAGCCTTTCTAAAGTCTACACATGTGATGATTAATATAAAAAGAGCATTTATGCAACTTAGTATTTCTGCTAAAATCATCTGCTACAAATGAAAAGACGATTAGAGGCCCCACAGAGATGGGATTTCTCAGAAGAATGTTGAAAGTTCCCTGGACAGCTAAAAAGACCAATGAGGAAGTTCTCAAAGAGGCCAACACAAAAAGGGAGCTCTTAAAAAACATCAGAAAAAAGCAATCAACATTTTTCGGGCACATCATGAGAAGAGGAAAGTTGGAATACTTGGTTACAACTGGCAAAATAAAAGGAAAGAGAGATCGCGGACGACAAAGAGAGAAAATACTGGATAGCTTGGTGTCATGGCATGGAAAACAGTCAACAACAGAACTGATACAATGCACTGTAGATAGCAGATTGTGGAGGGACATGATCACCTACGCAAACCGGTAAGGCACATGATGATGATGAGTATTTCTGCTATTATATCTGACCAATTGTTAAACAGATGTCTCTAAGGGATACATATGTGAAAAAAAAAAGACAGGACAAATGAAGAAATTAGGCAAAAAGTAGAAGTAACACTAGTTATAAACTATACACCCACAGAAAACAAAACGGTTTGGTCATGTACATGGTCACAAGCAAACAACATTTCACAAAAAACATTAACAACCAGATGCAACAATATAAAAGATGGATAAACAAAATAAATAATGCCACACAAAGCATTGTCGTTCTATTCTATTCATGGAATCAGCTTCATTGCAATCAGGGCATCCCATTAGCTGCTCCACCGCCATTCCAGCATTTTTTGAAGCATATGTAAACTGATTGTTCCTGTAAAGGTGTTGATTGTAGAAACATCTGCTTTTCCCACTTAGCACTCCGGATTGACCAGACCCATTTTCCACCTTTAAACTCCTCAGTCTCTTAATATATATATATATATATATATATATATATATATATGAGTGTCCCACTCACTATCCTCCTCTTCTTTTGAGGAATGAAGAAATAAACTGGGTGATGTCCTCTTTGTCAGGAGTAACGCCACACTCAGTGCCAAAGCTGCCAGCGAGATTATTGACTATTTCATTGTCGTGTACACCATTGTGCCCTGGACAGTACACCCAGGTTAACGCACTTTATTCCTGCCGTAGAGATTGTCTTTATCAATCTGCTGTAGCATACTTTGCAAGTCCATCACCAAGTCTACGTGATCCATGTTCTGTGTAACCAACCATACTATCGCCACTGTTTGCTACTTCTATCTCAATTCTCATGCTGGACACCAATAATGCTACAATTGCCAGATTGCCTAGCCACTTCTCTGTCATGTTGGAATGCTACAAAAGCCTAACCATTGTGCTGTCCATGGGATACAGAACCATCCATGTAGATGATGGATTCCCTTATTACAACCGTGGTAGCTCCAAAGGTACAGTTGTGACACACTCTGTCAATCTGTATGATTACTTTGGTTAGCCTCTTATATTTTCCCGCTGTTCCTTCTATTTAATTCCTAATGCTATTCAGATATCCTCGTAGACTCTTCTGTCTTGGCCATCCAGGATTTTCCAAACTTGTAGCACCTGCCCTTGGTTGCACCTAATTCCAAATGCAAAGGATGATTTATGTTCCTTACCACGTTCAAATAAGTTCACACCTGAGCTGATCTATGTTGCACTCTAATCCTCAGTAAAGTCAAGTAAGTACCTCACTGAATGGATAATTGTATCTCTATTGCATCTGAGAACTGTCAGTAGGGCCTCATTCTGAACCCTTTCCAACCTTGCGATATGAGTTGACAAGAGAACGAGCATACCCAAACCATAAACTGTAGAGATTGTACCAGTACTGAAATCACCACAGTCGGCATAAGCAAGAATAGTAACGATTGCTAGAGGTTTGCCATAGCCATGATTTAGATCCCGCTGATACCTCTCCTTGACTTTTCAATGAATTTCTAATGTGTTGATTGAAAAAAATAAATCTATCAATTATTATTCCTAAATACTTAATAGTCGGACTGCACACGGTTGCAGTAGTATAGTATGGGTACTTTGACTTTCTGATGTTCAGCAAACTCCACAATGCAGAAGTCTTGTTTTGGTTAATGAGTACTTTGTAGTATTCTTTATTGCACCAAGTTGTTATCTGATCCATGCTTTCTTGCATTTGCCTAGTCATTTTTGCTTTACAGCGACCATGTACATACATCATAACATCATCTGCATAGGTAAGAACGTGACCTGGTCCAACACTATTCAATTGCGCTACAGCTACTATATTGTGTATATATTGAAAAAAGCAGGTGATAGCAGTGATTCTTGAGGCAACCCCAGCAACATATATCACGGCTCATATGTACAGGTACCTAAACATAGTGCCACTTTCCTTCACAAAAGCACCGATGCCACCCAGCTGATGAGCTGTGGGTTAAAACCTGTCTCACAGATTAAGTGCCATAGTCCACTCGACTGTATACATCCTCAAGATCGAGGCCAGTCAGTGGTGACTTCTCTTTCCTTTGAAAGGAATTGTAGTCATCATAAGCAAGGTTGGAATTATTAGCAGGAGTATCTCTGCCCTGCCTATATCCACCTAGTGTATTTGACAACAATCCTTTGATCTCAAGATGTGTTGCTAGCTTTTTGGAGATGACTTCTTCTAGAACCTTTCCATAGACATTCTGCATCCCCAGTGACATATATCATGGCTCAGATGTCCAGGTACCGAAACATAGCGCTATTTTTCTTCACATCATCACCAATGCCACTAAGCGCATGAGCCGTGGGTCAAAGCCTGTCTCACCAAGTAGATATATGAATGTGCCATAGTCCACTCAATTGTTTCAAGTTTGAGGGCTGCCAGCGCTGACTCCTCTTTATTTTGAAATGATTTGTAAATGTCATATGCAAGGATGAAAACATTAGTAGCAGTAATTTTGTCTGGCTTATAGCCACATAGTGTGTTTGGCAACAATCTGTTGATTTCAAGATGCGCCAATAGTTTTTTTGAAGATGACTTTTTCTAGAACCTTTCCATAAACATTCTGCATAGTAATAATTCTATATCTGCTCATTGTGGACTTGTCTTTGCCCAGTTAAAGGAGCAGAACCAGATAGCTATGCAACCATAGCTTACATGACTTCCAGAAATATGGCAGCTAGGTCACCTGTGTTTTCAGAAGGTTTGTCACAGAGTGCTGATTTTCAGTGATCTTTTCTGTTTGTTTTTTATTCAAAGAGAACATGTGATTATAAGTGCTTTTCTATTCGATGGAAGTCACCCAGAATCATTGCCTGTGCTGCAGATTTTGCCATGCATGGAGGTAAACGCCATCCCCAGCATTAACAGCAAAGACATTCACTCTCTATAGGTAGCGCAGACACTGTGGCAGTGGGCAAAGAAGAAAGAAAATGGAAAATCAAAGTATGAATTGAAAGTAGAGAGGCTGTGCAGAAATTATCTGAATGTTGGCTACTGGAACTGCACCAGAGCAAAACAAAGAAACCAGCTCTTGACCGCTTTGTTTATTAATTGGACATATTGCTCCTACAGGAGACACAGGTGGGAAAAAATGTACTTCTGCAATTATTCATGTAAACCATCAACAAACTGTATTCCCAAATTTTAGATTGACTAATTTATTAGTTTCATTCATTGCAGAGTTCCTTCCTTCTTTCACATATGGTATAAGTTCAAAGCGTACGTGAAAGTGTGTCTTCAAGTAGTAGCCATTGTAATGCTAAACTCCAGTTGATGACAGCTGAAGAAGCTAGTCAATTTTTTAAAATTCTGATAACGATAGTTCAAACAATTTTGATGATAACAATGGTGACAGTGTTTTGAGTGACCCTGATCTGGATTTAGAGACAAAAATGAGACGATGATGAATACATACCTCCAGCCTCAAAAACAACTGCAGTTAGAGGTAGATGATTATTGATTGCCAAATGGATGCTTCAATGCATTTCAATATCATTTCATGGAGAATAACAGCTATGCTTTTTTTTTTTTTTTTTGGGGTAGTTGAAAAAAAAGTGTAAATATTGTGTGTATAGTGATTTTTTTTCCTCAAAGCGTAGAAATTTCATTTTTTTTTTTAGTTGTGATTGTGGATGACAAAAGATAAACTATTTCTATGCTACTACAACAAAACTTTCATGGTTGCTTGAAGATATATTGCTAATTGTTTTTTTTCCACAAAATAATTCATTTTGGATTACTATGACCAGATCGATATGATGGTAAGTTGGCAATTATGGTTTCAATTTTTTTTGTTTTAATTTGTTTGTTTTGGTAATTTATCTCACTTTTAATTTTTACATGTCTTGTATTGTCTTGGTGAAATCTGATTTCGTGTTCAATTATCTAAAAATCCATATATAATATGCTATGTGTTGGATAAAGCATGTAGAATGATATTTAAAACAATAAGGTCCA
Source organism: Megaustenia siamemsis (assembly GCA_032433765.1). Taxonomy (NCBI): domain Eukaryota; kingdom Metazoa; phylum Mollusca; class Gastropoda; order Stylommatophora; family Ariophantidae; genus Megaustenia; species Megaustenia siamemsis. Next base: position 32,204,449 of record JAVIAB010000156.1, read on the forward strand.
TGAAATATGTTGTCTCTGAAATCTCTTCCGTTGCATTGACAAAAACCTTCCGTAATGAAAGAATTAAAGGATGGTGAACCTAACATCTTCTTCTTCTTCTACCTTTCAGCTCCCTGTGTAACTTCAACAAACACTTTCCAAGCCATTGTTTCTTGCCATTCTTTTAAGATCATTCCATGTCTTTCCCACCATCTTCATCTCTGCTTCCATCTGACTTCTCTAAGAATATTTTGGTCTTCCTCTTTGTCTTTTTCCTAGGGGATTCCAAAAAAGGGCCTATTATGTAATATTCTCAGTTGGCTTCCGCAGTGTGTATGTACACACATATATCCCTCTTGTGTCATCCCCTCCATCTTTGTTTTTTTTTTTTTTTCACTACCCTTCTCTTACTACCTTGTTCCTTTCCTTGTATTGATGTCTATTTTCTACTCTAATACTCAACCTGCTATTGCTCTTGTCTCAACGTCCCCCACTTGTGATGATATCCTACACCAATATTCAATTATTTTTCTCTTGGGACTTTATCTGATCTCTTTGTTCATCACCTGTTTATATTTCCATTCATGTTTGTTTATAATACAATTTCCTGGAACCAAAATATATCACACACAACTCTGTTTACCACAATACCATCATTGCCCACAACAAAAATCATACAATGTATCACAATATCACTCTTTACAACAATTTGTTCATCACCTTCACCCAAAAACACAAATCTCTCTCTAACCTTGTATCCCAGCCATGTGTGTCATTTGTTGTAATACTATTTGTTCCTTATTTTACTTCCTCTTCCCTTAATTACTATGTCCCTATTCTATCTAAAAAAAATATGGTTGACACACACGACTGTGATAGCACTCTTTATAAATTTCTCTCCCTTTTTTTTTTTCTTTAAACATGTCGCCACACACTTTCCACTCTTTACACTTCTCTTTAATATCTCTCACTCAATACTCCTTCCACTCTCCTTTCACTCGCTAATTAATATACTACTTAATTAACTAGTAACACACTTTTGAAGATCCTTTGAATTTTCTCCCCGCTTTGCTACCACTGTGTCTCACTTGCCTGTCTTTGACCTAACGTTGGCCATTGCCCAAAAATGTAGCCGTGGTTAACCTATAATGTAGCAGGTTTGTTAACACAGTAATGAGTGATCACACGATTTGGAAAGACTTCTCCCGGAAGCCTGCCCTGTACTTTATGCACTAGTGCGACATGGTGTACACCACACCAATGCCTAATATGTACCACTACACGTGGTGGACGTAGGCCTTTCCCTCGCCTGTGACGCTCCTTCACTGCCGATATGGACCGTAGAAAGTGTTGTAGGCAAGTTCCCCTTGCCCGCATTGACTTGACTGGTTCTCTGCTTCACTGTTGGAAAGACTTGCCAAGCCTTGCCTCATATACACCTTACACGGAAGATGCACACAGACAGCTCACTACATTTTGAGCCATCTCCCTGCTTGACCTTTAGAACACGTCACACCGCTAATGGCGGTCTGACTCTCCCTCGACTTTCCTCTGTGGATATCTCGACAGAAGCTCGTGGAGATCTGAGTCCCTTATGACTCCTACCAGCTCCTTGGACACCAGCCGGTTGCGCTGGCCAAGACGACTTGACTGCCTGTTGATCGTTAGAAGTACTTCGCGCTGTTCAATCTATGGGTCTGGACAACCCTAATCCGTTCGTCGTCAGGACAAGACAATAAGAACACAGCTAGCATTTCCAAGCATGTTTCAACACCATGGAAGTCAACAATTCAACGTTTATTATACACAACAATCCATCCCCAGAAATTTACAAAAACAATGTCCACTGTCACTCTCATGGTGGCCTCTCATTCCGGCTTGATTCTCGCACTGACAACACATTCAATGCACAATACTGTTCGCCTCCTCAACATGAGTGAGACCTTCACAATAATACAACAGTCTCTGCACTTGTTTAGTACTAGCACTCACCATTAATTCAAACGTCTCTGTCTTGTGCTAATGAGAATACTCACAATTAATTCAAGTCTCTGTTCTATGCTAATTAGAACGCTCATAATAATTCAACATCTGTTCTATATGAAAATGAATACTCACACTGAGTCTAAAGTCTCTGCGCTGTTAGGGCTATCAGCTTCGTAGTCAGTTCTCTGCATGACTATATCTATTCTAATTCGATGAGAACACTCACAATTAATATACATGTCTCTGTTCTATGCTAATTAGAACACTCACAATAATTCACACATCTGTCCTCTGTGAATAGAGTACTCACAATGATTCAAAAGTCTCTGTGCTGTTAGAAGCTACCAGCTTCGTAGTCAATTCTCTACATGACTATATCTATTCTAATTCGATGAGAATTCGGTGAGAACACTCACAATTAGTATACATGTCTCTGCGCTATTATAAGCTACCAGCTTCGTAGTCAAATCTCTGCATGACTATCTCTATTCTACACGTCTCCAGGAATTCACAATTACATAGCTAACTACCACTTCCTAACACTGACCTGTTCTGCACAAACTATCTGAATTCCCTCTACCCCCCGTTCACGGTAATCGGCTGTCTGTACACAAGCCGCCCGCACTGAACCCACTTCTGCATCGAATGACAACTCTACTCTAACTACTCTGACTTGCGCACACCTCATCCCTCAACACTAACCTCTCAACTTAATCCTTTGTTCACTCACCTCTGGCTTTTTTCCTGCCCCCCGTGATTCTTGCTTACTCACTACCTTCTCGAGCCCTTGAACACCTATCAGTCCTCCTTCCTAATTATCCCCCCTTTGTTTACTGTGAGCCATGTGTGACATTGGACGATACTGAAAAAATACTCAGTGATGCTTCCACCTTTGAGATTGATCTTCCATAATTTTTTAAGACAAACCTGTACACTAGACCAAAAAAACCAGTACAATTGGGAAAAAAATGCATGTGTCAATTTTAGGTGTTTATTTATTATAATAATAATAAAATAGTTCAATCAATAGTTTCTGTGAAGGTCTTACAGGACACGGCATTGTGATCCTCAGATTTCTTTCAAATTTTTATGTTATGCTATATATAAATTTGTGCTAAATATTAAAATCCTTTTTTTTTTAAAAATTACCAAGGAAAATAATGGCTAAATATTTAAAAATTCAAAGCTGTTGACAGAAGTGAGCGATTTTACTATAAATTAATATGGCTCACACCAAATGTTTTCTTAATGGAAATGCTCCCCTTAAATTATTATCATCATAGAGTACCATCTCCGTGTTAAAGGTTGGTACCATGGAGTGCCATTCCATTCTGTCTCTTGCTTTGATAATGCAGATTGCCATAGGCTGACTTGTCCATCTTTTGATGTTACTCATCCTTGTTAGTCTTGGTCTGCATCTGTCTCTTTTACCTTGTATTTTTTCCTCTAAGATTACTTTTAGTAGGCTGTTGTGTCTTTTAACATGCCCCAAAAATAGCTTTTGTCTTGTTTGAATTATGTTTAGTAGTTTTCTTTTCTTTTTTTTTTCCATCCAATTCTTCCTATTTTTCTATAAATCCACATTTCAAAGGCTTCAATTTTCTATTGTTTTTTTTTTGTCGAACGGGAATGTTGAGAAGATACATTTTGAAATTATTAGTTTTAGCCCTGGTGTTATTTGTTTTGATGTTAGTACTTTTTTCATGGCATTAAAATTGCCTTTTGCCATTCATATTCTTTTGTTTCAGATGGTAGATGTACAACAGAGGTAGGATGCAGAATGGCTCAGGCAAAAGCAGCTTTCCAGAAAATACTGGTTTTACTGAGGAAGATACTGTGCAATCCATTTTTGACAATAGAAACAAGAAAAAGAGTTCTTAAATGTTATGTAGAGCCGGTCTTAACATATGTATGTGAATCATGGACAATAGGACAACAGACAAGAAAATCACTGGAGTCTGTAGAAATGTGGTTTTACAGAAGAATGTTGAGAATATCGCGGACAGCTAAGAAGAGTAATGAAAACGTTCTGAAAGAGGCCAACGCAAAAAGAGAGCTAATTTCTAATATTAGGAAGAAACAATCATCATTTTTTTGCCATGTAATGAGAAGAGAATAGCTGGAATATATTGTAACAACTGGGAAAATTGAGGGACGAAGAGATAGAGGGAAGCAAAGAGAAAAAATAACAGACAGCTTAAGAGAATGGCTTGGCAGAAGGTCAACAACATCAGCATCATCATCGTGTGTCTTCTCCGCAACGAAGGTTGGCTACCATGGATCGCCATTCTACTGTTTCTTGCTTTGATGGTGCAGGCTGTCATAGATTGACTTGACCTTCTTTTGATGTTACTCGTCCATGTTAGTCTTGGTCTGCCTCTGCCTCTTTTACCTTGTATTTTTCCTTCCAGTATTACTTTTAGTAGGCTGTTGTGTCTTTTAACATGCCCCAAAAATTTCATTGGTCTTGTCTTATTTGTATTTAGTAGTTCTCTTTTTATTTTCAGATAAAAAAATAATAAAAAACTTTTTTTAAGACTTAAAACTTTATCATTTGTTATCTTTTGTTTCCATCCACTTCTACCTATTCTTCTATAAATCCACATTTCAAAGGCTTCAATTTTCTGTTCTGTTTTCTTGTCTAATGTCCATGTTTCTGCACCATACAGGAATATTGAAAAGATGTAACATTTTGCCATTCTTAGTTTCAGCCCTGCTGATATTTGTTTTGTTGTTAGTATGTTTTTCATGGCATTAAAATTACTTTTTTGCCATACCTATTCTTTTGTTTATTTCAGTTTTGCATTTTCCATCATTGGTTATAGTATAGTAAGGTCAACAACAGAAATGATAAATAGCTGTCGAGATCTAAAGTTGTGGAGAGACATGATCACCTACGCCAGCAGGCACGGTACTTGATGATGATGATGATATATATATATATATATATATATATATAGTAAAAAAAAAGTAAAGTACCCCCGTCACGCCAAGTGGCGTATAGGGAAATATGGTGTTAGTGACCCTATATTTTACAGACCTTCAGCACATGATTTTTGGGGTAATGTGGTCAGTATTACGCCCGTGCTGCTTTACTTTCCCAGAAAAAAATCCGGTACCCATTTAAGGCTGGGTCAACCGGGAAGCCGTTGGTTGGGATCAAACCCTACCCCTTGTCCATGGTAGTCCAGTTTACTAACCACTGAGCTATCGCGGCTCCCATATATATAGTAATACTATATATATATATTATAGTAACACTTAACAGGTGATAACTCTGGTTAAATTCTTTTGTAATTCTTGGCAACTTCCTAACAATGTAGAAAAAAATATTAGTTTTGGCTTTTCGCAGTCTCAATATGGCTGATTTACAATTTACAACACTAGTGGTTCAAACGTCTTTTCTTCTTAATCCTCTGGAACTCTGGTCAGTAATATGGCACTCACAAGAGATCTACACCCAATCTAGTCTGGAGCAAGCATGGACAACTCTTGCTAGGACCTGACAACCTCTTTCATTTCATCATGTATGGTTCATAACCATGTCCCCAATGGTCTGTCTCTACTTCGTTTGCCAGGTGGTTATGGTTATGGAAGGCCCTGGTCTTACTGCAAATGAATTAAAATCTATAACTACTCAACCGATCGTGCCAGTGGAATCATCCAAATTAATATTTCATCACCCAAACAAAGAAAGGTAGCTGTAGTTCCCATCATAGCAGTCTTAGCACACGCCAAAAGACAAGGTGAAATCACGCAGCCATCTGTTCCCCATCATACAATATCATTATTCATCATAAGCAATCGGAATATTAAAACAAGATCAATACCAATGAAACGCAAAGGTCACATTGTGCACAGACCTCCTGAAAATGATGATCATCATTTAAAAAAAAAATGTATAGTGCTTGATGATGCTGGACATCAACCTGACTCCAAATCTGAACATATGAAACACAGTTAGTCATTGGACTAACGTCTTAATTAAAGTTCACGTCCTCCTCACATAAATGATTACAGGAAACTGACCGCCTCCTTAAGTCTCCACACTTAGCCTGTACATGATTATGGCCAGCATCTGAATCTTGTTCTGTGGGGAGTAGTTACTCTGCAGACTGGTAATGCCCATGTTAATCATGTGCGAATGCCTGCTTCATTCCATTTGTAGAATGTGGCTTAGCCATTTCCATCGTCTTCTTTTCACTTCTTGATTGATGTTGTAAATACCTGATTTTCTGGCGACTTCATTGTTTGTAATGAGTTGACCCCAAATGTTTAGAATCTTCTTAAGACAGCAACCTTTAAATCCTCTTAGTTAACTTTCTATTTTATGGTTCATTCTCCACATTTCTGCTGCATATAGTAGTATGGATCGAATATTTGACTTGTAAATTCTAAGCTTGGTGTTGAGAAGGACACTAGTTGAACGGCAAATGTTTTGAAGTCTATTGAATGCCTGGGTTGACATACTTATTCTTGTAGATATCTCTTTCTCAGTGTCGCTATTTGATGAAATATAGATTGTCATGAATTTAAAGTGATCTACTTTTTCTAGTCTCATTCCTCTGCATGTAACTTTCTTTGTTCTTTGGCAATTATCCTTATAATTTTAGTTTTCTCTGCATTTAATTTCAGTCCTACTGAGTTAATAAACTGATCTACTCTATATGTTTTATCTTGTATGTCTTGGTGACAGTGGGCAAGCAATCCAATATCCTCTGCAAAGTCATTATCTTCAAGACATATGGTGAGACCCTGTGTAATTTACTCCTGGTCTGTTGCCAACAACCATTCGCATGATCCAGTCCATAACCACAAGGAAAAGGAGTGTGACAAAATACATCCTTGTCCAATTCCTGTTATGACTGAACCAAACTGTCTGCTGTCCTTCATGTCTTACACAGCACTGGTTGAGGTCATACATGTCCTTTAGAATATTGACAAATTAATGCGGCAAGCCATAAGCATATAGGATTTTCCAAAGCGATGAATGATTGCTGCTACTGAATGCCTTGTGAAAGTCTAAGAAGCCTATATATAAGGATGAATTCCATTCCAGAGACTGTTCTATGATGGTTCGCAAGAGCAAGATTTGATTAGTGCATGATCTCCCACTTCTAAAGCCTGCCTGCTCTTCTCTGAGCTTTCGTTCTTCACTATTCTTTATGCGTTGGAGAAGTACTTGGCAAAATATCTTCTCAGGTACTGACAGCAGATTTATATACTTTCCAATTTTCACAGTGACTAAGGTCCCCTTTCGGTTGGATCCAAGATGGAGGATTTGTTTTTCTCCCGTGTGGTATAGAACCGTTGATTAGAGGTTTAACAAGCCGCTATTATAAAAACACTTTTGTTAATGAAACGTAGACCTGATACAGACAAAGATGAACGCATTTGAAAATAAAAGGCTAAGGAAAATACTTGGTATAGTGTAGAAAGAATTTAAAACAAACTAAGAAATTAGAGAAATCTCCAATCAACCACTAATATCTTTAGTAATCAAGAAAGACAATGGTCATATGTTGGACATGTGATGAGGAGAGATAACAACCAAATAACAAAGCAAACCCTCATGTGGGAAACAACAGGTAAGAGGAAAACAGGTCGACCCATAGAGACACTAAGAAGAACATTGATCAGAGAGGCAAGAACAGCAGGAATCGGCTTCCTCAATGAGATAGAGTTGCTTGCACAGAACAGAGACAAATGGCGAGATTTGATAAAATATCTTTAGAAGGATTGAAAACTGCTAGAATAAAAATACTCAAGAAGAGTATCTGGGTCTATGCCCAATGGGCTGGGTACGGCTCGAAAGGTCAATAATAGATAGAAGGTCCCCTTTCTTAGGTATTTTGACAATAATGCCCCCTTTTCATGCTTTTGGTATTTTTTCATCTTCCCATATCTATTGACTAATTTTGTAAGACTTTTCCATTCAGTACTGGATCTACCTTTAACATCATCATTATCGAGTGCCATCTCTGCAACGAAGGTTGGCTACCATGGAGCGCCATTCTGCTGTCTCTTGCTTTGATGGTGCAGGTTGTCATAGGCTGATTTGTCCATCTTTTGATGTTACTCGTCCATGTTAGTCTTGGTCTGCCTCTGCCTCTTTTACCTTGTATTTTCTCCTCCAGGATTACTTTTAATAGACTGTTGTGTCTTTTAACATGGCCCAAAAATCGCATTTGTCTTGTTTGAATTATCTTTAGTCTCTTTTCATTTTTAGTTGTTTTAAGATGTTTGTTTTCTTTTCCTTCCATCCAATTTTACCTATTCTTCTATATATCCACATTTCAAAGGCTTCAATTCTCTGTTCTGTTTTCTTGTCTAATGTCCATATTTCTGCACCATATAGGAATATTGAGAAGATGTAACATTTTGCTATTCTTAGTTTTAGCCTTGGTGTTATTTGTTTTGATGTTAGTATGTTCTTCATGGCATTAAAATTCCTTTTTGCCATTCCTATTCTTTTGTTTATTTCAGTTATACAATTTCCATCACTGGTTATAGTATGTCCAAGGTAGTTGTAGTTCTGAACTGTCTCCAGGTCTGTTCCTTCAATTTTGATATCTATTTGTGGGTTTTGAGTATTTCCTTTGTTTATAATCATAGTTTTAGTCTTTTTGATATTCATATCTAGTCCATATTTGTTGCTTATCATGTTTATTTCATTAAGTAATTGTAGATCTTTAGGATTTTCTGCTAGTAGTACAGTATCATCAGCATATCTTAGGTTATTGATTATCTTTCCATTAATTTGTAGTAAGCCAATAATAATTCCACCTTTAACATCTCTGCAGAAATTCACCAGGTGCTTTGTTACTTTTGGTATGTTTGATGACAGTTTCAATTTCATGGCATTTAATCTTCCCTTTCTTCATTTCAAATTGGGCAGGTGGCGGGGAAATAGAAACTTCACTTACTGGTTCTGGTCTGTTAAGAATTTCTTTAATGTATTCTTCCTATCTTTTCATTAACTATTGGTTCTCTATTTTAACTTAGCTACTTTTAGATGCTAACATTTTTGAAGCTACCGGAAAGGATCTTTGTGACCTTGTAAACAGTTCAGCTTCTTTCTCTAATGCTACCTGAGCTTCAATTTCTTGAATCAAGTTCCATGACTCTTCTGTTATCCAATGCTTCTTTACTATAGGACGATGCCCAATGACTTCCTGACTAACATCTTCACCTATATTTTGTATATTTTGGAACTGTTCATCTACCTTCTCTTCTGGTATATCCAGAAGGGCTTACAATCTGTTGGTAATGCTTATAACGTATTGGGCCTTGATTGTGTGATCAGTCAACCACTGTGTATGAAATATCTGTTTTGGGCTTTGTCTTGTATGTGCCCTTTTCAATTTTAACTTTATTTTGCTCAGCAGCATATTTGTGATCACTTCCAGCATATGTACCTCTGATTGCTTTGACATCATGCAATGATCTTATCCAATTTCTTCCCACTGCAATGTTGATCAATTTGGTTGATAGTTTTTTCAATCTGGTAATGTCCACGTTGTTTTATGAATACGTTTATGTTGAAAAATAGTGTCCCCTATAATAAGTCCATTCATTATGCATATATCAACAAAGATCTCCATTATTGTTCATATTTCCTTCACCATGTATTTCCATGCATTGTTCATAACCATCATTATCTGAGTTAACTTTAGCATTAAAAGGTTCAAACTTACTTGATATGATTTCATTGGTTGCTAAAAAAAAATTATTTAAACATTTGATATCTATCAATATATTATTTAGCAGTGATCTCCGCAATATGTGCCATTTTGGCACGCAAGGTTTCTGTTTTTGAGATTGTGGTTCTGCCCTATGTGCCGTCTTTGACTCAAAAGGATGATAGATAGATAGATAGAATATATTATTTATACATTTAATCTTGGTCATAGGTGGATCAAAAATATATTGGTAATCATATGACTTTCCAAATGACAGATAAAAGAGTTAAGGACATGTTACAAATTATGCTGATGTGTTTGACTGTAAATAAAAGATTTAGGTTAGTTTCAACTCACGAGTGCAGGCAGCAAAAGCAAGCCTGCCTGATAATTGTCCATTTAATTTCAGCTGAATTGTGATGATACTGGAACTTGATAGCAGTGGAAAATCCACTAGATCTTTCTCAATCTCCCACCTCCTGACTGTGGAGGAATTGATGCTTGATCTGTCAGAGTCATACACAGTCACTTTCTCTACATTTTCAATAGGTAGATAGTCAAGGATCTGGAGATATCGTATTGAAGCTCATGTTAAAATTGCAGTGAAATATGTCAACTGTGAATAAGTAAAAAGTATGCTTTTGTGGCTAAAACACTGATGATTCTTCTATATTCAACCTTTGACAAATAATTCTGACAGTGGTAAGATAGATTAAATGTACTCAAAGTCAAGAAAGATTTTGAAATATGAAATTACGGATATGTTTCAAATAAAGTTTGAATAAGATAAACACAAACAAATAACAATTAGCGCTTACTGTAAGTAAAAAAAAAAGTAAAGTGCCCCATCACGCCAAGTGGTGTATAGGGAATATGGTGTTAGTAAGCATAATTTTTACAGCTCTTAGGCACATGATGTTTCAGGTAATGTGGTCGGTATTACGCTCATGCCACTCTTGCGCTTACTGTACTTGATGTTACTCGTCCATGTTAGTCTTGGTCTGCCTCTGTCTCTTTTATCTTGTATTTTCCCTTCCAATATTACTTTTACTAGGCTGTTGTGTCTTTTAACATGACCCCAAAATTTCATTTGTCTTGCTCTAATTGTATTACGATGGTCATATGTTGGACATGTGATGAGAAGAGATAGTAACCGAATAGCAAAGCAAGCCCTCATGTGGGAAACAACAGGTAAGAGAAAAAGAGGAAGACCCAGAGAGACACTGAAAAGAACATTGATAAGAGAGGCAAGAGCAGCAGGATTCGGCTCCCTCAATGAGATAGGGCTGCTTGCACAGAGCAGAGACAAATGGCGAGATTTGATAAAATATCTTTAAAAGAATTGAAAACTGCTAGAAAAAAAAATTCAGATAAGAGAAGGAGTATCTTGGTCTACGCCCTATGGGCCGGCTACGGCTCGAAAGGTCAATAGATAGATAGATTTGTATTTAGTAGTTCTCTTTTCATTTTTAGTTGTTTTAAAACTTCCTCATTTGTTTTCTTTTCTTTCCATCCAATTCTACCTATTCTTCTATAAATCCACATTTCAAAGGCTTCAATTTTCTGTTCTGTTTTCTGGTCTAATGTCCATGTTTCTGCACCATACAGAAATATTGAGAAGATGTAACATTTTGTTATTCTTAGTTTTAGCCCTGGTGTTATTTGTTTTAATGTTAGTATATTTTTCATGGCATTGAAATTACTTTTTGCCATACCTATTCTTTTATTTATTTCAGTTGTACATTTTCCATCACTGGTCCTAGGTAGTTGTAGTTCTGAACTGTCTCTAGATGTATTCCTTCCACTTTGATATTTAATTGTAGGTCTTGAGAATTTTCTTTGTTTATGATCATAGTTTTAGTCTTTTTGATATTCATATCTAGTCCATATTTTTTGCTTGTCATGTTTATTACATCAAGTAATTGTTGTAGATCTTTAGGATTTTCTGCTAGTAGTACAGTATCATCAGCATATCTTAGGTTATTGATTATCTTTCCATTAATTTGTAGTAAGCCAATAATAATTCCACCCAATGATGTTTTTAAAGATTTGCTCAGTGTATAAATTGAACAAGCTTTGGTGATAGGACACATCCTTGTCTTACTCCTCTTTTTATATCAATGGGTGTAGAGTTCTCTTTGTTATATTTTATTATTGCTGTTTTCTCCCAGTACAAATTACATATCAGTCGTATATCTGTGTCTTCCAGATCTTTTAGGCAGTCTATAAGTTGATTATGGTGTATTCTATCAAATGCTTTAGTGTAGTCTATGAAGCAGGCATATATTGGTTTGTTTACTTTTATGTACTTTTCAATGAATGTCCTCATGCTGAATATGACTTCTTTTGTCCCACTGTTTTTCATGAATCAGAATTGCTGCTCATCTAATTCAGTATTAATTATATTCTGAATCCTTCCTTGTATAACTTTTAGTAAAATTGTTTTTACCTGGCTCATTAGGCTTATTGTTATAAAATCACTGCATTCAACTGCACCATTCTTTTTAGGCAATGCAATGAAAGTTGATGTTTTCAGTTCATTTGGTATGTATCCTGTATGGTATATGTCATTGCATATGTCTGTGATCACTTCAATGCCAAAATCTTCTAGTGCCTGTATCATCTCTATCTGTATATTGTCAGGTCCTGCTGCTTTTCCCTTTTTCATTGTTTTTATAGCTTTTTCTACTTCAGATTTTAGGATTTTATAGCTGGATGTACATTTTATAAATGGTCTTTTTGTCTCTTTCATCATGAAATAATTCTGTTATGTATTCCTGCCATCTATCGATTATATCTTTGTTGTCTGTTAGCATTCTTCCCTCTTTGTTTATAATACATCCGCTTCCTGCAGCTTTTTTGTCTTTATTAGTCATTCTTTTTATTTCTGTGTGCATTCCTCTTAAATTTTGTTTACTTTCCATAGTTTCAACTTCTAGACATCTTTTGTTGAGCCAGTCTTCTTTTGCCTTTTTGCACATTTTTCATATTTCATTATCAATTTCCTTGTATCTGGCAGTGTTCTTCGCTTGTCTTTTCTCTTCCATTTTTTTCTAAAATTTTGTCAGTTATCCATTTTTGTTTTTTGTTACTTTCCTTGGTCTTGATAATATTAAACAAATGGAATTTTATGGGTATGCTATTTTCATTTATCATCATTTTTTGGCTATGTAATGAGAAGAGAATAATTGAAATATATTGTAACAACTGGAAAAATTGAGGGACGAAGAGATAGAGGGAAGCAAAGAGAAAATATAACAGACAGCTTAAGAGAATGACTTGGCAGAAGGTCAACAACAGAAATGATAAATAGCTGCCGAGATCTAAAGTTGTGGAGAGACATGATCACCTATGTCAGCAGGCCCGGTACTTGATGATGATGATTTTCATTTAGAATTAGACGAACAGGACGATATGAATTATAACCATATTACTTTACTTCACTAACTTTATACATAATTAATTATTTTACATACAGTCTTCTTTGCTATTGGCAGACTGCACTGCTCTGTCTTTTGCAACTTGTGGCCTAATGCACCAATAGATGTTTATTGCAGTCATATCACATGTAATTATTTGTAATATTTTGCTCTTTTTTTTTTCAAATACCATGCTAAATGGTGTAATGCAATTTTTTCATTGACAGTCACAGTTAAGAAACATATATAAATCATGTTTCAGTGATGAAATGCTGTTTAGATTGCCAAGATTTGTATTTTAATAATGTATAAAAAGATATTTTAATTCAGCACTGATTCTTCTTCAGTAAACAACTTCTGTCTATCTATTTATTGACCTTTTGAGCCATAGCCGGCCCATAGGGCGTAGACCAAGATACTCCTTCTCTTATCTAAATTTTTGTTCTAGTTTTCAATTCTTTTAAAGATATTTTATCAAATCTCACCATTTGTCTCTGTTCTGTGCAAGCAGCTCTATCTCATTGAGGGAACCGATTCCTGCTGCACTTGCCTCTCTGATCAATGTTCTTCTCAGTGTCTCTCTGGGTCTTCCTCTTTTCCTCTTACCTGTTGTTTCCCACAAGAGGGCTTGCTTTGCTATTCGGCTATTATCTCTCCTCATCACATGTCCAACATATGACCATCGTCTTTCTTGATTACTAAAGATATTAGTGGTTGATTGGATCTCTTCTCATCACATGTAAACAACTTCTGCTGTGTATTTAAAAGGCAAATGTTATGAACTAAATGATGTGCTTGAGCTCTTTGCTAATTTCTTATTATATGTTGTTCAGTGCTGCTTGTGTGAGCAATATTTTCATTCTTTTACCATTGTGAATGGTAGAATCTTGTACGGATATGTTTGGGAATTGTTTTTGGAGCTCAGCACCTTGACCCATCCTTTGACATTCATTATTTTTCTAAAATAAGCAGTTGGAAACTATTTATTATTTAGATCCAGATTTCAGATCCATAGAGAAATGTGTTCAGCATATATGATTAATATATAAGGGCCTTTGGCACTAGTGTTAATATCATGCTATTCATTGTTCTCTATGTTAATTTGTCAAATATTTTAGTTGCTTTACCTAGCAGGTACATCACAGATAGAAAATAAGAAAGATCCTAAAACAGGTCTACACCAGAGCAACCAGACCCATCATAGAATATACCTCAAACTCCTGGGTCAGCCAAGACAAACCTCAGAAAATTGGATAAAGTCACACAACACTCAAAACAAACCTGGGTGCAATGAAAATCACCCCCATCATTAAAAAAATGAGAAAATACTGGTCTTGAGCCTCTGGCACTACAGAGAAAGTACAAAATCTTCTTCCCGTCTGAAAAGCTAAAAAAAAAAAAAAAGACTATCAGATCACCCACTACACCAAAAAAACCAAGACAGAACAAAAAACATGTTCCTGCAGAAAAGCCCAAATCATCTGACAAAGGAAATCTTCAGACAACATGCACATATATTTGAACCTAGCAAAGATTTGTGTCAAAGCCCTTACACTAGAACCACTGTCAGAGCATGAAATAGAACGAAAGCAGTAATATATGTTCTAGGAATAGTCTATATAAGTGAGGAACCTGAGACATAAATAAGAGTCCTGCCACTCATCATGCTCCAGGAAAAATACCCCTGAGACATCTGGACACATGTATTCACAGATGGATTCACAACTGATACATTAAATAAGGGAGGCAGTGGTATCTACATAACCTACACAAACAGAAAGACAGAAACACACTCTTCCAGATCAACAAATTTCAGAGCAAAGCATTTCAAACAGCCATACAAACTCTCATCAAAGAAATCCTAATTTAAAAAAATGTCTTCATCAGCAATGCAACATAAGTAATATGATATCAAGTCTGAAAAAGACAGACTCATCCGGGAAATAAGGAACAACATATGTATACTGTCAGAAATGACAGAACTAGTCCTTCAGTGGATACCAGCACACTGTGGCATCCCTGAAAATGAGAAAGCAGACACACTTGCAAAAGCAGGTGTGAACCTTCAACAGTTAATCAACCCCAGAGTCTCAAAAGAGTAAAGACAATCCTGAAGCAAGCTAAGAAAACAGAATGGAGAGAGTTATATGAATAACATGAGCCAGAACACAACAGTATAAACAAGCTGAGCAGACCAAGATCTTCAGACTCAAAACAGGCCACAATAACCTCAGAACACACTCACACAAGATATAATCCAGTTACTTTGCAACATTAGATTGCAGAGAGCCCAGACAAACTCCAGAGCATATCCTAGAGGCCTGCAGCACTCTCAAAACCTTAAGAAAGCAAATATGGTCTATGGAAACAATACTGCATGGGAAAACTATGGGGAAATGGTGAAGACATCAAACACATTGTCTTGTTCATGCCCCATGCTGCTCTAAATGCATAGCAGTTGGCGATCGCGGAAGAAGCTGCTTTGTCAATTTATATATTTATTTCTTTATGAAGGAAGAGGGTAGTGATGACCAGTGATGATTCAAATTATTTAAAAAATTTTACTGGCTCAATTTGACTGTTGTTTACAATTATGGTAGTGGGTTTAATCTCTCTTTGTACTAGAATTGCAATTATTTATAAAGCAAATAGGTCTTATCAACTTACCATGATATTTAGTAATTGTAAAGTAACTTTATTGTGAGCAACTAGAAATGCATCATAAGGAAAGAGAAAAATCTCTGATTAGAACTTCTGTTGTTTTTATTTATTGGGTTATTTGTGGGTCATCATCAATGTACTCCGAACATGTCCATAGGTGCTCAGATCCCCTCCTCAGCAAGTCCCACAATGTTCAGCGACTAACGACTCCAGTTCTGTATTGGTTGATAAGTGTTCCTATATGCCCATTAAGTTTCTCATTTCTGGCTATGCCCATCTTAACTCCCATCTCTTTCATTTGAAGGAGTGATGTAGACTCATGGTTGTTGAAGTCCTGTGCCCTTCCCACATCCTGGAGGACATTGATGATGTCCGCCCGATCCAATCGTTGACCGTCTTCAGTGATAGAGCAGCTAGCAAATCTGTCAGCTCTTTCATTTATTTCCCTGTACTTCCGCATTTCCAGGAACGTAGATAAAGGTGACCTTATGTATTTTTGACTTCTGCAATGACTCTACTCAATGCCTGCGTACAGAGCTCACCTCTTCTTTTCTTATCATGCTCATTGAATCACTTAGTATGCAGGCGTGGCTGTTGTCTTGTGATTCTAACCAGATGAATGCCCTGGTGACTGCCATCACCTCCATCATCATACTACTCATAGTCATAACGTTTACATCACTGTCTTATTTGACTATTCTACCTGCCGCGCATGCTGTAAATGTCCATGCACTCCTTTGGTGTCGTATTACGGATCCGTCTGTATAGATAATTGCATCTTTCTCATCAGTGTTATCCCAGATGAGACCACATTGACCTCCACATTGACCATGACTGACTTCAGTTCCCTACATTTCCTGTCGAGTGTGATAATACACAAGAATGTGCTCCTGAATGAAGTATGCACCGGTATCCACTCCTCACCATCATTAATATTGGTAACCCATCAGGCCTTTTTGATGACATCTGCTCGGCCCACACATGATTTGCCTCTTTTTAGCCTTTCACCGTTTCCTGTGTCAGTATGTGCCCCTGTTTTTGTTTATGCTCTTAATCAGACTAAGATTAAGAATAAGAGCTATCAGATCTTGAGGAAATAAAGATGTCCCTATAGACTGCTGTAAGACATTGTGTGAGTGTAGCAAAACAGATTCCAAAGAGAATAGGATAAAGGAATGTAATATACATATATGGAAAAGGAAAATTACATGTAAAGATAATATTTGGTTCCTTAAATGATTTATAATTATTTTTTCAATAATTCAGATTTTACCTGTAGCACAATCTTATACAATGAAGATTCACATTTTATTTCCACAATATATTCTTTACTTTCTATTCCTAGTCCTGCTGGACATATAAGAAACATAAGTTCATCAGGCTTTAGTATTCTCTGGGGTTGGGCAAACATGTCAATGCGCCTTAAAGGATAAATCATGTTTCGTATTATGAGAGCATCATATTCTGTGAAGAAAGGATCATACAGAAACCCTGCCATTTGGTTGTTATCAAATCTTGAATGCATAATCTGTTAAGAAAAAAAACAGAAAAGAAGATGTATAATATTCCCAGTTTAGTAGTAGGTTAATGATACTTAATGTATATCATCATCATGTGCCATACCGGCTGGTGTAGGTGATTATGTCCTTCTACAATTCTCTATCCACAGTACATCGTATCAATTCTGTTGTTGATTGTTTTCCAAGTCATGACACTAAGCTATCCAGTCTTTTCTCCTTTATTTTGTCAGTTGTAACTAAGTATTCCAACTTCCCTCTTCTCATGATGTGTCTGAAAAATGTTCATTGATTCTTTATGATGTTTCTTAGGTGCTCCCTTTTTGTGTTGGCCTCTGAGAATTTCCTTGTTGGTCTTTTTAGTTGTCCAGGGAACTTTCAACATGGGCACTCTCAACATTCTTCTGAGAAATCCCATCTCTATGGTCTCTAATAAAGTTTTTTTCATTTTTTTGTATACTGTCCTGATTCACTTTCCATAGGTCAGAATTGGCTCTATATTCTTGATCCTTCCTGTGCCGTTAGACATTGCATGGGGCTTGTAGTGTTTTTTATCACCCATCTCTATTCTGGGTGAGATATTCGATTTTATCTAATATAACTATACAGCACCGCTGAACCCTCTTTCTCACTTCCATTGACATAGACTTGTTGCACAACACGTTCATTTTCTGAAGTGCTGTTTTGGCCTGAGCTATTTTACTTTTTATTTTAACTCTTTCAGGGCCAGAACAGGAAACATTAATTTTAGGTTTGAACCAGATTAATTTTCCTGTTTCAAAAAATTTCACAATATACCTTTTTCATTTTATTACTTCACACAATAATTTAGATAAATGTGGTATGTGTTATACATCACGGGGAAGGGAAATGGATACAGAAAATGAAAATAGTAATATATTTATGATATGTGATTATTTGAAGGTATAAATATATATTTAAAAATATAAAATATTCAAGGCAGAAAATTTTTAATTGAAAATGTTGTAATTCACTTATGTAATTTACTTAATTCCATGGTTGGAAGTGTTGCTATCAATTTGTCTTGAAATATAACACAACATAATCCAAATTCCTCCAATATACAGTTTATTTGATGAATTTATGTCCAAAAATAAAGAAATTATGTACATTTTTGTAAATGACCCCAGAATGAAAAATATGACAAATTTATGTTACGTCACAGCAATATTTACAAGTAAAGTTTATTGAGTTATTTGGGAGTCATCATCATTGCACTCCGAACATGTCCATATGTGCTCAGATCCCCTCCTCAGCAAGTCCCGCAGTGTCCAACGACTGATGACTCCAGTTCTATGTTGGTTGATAAGTCTTCTTACACGGCCACTATGTTTCTCATTTCTGGCTGTGCCCATCTTAACTCCCATTTCCATCATCCGAAGAAGTGACGTGGATCTGTGTTTCTGTGCTCTTCCCACATCTCGGAGGGCATTGATGATGTCTGCCCGATCCATTGGTTGCCCGTCCTCAACGATAGTGCAGCTAGCCAACCTGTCCGCTTTTTTATTTCCCCGTACTCCCGCATGTCCAGGGACATAGACAAAGGTGACCTTACGTATTTTGGACTTCTGCAATGACTCTACCCATTGCATGCGTACAGAGCCCGCCTCCACTTTTTTTATCATGCTCATCGAATCACTCAGTATACATGCATGGGTGTAGTCTTGTGACTCAACCATTTGAATGCCTTGGTCACTGCCATCACCTCCATTGTCATGCCACTCGTGGTCACGACATATACACCACTGTCTTCTTTGACTATTCTGCCTGCCGAGCGTGCTTAAATGCCCATGCACTTCTTTGGTGTCGTCTTACAGATCCGTCTGTATAGATGACTGCATCTTTTTCATTGGTGTTATCGCAGATGAGACTGTTGACCTCAGCATTAACCACGACCGGGTTCTGTTCCCTACTTTTCCTGTCGAGTGTGACAATACACGAGAAAATCCTCTTGAATGACGTAGGCACCGGTATCGACTCCTCACCAACGCTAATATTGGTAAGCCCACAGACCTGTTTGATGACATCTTCTGTTCGGCCCACCCATGATTTGCCTCTTTTTAGCCTGGCACCTTTCCCTGTGCTGAGCATGTGGTGTAATGGATGCTCTTTATCTGTACTAATTTTCAGGTATGCTCGTGCTCTAAAGATCTTGATTCTGTCATCCATGGTTGGAAAGTCAAGAAGATACCTCATGCAGGGGGCCTCGGTAGCCTAGTTGGGAAAACCATCCGACTGGACTACCGTCGTTTGGACAACCCGTGTTCGATTCCCGCTGGGAATAGTGTAAATTGTACTCGTGGTTGGGAAAAAAAAATACCCCCATGGTCGACCCAGCCGTTAGCAGAAATGGGTACCAGGGTATTAATCTGGGAAGGTGAGGAATGTTGCTTCCCATCTGAGTTTCAATGCTTGAGACTACACTATACAGAAATATCCGAACATTTCTGGATAGGCGGCCAAGCACATATGGGTGTAAACTCGCGTGCTAAGATGCCGGTTCAAGTCTCGTACTTTACGTTACCTTTACCTCATTGCTACACAGGGAGTGTCCCTTGTACATCCCAAGATAATGCGCATGGCTTCATTTTGTATTTTCTCCAGCCTATCAATTTGAGTCGTACTGACAGTAAGAATTGCCAGGGAATACTCGATTGGTGTGAGGACTAATCCCTGGAACAGAAGAGTAAGTAGCCTCTGCTCGATGTTGGCAGCTGCCATGACCTTCAAGGTGGCTAATCCTTTGCGGGATTTTGTTATAACATGGTTGACGTGGTCCCGAAAACACAGGCTGCGATCAAACTTAACTCCGAGGTATGTCATCAACTTGTCCTGGTCACCTCATCAGCTCCCATTCGTACTACTGGTGTGGTCATATTAATGATATGATTGTTAAGGGAGAACCATGAAACTGATGATTTGTTAGGATTAACCAAGGCACCTGAAACCCCACACCATGAAGAAATGCAATTGAGTTCGTCTTGTATTGTGGAGGCGATTTCACCCCTGTCTCATCCCTGTTGATATACCAAGTGTGTATCTTTCACATTTCATATGTCGAGTTTATTATTTTTATTTGCACAACTGGACTTATTTTGTGTGATATGCCCTAAAGTTCCAGTTTCATTATCAGAATCACTGTCACTTGATTTCTCTGAGGCACTGGTAGTGCTGGAATGGAGGCATCCATCAGCTAAACCTAAGCCAGATCGTCTTAATTTGTTAGCACTGGACGTAAAATTACTATTACTAATATTACAACTATCACCATTATCACCATAAAAACAATCGTCTGAGTCTGAATACTCTAATTCTGAATCAGTCAATAACAAGGTTTCAAACTTAGATCTAGCTTGCTCTGCACCATATTGTTTGTGGTTGACAGCAAGAAGCACTAACAGTGAGCATGGCCATGATGTGACAGAAATTTGAGAAATAAACATTGAACATAAATTAAAAATATTTTGACTGTATACTTCTCAGACCATGTCCATATTTGCCGCAAGTAATAGCGAGAACTCTTCTACATCCGGAAATCAAATATTGGTTGAAATAAAAGCAAAAATCAACTAAAATGAAACAAACATTCAACTGCATCCATAAGAGCCAGTGTATCGGTTAGTGGTAAAAAATGAACATTTTTTATCAACCTGATGTGCTGGATCATTTGGAAAGCAGAGAAGGTGCCTCATAGGTGGAAGAAAGGAATCATTAAGATCCCAAAAAAGGGCAATCTCAGAGATTGTAACAACTGGAGAGGCGTGACACTTATATACAGAGCAATATGGCTTACCATAAAAAATCATAAATATTTATCAAAGACATGTATGATGGATACACATGTGCAGTTCGTACAGAGGAAGGACTGAGCGAATGTTTTCCAATAGAAATTGGGGTTAAACAAGGATGTATTTTATCACCCTTGTTATTTGGAATTGATATGGACTTCATAATGAAGAAATGCCGCACTGGTAACAAAGGCATTGAATGGATACAAGGAGACCATTTGGAGGACCTCGACTTTGCTGATGACATAATTCTAATCAGCAGTCATATAAAAACGATGCAGGAAAACACAAATGAACTATCATCAATAGCCAGAAAAATTGGGCTTGAGATCAATCATGAAAAGACTAAAGTCATGAAAAGCTTAATTCTAACGATGACAGAATATACATGGAAAACAAACCAGTGGAAGAGATCGACCACTTTATCTATCTTGGAAGTCACATTGATCGGGAACGGGATACAAGTAAAGAAATTAGAATCAGAATAGCTAAAGCAGCAATGTCTTTCAGAAGCCTTGAAAAGTTGTGGAAATCAAAGCTCATCAGCACAAACACAAAACTTAGACTATTCAAATCAAACGTACTATCTACCCTTACGTATGCATGAGAGAGCTGGAAAACAACAAGAGACAAAGAAACAAAGTTGAACGCATTCGAAAATAAATGTCTAAGGAAAATACTTTGTATAGCGTGGAATAAATTCAAAACAAATGAAGAAATTAGAGAAATCTCCAATCAACCACTAATATCTTCAGTAATCAAGAAGATAATGGTCAAATGTTGGACGTGATGAGGAGAGATATCAAAGCAAGCCCTCATGCCAAACAACAGGTAAGAGGAAAAGAGGCCAACCCAGTGAGACACTGAGAAGAACATTGATCAGAGAGGCAAGAGCAGCAGGAATCGGCTCTCTTAATGAGATAGAGTTGTTTGCAGATAGCAGAGACAAATGGCGAGATTTGATAAAATATCTTTAGAAGGATTGAAAACTGCTAGAATAAAAATTTAGATAAGAGAAAGAGTATCTGGGTCTATGCCCTATGGGCCGGCTACGGCTCGAAAGGTCAATAGATAGAGAGATATGCTGGGTAGTAGTCCAGAAAGAGTTCATATATATATATATTTTCATCTTAATACACACATAATAAGTGAAACAATAAAACCATTTCAGTTTAAAACATGAATAATGTGTGCAAGATTAAATATATGCAAAGATTTGATATGACTTAATCCCTATTAGCATTGAACAATTACTCTTTATACCTCATCTATCTTTGAGCCAAAGATGGCACGTAAGGCAGAAATTCTAGACTCCCCATGTCTGATGATCTTTGCTATTAAATAGACTTTACACAGGACCAGCACTGTATCTCTCCACACGTCACTTTTTTGGGCAAAGCTGATGTCTGCTATTGATGCTTGTTGTCTCAATGTGTTTTTTTTTACTGTTTCTTTATGTTGGCCTCTTTTACTTTTACCTTCTGATTTTTTTAGTTTACCATTTAAATAATAATAGATATTTCACAATGGTAACTCGTTAGGCCACTGATCAACTGTCCATAGCAAGGTAAAGAAAAATAATCTTCCATCTTGAACTAGACAGAACCTTATTTTCAATAAGTTCCTCTAATTGTTATTCATAGGGTAAAAATGTGATCAAAGCAATTTCTCACTTTTTAAAATCCTGTTTGTTCTTCATGCATATTTGTGCCTACCACATTGTTTAATGATGATCTTAAAGAATACTTTAGAGGCAGAAGAAATACTTTAACAGAAGATTTACACATTTGCAGTTGTTTCCTGTATGTTACCGGGGCCTCATTATGAGGGAAGTAAAGAATAGTGACACTGTGACCTACCAGGCATGTCGTAAGAGGCGACTAAGGAGGTTGATCGATGGCTTGACAAGCTGTCATTGTAAAAAGTATTGTTATGGAAACAGCGCCATATATTTTAGAGCAGTGATCTCTGCAACATGTGCCACTTTGGCACGCAAAGTTACTGTTTTTGAGATTGTGGTTCTGCCCTATGTGCCATCTTCGGCTCGAAAGGACGATAGATAGATAGTTGTTGCAGTCTTTGAGATTCCACTTTTTCTAAATTTTAACATTAGTACCATTTCTGCTTTCCATATTGTATGTAACAGTTTTTACATGTGTTTTAAATTATAATTATCAATTGATTTTAACATCTCAGATGTTATATCAACTTCACCTGCAGCCTTGGGCCTTACAAAAGTTTCTACTTCTTTCAAGTTTAAGTCATCTGTTAATATATAAGACTGGTGTATCATATGTAAAAACGTTATAGCTGTTACCGCTCATAAAAAAAGTGTTTCTTTTCATAGTTCAACTTAGAAAAGTGATGGATTCCAGACTGTGCTACGGAGTTCATGAATACCTGTCAGGTTTCTCCTCTGAGATTCTCAAAATTTCAAGGGGAAACTCAGAGTACCTATGAATTAGTTTGGTGTGCAGTGATGACGATCCTATTGTATCATAACATAACTGAGACAAGTGCGTGTAGTCAGTGGTGGTTAGGAGTACTGAAAGATACTGGTATTACATACCAGTTAAAGAGGGACAGGTGCAGTAACACTACAGATAATTCACTGTTTCAAATGGTTGCAATGCCCTGCAATTTTGTTTGCATGAAAGATTCAATCAATTTATGTAGTTACCAGAGTCATATCCAATTCAAGTTCAAAGTTGTATGAATAGACTTCTAGGCTCTTCTTTTTAGCTTTTTGACAGCTGTGATGTTGCACAAACAGAACTAATATAAAGTGCGTGGATGAAACAAAAATAACTTTAACTAATACAAATAACATGTTTACCTCTAGCTTTGGAGACTTTGTAATGATGCCATTTCCAGCACTATTCAGCACTGTAACATACTCCATCTTGTTTAATGTGTTTGGCTGATTGTAGGAAATTAGAATGCCATCTGACATTGAATTTTTAACAGTTAGCCATGAAATCTGGTAGTAGTTGTAGTCAATGCGAAGTGCTGGGGTCATAGTTCCAGTGTCCGTGTCAAGGAGTCCAGCATTGTTTATTTCAACAAAGCGAATCTGAGATTTTGATTGTTCAGGCTGGTTCTGGTCAGTACTATATGCAGCAGCTAATGTAATACCTTTAGAAAAATTAAAAGGTGAAATGATTATGGATATACCTATAAAAATATTTAGTTTGCAAGTGATGAAAAAAAGATGTTAGTGAGTACTAAGTTCTCTTATGATAATTGTGTGCATGTACATAGGACACAGCTATTTGCTTTTATTTGAGAAAGTAGTAGTTTAGTTCTAATCATTAAAACGTTGCTACATGTATAAATGAAGATGTCCTGGGGGAACTACATTCAACTCATTCTTGAGATATTTTATTGGAGTGGTTCAAAATTGGGACACTGGACAAAAATATGAACATTTTAGAATAGCGAATTTTGATATTTTAGGCCAAGAAGGTTTGTGAGAATAAATGTTTCAAAATTAGACAAATGTATCCCTTTCTGGTATAAAATAACCATAATTTAACCACAAATGTTCAAAAAGTTTAATTTATAGCATTTCTTATGATCATTGTTAATGTACTGTAGCAGTATTATACTAAAGTCATGTTTCAGAACTGAGAAAATTTACCAAAATTACTAAAATATCAACAGCAAACAGCTGTGAGGAGGCATGATGATATCACATCTGATGTAATAAGCACACACCAATGTGTAATTGTGTATTCTCCATATGTAAAAGGCATGATGAAGTCACATCTTACACAATGAGCACACACCAATGCAATTGTGTATGTGTTCATTCTCTGCATAGTATTCATTAGTTTTGCTGCAGACTGTTGGAAAAATGGCTGGCATGATACAAAATCTGTCCAAGATCAATCCGAGAGCAGTGATTCAGTTCCTAACAGCTGAAGGATGTTGACCAATTGACATTCATCACTAAATGCAAACAGTATATGGTGACAAAGATGTGTATAAGACTGTAGTGAAGGACTGGGCACGAATGTTTTGAGAAGGACATGAGTTAATGAAAGATCTTCCCCACGCCTGCTTGGCTGCATCTTGTTGTGACAGAAGAAGCAATCATCAAGACTGAGGCAGTAATATAAGTGGACCTATAGTCTGTGCTTACGTTCACTAGCAGAGGAATTCAGTGTCACTTGAGACAGTTCATAAGGAGATTAGGAAGAAACTGAATTACCAGAAGACGTGTTCACAATCGGTCCCACAGATGCTGATCGACCATCATAAGTAAGAATGCATGAGGTGGAGTTAGAACCACATGTTGTGTTATGAAGAGGAGGGTGATGAATTTCTGTTGAGCATAGTACATGATGAGTCATGGCACTAACACATGAGCTGTGCAGCAAAGCAGAAAACATAATATGGAAACATCCTGGATCACCAAAACTAAAAAAATTCAAGTCACGGTGGTAAGGTTATGAAGACCACATTTTTTATGCTTCTATTGGCAGACTTAAAGGAGCCTGGTGTAAATATCAATGCCATTCACTACAATGACACACTAGACAACTTGCATAGAGCCACCAAGAATAAGAGACTGCATACTTTTGTGTGATTCTGTTGCAAGACAATGCTCGTTCACATGCCACAAATATTGAGCAGGAAGCATAAGGAAAGAAATGTGGGAAGTTCTGCAACACCCCCCAGCCTACAGCCCCGATCTGTCACCATCTGACTTTCACTTATTCAGACCCTGAAACAAATCTTTAAAGGGACTATGCCTCAACTCTGATGCAGATCTCTTGGCCACAGTGACAAAATGAGCAACCAAAGTAGTTTTTCTTTGATGGCATCCACCATCTGCCTAAGCAATGGGATGCATGATTGTGGTGCACAGTCACCCATGGTGACTTTTTCTAAAGAACCCTGGTGAGTATTTGCTTCATAACAATTGCTTTATTTAGTTCTACCACACCTGCTGATGTACTTACATATGTTTGTAATAAAGCCACTGGGTCAGGTTTCATTTGAACAAGCCTCGTAATTAACCATTTCTATCTATCTATTGACCTTTCGAGCCATAGCCGGCCCATAGGGCATAGACCAAGATACTCCTTCTCTTATCTGAATTTTTGTTCTAGCAGTTTTCAATTCTTTTAAAGATATTTTATCAAATCTCGCCATTTGTCTCTGTTCTGTGCAAGCAGCTCTATCTCATTGAGGGAGCCGATTCCTGCTGCTTTTGCCTCTCTCAGCAATGTTCTTCTCAGTGTCTCTCTGAATTACATTTACATACATAAAAACCTATATTCTCCTCTGCCTCTGTTGCCTTTTAGCACTGAAATAAGTGAGTGTTGAGGTAAATGTTTTGTAGTGTGTCTCCTGCATGGTGCTCATCATGTCTGCCTATTTAATTAATCAATCATCTTCCATATCTACCTTTGACTATTTCTACTTACCCTCCTCCCACTCTTCTGAGTGTTGAAACTCTTTAAAGATACTATTTGGAGGTGATCATGTGGCATGTCCAAGCCATTTAAACTGTTGTATCTTAATATTATCCAGCAATAGTGTTTTCCCAACTCTTTTCTTTATATTCTCACTTCTGATTCTGTCTCTTCAAGTCATATTCAGAATTCTTCTCATATCTCTGTTATGGCAATTTTCTTTTTATTCTTTGGTCTCTATGTCTGATACTGGTAGCAGAGTGTTGGGAGGAATGTTGTGTTACACAGTTCTTTCTCTGTGTCTGATGCTACATATTTGTTTGGCAACATTGGAGCTATTCTCTCTCTCTCTCTGCGATCAGGACTCAATCAGAGTAGGATTCCAGACACTCACATGAAGTCAGCTGTCAGGTTAAAGTGTGTTGATCGCCCACACAGACGGAACATCACATTTATAGTCTGCCAGATCCACTCTGATTGAACACCCGTTAAAAACGTTGCACTGTGTTCTGCGCCAGTGGCCCAGTGCATCCGATTTCAGCCAGCATTTTATTCAGGTTTGCTTTCCTTAGCCTTTGATTGTCCCCAATCTTCCTGCAAGGCAGCAGATTGTCTTTTCTGTAGGGGGATTCTGCCCTTAGATGGTCTGCCCTCCCAGGTTTACGAGCACCATCTGCCCAAGTCACTAGAGGTGACTAACACATACATACACACACAAAGATATGAGATGTGAATAACAGACATGTACACAGCTATACGAGACATGACTAACACCTACACACATCAAGATATATGACACATGACTAACATAGACATGCACATAAAGATATGAGATATGACTGACATAGACATGCACACACAAAGATATGACACATAACTAACATAGACATACACACAAAGATATAAGATATGACTAACATAGGCATGTACATACAAAGATATGAGATGTGACTGACATAGCCATGCACACACAAGGATATGAGATGTGACAAACACAGACATGCACACACAAAGGTATGAGATATGACTAACATAAACATGCACACCAAGATATGAGATATCCCTAACCCAGACATGCACACACGAAGATATGACACATGACTAACACAGATACACTCTTAGATATGAGATATTACTAAACTCAGACGCACATAAAGATATGAGACATGAATAACATGGACACACCAAGATATGAGATATGACTAACATGACACACACCAAGATATGAGCCATGGCTAGCACACGCACACACAAAAGCTAAGATTTGAGCCACGGCTAGCACAAAAACACACCAAGATATGAGCCATAACTAGCACAGAAACACATTAATATATGAGCCATGGTTTCACGAAAAAACACCAAAAAATGAACCAAGTAAACACATTGAGGTATCCATATGCTTGGGTTTGTTGTAGTCACTCTTCTTAACGTGGGAATCGTCAACATACGAGTCACAGGTCCCGATTAACTGTTCACTGACGTCGCAGCTTTTGCTACACCCGCTACACACTGCACAAAACGACCAAGAATACCCGTCCAGACAATAGGTGTCTGTAAATGTTTGCACCTCAAACACAGTCAGTGAGTGCACTACCGGCCTGTGAAATGGTCGGTGAGAACTCAATCTTAATGTGTGCCATTGGCGTTTGTGTGGTGACTACAATAGTGTTCACAGAAACATTAGGGTATGATATATCATTGGAATCACTGTAGTTGAAAACTTCTCCTCTTGTGTAAACTACACATTCACATCTAAGAGTGAATCAGTGAAGGTCACAAAATCATATTCTCTCTGTGGTTTTACTAACTACAGGTCATGTGGCTTCTGTTGGATTGGAAATGACAAATTACCACCACTGTGTGTCTATATGTTTGGAATTGGAGTCATCAATGACGGCCTAACATCATCAAGTGCTATGACGATCATCATTTTCGGGAGGACGTGAACTCCCATGGTATATGGTGGATAGGCGGCAGGAACCATTGAAGGCTATGTCTGAAAAGTGTTCCTTCTTGCAGTTTCCTCATATTCCAAGTCCGGCTTGTTGCAGGAGCTACTGAGTTAAGTGCTCTGTGCACACCGTAAGCTGTGTGTCTCATCCGTTTTGATCCTGCTTCGATATCCCGCTTGTTTACGATGAATGATGATATCGTATGACAGAGAACAGTTGGCTGTGTTCACTTTCTGCGCGGTTTCGCCTTATGTCTTTTGGCGTGTGCTGAGACTGCTACGATGGGGACTACAGTTACCTTTCTTTGTTTGGGAGATGAGTTGGTAATTCGGATGATTCCACTGGCACGGGCGGTTGAGCAATTATGGATTTTAATTCGTTTGCTGTGATGCCGAGGCCTTCCATAACCAATAACCAATATCATTACACTGGAACACTATGCCGCTACTGTCAGAGAAAGCCTTTAGAGTGGCATTCTTTACCCGAATCATAGTGCTAGCTCGATGATAGATTCGAATGGTGTGAATCTTCTGGGGCGTGGCAAAGTTCAGATACCAGTAAGCAGGACTGGTTCCACTTCTCAGTTTTGTGTGTGTGTGCAGACATTGTCATAGAGATTGCTTTTTGTTTTGCCATTTACTGCGGCCTCTGGTCCACATCCGTCTCCTGTATAACAAGCATTAAATGTGTCGACCTGGTTTGTGTTCTGTTTGAGAGCCACA
The DNA here is from genome assembly GCA_032433765.1 of Megaustenia siamemsis. Taxonomy (NCBI): domain Eukaryota; kingdom Metazoa; phylum Mollusca; class Gastropoda; order Stylommatophora; family Ariophantidae; genus Megaustenia; species Megaustenia siamemsis. The sequence goes on from JAVIAB010000156.1 coordinate 32,233,599, forward strand.
TTCCGACCCACTCCAATGAAGATGGAGCAGATATTTGCAACTATCGTCCCTTTAATCCATAACTTGTTGATCAGACCAGCCCCAGAGCAAAAGACATCAATCTCGTGCTGACTAACTGCAAACCTTGAATCATTGCTACATGAGGCAGAACCATTTAGTTTTACAGTGAAACTGTCCGGAACTGTTAAGTCATTCACATAAGCCCTAAACCAGAAGAACAGTAAAAATTGGTTGAGAGTTGCCTCAACTGATGTAGAATTTGTGTCCGAATTACATGTGGTGTCGTTGTTATCAAACAAGAAATTAGGTTCAGATTTTTTACGTATTTGTACACGAGGACCAAGTATTAATCAATTAATCATTGGAAGTAAGTGATGTTTCTGTTGAAGTTGATTCTTAATAACTAAAATCATTACAAGATCTCAATTTGTAAAGTTATTGAATTTTTTAATTATTTTTTTTCAAAAACATTGGAACTCAACCACTTCCCTAGTCTAGCATTGGCACTGATTTTCTAACAACACTGATGGTCTTTAGTAGTTCATCATCATTTTGCATTGTTTTGCCACTTTAATCACTTCTGGGATGAAAAACAATATATTTAGTTAATTAATATATTTTTATTACCATATTATTACTATTAATAATAGATGAATTAAAAAAAAAATTTAAGTGACCTCTAGATTCTATTCTTGTTGTTCTGTGGTATTCTCAGAATCCAATCAATAGCCAAGCATCCCTACCTTGCTTGTGTTCTTATTTCTTATTTCAAATGCTTCTGTAAGCTGCCCTTCATATACAGCACTACATTTTTTAAATCAAGTTAATAAACATTGTAGGGATTCTTTAATGACTCAGTAACTTCTATAGCATTCCTCTGTCCAAACTATCAAATACATTTTCATAATCTATGAATCAGAAATTGGGGACTGTAGTTCCAAGCTTTGTTCAACCTTTATGTGTAAGGTAGTTATTCATCACTGGATGATCTATTTTTCCTAAAACCCACTTATTTCTTCCTTAAATGCTTCTCTATGGCTCTTTTAGTTTCTCCAGAATGATTCTGTTTAGTATTTTTCCTGGTACTAATAGCAACATAATTTCTCTGTAATTTGTGCACTCGTATAAAATTCCCTTCTTCGGTAGTTCAATCATATAAACCTTCTTTCCAGTCTTTAGTGTCAAGGCAAAGAAATGCACAATAAATGCATAAAATTGCAAAGCTGCAGTGAGGCTAATTGTGAGGAGAAATGAAAAAAAAAAAACATATTAAAAAAAAAAAATGGTACGATTAAAGCTTCACGTAGCAAATGGACAACACAAACCAGAACAACATTTCGGCTCAATAGGCCTTCAGCAGGAACAAACATACAACACACATACAAATATGTATTTAAAATAATAAATAATAAAAAATATAAATTTGAACTAGAAGAAGAAATAAAAGGAAAATTAAAAATAAAAAGTCTTCTCTGTATCCTCTGATGTGTCAAATACAAAAAAGAATGTTAGTGCGCACAAGGTATGTGTGCACACTGCATGCGGTAAACGAAGTTTTCAAAAGCAGGTCAGTGTGCATACACAAAGTGCAAAGAACTGACTAGAAGAATGTAAGGTACCCAAGAGTAGATAAGGTGTCGTAGAGTGGGGTAGGAGATATAGGGGACAGACGAAGTGATGCAGCGTAGACTAGTAGAGGAGGGATGTGAATAGCATAGTATGTGTATATTATAATGTGCTCAAACATGAGCAACAGAGAATATGCATTAAGAAAGGGACAGCCACAGAAAACTAGGTGTAAGAGTATGATACATTAATGCCTCGCGAGGTCAGCGAACCTAACTGGACTATAAGGCAATTCTCCAAAGCATACCGACTGCGGTTGCTGGCGTGGTAGAGGACAATACCAGTAATATAGAAGTCATCTTTGCCTTTGAGGTCCGAGGAATTAAAGTGGGATGCAACTGGGGTGCCAGTATTCTGTTGTACATCTCGAAGATGTTCTCAAAACCTTTCCGCTAATGGTCGACCAGACTCACCAATATAAGTCATATGACATTGTTGGCATATAATGGCATAAATTATATTGCATGACACACATGTGAAACAATTCCTAATCTCGAACCTTTCATTAAGACATAAGATAATAAGGGAATAAGCAGAAACATCGTTCTAGTTTGTGTTGTCCATTTGTTACACCAAGCTTTAACCATACCGTTTTTTTTCTATTTTTTTAATCTATTTTTTTTATATTTCTCCTTTCCAGTTTTTAGGTATTTCTTCTCTCTCCCACATTTTATCTAGTAGTTAATGTAAAATCTTGGTAGTGGTGTTAATATCTGCTTTGATGGCTTCTGAATGAACTCCAGCTGGTCCTGTTGCTGTATCATCTTTTAATCCTGCAACACTTCAAGACAACAGCAAATAGATAAAAGAAAGAAAGAATAGCTTAGTAGCTTTCCACAGTTAACTTGCAACTTTTACTCAGCTGGTAGTATATCAGGAAGATTATTTGGGCCTGGTCTGTTCAAAAGTTCTTCAAAGTGCTCTTTTTATCTTTTCATGTGTTTCCTTATATTACTAAGCAGACTGCTTTTCTCATCTTTAATAAGGCATTAACTGTTTGTATATTCTACTTACAAGTAAAGAAATTAGAATCAGAATAGCTAAAGCAGCAATGTCTTTCTGAAGCTTTGAAAAGTTGTGGAAATCAAAACCCATCAGCACAAACACAAAACTTAGACTATTCAAATCAAACGTCCTATCAACCCTTACGTTTGTCTGTGAGAGCTGGAAAACAAGAGACATCGAAACAAAGTTGATCGCATTCGAAAATAAATGTCTAAGGAAAATACTTGGTATAGCATGGAATGAATTCAAAACAAATGAAGAAATTAGAGAAATCTCCAATCAACCACTAATATCTTCAGTAATCAAGAAAAGGTGATGATCATATGTTGGACATGTGATGAGGAGAGATACCAAAGCAAGCCCTCATGTGGGAAACAACAGGTAAGAGGAAAAGAGGCCAACCCAGAGAGACACTGAGAACATTGAACAGAGAGGCAAGAGCAGCAGGAATCGGCTCTCTTAATGAGATAGAGTTGTTTGCAGATAACAGAGACAAATGGCGAGATTTGATAAAATATCTTTAGAAGGATTGAAAACTGCTAGAATAAAAATTTAGATAAGAGAAAGAGTATCTATGCCCTATGGACCGGCTATGGCTCGAAAGGCCAATAGAATAGAATAGAATAGAATAGAACAGAATAGAATATTCCACTTAATTTCTTTGAGCTGTTGTACAGTTAGTTCATACTTCTTTTGTTCACTGCCTCTACTACCTCTTTAGCTAATTCAACTATATATTTCTTCTTATATTTTTTAATGCATCTCTCACTTCTTTGTTAACTTATGTGTATGATTCTTGCATTTTCCCCTAATACTTCCTATTTTGCTTTTATTTATGTCTGTTTTCTTGTTCTTTCTTTCTTTAATTTTTTCCAGAGTATCTGCCATCATCCATGCCTTATTATGGCATTCTCTTTTTCCACAGAGTTTCTTCATATGTTTATAATGGTCTTCTGTCTTTAATATAATTTCTAGTCATTGGAGGACTTGGTATTTGTTTGATACTGCGAGTCTTTTACTCCTTGTTCTTTAAGAAACCCTACATTGAAATACTGTCTACTGTAATGTTTTCTTGAATGTCTTTTCAGTTTCAGTTTAATTATTTGCTAGCAGAAGGTGATGATCTGATCCCACATCTACTACTCTACATCATCATCATCATTGAGTGCCGTCTCCGCAACGAAGGTTGGCTACCATGGAGCGCCATTTTGCTCTATCTCTTGCTTTGATGGTGCAGGTTGTCATCGGTTGATTTGTCCATCTTTTGATGTTACTCGTCCATGTTAATCTTGGTCTGCCTCTGCCTCTTTTACCTTGTATTTTCCCCTCCAGGATCACTTTCAGTAGGCTGTTGTGTCTTTTAACATGGCCTAAGAATCGCATTTGTCTTGTTCTAATTGTGTTCAGAAGTTCTCTTTTCATTTTTAGTTGTTTTAAGACTTTGTCATTTGTTTTCTTTTCCTTCCATCCAATTCTACCTATTCTTCTATATATCCACATTTCAAAGGCTTCAATTCTCTGTTCTGTTTTCTTGTCTAATGTCCATGTTTCAGCACCATATAGGAATATTGAGAAGATGTAACATTTTGCTATTCTTAGTTTTAGCTCTGGTGTTATTTGTTTTGATGTTAGTATGTCCTTCATGACATTAAAATTACTTTTTGCCATTCCTATTCTTTTGTTTATTTCAGTTGTACATTTTCCATCACTGGTTATAGTATGTCCAAGGTAGTTATAGTTCTGAACTGTCTCAAGGTCTATTCCTTCAATTTTGATATCCACTTGTGGGTTTTGGGTATTTTCTTTGTTTATGATCATAGTTTTAGTCTTTTTGATATTCATATCTAGTCCATATTTTTTGCTTGTCGTGTTTATTTCATTAAGTAATTGTTGTAGGTCTTTAGGATTTTCTGCTAGTAGTACAGTATCGTCAGCATATCTTAGGTTATTGATTATCTTTCCATTAATTTGTAGGCCTGGCATCTCTATGATGTTTTTAAAGATTTGCTCAGTGTATAGATTGAACAAGCTTGGTGATAGGATGCATCCTTGTCTTACTCCTCTTTTTATATCAATGGGCGTAGAGAACTCTTTGTTATATTTTATTATTGCTGTTTGCTCCGAGTATAGATTGCATATTAGTCGTATATCCATGTCATCTAGATGTATCTCTTTTAGGCATTCTATAAGTTGTTTGTGGTGTACTCTATCAAAAGCTTTGGTGTAGTCTATGAAGCAGGCATATATTGGTTTGTTTACTTCTGTGTATTTTTCTATTAATGTTCTCATGCAGAATATGGCTTCTTTTGTCCCGCTATTTTTCCTAAATCCAAATTGCTGCTCATCTAATTCAGTATTGATTTTATTCTGAATCCTTCCTTGTATAACTTTTAGCAAGATTTTTGTAACATGGCTCATTAGGCTTATTGTTCTAAAGTCACTGCATTCAACTGCACCATTCTTTTTAGGCAATGCAATGAAAGTTGATGTTTTTAGTTCATTTGGTATGTATCCTGTGTGGTATATGTCGTTGCATATGTCTGTAATCACTTCAATGCCAAAATCTTCAAGTGCCTGTATCATCTCTATCTGTATGCTTTCAGGTCCTGCTGCTTTTCCCCTTTTCATTGTTTTTATAGCTTTTTCCACCTCAGATTTTAAGATTTTATAGCCTGATGTACATTTTATAACTGGTTTCTTGTCCCTACTCTACATACTTTTTTTTATTTCATGCAAAGAAAAAAAAAACCTCTTATAATAATCGGAAAATAGTTTCCTAGATGGTGGATCTACTCCACGTCCTCTCGATCGCTGCAGAAAGTGCATCCAGGGTCTGATTAATTTCAGTTCTCCGTTGCCCTTTTCTGCGTTAAAGTCAAAATGATGATATATGTAATACATCTGTGTCGCTAAAGCGAGGTCGTAGGCCGACAACAGTCCGTTTTTGACAAATCAAGCGTTGTGAATGAGACCTTCCACTGTCTAGACTTGATCTGTGCTTTACGTCACAATGGTGCTGTTCATGACCGTTGTTGGAATTCCTTGACGCAAGTTATTTCCATGTTACTCATTAATGTAAACTACTTCGTCAGCCGCAGTTTTGTCTCTTTAGGGAATTTGCTTCGTGTTTTGTTCGTCGTAGGCTGCTTACACTAGAGTAATCAGAAATCTATAGGGAGCGAGATTGTGTGTTCGACATTGTTCGAGTTGTGTGTTACGTCATCGTAATGGTTCCCTAGACCGGCCGCGCTAATCTTACGGTCTGCTTTTTTATGTGTGACAGGGATAATTTGGTGACTAACTGTGTGTCTATATGTTCGGAATTGGAGTCAACAACTATGGCCTAACATCATCAAGTGCTACGACGATCATCATTTTCAAGAGGACGTGACTTACCGGTATATGGGGATAGGTTGCGGGAACAATTGAAGGCTATGCATGAAAAGCGTTTTTTGTTGCAGTTTCCTCATATTTCAAGTCGCATGTCTGTGTTAGTCACCTCTAGTGACTCGGGCAGATGGTGCTCGTAAACCTGGGAGGGCCGACCATCTAAGGGTAGAATCCCCCTACAGAAAAGATCATCTGCTGCCTTGCAGGAAGATTGGGGACAATCAAAGGCTAAGAAAAGCAAACCTGAACAAAATGCTGGCTGAAATCAGATGCACTGGGCCACTGGTGCAGAACACAGTGCAACATTTTAACAGGTATTCAAGCGGAGTGGATCTAACAGGCTTAAACATACAGCTGTCTTCGTGTGAGAGTCTGGAATCCTACTCTGATTGAGTCCTGATCACAGACAGAGAGAGAGAGAGAGAGAGAGAAACCTCTTATTAATATATATGTGATCAATCTGATTTTCTCTTCTATGGTCTGGTGACAACCATGTAGTTTTATGTGTTCTTTTATGCTGGAATAATGTATTTCCTAAAGTCCTTTGATTAAAGGTTGCAAGTACAACCATCACAGTAAATATATTAATTAATTATAAAATTATAACTTTATTCAACAAAAATCTTTTTAATATACTTTATTGTATCCTATTTGGGAACTTGAGAACATAACTATGTCAATAGAAATGAGAAAGAGAGTTCATTGGTGCTATATAGAACCAATTCTGACCTATGGAAGCGAATCATGGACAGTAGACAAAATGAAAAGATGATTAGAGGCCACAGAGATGGGATTTCTCAGAAGAATGTTGAAAGTTCCTCGGTCAGCTAAAAAGACCAATGAGGAAATTCTCAAAGAGGCTAACACAAAAAAGGGAGCTCCTAAAAAACATCAGAAAGAAACAATCAACATTTTTCTGGCACATAATGAGAAGAGGAAAGTTGGAATACTTGGTTACAACTGGCAAAATAAAAGGAAAGAGAGATCGTGGACGACAAAGAGAGAAAATACTGGATAGCTTAGTGTTATGGCATGGAAAACAGTCAACAACAGAACTGAAACGATGCACTGTAGTAGATAGAGGATTGTGGATGGACATGATCGCCTACGCCAACCGGTATGGCACATGATGATGATGACTTTGGAGCTTAGTGGTCCAGTGGTAAGAAATAAGCCTCTGGACAGGAATTATCAGTTAGATCGTTTAACATAAAAATAGATATCGAGATGTAATGGATTACATTTGTAGGAAACACAATAGGAAAGATGACTGTCGAGCAATATAAATATATATATATATATATATATATATATATATATATATGCCCTAATGCCTAGCCTCCTTCAAATTTCCTGGGTATACTCGAGTTACTCAGAAAGCACATTTGAGTAAAAGGTTGTGTTTCTAGGCAGGCTATTTTGAAGTTACTACCATGATTTCCATGGTCAAACTACTGGTAGTTACTGCGAAAACATAATTAACAGCACTCTCATGCTTATGAGCTTTGACTGCAGAAAAACAGATCCATCAGAGTAAATGACTGCTGCATTCTCATGTAAATTTTCATATATCAAGAACCACAACTCTGCCTCCATGGCTACAGGGCTTTGTTGTTTGCATTCTCTGTTGGCACCTGTATCCACTCTTCTCCAGGTTTAATATCCCCAAGTAAACAAATCTGTTGAAAAATGTCCTCAGCCAGCGCCATCCATGATCTTTTGAGCCTTATGCCTTTTCTCCTGTCAATCTCATTGTGTAGTGTATGTTATACATGAGCACTGATTTGGAGATAAGGCCCCTGCTTGGTACATATTTATTCTTCCCGTGATGGTGGAAAAATCAAGGAGATACTGCACATGGCTTTCCAGCTTCCAAGTGTGATGCGCATAACCTCATTTTGTATTTATTCCAGTCTTTCAATCCGTGTGTGACCAAGTTAGAAATATCAATGCACAATCAATAACAAAAACCAAAAGTCCTTGGTATAGGAAAAAGGACAAAAAGAAGATGTTCACAGCCCACCGCCACCATTACCCTCAGTGATTAAAGGCCCTACCTAGTCTTAATTAACACTTGATCTATGTGACGGATCAAAGCAAGACTGCAATCAAATTGTATACTCAGGAACCTTAATGTGTGGATCCTCACAACAACTTTTGATCCCATTCTCACAATTGATGTGGGTATATTGACAATATGGTTGTTTAGGGAGAACCATATTACAGCTGCCTTTGCCAAGTTTACCAGTGCTCCTGCCTCACACTACTATCTGCTCAAATGTTGAGCCTGGAGTTCAACAATTTGCTCCTCATCTCTACCTTGGCAGTACACCAAAACATCATCAGCATAAAACAGTCCTCCATAGACCCAGTGTTGGTATAGAAAAGCACAGGAGACAGAGATGAGTCCTGTGGTAGGACGGGATGTATGTTTGAAAGAGCACATACTGCACCTGAAAATGACCTTCCGTTGGAAAAGGATCGCTGCTATCCAGTTATGGAAGGCTGGACAGATATTGAGAACATGCAGCTGAGCCATCAAGAAATCAAAAGACACCCTGTTGTACATATCCTCGAGATCAATTGCAATGGCACTGTTTCAAAACCCTAATGAAATCCCTCATAGGCATCATGGACAAAAACAGTAGCATTACCCCAGGTCTCTCTACCAAGATGGATGCCTCTTAGCATGGATGGAAGAGGATGTCAATTTTTGAAGTAACAGAATAACTTTCTAGCAACAATTTTCTCCAGCAGCTTGCCAAATGTGCTTTGCATTGCGATTATTCGGTATCTCTGAATTTTTATGTGATCCTTACTAGGCAGGGTATCAAATAGCTGCGCAGTCAATCTTCCATAATAGTTGAATCAAAATTGAAGGAACAGACCTGGAGACAGTTCAGAACTACAACTACCTAGGACATACTATAACCAGTGATGTTATAGATTGTATAACTGAAATAAACAAAAGAATAGGAATGGCAAAAAGTAATTTTAATGTCATGAAGAACATACTAACATCAAAACAAATAACACCAGGGCTAAAACTAAGAATAGCAAAGTGTTACATCTTCTCAATATTCCTATATGGTGCAGAAACATGGACATTAGACAAGAAAACAGAACAGAGGATTGATGCCTTTGAAATGTGGATATATAGAAGAATAGGTAGAATTGGATGGAAGGAAAAGAAAACAAATGATGAAGTCTTAAAACAACTAAAAATGAAAAGAGAACTACTAAGCACAATTCAAACAAGACAAATGCGATTTTTGGGCCATGTTAAAAGACACAACAGCCTACTAAAAGTAATCATGGAGGGGAAAATACAAGGTAAAAGATGCAGAGGCAGACCAAGACTAACATGGACGAGTAACATCAAAAGATGGACAAATCAGCCTATGACAACCTGCACCATCAAAGCAAGAGACAGAGAGATGAATGGCGTTGCATGGTAGCCAACCTTTGTTGCGGAGACGGCACTCGATGATGATGATGAAAGCTGTCCTAATGTTATCTACCCTCACACACAGTTCATCATCCATGCCCCGTTCCCCACACAGTTTAGAGATAGCTGTTCTGGCGATGGTACAGCCTATCACTCATACTTTGTGTAGTCTCCAGAAAAGTTTTAAAGGCTAGTATCTTCGTACCCTTTCAGAAAACTCTGCTCACTTTTTACCTTTTTGACCAGTGTTTTCAAATAAACCACTTTCTCGTTCATCTCTTTCTTGAGTAGCAGGGTGTGCCCAGGTGGGCTACTCTTTTATTTTTTTTTACTTTTGCCTTTCCCTGATGGCTCTGCCTTTGTCCACCCAAGAATTTTCCACCTCATTATTCCACGAGGGAGGCTGTTCCCACTTGCACGAGTACTGTGCTTGGTACACCTGATCTTGCTCACTACTTTCTGGACTAATCTGTCATAGGTCTTTACTTTTGGCTTAAGTATTCTTGTTCTGACCTTCTGTACCACTATACTGCAATGGTGGGTCGCTGTCATGATGTCTAAGGACACGCCATCTGGAACTGTAGAGAGTGAAGGGGGATACAAGTGCCAAATCGATATGACTGTTTTTGTCACCTGGTTAATTCCAAATTCTAGTGATATAGCCACAGTCGATGCAAACCAGGTTGATTATAACAAGAAGAGCCTTCAGTTCCTTGGTTTATTTGTTGGGAGATGCATATCCCCATGATCTGATTTTGACGTTAAATTCATCACAGAAAATCACTTTCTTCTCTTGATTCTAGGATTTCATGAGTGCAATGATGATGATCCTAACAAAACAAACATAGTTTATGACTTTTTTGTTCTTTGACTAGCTTCTTCTGTTATCATTGAATTAACAATATTCTATTTATCACATATATATTTTTTAGTGCACACTCTTGGCCTGTTTTTAATGGTGTTTAATGAAAGATGATTAAATCGCTGCTTCACCCCTTTCACCACTTAATTTATTGTTTTTTTTTATATATTCTACTGCAAGAGTGATCCCTCGGTACATTCTCAGGTCTTTACTTCTAAATGTATCACTTAAGGTGACCCCAGTCATGTATTTGACACATTTATTTTGGTGCCCTACTCAGAATAATTAACTTGGTTTCATTATAAAATATGAAAGCTGGAAATCCACACAGTCTTAAGATAGGAAATTAATGCTTTTGAAAATAAATGTCTCAGAAGAATTTCAAACATAGTTGGGGGAAAATACATTTCAAATGATAAGTGATGGAACTAAATAAGAATATGTTAGCGAGCTTTAAAGATGATGTTTGAAATACATCAGTTATGTGCTCAGAACGGAAAAGAAAGACTCTCTCCATCCGGCGGCATTCATGTGGAAACCAATTGGTAAAAAAACAAAAGGATGATCAAAAGAAACACTACACAGAATAATTACTAGGGTAAGGCTCAAACAACATTTCCGGTTGTATCTAAGATGGAGGAATTATTTTTCTCTGGCTTGGTATAGAACCGTTAATCAGAAGTTTAACAAGCCGCTATCGTAAAAACTATTTTGTTAATGAAACGTAGACCTGATACAGAATGTGCAAATTAGCAGTAGATAATAGTGATAGTTTTTTCGGCCCTAAAACAACAACAAAAATAGGATTCTAGAAAGTACGAACAATGGCCGCGCCAATGAAACAAGCACAAGTCGCAAGCGAGATGGATAGATATGATCTAGATATTTTAGGATTAAGCGAAATGCGCTGGCTTGGAACAGGTAGGAAATCTGTTGATAATAAAATAGTAGTTTTTTTTTTGGAAGGGAAGATGGAAAACACAGTGAAGGAGTAGGCATAATGATGACAGACATAGCTGCAAGAAGTTTATTAGAATGGGAACCGGTAAATAGACGTCTGATACGAACAGGCTACAAAACAAAATATGGAAGACTTTCAATTGTTCAATGTTATGCACCTACAAACGAAGCTGATGATGAAGTTAAGGACAATTTTTATAACCAACTACAACAACTTATAAACAAAATACCAAAACACGATCTTTTAATTGTAATGGGAGATTTCAACGCCAAAGTGGGAAAAGACAATGCAGGAGTGGAACATGTAATGGGGAGGGAACATGTAATGGGGAGAGAAGGCTGTGATACTACAAGTCAGAATGGAGAAAGATTAATAGAATTATATTTAATAGAAAATTTAGTTATAGGTGGGACATTATTTCCACACAAAAATATTCACAAAACAACATGGATATCTCCTGATGATAGAACCTCAAATCAAATTGACCACCTATGCATTAAACAACAATTCAGATCATCATTAATAGATGTAAGAGCATACAGAGGTGCTGATGTTAATAGTGACCACAACCTGTGCATTGGGAAAATAAGATTAAAATTTTAAAGCCAACTACATATAAAATTGATAGTCATAAACTAAAAGATGTAGCCATAAAGGAAAAGTTTAACATAGAGCTAAGTAATTGTTATACAGCACTCGGTGAAATAGGCTTAGATATCAATGAAATCTGGGGCTCACAGAGCAAAATACTAATGACAGTAGCAGAAGCAAGTGCCGGACTGAAGAAAATGGAAAAACGAGCTTGGATTTCAGACACCACATGGAAATACACCAAAGAAAGAAGAGATGCGAAGAGAGCCATGACTAATGTAAAGACAGATCTTGGAAAGGTCCTGGCAAAAGCAACATACAAAGAAGACAACAAAGTGAAAAGTTCAGCAAGAAGAGATACAAGAGCTTATATAGACAATTTGGCAGAGAAAGCAGAGACAGGTGCAATTACAGGGGACAGCAGAACTCTCTATACTGTACAAAAGATGCTGACAAACACCTATACATCCAATGGAACAACAATTCTAGACAAATCTGGATTAATGCTAACAACAAGCGCAGACATAAAAGCCCATTGGGCGGAACACTTCAAAGAAATTCTTATTCTTAACCGTCCACTACCCCACAGTTTAATAGATTTTGAAGCTGAAACACCAGCAGCAGAATTAGATGTAAATTTAGATAACTTCACCTTGAGCGAAAAAAGAAACCACCTTAAAGCGTATGATCAATAACAAGGCTGCTGGAGAGGAAAAGTTAACAGCTGAGCTACTCAAGGCAATTGATAGCCATAATTTAATATATCTCCAGAAAATGTTCAACATCATTTGCTTTTGTCGAACAGCTTCTCTCGTGGCTAATTCTACCAATGTTCATTATGTGACAAACACACGCGGTCACATAATGAACAAGTCAGGCTCGCTGATCCACAGGGTTTTCCATCCTTTTTCATGAGTCTTTTCTCTTCTAAGTTTTGCCTTAGCACAGTCTCAAATGATGTTATACTGTTCTTTATACAGGCTCTCCATGATGTGCGATTGCTTGCCAGATGTTCCCAGTCATTTTCACATATGGAGAAGTCTTTCAGAGATGATTTACAGATATCTCTATATCGTATTTTAGGTCTGCCGATTTGTCTTTTTCCGTGTATTAGTTCACCATATAGTATTTGCCTAGGAATGCGCTTTTCTTCCATTTGTTGGACATGCCCCAGCCATCTTAGTCTTCGACATCTGAGCATCGACATATTTGTTGGTGTCTTAGCACGTTGCAGGACAGTTAAGTTGGTTATTTTGTCCTGCCATTTGATGTGCATTATTTTGCGGAGACATCGCATGTGGAAGACATTTAGTCTTTTTTTCCTGGTTTGAGTATGTTGTCCAGGTTTCAGATCCATATAATAGTGTGCTAAACAAACACATTTGATATATTAAGAGTTTAGTCTTTAGTGTTAGTTTTGTGTTGTTCCAGGCCCTTTCTGTGAGTTTGCCGAAGGTCGTAGCTACCTTACCAATTCAACTGTTTATTTCTTCATCAAGAGAGATAGTTTGCGTAATTGTGGATCCAAGATATGTAAATTTCTGTACTGATTCTAGTGGACAATCTTTTAGAGTAATTGATAGAGGTTTGATGTCGCTTTGACTTAGTATTACTATCTTCTGAACATTAATTGACAGTGAAACTAGGTTGCATGCTTTGTCCAGGTTGTTGATCAGGTATTGTAGGGTGGCTTCACTATGAGCGACTAGGGCAGCATCGTCAGCAAATAAAAATTCTTTAAGTAGGGCAACATTTGTTTTAGTTTTTGCTCTTAGTCGAGCTAAGTTGAACAGTGAGCTATCTGATCTTGTGCGAATGTAAATATCTCCTGAGCTGTTTTCGAAGGCGTAATTTAGGAGGGCAGCAAAAAATATACCAAAAAGGGTGGGGGCGAGGGCACATCCCTGTTTCACTCCTTTGTTGACTTTGAAATTCTCTCCCATCAAAGTAGATTTTACCATTCATGTTTTCGTGGAAGGACAATCAGCCTAAGTAATTTAGGAGGGCAGCCTATGCCTTCTAACACCCTGTAGAGTCCATCTCTGTTTACTGAATCGAAGGCCTTTGTTAGATCCACAAAGGCAATATAGAGCGACATATTTTGTTCTCATTTTTCTTGCAGTTGTCTGAGTGTGAAAATCATGTCTATGGTTGATCTCCCGGCTCTGAAGCCACATTGAGACTCGGGAAGAACACGTTCTGCAAGTCTATGTAGGCATTTAAGTATAACTCTAGCAAAAGCCTTGCCGGTTGTGCTAAGGAGAGAAATGCCTCTGTAATTATTGCAGTCGCCCCTGTCTCCTTTGTTTTTGTACAACGTTACGATCTTGGCATTTCTCATATCATGAGGTATTTCTCCGTTTCTCCAGCATTTGATTAGCAGTTTATAAAGATGTGGAAGTAGTATGTTTAAGTTTTCCTTTAGTACATCTGTGGGAATGTTGTCATTTCCTGCAGCTTTTCCTCTTGAGATCATTTATAGCGTCAACAAGTTCGTTCATAGTAGGCTCAACATCCAGCTCGGACATTGTAGGATATTTGGGTATTAATTGTGCTAGAGCTGTGCTTGCTGGTCTGTCATCATTGTATAGGTTGGAGTAGTGTTCAACCCATCTTTCCATTTGTTGTCCCTTGTCAGTAATAGGTTCTCCAAACTTGGATTTTAGGGGAGCTAATTTGGTTATTTTTGGTCCAAGGGCCTTTTTTATATTGTCATGCATGGTTTTTGAGTCGCCCCTGTCTGAGGTATTCTGTATTTCAAAGCATAGATTGTTCCAGTATTCATTTGCGCATCTTCTTGCTTCGTGTTGTAGAGTAGCTTGTGCATGTTTAAGCTGATTCTTGGTGATTTGATTGGGGTTATTTTTGAAGTTCAGTAGTGCCTTTTTCTTATTAGCTATTTGTGGGTCTAGTCTTGCTATATTTTCTTCGACCCAGTCGTTCTTTGAGAACCGTTTTTGGCCGTAGGTAGATAGAGCGCAATTATAGATGTGTGTTTTCAGAGAGTACCAGTAGTCATCCACACTTAATGAATCTTCTGCTTCTTCAACAAGTTCTTCAAACTTAGATCTAAAAATGGCTTTGTTTGAGGAGATTTTAGTCGCTGTGATGTTAATCTTGGCTGCTGCAGGCTCTCTTGATTTGTAAATGACTACTTCTAGCTTTGATCTTACTGATGACGAGAGCGTGGTCTATATTGCAGTCTGCACTGTGATATGTTCGTGTTATTCTGATGTTATTTAAAGACTGCCTATGTGTAAGAACTAGGTCTAGTTGGTGCCAGTGACCACTTCTAGCATGACGCCATGTTACTTTATGTTTGTGTTTCACATTAAAGTAGGTATTTGTTACGCATAGATGATTATCTGAACAGAATTCTAGGAGTCTCTGGCCATTTTCGTTGATTTTTCCAATGCCATAATGACCTAAGCATGTTGGCCAAGATTGTTGATCAGATCCTGTGCGTGCGTTGAAATCACCGAGTATATATAATAGCTCTTCTTTTGGAAGTGAGTCAATGATCATTTGAAGTTGTTGGTAGAAGTTGTCTTTCTCTTCGTCTGATGCATCCAACGTTGGTGCATAGGCACTAATGATATTTATTAATCCACTATTTGTATGCAGCTGAAGTATCATTGAGCTTTCGGACACTCCTTTTGGCATGGTTATGGAGTTGATATGTTTGTTATGTACAGGGAAGCCTACTCCATGTAGACGTGGCTTTTCGACACTTAGACCCTGCCAGAAAAAAGTACAATTTTCTTCCTTTACAGAGCCACAGTCTGAGAGACTTGTTTCTTGTAGGGCAGCAATATCGACATGTAGCATATTTAGTTCTTTATCTATGAGGGCTGTTTTTCTAATTTGCCCTTCTGTCAGTGTGTTTGCTTTAGCAAGTCCAGGGCACATGGTCCTTACGTTCCATGTGCCATGTTTAAACATTGGTGCTTTCTTCCTCATTTCACTTTGCCTACTCTGCCTGGGCACGGAATATGGAGATAGTGCTTTACCCAGTCGCACTATCCCCCTCTCGACTTCGTTTCAAGGATTTCCGAAGGAGGGACAAAGTCCATACGTTCGGAATTGAAACTGGGGTTAAACAAAGATGTATTTTATCGCCCTTGTTATTTGGAGTTGTTATGGACTTCATAATGAAGAAATGCTGCACTGGTAATAAAGGCATCGAATGGATACAAGGAGACCATTTGGAGGACCTCGACTTTGCTGATGACATAGTTCTAATCAGCAGTCAGATAAAAACGATGCAGGAAAACACAAATGAACTATCATCAATAGCCAGCAAAATTGGGCTTGAGATCAATCATGAAAAGACTAAAGTCATAAAAAGCTTAATTCCAACAGACAACAAAATATACATAGAAAACAAACCAGTGGAAGAGATCGATCACTTTATCTATCTTGGAAGTCACATTGATCGAGAAGGGGATACAAGCAAAGAAATTAGAATCAGAATAGCTAAAGCAGCAATGTCTTTCAGAAGCCTTGAAAAGTTGTGGAAATCAAAACACATCAGCACAAACACAAAACTTAGACTATTCAAATCAAATGTACTATCAACCCTTACGTATGCGTAAGGGGGCCTCGATAGCCAAGTTGGGAAAACCACCCGACTGGGCTACCGACGTTCGGACAACCCGTGTTCGATTCCCGCTGGGAGCAGTGTGAATTCTACTCGTGGTTGGAAAAAAAAAAAAAGTACCCCCACGGTCGACCCAGCCGTTGGCAGAAATGGGTAACAGGGTATTATCCTGGGAAAGTGAGGAATGTCGCTTCGCATCTGAGTTTCGATGCTTGAAGCGACACTATACAGAAATCTCCGAACATTTCTGGATAGGCGGCCGAGCACATATGGGTGTAAAACTCGCGTGCTAAGACGCCGGTTCAAGTCTCGTACTTTACCTTTACCTTTACGTATGCGTGTGAAAGCTGGAAAACAACAAGAGATATAAAAAGAAAGTTGAACGCATTCGAAAATAAATGTCTAAGGAAAATACTTGGTATAGCGTTGACCAATTCAAAACAAACGAGGAAATTAGAGAAATCGCCAATCAAAAACTAATATCTTCAGTAATAAAGAAAAGACGATGGTCATATGTTGGACATGTGATGAGAAGAGATAATAACCGAATAGCAAAGCAAGCCCTCATGTGGGAAACAACATAGAAGACCAAGAGAGGCACTGACAAGAACATTGATGAGAGAGGCAAGTGCAGCAGGAATCGGCTCCCTCAATGAGATAAAGCTGCTTGCACAGAACAGAGACAAATGGCGAGATTTGATCAAGCATCTTTAAAAGAATTGAAAACTGCTAGAACAAAAATTCAGATAAGAGAAAGAGTATTTTGGTCTACGCCCTATGGCTACGGCTCTAAAGGTCAATAGATAGATAGATAGAAGGTTCAATCAATCATGGGACTAAGAAACAACCAAGACCCTCAAGAACAACAGCAAATCATCCATCAATTGTGGAGAGCTATGACTTCAACCTTATGTGCCATCTTTGGCCCGAGAAAAACTAATTAATAATAATATCAAAGGGATTGTTAAAAAAAAATAGCATATTTTTTATTTTAGGTTGACTTGCTTTTTCTTTTAACTTGGATATCACATTCAAAATGAAAAATATATTTTTTTTTTTTAAATTAATGTGTTTTAAATTAATTTTAAATTAAAGATTTAATAAAAATAAAAAAAAATTGTGATGATCGTCATATTTCTTTAAAAATGTATAGCACTTGATGATGTTAGGCCATCGTTGTTGACTCCAATTTCGAACATATAAACACACAGTTAGTCGTCAGATTATCCCTGTTGCACATCAAACAACAGACTGTAAGATTAGCGTACGGTCGGTCTAGGGATTTACGATGGGCCATTATGATGACTTGGCACACATAACAATGTAAGCACAGCAATGACGTGCCCTTTAAATTCTTGATTACTCTAGTGAATGTAGCCTACGACGAACAGAACACTGTGCAAATTCCCTAAAGAGATATAACTGCGGCTGACGAAGCAGTTCACATTTAATGAGAACATATAAATAACTTGCGTCAAGCAAATCCATCAACGGTCATGAACAGCACCAATGTGACGTGGTGCGCAAAACAAGCCTAGACGATGGAAGGTCGCATTCACAACACTTGATTTATAGAAAATGAAATATTGCCGGCGTACGACATTGTTTTATCGACGCAGATGTAATATGTAGATCATCATCTTGATTTTAACGCATAGGAGTGCAAAATTAGAACCTAAATTAATCAGACATCGAATGCACTTTCTGCAGCGATCGAGAGAATGTGGACTAGATCCACCATCCGGCAGAAGTTGTAAATTAATGTGTTTTAAATTAATTTTAAATTAAAGATTTAATAAAAATCAAAAGAAAATTAATATATAGTTGTACCTGCCCATGATGGTTTCTGGCATCTGACATATACAACTTTTGTGCGATTGCAAGTTTCAGCATCCTCATTAACAGCACGGCATTTTGTCAGGTCAACATCTACATCATCACATGATACCCAGCTCATCAAGATCTGTGTCTCTTTGGGAAGAGGTATCTGTGTTCGTGCTATTGGATAATTTGGACTATAGGCTAGGCCCAACTGCTGACAGGCAAGAAGTGAATTTTCTTCAGTCCAACCCTGCAGAATATTAAAAAAATTGTAAAGAACAAAGTGAATAATGTTTCAAGATAGTAAAACTAAGGATCTGAAGGATTTTTAAACAGACGCAACCAAGTCTCAACATATGAAAATGAGGTGATTATTGCTTCTCCTCGCTGTCAGAGCATTCCTTTACTCTGACAGCTATGTGCTTATTTGCAGCTGAGCACTGAACATGTCCATATGGGATAAACCTGGCATATTTGTGTCATTATATCACTACAGTATTCAAAGGGAATATCAGTTGTGTAGTAATAATGTGCTGGCTTGGTGAAATTGTAGCCAGGGGATGTAGGGATATAAGGAAATAGATGTAGTTGGGTAAAGGTAAAGACAATGGGAGAACCATTGTAGGTAATGTGAGATTTGATAACCGCCATGAGTTGAGAGAGTGGCACGGGATGGTTGATAGTGGTGAGTGGAGATTGGAAAAATCTAGTGCGAGAAGTGAATGATGAGAAACTCTAGAGTGAGTTGTCTTAAGATGGTGAGATTGATTTTGATTGGCTTAGTGATGACATAGGTGATTTGTGATTGGTTGGAATACGAGGTACTTAAACGGCTGGGGAGATGGAAAGTCCAGTTTAGGTGGTGGAGATAAGTCCAGCTTAGGAGGAGGTTAGAAGTCCAGTTAGATGGAAGACAAGTTCCAGCTTAGGGAGTTTAGCTAGATGGAGTAATCCAAGACTTAGAGAGAGCTAGCTAGGGGACGGTCGCCGTCTTGTTCAGTGGGAACAGAGCATAATGCTCTTTCTTAAATAGGAGTTTAGGTGGAGATTCTAAACACAGATATAGATCAGATGTGGGTAGAGAAAGTCTAGATAAGTCACCTGTAAGTGTAGGGCGATAGTAGGAAATGAAATGGTCTAAGAGCATTTGGAACACAGAAGCCTGTTGCATAAGGCGATAGTAAGCCAAAACTTTAGTAGACCTACTGGATAGACTGGAACAAATAGTCAGACCGCCCAGCACATGTATATAGCTTGTTATCATCAGCAACTTGTAAATAAAGCTAGTTAAGTATTGTATTATTCATGACTTGTGTGACCTCCATTGTATATGGCTGTGTAATCGATTGTTCCAGTGGGCCGATTAACACAACGCAAAGTACAAACATAAATGCGAAGCACAAACATACTGAGGACGCTGAACACGTGCAGTCCATATGATCAGGTGCGAAGATAAGTGTCGAGTCGCGCTGAACCTAATTACCGTGGGCGAAGTGAAGAAAGTCCAGATGGTGTCCAGCTGAATCAGGGTGACCACAGTCACTCTTTGTGTAACGGAAAGCGAGCGCTGAATGATTGGGATGCCAATGGTCCTGTTCATAGTGTTACAGAGTCAAGTCATATCAAGGCTCTCTCAGCAATAATCGGAGAAGATCAGCATAGCGGGCGAGATCTTATTTAAACGATGGCGATCGAACCAGCCACCAGTCAAGCAAATTGACGTGTCACCACGACCGGTGTGGCACGATCAAGAGATATTAAATTCTAACACCACCGTAAACAAAGAAACACTTCAAAAATATTACAATATGACCTGCCTGGTACTATCCAGTTATTGGTTATGGAAGGCCTCAGTATCACTGCAAACGAATTAAAATCCATAATTGCTCAACTGCCCGTACCAGCGGAATCATCCAAATTAATATCTCATCTCCCAAACAAAGAAAGGTAACTGTAGTCCCCTGTAGTCTCTGCACACGCCAAAAGATATAAGGCGAAACCGCGCAGAAAGTGAACACAGCATACAGTGAACATATCATCATTCATCGTAAACAATTGGAATATCAAAACATGATAAAAACGGATGAGACACACAGCTGACGGTGTGCACAGAACACTTAACTCAGTAGCTCCTGCAACAAGCCGGACTTGGAATATGAGGAAGCTGCAACAAGGAACACTTTTCAGACATAGCCTTCAATGGTTCCTGCCACCTATCCACCATATACCGGAAGTTCACGTCATCCCGCAAATGATGATCATTATATTTGTAAAATGTATAGCGCTTGATGATGTTAGGACATCGTTTTTGACTCCAACCGAACATATAAATACACAGTTAGTCGTCGGATTATCCCCGTCGCACATCAAACAACAGACCATACGGTTAGCGTACAACGAACGAACCACAGTGCAAATTCCCCAAAGAGGAAAATCTTTGGTCGACTTGACGGAGCAGTCCACATTAATGCGTTTCAACATGCAAATAACTTGCGTCAAACAATTCCAACATCGGCCATTGAACAGCACTCAATGTGACGTAAACCGCATCTCAACACTAGACGGTGAAGGTTGCTTTCACAATACTTGACTCGTCAAAAAGGAACATTGCTGTGTGTACTCGGTGGTGCAGATTTGTCTGCTTCATTGGCGCAGATTTGGTAAGTAGAACATCATTTTGAATTCAACACAGAAAATTGCATCGGAGAGCCAAAATTAATCAGACCCCATATGCATTTTCTGCAGCGATCGAGAGAACGTGAAATGTTCCACCATTTTGAAACGGAAGTCCAGCAACTTAAGACCAAGTAACACTTATAATAAGCATCTAACAATATGCAACATTTTTATTTCAATAAAAATGTAAAGGGATTTAAAATAAAACAGATTAAAACTTAAGTAGCAAACACCCGATTCTTGTTAAACATATATATTGGAATTATAAACACAATATTTAAAAATTAACGTTCTCTAATGTTAACAAATCTAAAATAGCAACAAAAGCTTAAAATTGTGTATTTACAGGACATTGTTAACATGCTCATGGCTTTTCTAAAAGAAAGCTTCTCTATTTGGAATCTCAACTTTGCCGTAATATTTTTTACTGATTAATAATGATAACTATCTTTATATATTTGCAAGTTATGCAGACAATCGTAATAATAAGATTAAAGGCAAAGAAAAATTTTATAGAATGACATGACATCTAGGTTGATTGACATGTTGTTTTATGTCCATATGTATAGAACGCTTTGGTCTCGTTTCGCGCCTCCTTATATGACACCTCCATAACACAGGTTGGTTTCCATGACTCGCCTTTTTATCCTGTCTCATGTCTACTTGGTGATTTGTTTTCACTTTACAGCGAATATATTATGAGATCAATAGTAGACAAAAAAAGAATTGAAGTCAACGGTCACAACATAAATAATTTGCAATATGCGGATGACACAGTCTTAATAGCAGAGACAGAGAATGAACTACAAGAAATGATAGACATAATAGTAAAAGAAAGCAACAAGAAAGGTCTCAGTCTGAATAGTAAGAAAAGAGAAGTAATGGTTATATCGAAGAAAAACAATCACCACCATCGTGCAGCATAAAAATAAACGAGACAAATCTGAAACAAGTGAAACGTTTCAAATACTTGGGCACAATAATAACATCAGATGGGAGATGCACCACAGAAATAAAAAGCAGAATAGCTCAGGCCAAAATAGCATTTCAGAAAATGAAAAACATCTTATGCAACAAATCTGTGTCAATAAAAATAAGAAAGAGAGTTCATCGGTGCTATATAGAAGCAATTCTGACCTATGGAAGCGAATCATGGACAGTAGACAAACAAATGAAAAGACGATTAGAGGCCACAGAGATGGGATTTCTCAGAAGAATGTTGAAAGTTCCCTGGAAAGCTAAAAAGACCAATGAAGAGATTCTCAAAGAGGCCAACACAAAAAGGGAGCTCTTAAAAAACATCAGAAAGAAGCAATCAACATTTTTTGGGCACATCATGAAAAGAGGAAAGTTGGAATACTTGGTAACAACTGGCAAAATAAAAGGAAAGAGAGATCATGGATGACAAAGAGAGAAAATACTGGATAGCTTGGTGTCATGGCATGGAAAACAGTCAACAACAGAACTGATATGATGCACTGTATTAGTAGTCACTCAACACACACACACAATAGAAGATAAATCAAAACTAATAAGCACAAACACAAAACTTAGGCTATTCAAATCAAATGTACTATCAACCCTTACATATGCGTGTGAAAGCTGGAAAACAACAAGAGATATAGAAACAAAGTTGAACGCATTCGAAAAAAAATGTCTAAGGAAAACACTTGGTATAGCGTGGAACGAATTCAAAACAAACGAGGAAATTAGAGAAATCGCCAATCAACCACTAATATCTTCAGTAATAAAGAAAAGACGATGGTCATATGTTGGACATGTGATGAGAAGAGATAATAACCGAATAGCAAAGCAGGCCCTCATATGGGAAACAACAGGTAAGAGAAAAAGAGGAAGACCCAGGGAGACACTGAGAAGAACATTGATGAGAGAGGCAAGAGCAACAGGATTCGGCTCCCTCAATGAGATAGAGCTGCTTGCACAGAACAGAGACAAATGGCGAGATTTGATAAAATATCTTTAAAAGAAAACTGCTAGAACAAAAATTCATATATGAAAAGGTGTATCTTGGTCTACGCCCTATGGGCCGGCAACGGCTCGAAAGGTCAATAGATAGATAGAAGATTGTGAAGGGACATGATCACCTATGCCAACCAGTATGGCACATGATGATGATGATGTAAAAATAAATGTTGTAAATGACTGTATTAAATATTTTCATAATAAGTCTTCATACTTTTTTTTCTTTCTTTGTAACTATTTATGTTGTGTATATTTAAGTCAGTGTTTATTTTTAGTAGCAAAGAAATTTGGTTGTTGTTCATCATCACTGCACACCTTACAAATACATAGGTGTTCCGATATCCCCCTTGACAGCCTAGAGAAAATCTGAGGAGAATCCTGACCCATGTGCATGAACTCTATAGCATGCCCAGTGATCCATATATGGTAGGTCACACTACTAAATAAACACATTCTAAATCAAATGATTTCATCATTGTTCAAATTAAATCATTCTAAATGAGTGTACTCATGTGTGTGTGTGTTGAGTGACTCAAGTTGGGCCTAATTTGTCATCAATGGTTGGTATCAATTCAGAGATTCAAGATTTGCAGGGACACCTTCATGTATGTCTTGGCCCATCCTGGTGTTGAAGCAATGACAGAGCAGACAGACTGACCGGTTCAGCAACATTAGCTGCTGGATAGCCAATGGATATGACAGATATAATTAACAATCTATGAGAGATGGTTTGAACAAAGGATTTTCACATAAGTACAAATACATGGCTATTTACGCTGTGTGAACTTGGAGTAAACACCAGTGTTGCCAGAAGTAAAAAGTAAAGTACCCCCGTCAGGCCACGTGGCTTATAGGGAATATGATGTTAGTGACCATATATTTTACAGACCTTCTGCACATGATTTTTTGGGGTAATGTGGTCGGTATTACGCCCGTGCTGCTTCACTTTCCCTGAAAAAAAATCAGGTACCCATTAAAGGCTGGGTGAATCCGGAAGCCGTCGGTTGGGATCGAACCCTGCCTTTTGTCCTTTGTAGTCCAGTTCACTAACCACTGAGCTATCGCGGCTCCCAGTGTTGCCAGAACAGAGCTATATTTTGGATGAATGAATTGTCAACAAACACCAAACTGGCACAAATAGTCGCTGTGCTCTGATGAACATTTTGTTGAGAAGATCAGAACACCTATGGATGTGTCCAGAGTGCTGTGAGGATGATCTTAATTTAACATAACATAAAGTTCATTCAATTTCAGCAATATATAAGAAGACTAGATTCAAACCAAAGATTTACTTCTGTGATTGTCCACAAATAGGAACTTGAAAATATCCAACAATACAAAAAAAGAGGACTTCTTAAACAAAATAACAGGTACAAACATAAATTACTATGAAAAAACACCAGCAAAGCTAACTTGGCAATATTGCAACAGTGTGTGTTTCAATTTGATTGTATATGAGATAAATTCTATGTTATTTCCTATTAGAAGAGAAATAAGGAATGTTGGTGTGGAAATATTATAAGGGTGGTGCTAAGAAAGTTAAATGTTAAATACTGTAAAAAAGACTATAATTTGCTTGATCAATGACAACTTGTATATTTTATGGACAAGCAGATGAAGAGACAAATGTATAAAGATACCATAGTAAATTTTATTTCATAGTACTCACATCTTTACACACAGCTCCCCATATACCATTTTTCTCCACTTCTAGTCGACCTTCAAATTCATCTAAACCACCTATAAGTCGAATATTGGCAGTGCGGTTCTCCATCGGCACAAATGCTTCTTGATCATCCATATCAAAGACCAAGGTTGTTTCCCTCTTAACTCCATCTGCCCGCAACACTCCGTGAACAACCATACCAATTGATGATGCAAACTTCAATTTG
Source organism: Megaustenia siamemsis (assembly GCA_032433765.1). Classification (NCBI taxonomy): domain Eukaryota; kingdom Metazoa; phylum Mollusca; class Gastropoda; order Stylommatophora; family Ariophantidae; genus Megaustenia; species Megaustenia siamemsis. The sequence goes on from JAVIAB010000156.1 coordinate 32,258,454, forward strand.
CTGTTGGGTTCCAGCAACAAGGTCTGAAGATATGTTAAAGTAAAGCAACTGTGTGTTTCAGAGAACAAGGATGACAAACTGACAATTACAATTTCTAGACATAATAATTGTGGCTATACATGTAATTATAAACTTGGATTGAATACAAAATAAATTTCCGACGTGTGTGCACACATGCCCAGTATATCGTTTGTAAAATATTCAACTCAAAAGTATTATCAACCATTATCTACGCATGTGAAAGCTGAAAAACAATAAATAAGATTCAGAGAAAACTAAATGTTTTTCAAAACAAATGCCTAAGAAGAATACTTAGTGTACAATAGGATGAATTCTAGACAAATATAGGGATAAGAGAAATGGTCATGCAACCAACGATCTCATCTACAATTAGGAAGAGAAGATGGACCTATGCCAATAGACTTGTATCCTGATGATTCCTATAGAAGAGCTTGTTTTGGAATTCTCTTGTTGTCTCTTCTTAGCACATGTCTAACAAATTTTTGCAGCCTGCAACTAAATGACCTCATAATTTTTTTTTTATCTGCTGCAATTAGCTTACATCAGAGGTCTTGTCCTCAAGTAGCAGGGGTCATCACCCTATAATCATTAGGAGAAGGAGTTACGTTGGGTACGTTTTAAATCTGAGATAACACAATCATATTTTTAAAAATTTCATAATTTGTATAATCTATGTAAAGAATAGTGACACTGTGACCTTCCAGGCATGTCGTAAGAGGCGACTAAGGAGATTGATCGATGTCCTGACAAGCTGTCATTGTAAAAAATATTGTTATGGAAACAGAGCCATAGATTTTAGAAGCAGTGATCTCTGCAATATGTGCCATTTTGACACGCAAGGTTTCTGTTTTTGAGTTTGTGGTTCTGCCCTATGTGCCGTTTTCGGCTCAAAAGAACGATATATATATATATATGGCAGAAAGCTCTAACAAGTAGATTTGTTTTAAATATCTAGGACAAGTGTTGACATCAGATGAAGATGTTATACAGGAGACGGATGTGGACCAGAGGCTTTGGTTAATGGCAAAACAAAGACCAATCTCTATGACAATGACTGCACACACACACACACAATTGAGAAGTGGAACCAATTCTGTTTACTGGTATCTGAACTATTCCACGTCCCGGAAGACTCACACCATTCGAATTTATCATCGAGCTAGCACTATTATTCGGGTAAAGAATGTCACTCTACAGGCTTTCTCTGACAGTGGCGGTGTAGTGTTCCAGTATAATGATATATCATACCCAAACATTTCTGTGAACACTATTGTAGTCACCACACAAGCGACAATGGCACACATTAAGTTAAGATTGAGTTCTCATCGACCATTTCGCAGGCCGACAGTGCACTGACGGTGAGTGAGGTGCAAACATTTACAGACACCTATTGTCTGGACGGGCATTCTTGGTCTTTTTGTGCAGTATGTAGTGGGTGCTGCAAAGGATACAACGTCATCATCGGTACGTGTCACGGTAACTGTTCACATAGGATCTATGGACACGACTGCTCCGGGTCTTGTCTTAGTGTCTGTCCTTTATGTGAAAAATCAGGAAAATGTCTACAATGTAAACGTCCTGGCTACATCTGTAGTGACACTTGTCCTGGTGGTAATTTTTTGCAACAGTGCGAACAGACGTGTTCTGATGGCTGTGACATCATATGTGACCCGGAAAGTACAGAAAGTGCAAGGGAACGTTCTACGGGTCAGACTGCACTCTCAAATCTCTGGACAACTGTTTGAATGAAACCTGTGAACAGTTAATCGGGGCCTGCGTCTTGTATGTTGGTTATTTCCACATTAAGAAGAGTACTACAACAAACCCAAGCATATGGATACCTTAATGTGTTTCTGTGCTGGACATGGTTCATTTCTTGGTGTTTTTCCGTGAAGCCATGGCTCATATCTTGATGTGTTTCTGTGCGTGCCATGGCTCATATCTTGGTGTGTTTCATGTTAGTCATATCTCATATCTTGGTGTGTCCGTGTTAATCATGTCTCATATCTTTATGTGTGTATGTGTTTAGTCATATCTCATATCTTAATGTGTATCTGTGTTAGTCATGTGTCATATCTTTGTGTGTGCATGTTTGGGTTAGATATCTCATATCTGTGTGTACATGTTTATGTTAGTCATATCTCATATATTTGTGTGTGCATATCCGTGTATGTCACATCTCATATCCTTGTGTGTACATGCCTATGTTAGTCATATCTTATATCTTTGTGTGTATGTCTATGTTAGTTATGTGTCATATCTTTGTGTGTGCATGTCTATGTCAGTCATATCTCATATCTTTATGTGCATGTCTATGTTAGTCATGTGTCATATATCTTGATGTGTGTAGGTGTTAGTCATGTCTCGTATAGCTGTGTACATGTCTGTTATTCACATCTCATATCTTTGTGTGTGTATGTATGTGTTAGTCACCTCTAGTGACTTGGGCAGATGGTGCTCGTAAACCTGGGAGGGCAGACCATCTAAGGGCAGAATCCCCCTACAGAAAAGACAATCTGCTGCCTTGCAGGAAGATTGGGGACAATCAAAGGCTAAGGAAAGCAAACCTGAATAAAATGCTGGCTGAAATCGGATGCACTGGGCCACTGGCGCAGAACACAGTGCAACGTTTTTAACGGGTGTTCAATCAGAGTGGATCTGGCAGACTATAAATGTGATGTTCTGCCTGTGGGGGTGATCAACACACTTAACCTGACAGCTGACTTCATGTGAGAGTCTGGAATCCTACTCTGATTGAATCCTGATTGCAGAGAGAGAGAGAGAGAGAGAGAGAGAGAGATGAAGATGTGTTATGAAGGTTAAAAGTTGATTCACACAGGCCAAGAATATTTTTAATAATAATATTTTTTTTTTGTGTTCGCCAGATTTCACCTCTGGCTAAGTCCCTAGTCTCTAGGAACTGAACTTTGTGTGTTAATCCATACAGGGGGCCCCTACCACACAGGCAGAAAACTCTGTCTTCGTAGGTATTCATATTTTTTCCGTCAATAGGTAAATGACGGTTCAAGCCGAGCCTCGCTGTTGATACCAGGGGTGTTTGCCGCAGAGAGAAATCACAAATAAAAATCACAACTGGTGTAGCCGAGACTGGAACTCACAATCTCTCTGTTTTGAGGCCCATCTTGCCTCAAGACCAACCAATTTCCCCCTTATATTTAAATAATAATATGAGAAATATATGATGCAACATGTCATTATCGTTGAGGGTTAGAAAAAGAGTTTTACACTGAACTAGTGCTGCTCTATTGTTGTGAATCATTGGACAGTAAGCTTGGAGATAACAAATTTAGTTGATTCAGATGAGACATGATTTTTATTAGAAGGATGGCAAAGGTACTGCAGGCAGTCTAAAAATAATCAAAAGAAGAGATACCAGAAGAGGCAGGTGAAAAAGATCATAGCACAAATTAGGATTGGCAGACCAGATAGAAACAACAGAGGAAGGTTGTATTCACTAAAAAAGACTGCATCTAGGGCACAAATTCTGTAGCACAAGCACAGAATCATTACAGTGGAACCTCCAGCTGACTTCTGCACAGGGATCTACATCAGAGAGCTGAAGATCCAAACTCTACTCCACATCCTAATGGCGCTACTGGAAACAGACTAAATTGTCTGACCAAGCTAAGATTGAGGAAAGCAGTCTGGTGCTAAAAAAATGCCATGTTGCAGTCTATATGTTGAAACTAAAAGTGTAAATATAACAGCTTAGCTGTAAATCACAACACATCACCCCACACTTTATACCTTTTGAGGGTAGATGGGATGAGGAGCAGTTATCAGGTAAATGCCAGAAAGAAAGTTAAAACAGTATTTATAAATGAGTTTAAGGCATTAATTTGTGCTTTCCATCACTAAAATATCAGAGCCGTGATAGCTCAGTGGTTAGTGAATTGGACTACAAAGGACAAGGGGTGGAATTCGATCCCAAATGACGGCTTCCGGGTTCACACAGCCTTTAATGGGTACAGGATTTTTTTTGGGAAAGTGAAGCGGCACAGACGTAATACCGGCCACATTACCCTAAAAATCATGTGCCAAAGGTCTGTAAAATGTATGGTTACTAACACCATATTCCCTATACGCCACTTGGCGTGACGGGGGTACTTTACTTTTTTTTTTTTTAACACTAAAATATCAGTAATTTTTTTGGTAATTTTTCTTCATCTTAGGAATTATGATTGATTAGGATGTTTAAATTATGACTTATATTCTTTACAGATTTAAGTTTGATCACACTATAAAGATAACATAAATATAATTATACCAACAAACATACATAATACATTGTTTTAACTTGGTAAACATTCCGAGTTCTTATGACTACCAGTAGATGTTCTTTAATGTTTTCAAATCTTTACTATTAACATTTACATTTTCTAAAATTGCAACTATTTCCTTTAAGTACAAACATTTCTCTCAAATTTGTAAGAAAAAGATTTTTTAAATTATTATTTATTTTTATTTCAGCACGAAAATACCTTTGCTGGGAAAATATAGATGTCTTTATCAACATAATAAGTCTTTCCTTGACCCACAACAAAGTTGCTTTCCAGTATACCACCTATGACGTTTCCTCTTTGAAACTGCCACACATATGCTGGTACATCATCTGAGAGATAATTCTCATATAGCCGAACAGTCTTCAGTGCAGGGTGATATTGGACAAGAGCCAAATTATATCGATCATCCTGGGGTTACAAGAAAACCATAAGAAGTATTTTTAAAAATTTATAATCATTACTAGATGTAAACTCAATATTTATCTACAGAAATTCACACAACAAAACCAAATAAATAGCTTTAAATATTGAAAAAAATCAATCAAGAAAAATCATTTGAAAATGAATATAGTTGGAACAACTATTATGCCAATGCTTTTCAAGGTGCAGATTAGGGCACGTAAGACTTATTTCATTTTCTTTAAGTGTGGAATTTGTAAGATTTACATGTAAATTAAAAAAAAAAAAAAAAAAAAAAAAATCACATTAACTTAGAGATGTGCAGTGTGTTGCTTATTTTAGTTTTTTGAAAGAAATTTATTTTAATATTGTTCTTCATCAACCAATGTTGATAAAAAATTGGGCTTGAGATCAATCATGAAAAGACTAAAGTCATGAAAAGTTTAATTCCAACAGATGACAAAATATACATGGAAAACAAACCAGTAGAAGAGATCAATCACTTTATCTATCTTGGAAGGCACATTGATCGAGAAGGGGATACAAGTAAAGGAATTAGAATCAGAATAGCTAAAGCAGCAATGTCTTTCAGAAGCCTTGAAAAGTTGTGGAAATCAAAATTAATCAGCACTAACACAAAACTTAGACTATTCAAATCAAATGTACTATCAACCCTTACGTATGCATGTGAAAGCTGGAAAACAACAAGAGATATAGAAACAAAGTTGAACGCATTTTAAAATAAATGCCTAAGGAAAATACTTGGTATAGCGTGGAACGAATTCAAAACAAACGAAGAAATTAGAGAAATCGCCAATCAACCACAAATATCTTCAGTAATAAAGAAAAGACGATGGTCATATGTTGGACATGTGATGAGAAGAGATAATAACCGAATAGCAAAGCAAGCCCTCATATGGGAAACAACAGGTAAGAGAAAAAGAGGAAGACCAAAACTATATGGGCCACTGCAAGAATTACAAAAGACAGTAAAATTCATACAGGAAACGACATTGCTGATATAGACAATACTTCGAGTGAACGAAAGATAGAGGAAGACCCAGGGAGACACTGAGAAGAACATTGATGCGAGAGACAAGAGCAGCAGGATTCGGCTCCCTCAATGAGATAGAGCTGCTTGCACAGAACAGAGACAGATGGCGAGATTTGATAAAATATCTTTAAAAGAAAACTGCTAGAACAAAAATTCAGATAGTAGGTGTATTTTGGTCTACGCCCTATGGGCTGGCTACGGCTCGAAAGGTCAATAGATAGATAGAATGTTGATAAATTTAATAAAATTGTGTAATATACATGTAGAAATTAAATTACAGCTGTTAATGCTAAGTTGCAATAATAATAACAATAATACAGATAAAATGATCAAATCAGAAAAAAACAGAACAAGTAATTAGGCTCAAATTAAATAAGTTACCAAGTGGAACAATATTAAAATAGGTAAATGAATTTAAATATCTGAAAACATTGTTGACCTCAGTTGGTATATGTACAACAGAGTTGAGAGGCAGAATGGCTTAAGTAAAAGTAGCATTCCAAAAAATGAGTAAGATACTATTCAATCCATTTTTGACAATCATCATCAAGTACCGGGCCTGCTGGCATGGGTGATCATGGCTCTCCACAACTTTCAATCTCGGCAGTTATTTATCATTTCTGTTGTTGACCTTCTGCCAAGCCATTATCTTAAGCTGTCTGGTATTTTTTCTCTTTGCTTCCCTCTATCTCTTCGTCTCTCAATTTTTAAAGTTGTTACAATATATTCCAGTTGTTTTCTTCTCCTTACATGGCAAAAAAATTATGATTGTTTCTTCCTAATATTGGAAATTAGCTCTCTTTTTGCTTTGACCTCTTTCAGAACATTTTCATTACTCTTCTTAGCTGTCCATGGTATTCTCAACATTCTTCTGTTAAAACCACATTTCTACAGACTCTAGTGATTTTCTTGTCTGTTGTCCTATTGTCCTTGACTCACATCCATATGTTAAAACTGGCTCTACATAACATTTAAGAACTCTTTTTCTTGTTACTATTGTCAAAATTTGATTGCATAGTATCTTCCTCATTTTTTGGAAAGCTGCTTTTGCCTGAGCCATTCTGCAATCTCACCTCTTTTTGACAATAGAAACAAGAAAAAGAGTTCTTAAATGTTATGTAGAGCCAGTCTTAACATATGGATGTGAATCATGGACAATAGAACAACAGATAAGAAAATTACTGGAAGCTGTAGAAATGTGGTTTTACAGAAGAATGTTGAGAATACAATTGACAGCTAATAAGAGTAATGATTACCATTATTCACTATTAAGTGAAGAAATAAAGTCATGATGGGCTGGGCACTTTAGCCCTAGATTATGTTCATCATCATCATGTGCCATACCGGTTGGCATAGGCAACCTGGATCCTTCCACAATCTTCTATCTACAGTGCATCGTATCAATTCTGTTGTTGACTGTTTTCCATGCTATGACACTAAGCTATCCAGTATTTTCTCATAGAGGTGACAATAGATCTATACCTATGTTTCATAGATTACACCAAGGCATTTGACAAAGTAAAGCACCAAGAAATAATCAAAATTTTAGAAAGCATAAACGTGGACAGCAAAGATCTAAGAATAATAAAGAACATGTACTGGCAACAAACAGCGGTCATAAGAACTGGAAACCAATTGGGAATGTTTCAAAAAATAAAACAGGGTGTTAGACAAGGATGTGTGCTGTCCCAGATTAGTTTAATATTTATAGTGAGATTATTTTAAGATCCATAAGGGGCATGCCTGGAATAACAATTGGAGGTCATAATATAAATAATCTAAGGTATGCTGATGATACAGTCGTAATCGCTAAGAGTGAAAATGAGTTAAAAGAAATGTTGAACATTATAGTGAAAGAAAGCAAAAATAAAGGACTCAGCCTTAATAGCAAAAAGACAGAGTAACAACAAAGAAAAAGACACCACCTCAGTGTAAAATAAAGACAAGTGGAACAATATTAAAACAGGTAAATGAATTTAAATATTTGGGAACTTTGTTTACTTCAGACGGAAGATGTACAAAAGAGATGCAGAATGGCTCAGGCAAAAGCAGCTTTCCAAAAAATGAGGAAGATACTATGCAATCCATTTTTGACAATAGAAACAAGAAAAAGAGTTCTTAAATGTTATGTAGAGCCAGTCTTAACATATGGATGCGAATCATGGACAATATGACAACAGACAAGAAAATCACTGGAGTCTGTAGAAATGTGGTTTTACAGAAGAATGTTGAGAGTACCATGGACAACTAAGAAGAGTAATGAAAATGTTCTGAGAGAGGTAAAAACAAAAAGAGAGCTAATTTCCAATATTAGGAAGAAACAATCATCATTTTTTGGCCATGTAATGAGAAGAGAACAACTGGAATATATTGTAATAACTGGAAAAATTGAGAGACGAAGAGATAGAGGGAAACAAAGAGAAAAAATAACAGACAGCTTAAGAGAATGGCTTGGCAGAAGGTCAACAACAGAAATGATAAATAGCTGCCTAGATTGAATGTTGTGGAGAGACATGATCACCTACACCTGCAGACCTGGTACTTGATGATGATGATGATGATGTTAAAAATGCTATTTGTCATTCATATTCTTTTTTGATTACTTCTTTCTCACATTTTATATCACTTGTTATGAGATGTCCAAAATAGCTATATTCTTGTACTCTTTCTAGGTTCTCTCCTACCTTCATATTCACTCCAAATAGTAATCATCATCATCATTGAGTGCAGTTTGCGCATCGAAGGTTGGCTACCATGGAGCGCCATTCCACTCTGTCTCTTGCTTTGATGGTGCAGATTGTCATAGGCTGACTTGTCCATTTTTTGATGTTACTCATCCATGTTAGTCTTGGTCTGCCTCTGCTTCTTTTACCTTGTATTTTCCCTTCCAATATTACTTTTATTAGGCTGTTGTGTCTTTTAACATGACCCAAAAAATTTCATTTGTCTTGCTCTAATTGTGTTTAGTAGTTCTCTTTTCATTTTTAGTTGTTTTAAAGCTTCCTCATTTGTTTTCTTTTCTTTCCATCCAATTCTACCTATTCTTATATAAATCCATGTTTCAAAGGCTTCAATTTTCTGTTCTGTTTTTTGGTCTAATGTCCATGTTTCTGCACCATTCAGGAATATTGAGTATTATAAAATAGTAATAAGAAGCAGATAAATGGAAAATAAAATAAGACAAATGTCTGATATGTTAAGGATCTCAACTCCTTGAATAACTCAAGAAATTCTAAAGAAGATTATTGCACAGATTAAGATACAAATTCTATATAATAAAATTTTCCCCCAACATACCTGATCAAATATTGCATTGTAAACTTTTTTATAGTCCTCCTGTCTATTGATTTCTGTGCCCCAGTAATTCTCCTTTGCATCAATTGCTACAGATGGATCCACCAAATGTGTTGCCACCTCTCTAAGTGAATCTGGATTGTCAATGTAGTTTCGACGAAACTGAACATTACTTGATGACAAAACAATTACCGCATTAGCACGGCTTCTTGGATTCAGAAATGGGAATGAATTATTAATGTTATTTTGCTGGAAATAATTGAACTTGCATATAAGATTCTGTACAGCACTGTTCTGCGTTAATCGAATATTAATCACATAGCGACCCATGTTATTCTTGAGAATATTTTCAAATATATTGAACATCACAGGAAAGTTTCTGTACCATCTGCTAATCAAGAGATCATAACCATTATTTATTCTGATAGTACTGAGTGTATGATTGGCAAACGTATTATTGGTGATGATTCCCTCTGTGTTCAGCAATGGTTGCATAAGAATTGCATGTCTGAAGTTGTCATCAAATGTGTTAAACTCCACTCTCAATTTAGTATTGTTCTTTGTGGAGATGTTACAGGATAAGTACTCAATAGCTTCATCATAATTGTAAGCAAAGTAACTCTCATTGATGAGAATGTCTGCACCACGGCAATAATTACCCATTCTCAATGCAATAAATTCATTCCACGTAAATTTGGTCTTGACAAATTCTATTTTGTTCCGTGTCTCAATGCGGGTGCGGTTCAGTTTCATGTATTCTGTGATGATTCCATAGCCCTTGTTAGCAATAAAATGTGTTGTGTTGATCAGCTGATATCCTCCTGAATAAGTAATATTAACACCTGCATCAGCATTTTTTTCTATACGGGTCCCATTTATGACAATGTCACCAGCACCTTTATAAACAAGTACTCCAGCACCAAAATTGTTGTTAGATATTACTGTTTCATTGCTGACACGCACTTTACTGCGCATGTCTTGAATATTAATACCATAACCAATATTGTCATGGACATTAGACATCAAAAGACGAAATTCCTCTTCCACATCTGAAATACAAAGTAATGTAGAAAAATATATTTGAGTAAATTTCTATATATATTTCATAAAATGATACTTTTATGATTTAATATCATAGGGATTTTCTTCTTCCTATTTTTACAGCTTTGAGAATCAATGGAGGGTAGAAAATTCTAGTACAGGGGTCTACTAAAGTTTAATGATTAATATAATTGAACATTGTTAGAGTTGACATTATAGAATAATATTTGTTCAGTAGTTTTAAGTAATTAATAAAAGTTTGTGCACACAGCTAGTAACAGTAGTACCTACTTTGCTTATTTAGGACATTATTTGTGATTAGGTTAGTGGGGTAGAGTTATATCCTACCAAAGGAGGAGCAAAACGTCTCCTTTCCTCCGCTAGTCTTCGGGACACCCTTGGACAAGGTGGAGCTCCCATTTAGTCCCCCTATTTTACATGAAGCCATTGGAGCAGGTGGTGGATGGTGTCATGAGAGCAGCTGACAAGTAGTGCTGGTATGGTCCCCACTCTGTGATGGCAGGCAGAGGATCTCATTTGTAGAGACAATGGTTGCGATCTCCTACTAATACAATCAATGCCAAGAAGGAAAGGAATGGCAAACTAGAATGGCAAACCACCTTCTTTTATTGTCAAGTAAAATATGTCCAAAATACAATTTAATATCTATAGCTAACGACAGGGACTTCCGTTTCCATGATGGCGGAACTAAGTCACATTCTCTCGATTGCTGCAGAAATTGCTTTGGAATCTGATCAATTTCGGCTTTCCGTTGCAATTTTCTGCATTCAAGTCAAAATGATGTTCTACTTATCATATCTACACCAATGAATTGGCGTTGCACGCACGGCAATACTCCATTTTGACAAATCAAGTGTGAATGCGACCTTCCATTGTCTAGTGTTGATCTGCGTTTTACATCACGAGTGCTGTTCAATGACCATTGATGGTGTTGCCGCAAGTTATTTACAATTTCCAACGCATTAATGTGGTGGGCTCCGTCACGTCAACAAGTTTTATCTCGTCTGGGAATTTGCACCATGTTTCGTTCGTTGTAGACTGTATTCACTAGAGTAATCATGAATCCATGGGCGCAGCCATTTTGTGCGTGCTACATCATCATAATGGCTCATCATATGTCCCAAGACCGACCATGCGCGAATCTTGCGATCAGTTGTTTGGTGTGCAACGGGGATAATCTGACGACGAACTGTGTTTTGTATGTTCGGAGTTGGAGTCAAACACGATGTCCTAACATCATCAAGCGCTATACATTTAAATACTATGACGATCATCATTTTCAGGAGGACGACATGAACTTTCGGGCAATATGGTGGATAGGCGGCAGGAACCATTGAAGGCTATGTCTGAAAAGTGTTCCTTGTTGCAATTTCCCTTCTATTCTAAGTCTGGCTTGTTGCAGGAGCTACTGAGTTAAGTGCTCTGTGCACACCGTGAGCTGTGTGTTTCATCTGTTTTGATCATGTTCCGATATTCCAATTGTTTACGATGAATGCTGATATTGTATGACAGGGAACAGTTGGCCGTGTTCACTTTCTATGCGGTTTCGCCTTATGTCTTTTGGCGTGTGCTGAGACTGCTATGATGGGGACCACAGCTACCTTTCTTTGTTTGGAAGATGAGTTAGTAATTCGGATGATTCCACTGGCACGGGTGGCTGAGCAATTATGGATTTTAATTTGTTTGCAATGATACCGGGGCCTTCCATAACCAAATAGCTAACGACATTAATGGGGACTCCAAAGCCACTTTGTCCAGAAGGGATCGTCATGTGCTACAGGTGACACCCAATCATCATCAAGCTACTGTATCTATCTATTTATAGACCTTTTGAGCCGTAACCACCCCATAAGACGTAGACTTTCTCTTATCTAAATTTTTATTTTAGCAGTTTTCAATCCTTGTAAAGATCTTTTATCAAATCTCGCCATTTGTCTCTGTTCTTGAGCAAACAGATCTATCTCAATGAGGGAGCCAATTCCTGCTGCTTTTGCCTCTCTGGGTCTTCCTCTTTTCCTCTTACCTGTTGTTTCCCACACGAGGGCTTGCTTTGCTACTGTATGCAATATAAACGAATAAAGAGACACTATAAGATCAGTATTCCAGATTGGCAAGCTAGAAAACATCAGCCAAGAAATAAAGAGAATGAAAGTGAACATTTTGGGACTATGTGAAATGAGATGGGAAGGAGCAGGATTATTACAATGTGCCAGTGGAAATGTACTTTATTCTGGGGGAACCACACACGAAAGAGAAGTAGGCATCATGTTAGATAAAGGAAAAAGCAAAACAGTGAAAGGATTTTGACCAGCATCAGATAGAATTCTGCTAGTAAAATTGAGAGGTAGACCAATGGATATGAACATAATTCAAGCTTAAGCACCAACAAGTTATAGCGAAGAAGAAGACATTGAGACCTTTTATAATGAGCTAGAGATGACCATGGAACAGTGTAAATCTGAAGAAATTATTATATTAGGGGAATTCAATGCAAAGGTAGGAACAGCTAAAGTTAAAAATATGATAGGAGGTCATGGCCTTGGAGAGATGAAAGACAGAGGGAATAGATTGATAGACTGGGCAAAGACACATGAAATGATTATAGGTAATACCTAGTTCAAGCAACACCCTATACTAAAATGGATATGGTAAAGCCCACACAACAAAGAACACAATCAATTTGATTTTATACTAGTTTCAGAGAAGATTCAGGAATGGGCTAACATCTGTTAAGACAAGGCCAGAAGCAAATCGCAATAATAACCATGTACCTGTAGTTGGAAAAATGAGAATAAAACTGCAGAAGACACAGAAATCCCCAAGAAATATTAAATTAGAACTAGATATGCTTAGAGTAATGAACAGTGGTGAACAGTGCAGTTTTGTTGGAGGTAAAGGTACAAAAAATGCCATATACATCATAAGATCTTTAGTAGAAAGAGCCATAGAGGTGAAAACAGATCTATATCTATGCTTCATAGATTATACAAAAGCATTTGACAAAGTAAAACACAAAGAAGTAATCACAATTTTAGAAGGCACAAAAATAGAGAGCAAAGATCTAAAAATAATAAAGAACAAGTACTGGCAACAAACAATGACCATAAGAACTGGAAATCAATTGGGAATGTTTCAACAAATAAAACAGAGTTAGACAAGGTTGTGTGCTGTCTGAATTTAAATATCTGGGAACAATGTTAACCTAATATACAACAAAGGTGAAATGTAGAATGGCTCAGGTAAAAGTGGTTCTCCAAAAACATGTGGAAGATACTGTGCAATCCATTTTTGACAATAGAAGCAAGAAAAAGAGTTCTGAAATGCTACGTAGAGCCAGTCTTAACATATGGATGTGAATCATGGATAATAGGGCAACAGACAAGAAAATCACTGCAGCCTGTAGAAATGTGGTTTTACAGAAGAATGTTGAGAATACAATGGACAGCTAATAAGAGTAATGAAAACGTTCTGAAAGAGGCCAAAGCAAAAAGAGAGCAACTAATATACAATATTAGGAAGAAATGATCATCATTTTTTGGCCATGTTATGAGAAGGGAATAGCTGAAATATTGTAATAACTGGGAAAATTGAGGGACAAAAAGATAGAAGAACACAAAGAGAAAAGATACTAGATAGCTTAAGAGAATGGCATGGAAGAAGGTCGAGATAGAAAATTGTGGAGAGACATGATCACCTACGCCAGCAGGCTTGGTACTTGAAGATGATGATATATTTTTAGCAACAAAAATATGTCTCACATTCTTTAGTAAACACAATCTAAATCCAAAAACATTAACACTTAACAAAAGCTAATCCAATCCCCAATTTAGCTTTATATAATAAACCTAGGTTCAAACCAAAGATTTACTTCTCTGGTATTTCACATATAGGAACCTGAAATATCCAAAAATATACATAAAAAAAAAAAAACCAAGGACTTCTAGGAGTTAAGACAAAAATGTACAATACACTAAACATCTTTATTCCACGCAGAGAAATAGTCATGAGTAGTCTGTGATGTCTATGGAGATAGGTGTCTATGGAGATGAACTACAATGAATAACAATAGGCCATAATACTGCCATTACAGAATTAAAATGTAGTGACTATAGTGAAAAAATAAAATCATCATCATTGAGTGCTTTCTCCGCGAAGGTTGGCTACCAAAAAAATAAAATAAATTTTGAAATACATAAAAAGAAATTATTCTTACCAAACCCAGTGGTAAATTCCAAAAGAAAGCGAATACATGGTGGAAAAGTGTTGCAGATCATGTTCTGTGGGTTTGTATATTGGAACTTGATATAAATAGTATTTGTTTTGGTTGTGATAGATTGTGGAAATGATCCATTGTAAATTGGTATTGGTTCCAACTCACGACCAAGTAAACCTCCATCCCTAATAAAAAACATTCCTGTGGCTGCGGGATCACGTTCCATTATCATGAAGTGAACAGTTATCTTCATATTTAAAGCTGTTGAAAATACCTGAAATATAAAATATGAATTATTAATTCATGAAAAAAAAATTTTGCATGTTAATTTGTTTTTCTTTGGCAGCTGTATGCACAAGGGTCTCTCGCCACACAGGCAGATAACTCCGACTTCGGAGGTACTCATATTTTTTCTGTTGATGAATAATTTTCAAGTCAGGGCTCACTGCTGAGACCAGGGATGGTTGCCACAGAAAGAAATCACAAATAAAAATCCCGACTAATGGAGCTGGGATTTGCCTCAAGAGCAACCAGTCCCTATGATATCAATTTCGTGCTAGAAATAACCATATGGTCAATACCAATTACTGCAAAGGACAAGAGGTGGGGTTCGATCCCAACCGACGGCTTCCGGGTTCACCCAGCCTTAAATGGGTACAGGATTTTTTTCTGGGAAAGTAAAGCGGCACAGGTGTATACCGACCACATTACCCCAAAAATCATGTGCCTGTAAAATTTATGGTCACTAACACCATATTCCCTATATGCCACTTGGTGTGATGGGGGCTCTTTACATTTTTTTAAAATACCAATTATTTTTTTTCACTCAAGAAGATCACCTTGATCATTGACCTTCTGGTCAATATGGCAGATAGGTGACAGGGAGCTCTTGAGGTACTGTCTGAAAAGTGTTCCTTGTTGCAATTTCCCTTCTATTCTAAGTCTGGCTTGCTGCTGAAGTTACTGAGTAGTGCTCTGTGCACAGCATGAGCTGTGTGTTTCATCCGGATGGTGTTTCTATATTTAGACTGCTTACGATGAATGATGATATCGTATGACGAAGGACAGTTCAGATACGCCTTATGTTTTTTTTAGGTGTGCTGTGTTTGCTACGATAGGGACTACAACTGTCTTTATTTGGATATTTGATGAGATGTTAAATTGGATGATTCCACTGGCACAGGCAATTGAGCAATTATGGATTTCCATTCGTTTGCAGTTATACTGGAGCCTTCGAATAACCATAACCTTAATCAATATTTCACCAACCGCATTGTGATGTCATCTTCGAAATTTACTTTTATTTATTATATATTACATTGATTATGCTGAAAAAATTAAACATTGATGGCAAGATTTATCATAATATATTATCTCATATTCTGAGAATCATAAAAAACATGTATTGGCAACAAACAGCAATTGTAAGAACATGCAACCAATCAAGGCTGTTCCAATATTTAAAACAACGAGTCAGACAAGGCTGTGTTCTGTTGCCTAATTTGTTTTCACTTTGTTGTGAAAATATGATTAGATTAAAATGTAGACAAAGAAAGAATTGAAGTCAACAGTCACAACATAAACAATTTGTTATATGCGGATGACACAGTCTTAATAGCAGAGATGGAGAATGAACTACAAGAAATAATCGATATAATAGCAAAAGAAAGGTCTCAGTCTGAATAGTAAGAAAACAGAATTAATGGTCATATCGAAGAAACAATCATCAACACCTTGCAACACAAAAATAAACTGGACAAATCTGAAACAAGAACTATGCCTCAAATCGTCACCAGGTATGCCTGATGGCGTAGGTGAGGTGATCATGTCTCTCTACATACTTTCAAGCTAAACAGTTATTTATCATTTCTGTTGTTGACCCTCTGCTAAGCCTTTCTCTTAAGCTGGCTGGTATCTTTTCTCTTTGCTTCCTTTTTACTCTTTGTTCTTAAATTTTCCCAGTTGTCACAATATATTGCAGCTGTTTCCTTCTCATTACATAGCCAAAGAATGATGATTGTTTCTTCCTAATATTGGATATTAGCTCTCTTTTTGTTTTGACCTCTTTCAGAACGTTTTAATTACTCTTCTTAGCTGTCCCTGGTATTCTGAACATTCTTCTGTTATTCTAGGCATCCCCCTTAAGGATCTTAAAATAATCTAACTATACATATTAAATAAATCTGGTGACAGCACATGCATCAAATACTTGGACACAATAATAACATCAAATGGAGGATGTACCACAGAAATAAAAAGCAAAATAGCTCATGCCAAAATAGCATTTTAAAAAATGAAAAACATCTTGCGCAACAAGTCTCTGATAATAGAAGTGAGGAGATTTCATCGGTGACATATAGACCTAATTCTGACCTATGGAAGCAAATCATGGACAGTAGACAAACAAATGAAAAGATGATAGACGCCACAGAGATGTGATTTCTCAGTTGAATGTTGCAAGTTCCTTGGAGAGCTAAAAAGGGCAACGAGAAATTCTCAGACCAACACAAAAAAGGAGCTCCTAAAAAGCATTAAAAAGAAACAACATTTTTCAGGCACATCATGAGAAGAGGAACATTGGAGTACTTGGTGACAATTGACAAAATACAAGGAAAAAGTGATTCTGGAAGACAAAAAGAGAAGATAGTAAATAGCTTGGTGTCATGGCATGGGAAACAGTCAAACACCGAATTGATATGATGCACTGTGGATAGAAAATTGTGGAAGGACATGGTCACCTACACCAACCGCTATGGCAGATGATGATGATTATCATGATGCAAGAAAAAACAAAAACAGATGTCCTGTCATCAATGACTAGAAAAATAGGACTTCAGATCAACCAAGAAATGGCAAAAGTAATGAAAAATCAAATTCATTCAGAAGAAAAAAATATAACTGGAATGAAAAGCAGTGAAAGAAGTACATCATTTTGTATATCTTGGGAGCTGCATAGATCATGGAAGCACAAAGAAAGGAATCAGTATAGCAAAGGCAGCAATGACTTTCAGAAACCTTGAAAAAATATTGAAATCAAAATTACTCAGCACAAAAACAAAGTTCATGATTTTCAAATCAATACAGGAGATGTGAAGATGGTGACCTTGAGCTACCAATGGATGGCATTAGAGTTGCTTACAGGGCACATAGGATCTATATACAGTTGTGTAAGATGGTAGCTCCTTTGAAACATTGCACCAAACAAGAGCAGTGGAATGTTGTGAGACTTTTGTTTAGAGAAAGTGTGAAAACTGTAGGGATTCATCATCAGATGAGAATTCAATATGGTGACAGGTAAATGACTTGTACACTAGTGTATGAATGAACTGAAAAGTTCAAGAACAGCCTACTCCAGTGTGGAGTAATCACCTTGTCTGAGTTCAGCATTCACGGCAGTCAAAGAAGACAACATTGTAGTCATAAAAATTAATGATACAGGTAAACAGTACGTCAAATACATGGAGGTAGTATTACAAGAATTGCTCCATATATAGATTTAGTCATTTAAGTGAGATAATGTTGCAGTAAAAAAAAAATTTAAAGGCATTATCCCATTACTAGGGTATGCTAGAGAGATACAGGTCTGGAGAATAAAAGCCACTTGTCTTGAGCAGTCATCATGAGGTGTTCAGTTTTATATTTCACCCCCAACAGAAAAAAAACTTTTGGCCCTAATGGGATTTGAACACACATTTTCCTAGTTTGGAGCACAAAATATTATCGATTCTGCCACCTGCTTTCCTGCAGTGCTTGGACAATATTAAATTTAATATTTTAATATTTGTATAATTGAAAGTAATTGTATTAATTTGATACTTGATAACTTGATAACTCCAAATGCATTAAAATTGAAAGGGTTGTTTGGAATTGCAAAATCACTTTTTCATGTGTTACCATTTCTTGCAAGCTTAAATATTTTATACAGTTAACTCTTTCTGTATAATTCAACACAGATTGCATCCCATTCATTTCAGGCAAATATGTTTAGCTGCAGTGTATGTCAAATGAGCGAGTTGACAGCTTGGCTGGAACAGTTCCTGTGGATGGCAGAAGTACAATGGACTGGACTGACATTCTGAATGCCACCAGGAAAGTAAAGCAAGCTATTGATTCAACCAATGATCGTGAATCTACAACCAAGCTCAGACTACATGAACATCAGGCCAAAATGAGAGATCAGAAGGAATTCCATCTGGGGAGACAGAAGAGTATTAACACAGAACTGAAATTGTCAGCCTACACACACTGATTGGGGAGGAGAGCACTTAAGGACATGTCTGATGTGCAATGAGGATGATCTCTTGACCAAACCAAACTAGAGTAGACTCAGTGGTTAGCGCAATTGCATCTTATTCAGAGTCACAAGTTAAATTTCCAGAAGTGACACAATTTTTAAAAATCCAACAAGGTTCTGGAGCTCACCCAACCTCTAAAAATGGATACCAGAGATTTGTCTGTGAAGTAAAAGTGGCCTGATGTGATATCAACCATATCACTCAACAATATATCATCGGCTATATATGAAAGTGTTCCTTGTTGCAGTTTCCTCATATTCCAAGTCTGGCTTGTTGCAGGAGCTACTGAGTTAGGTGCTCTGTGCACACCGTGAGCTGTGTGTTTCATCCTTTTTGATCATGTTTCAACATTCCAATTGTTTACGATGAATAATGATATCGTATGGCAGGGAACAGTTGGCTGTGTTCACTTTCTGTGTGGCTTCACCTTATGTCTTTTGGCGTGTGCTGAGACTGTTATAATGGGAACTGCAGCTACTTTTCTTTGTTTGGGAGATGAGTAAGTAATTTGTTGTGGATTTTAATTCGTTTGCAGTGATACCGGGGCCTTCCATAACCAAAGAACCAAAGTGTATGTCACTTTGCGTCTATCTCAATTTATTAAGTTTAAAGCACATTAGAAATTAGCTGTTATAAGTTTCCTGCAAATATTGCTTATTGGAGAGTTCCTTCCTTCTACACACAGTATTTATAAAGAAATTGTGTGATTTTCCATTTGGATTAGCAGCATTTATCGGCGGCAAAAAAAATCAGCTTATTGAAATGTATTGATTTTAATCTATCTATCTATTGTCCTTTCGAGCCGAAGACGGCACATAGGGCAGAACCACAATCTCAAAAACAGAAACCTTGCGTGCCAAAGTGGCACATTTTGCAGAGATCACTGCTCTAAAATATATGGCGCTGTTTCCATAACAATACTTTTTACAATGACAGCTTGTTAAGCCATTGATCAACCTCCTTAGTCGCCTCTTACGACATGCCTGGAAGGTCACAGTGCCACTATTGATTTTAATGCTAGAACTAAATTAATGAAGGCTGAAAAAAGCCTGTAAACTAAATTTTTTTAATGTTTCAAGTAATGATAATGACTAGGCATCTATACCAACAATGGGAGCATTTACTTTGATCTGAATTTACAAATAAAATCAAGTCACTCATGCTCGATACTTGTAGTCAATAAATCATTAAGATTACAGTGAAGAAGAATCATAAATATGGATGATCAAAAGATAATTTATTTTTATGCTACGTCGACCAAACTTTCAAGGCTGCTTGAAGATATACACTATTGTTTTTTTTCACAAATAATTAATTTTGGATGGATTACTTTGACCTGATGTTTATGATGGTTGGTCGGCAATTATGGTCTCAAATTTAAGTTTTCATGTTTTTTTTTTTTTTACTTTAGGTCATTTATCCCATATTTTTTCTTTCTACGTGTCTTGTAGCATCTATTTATTGGTGAAATCTAATTCCTTGTTCAATTATCTAAAAATTCATATACAATATGTTATGTGTTAGTTAAAGATAAAGCATATAGATTGATTTTTAAAACCATAATGTTCATAAGGTTCATGAAAAATTATATCTGAAATCTCTTCTGAAATAGGTAGAATTGGATGGAAACAAAAGATAACAAATGATGAAGTTTTAAAACAGCTGAAAATAACAAGAGAACTACTAAATACAATCAAGACAAGACAAATGAAATTTTTGGGGCATGTTAAAAGACACAACAGCCTACTAAAAGTAATATTGAAAGGAAAAATACATGGTAAAAGAGTCACAGGCAGACCAAGACTAACATGGACAAGTAACATCAAAAGATGGACAAGTCAATCTATGTCAGCCTGCACCATCAAAGCAAGAAACAGCGTTGAATGGCGATCCATGGTAGCCAACCTTCGTTGCGGAGAAGGCACACGATGATGATGATGAAATCTCTTCTGTTACATAGATTACTTTAAATTCTCAATTACTCAAAGCCTCAATTACTTTAAGAGTTAAAGTAAAAATAGAAGTATTTTCACTTTGTTTGACTTTTTCTTAGACTTAGTAAACTATATTTACCATTATTTTGATAAGAGTTACATTGTTCAGCATTATCAAAATTAATATTTATATACAAAGAGGGTTTCCTCGATATTATATAGATTGAAAATATTTAAATTATGTGTTAAATTGCTCATTAATATTTCATTTTAGCATATATTACATTTATCTCAATATTTATATAGAGAAAATTTATGTGTTTTCACATGTTCACATTTTTACTGATTTATACATTTTTATATATTCAACATTCACTTTATAAGATTGTACAACAATATTATTGTACTGTTTTAATTTAGAAAATAATTAAGGTTCTTCTTTTTATTAATTTAGTCACACTTTTGATGTTCAAGGCTGTAAAGGTAATTTAATATCAATAACCTTTGATTTAAAGTACTTACTAATAGCAAGCAGGGATATAGCACTACAATAGAAATTACAAATACCGAGACCGGTTATAACAAGAATCCTGATATAACATATTTTTTTAAACTCTGAATTTTTTCATTTTTTATTCTATATTTTCTTCAGTAAAGTTACTGCCAAGAAGGAAAGGAATGGCAAACTATCTTCTTATATTGCCTAGACAAATCATGACAAATCACAACTTTATATCTACAGCTAACGATGTTAATGGGGACTCAACAGCCACCTCGTCCGGTAGGGAGTGTCATGTGCTACAGGTGACACCCGATCGTCATCAAGCTACTGTATGCAAGATAAAAAATAAAGAGACACTAGCAATAGGAACTTGGAACATTAGATCAGCATTCCAGCTTGGTAAAATAGAAAACATCAGTCAAGAAATGAAGTGAATGAATTGAACATCTTGGGACTATGTGAAATGAGATGGAAAGGAGCAGGATTATTACAATGCAACAGCGGAAATGTAATTTACTCTGGGGGAACCGCACATGAAAGAGGTGTAGGCATCATGTTAGATAGAGAAAGAAGCAAAACAGTGAAAGGATTTTGGCCAGTATCAGATAGAATTCTGCTAGTAAAATTGAGAGGTAGACCAATGAGTATCTCTCTCTCTTTTTGCGATCAAGACTCAATCAGAGTAGGATTTCAGACTCTCTCATGAAGTCAGCTGTCTGTTTAAGCGAATTGACTGCCCCATATAGTTTCTCCTCCAAGGAGGTGGGCATAGACCACATTGCTATTCTCAGGTCTGCGTACTGGGGGCAATCCTGTAGAACATGTTTTGTAGTCATATTGTCCAGTGTACAGTGGCATAAGCTGGTTGTACCTATTTTGAATTTGGTGAACATGTGATTTCTCATTCTATTGTGGCCTGTGCGTAGGTGAAGTATGATGACTTGATCCCTCCTTGATAGTTGGTGGTATCTGTCACTCTCGTTATGCTTTGGGTGTTCTCGTTTCCATTTTTCATGGAACTGACCCTTAGGGATGGATTTGGCTTCATCATAACTGAGCGGATGGTTCTCTTGTGGTAATCTCCCTCCCTCTTTAGCTAATTTATCTGTGCGTTCATTCCCGTGTATGTTACAGTGTGAAGGTATCCACTGAATGACTACTCTCTGGAAGTTATTGCATAGCCGGACTAGGGTAGTTCTCAAGTCATCTAGTTCATTGTTCTTGGGGCTTTTTAGAGCTGATAATACTGACAGTGCATCAGTCAGAATCACCAATTTATTGTGCATGTTACTTTTGTGTTGAGTAGCCAGTGTTGCAACATCTCTGATGGCCTCAGTTTCTGTCTTAAAGTTGTTTGAGAAATTTCCAGTAGCTATTGACTTGGTGATCTCGTCCTGATTATTCAGCGTCAAGAACACACCTCCCCTCCATTTCTGGTGGCATTTGTAGCAGAGCCATCTGTGTATATGTGGGACCAAGAGTCCTGTGGGTAGGTATCGTGTATGTGTTTTTCTGCTAAGTGTTTTCTTTCTGTGTCTGATTGGGTGCCTTTTTTCATGATCCCTGTTATATTTTCCTGAAGTTCTGGTATTTTGTTTTCCATGAGGAGACATATCAGATGGGCCCAAGGGTTTCGATATTGTTTGGGAAAGTACTGGGTCTCCAGTAGTTAGTTCATTGGTAATTGCAGCGAAGCTGCTCCTCTTTAGTCGTACAATTCCGGAACCAGTTATTCTTTGGTGCATGGGGTGGCTAAGGAGCCTTCTATATTTCTCCGCTTGTTGCAATACTTTAGTGACCCGTCTGTCATCTAAGGGTTGTAAACCTGTTACTGTTTCTAGAGTCTTGATAGGTGTAGATTTCATAGAACCAGTGATGATACAGGCAGCTTGGTTCTGTGTTCTGTTAATTTTGCTAAGGTGTGATTTGGAAGCCATAGCCCAGGCTGTGACTCCATACTCTAGAACTGGTCTGACTCTTCTTACGTATAGTCTTTTCAAGATATTGCTGTCTGCCCTCCAGTCCGTTCCTGCCAATTTATTCATAATATTTGTTCGTTTACTGGCTTTTATCCTTGCTCTGTCTATCTGACTTTTCCATGTCATTCTGCGACGATTCGTGGTGACACCAAGATATGTTGGGTTGTGGTCAATAGGGAGTGTATGGTCTTTTATCTTCAAGTTTGCAGAGAGTGATTTTCTTGAAAGGCTGAAAATTGTATATGTAGTTTTTCTTTCGTTGATTGGTAAGAACCAGGTGTTCGTTCATTTTTCAAGTTCACCTAGGGCATCTTGCATCCTGGGTCCAGCTACCGACATACTTTCCTCGCGAGCCCATAACGCCAGATCATCTGCATATATTGCTGAGTGTATCCTGGGTGGAATGTCCTTTATGGTGTCATTTATGAAAATCAAAAAGAGTGTTGGGGACAAGACTCCGCCTTGAGGGACACCTTGTTTGATAGAGACCTTCTTTCTAATTTGACCTTGAACTTGTACTCTGGCCGTTCTATCCTGAAGGTATTGAGAGACCCAATTGAATAAACGACCCTGGATGCCAAGTCTAAAAAGCTTGTTCTTTGAACCCTCTCGCTAAACCCTGTCAAAAGCCTACTCCATGTCGACCCACACTGCCAGTGTGTGTTTCTTTTCTTGTAGAGCATCCTCTATTTCCTGTGCAATGTAGGTGACCAGGTCCTCAGTTGATCTGTGCTGATGGAAGCCACTTTGTTGTACGATTTGTTGTTTTGTCTCCAAATGCCACATAAGTCTTCTGTTAACCAGCCTTTCCATGAGCTTACTCATGCAGCTCAGTAGGCTAATTGGTCTATAGCTACTTGGGTCTAGTGGGTCTTTTCCACACTTGAGGATAGGCACCATAAGAGCTTCTTTCCAGGTTGCCGGCACATGACCTCTCTTCCAGCTAGCATTTATTATCCTTAGAAGCTGGCTCTTGGCTTTCTGCCACAGATTTAGGAGCATTTCGTTGGAGATTCCATCTTTACCAGGGGAACTTTTCAGCTTCAATCCTTTGAGGGCAACATCTAATTCAGTTGGGGTAAAGATGGTCGTCTGATGTTCTGGTGCTAAAGGCATGTGTTTTGCATCTTGGTTTTCCCACCTTGCAGCTTTCTGTTTGTCTATTGGAATGTTTATTCTACTAATGTTTTTGTAAGTCTCTATCAGTAGATTTGCTGCCCTTTTGCCTGTGAGGATGTTGTGATTGTGTGTTAATGCTATTGGAGGTCAGCAATTGTTTTCGTCGCTCAGAGCTTTCGCAAGTTTCCATAGTTTATGACCATTTTTGTCTAGATTAAGGCTCTCTGTTTTGTCTATCCAGCTCTGTCTGGCTGATGTCATGACCTCACGTCTGTATTTGGCTGAGGCTGCTTTGTAGGCAATGTTGCTCTCTGTGGTGTGTGATGCTTCAGCTAGTTCTCTGGCAGAGTCCAGTTCCTCTTAAAGTCGTATTTCCTTGCTCCAGTATGACTTGTAATTTCTTCTTGCTCCTCTAGGAATGGATTCCTTAGCAGCTCTCAGGATGCCATTTGATATCCGCTCTATCACATTATTGACCTTCTTTTCGTGGGTGTTGATAGGCGCAGTATATGATGCATCAGTGAGCCTTGCAAACTTTGCCCAATCTGCTCTCTCACCGTTCCAGCGGGGAAGAGGTATTTGCAACTCCTGTTTGTGAGCAAGAGCCACTGAAAGTTTGACTGGTCTATGGTCACTATTTCCAAGTTGGTTCACCAATGGATATGAACATAATTCAAGCTTATGCACCAACAAGTAATAGCGAAGAAGAAGACATTGACACTTTTTACAATGAGCTAGAGATGACCATGGAACAGTGTAAATCCCAAAAAATAACTATTATATTAGGGGATTTTACGAACAGCTAAAGTGCAAAATGTGACTGGGGGGGGGGGGGGGGGGCGCATGGCCTTGGAGAGACAAATGACAGAGAGGATAGATTGTTAGGTTGGGCAAAGACACATGAAATGATGATAGGTAACACCTGGTTCAAACAACACCCTAGGCGACTATGGACATGGCAAAGCCCAGACAAAAAAGTACACAATCAAATTGATTTTATACTGGTACAGAGAAGATTCAGGAATGGGCTAACATCTGTTAAAACAAGGCCAGGAGCAGATTGCAATAGTGACCATGTACCAGTAGTTGTAAAGATAAGAATAAAACTGCGGAAGGCACAGAATTCCCCATGAAATATAAAATTAGAATTAGATATACTTAGCGCCATAGATTTTAGATCAGTGATCTCTACAATATGTGCCATTTTGGCACGCAAGGTTTCTGTTTTTGAGATTGTGGTTCTGCCCTATGTGCCGTCTTCGGCTCGAAAGGACAATAGATAGATAGATAGATATACTTAGAGTAGATAAACAGATGAGTGATAAGTAGGTTGTTTCTGGTTGTTTCCAAAATGGAGGAATTATTTTTCTCCGGCTTGGTATAGAACCGTTGATCAGAGGTTTAACAAGCCACTATCGTAAAAACTATTTTGTTAATGAAACGTAGACCTGATGCATGCAGAATGTGTAAATTAGTAGAAGATAGTTTTTTCGGCCCTAAAACAACAAAAATAGGATTCTGGAATGTACCAACAATGGCCGCACTGACAAAACAAGCGCAAGTCGTGAGCGAGATGGATAGATACGATCAAAATATTTTAGGATTAAGCGAAATGCGCTGGCTTGGAACATGTAGGAAATCTGTGGATAATAAAATAGTCGTTTTTTTCTGGAAGGGAAGATGGAAAACACCGTGAAGTAGTAGGCATAATGATGACAGACATAGCTGCAAAAAGTTTATTAGAATGGGAACCGGTAAATAGCCATCTGATACGGACACGCTACAAAACAAAACATGGAAGACTTTCAATTGTTCAAAGTTATGTGCCTACAAACGAAGCTGATGATGAAGTTAAGGACGATTTTTATAACCAACTACAACAACTTATAAACAAAATACCCAAACATGATCTATTAATTGTAATGGGAGATTTTAACACCAAAGGGGGAAAAGACAATGCAGGAGTGGGACATGTAATGGGGAGAGAAGGCTGTGATACTACAAGTCAGAATGGAGAAAGGTTAATAGAATTATATTTAATAGAAAATTTAGTTATAGGTGGGACATTATTTCCACACAAAAATATTCACAAAACAATATGGATATCTCCTGATGATAGAACCTCAAATCAAATTGACCACCTATGTATTAAACAACAATTCAGATCATCATTGATAGATGTAAGAGCATACAGAGGTGCTGATGTTAATAGTGACCACTACCTGTGCATTGGGAAAATAAGATTAAAATTTAAAAGCCAACAGAAGAGGTCAACTACACATAAAATTGATAGTCATAAACTGAAAGATGAAGTCATAAAGGAAAAGTTTAACATAGAGCTAAGTAATTGTTATACAGCACACTGTGAAATAGATTTAGATATCAATGAAATGTGGGACTCACAGAGCAAAATACTAATGACAGCAGCAGAAGCAAGTGCCGGACTGAAGAAAATGGAAAAATGAGCTTGGATTTCAGACACCACATGGAAATACATCAAAGAAAGAAGAGATGCGAAGAGAGCCATGACTAATGTAAAGACAGATCTTGGAAAGGTCCTGGCAAAAGCAACATACAAAGAATTAGACAATAAAGTGAAAAGTTCAGCAAGAAGAGATACAAGAGCTTATATAGACAATTTGGCAGAGAAAACAGAGACAGGTGCAATTACAGGAGACAGCAGAACTCTCTATACTGTACAAAAGATGCTGACAAACACCTATACATCCAGTGGAACACCAATTCTAGACAAATCTGGATTAATGCTAACAACAAGCGCAAACATAAAAGCCCGTTGGGCGGAACACTTCAAAGAAATTCTTAATCGTCCACTACCCCACAGTTTAATAGATTTTGAAGCTGAAACACCAGCAGCAGAATTAGATGTAATTTTAGATGACTTCACCTTGAGTGAAATAGAAACGATCTTAAAACATATGACCAATAACAAGGCTGCTGGAGAGGATAAGTTAACAGTTGAGATCCTCAAGGCAATCGATAGCCATAATTTAATACATCTCCAGAAAATGTTCAACGTCAATTGGAAAGCAGAGAAGACGCCTCATAAATGGAAAAAAGGAATCATTGTTAAGATTCCAAAAAAGGGCAATCTTAGAGATTGTAACAACTGGAGAGGCGTGACACTTTTGTCAGTTGCCTCAAAGTTATTCTGCAAAATCACCCTAAATAGAATAAAGGATTCAATAGATACAGTAATGCGTGAAGAACAGGCTGGGTTTAGAAAAGGGAGAAGCTGCCTTGACCACATTTTCACTCTACGACTTATATTGGAGGAACACATTGAAAAGCAAAAATCTTTTGTACTTAACTTCATCGACTTCAAAAAAGCATTTGATAGTATTCATAGAATTCATTCTTTGTGGAAAATTCTTAAGCAATATGGCTTACCATCAAAAATCATAAATATTATCAAAGACATGTATGATGGTTACACATGTGCAGTTCGAACAGAGGAAGGACTGAGCGAATGTTTCCAAATAGAGACTGGGGTTAAACAAGGATGTATTTTATCGCCCTTGTTATTTGGAATTGTTATGGACTTCATAATGAAGAAATGCTGCACTGGTAGTAAAGGCATCGAATGGATACAAGGAGACCATTTGGAGGACCTCGACTTTACTAATGACATATTTCGCATCAGTAGTCCGATAAAAACGATGCAGGAAAACACAAATGAACTATCATCAATAGCCAGTAAAATTGGGCTTGAGATCAATCATGAAAAGACTAAAGTCATGAAAAGCTTAATTCCAACAGACGACAAAATATACATGGAAAACAAAACGCATATATATATATATTATTATATGGCAAGGATCTGTGAATCATAAAAAACATGTACTGTCAACAAACAGCAGCTATATGAATTAACAACCAAACAGGACAATTCCAATATATAAAACAAGGAGTCAGACAAGGCTGTGTTCTGTCGCTGGATTTGTTTTCACTTTACAGTGAACATATTATGAGATCAATAGATACTTTAATCAATCAATAATCTAACATTAACTATGAACTGTAGAGAGCAGTGTTTTAAGAGATGCAAAATATGTAAGCTAATGCACTCAAAATTAGAACTAGATATGTTTAGAGTAGGGAGACAGATGAGTGATAAATACAGTACGATAATACAAAACAGGTATAATACTACAGAGAATGAACTACAAGAAATGATAGACATAACAGTAAAAGAAAGCAACAAGAAAGGTCTCAGTCTGAATAGTAAGAAAACAGAAGTAATGGTCATATCGAAGAAACAATCAGCACCAGCATGCAGCATAAAAATAAACAGGACATATCTGAAACAAGTGCAACGTTTCAAATACTTGGGCACAATAATAACATCGGATTTCACCACAGAAATAAAAAGCAGAATAGCTCAGGCCAAAATTCATTTCAGAAAATGAAAAATATCTTATGCAAAAAATCTATGTAAATAAAAATGAGAAAGAGAGTTCATCTGTGCTATATAGAACCAATTCTGACCTATGGAAGTGAATCATGGACAGTAGACAAACAAATGAAAAGACGATTAGAGGCCACAGAGATGGGATTTCTCAGAAGAATGTTGAAAGATCCCTGGACAGCTGAAAAGACCAATGAGGAATTTCTCAAAGAGGCCAACACAAAAAGGGAGCTCCTAAAAAACATCAGAAAGAAACAAACATTTTTCGGGCGCATCATGAGAAGAGGAAAGTTGGAATACTTGGTTACAACTGGCAAAATAAAAGGAAAGAGAGATCGCGGACGACAAAGAAAGAAAATACTGGATAGCTTGGTGTCATGGCATGGAAAACAGTCAACAACAGAACTGATACCATGCACTGTAGATAGAAGATTGTGGAAGGACATGATTGGCTATGCTAACCGGTATGGTACATGATGATGATGATTCTATATTTTAACAAATCTTTAATAACGCTATTCCCAAGCCTGCAAACTGGTTATAATATATTTTGTGAAATTTTCCTAGGTAAAAAAAAAATACTGTTAACACTGTGTACTTTTCTCACCCTGTAATTAGGTGACTGGGCAACTGAAATCCAGGAGGTATTGCAACTTCGCTCCCAATCTCAAGACCAGATCATCTACACTGATGGCTCGGTCATAAAAAGTGTGCGGAGTGGCTG
This sequence comes from Megaustenia siamemsis, assembly GCA_032433765.1. NCBI lineage: Eukaryota > Metazoa > Mollusca > Gastropoda > Stylommatophora > Ariophantidae > Megaustenia > Megaustenia siamemsis. Next base: position 32,287,780 of record JAVIAB010000156.1, read on the forward strand.
GGGTTTTGTTTGGATATTCTAATGAAAAGCTGATAGTGAAAGGTGCAGGAGCCTACTAGACTACATTCTTCAGCAAATGCATGGAGATTGAAGCTGTATTCAATAATATTGTAGTTCATTCTCTGTCTCTGCTATTAAGACTGTGTCATCTGCATATCGTAAATTATTTATGTTGTGACCGTTGACTTCAATTCCTTTTTGTCTACTATTGATCTCATAATATGTTCGCTGTAAAGTGAAAACAAATCCGGCGACAGAACACAGCCTTGTCTGACTCCTTGTTTTATAAGTTGAAATTGTCCTGTTTGGTTGTTAATTCATATTGCTGCTGTTTGTTGCCAGTACATGTTTTTTATGATTCGCATATCCTTGCCATCAATGTTTAATTTCTCCAGCATATTGATCATTTCCACATGCTTTACTTTGTCAAATGCTTTTGTATAATCTATAAAGCACATATATAGATCTTTCTTTGCCTCTATAGATCTTTCCAGTCGCTGGACACTGAAGGACTTGCTAAGGAGGGGATCTGAGCACCTATGGACATGTTCTGAATGCAATTATGATGACCCTCAAATAACTCAAAATGACATGTACACTTTTTACCATTATGTATGGTGTTTTTTAGTGTGGCGTACAGGTTCGTCTAAAAAAATATACGGAAAGTATGGCTTCATATTCCGCAATAGCTCAGTGGTTAGTGAACTGGACTACAAATGACAAAAGGTTGGATTCGATCCTGAGCGAAGGCTCCCGGATTCACCCAGCCTTAAATGGGTTCCGGATTTTTTCTGGGAAAGTAAAGCGGTACGGGCGTAATACTGATCATATTACCCAAAAAAAATCATGTGCCAAAGGTCTGTAAAAATTATGGGCACTAACACCATATTCCTTATATGCCACTTGGCGTGAAGGGGCTCTAAATTTTTATTTGGCTTCGTATTAAATTTTGTATATTTGAGATACTATTAGCTATTTCTTTTATATTAACGTTGTTATGGAATTTAACCTTGATGCTATGTCTTCAGGTATTGTGTGTTACAATCCAATAAACAAAAAATACAATGAATTGTTATACTTACTGACCGAATCGACATTGGGGACTACCACTGCAGACAAGACGCACCCAGCCAAGAGAAATCAAAGTATTACCTCCACTACAGTAACACATTGACTTCATTCATGTTCAGTAAAACTACCAAAGTAGGCTAAGTAGGTCACCAAGGGTGACCAGTTGCACATCTTCTGGAGTGTTTTCTTGTAGATTCATCCACTTAAGTCAGTGAAGATTGGGTCCCTGATGCCTATCGTGTGTAATATTTTACACTAATTAAACCAACCAACCAGCCAAAAAACCAACCAATCAAAGTTTTCAATTGGTGTGGTAAATATAAAGTTTTATTATTATCTAAAAACTAATACTACAAATGTGTTACATTAAGAAATGCAAATCTGAAATACCGATGAAAGTAATGTCACCATCAGAAGGCAGATTTTGGAGGAACACTTCTTGTAAAAGTCGGAACTTATAGAAGAAATGACAAAAAGGAAAATTAAAATACACAAGGATTAGCGGACACCAGAGTAAAAGAAGGACAACAGATAAAGAAAACACACATGAACTACACGAAAATATTCTCAGGAGTCGACAACACAGAAAGAGCAACACATGGAGTAAGTTTTATCATCGACCCAGAACATGCAAAGAACATTCTAGAAATAAAATACCATTCAGAAAGAATTATCACAATTAAACTACTAGAAGACGATCGAAAAACAAATTACATTCAAATCTATGCACCATGCAACAACAATGAAAGAGACAGCGAAGAATTCTACAACACACTGAGTGAAATCATTAACAATATTGACGAAAGCGACGACATGTTAGTGATGGGAGATTTTAATGGAAGACTTGGGAAACGCAACAGTGAGAACAGTGATATATTAGGACCCTTTGGCGATAAAACAGCTGAAATAAACAAAAATGGAAGCAGACTGCTGGATCTTTGCAATCAAAATGATTTATTTATCACCAACACTTTCTTCAAACACAGAGAGTCGCAAGTATACACCTGGTACAAATGGAATGACACAACATGCAGAAGCCAGATAGATTTTATACTAACAAGAAAACAGAACAAGAAAATAGTAACCGACAGTAGAGCAATCCCAAATATTACAGACGACACGGATCACAAGATGGTTATGATCACACTAAGACAGCCAAAAATAAAGAGAATATACGAAAATAAACAAAAGAAGCGAAAAGAACAGATAATAAAAACAAAACAATTAAAAGATCAAGAAACAAGGAAAACCCTAGAAGAAAAACTAACAGAGGAATTCAAGAAACTCCCTAACGAAGTATGCACAGTAGAAGAAGAGTGGAAACAATTTATGGAAACAGTAACCAACGTCTCTAAAACAGTTTGTGGAACGAAGCTAAGAACAAGAGAAGGGAAAAAGAGCACCCCGTGGTGGAACGAAACAATCAGAGAAGCAATTAAAGAAAAGAAGAAACTGTTTAAAAATTGGAGGGAGAACAAGAACCAAGAAAAATATGAAAAATATGCCTTAGTTCGAAAAAGAGTTAAAATGTTGATCAAAGAAGCAAAGCAAAAGAATTGAACAGAATTTGGACAAAACATGAGCAGGGACTTCAAGACAGCCACGAGAGATTTCTACAAGGCAGTAAAAGCCACAAGAGCGAGAAAAGAAAACCATGAACCTACTGAGGTGATAAATGACAAAGATGGACAGCCAATATGAAATAACCAATGTATGCAACAGAGATGGAAAGAATATTTTGAAGACCTGTTAAACATACCAACTACCAATAAGACAACAAAAACCACGCTAGAACTCACAATTACTGAACCCAACATCATGAAAGAGGAAATCGAAGAAGTAATCAAATATGCAAAAAGAAATAAAGCACCGGGGATAGATAACATACCAATAGAAATAATAGCAGCAGCAGTAGGAGAAACAGGAATGCAATGGCTGCACAGAATATTTAATGCAGCATGGCACGAACAACAAGCCCCAGAAGACTGGCAACAGGCAATCATCATACCAATATGGAAAAAGAAAGGTAGCAAAAGAGACTGCAATCAATATAGAGGTATATCTCTTCTCAGCCATGTAGGAAAGCTATACGCCAAAATCTTGGAAAACAGGCCGAGACCAATAATAGAACTACAGTTAAGCGATTCTCAAATGGGGTTCCGAAAAAACAAAGGATGTACCGATGCACTATTCACATTAAAACAGCTTGCAGAAAAAATGACAGAACACAATCAAAACTTATACATAGTCTTCATTGACCAGGAAAAAGCATTCGACAGAGTAAACAGAGAACAACTGTGGGTGATACTAACAACATACGGAGTAAGCCAACCTTATTAAAAGTCTCTACATCAACAGCAGCTACAGGGTCATAACAGCAGCAGGCTACACAGACCACGTGCGTACTATCCTCCCCCTACTGTTTATTACATACATGGACCATATATGCAAGCTAGCCAACCCATCAGAGACAGAGGAGATCAACTAGCTTTTATTTGCAGACGATCAGGCACTAATACATGAAACAATTGAAGACCTACAAGAACACTTAAACAAACTCAACATCTCAAGCACAAAATACAACATGAAAATCAACATCAACAAAACAGAAGTCATGAATGTCGCCAAAAATAAACAGAACATCAACATAACTATAGAAGGCAGACAACTAAAACAAGTAGAGGAATTCAAATACCTAGGAAGTCTAATGACAAATGATAATTCTAAAACAGCAGAGATAGAATCGAGGTGCAACAAAGCTTGTCAAATCATCGGACAGTTATCACCACTATTGTCCAACAAGGAAATAACTCTGGAGACAAAACGAGCACTATACAATACAATCTTCATCCCAATGTTGTGCTACCAATGCCAGACCTGGACCCTAGATGCAAGAACAATAAGAAAAAATAACCTCTACAGAGATGAAATGTGTTAGACAAATGACAGGAAACAGTCTGAGAGATAAGATCAGAAATGAAGAACTGAGAAAAAAGCTAGGAATAGCCCCCGCCATAGAATATATAAGGAAACAACAGATAAAATGGTTTTGCTACGTGACAAGGCAGAAACAACAAAACGCTACACAACGAGCCTTCAACAAACGTTGTGAGAACACCAGACCCAAGGGTCGACAATGAAAAAGATGGGTCGATGGAATATTAGAAGCACTAGGAAACATAACAGCAGCAGAGGCGAACAGAAGAGCAAAAGACAGCAAATTATATCTCCCCTCGATGCTGAAAGGCAGATGAGGAAGGAAATAAGAAGAAGACTTCTTGTAAATTTACTTACCCTCTCACAAACTCCTCCACTGGGCATAATAGTGTTATCATTACCATTAACCTTGTCAAGGTCCATATGCTGATAGAAAGGGTAAGTGACATCCTGTGTGCTAGCAAGTGCACAGAAGGATCTAGATGGTGGAAACTTCAGACGAAAATCAAAGATGGTTAAATTGCTCAGGTAAAATTTGATGCCATCTCCCCAATTATGATTCACTTCAGTCATGTTCACCAAGCATCTGCCAACAGATGACTGGATAAACATACCATACCCTGTGTGAAATAAGCACATTTCAAATATGCTATATCAAGCAATACTATAAAAGAAACATTATTGCTTTAAATAAAGTTCCCACCTAAACAGTAAAACTACAAATTAAGACAAAACCAAAGGAAAAAAAACGAGGAACAGAAAAGATATAGTACACTGAGTTATTGAGTTATTTGCGGGTCATCATCATTGCACTCCGAACATGTCCATAGGTGCTCAGATTCCCTCCTCAGCAAGTCCCACAGTGTCCATCGACTGACGACTCCAGTTCTATGTTGGTTGATAAGTCTTCTTACACTGCCACTAAGTCTCTCATTTCTGGCTGTGCCCATCTTAACTCCCATTTCCATCATCTGAAGAAGTGACATGGATCTGTGTTTGTCGAAGTCCTGTGCTCTTCCCACAGCTCGGAGGGCATTGATGATGTCTGCCCGATCCATTGGTTGCCCATCCTCAACAACAGCGCAGCTAGCCAACCTGCCCACTCTTTCATTTCCCCGTATTCCCGCATGTCCAGGGATATAGACAAAGGTGACCTTATGTATTTTGGACTTCTGCAATGACTCTACCCATTGCATGCGTACAGAGCCTGCCTCCACTTTTTTTAATCATGCTCATCGAATCACTCAGTATACATGCGTGGGTGTAGTCTTGTGACTCTAACCATTTGAATGCCTTGGTCACTGCCATCACCTCCATTGTTTATGCTACTCGTGGTCATGACGTACGCACCACTGTCTTCTTTGACTACTCTGCCTGCCGAGCGTGCTGTAAATGCCCATGCACTTCTTTGGTGTCGTCTTACAGATCCGTCTGTATAGATGACTACATCTTTCTCATCGTTGTTATTGCAGATGAGAGCGTTGACCTCAGCATTAACCACAACCAGAGGTCCTGTTGCCTACTTTTCCTGTCGAGTGTGACAATACACGAGAAAGTCCCCTTGAATGACGTAGGCACTGGTATCCACTCCTCACCAATGCTGATATTGGTAAGCCCACAGACCTGTTTGATGACATCTTCTGCTCGGCCCACCCATGATTTGCCTCTTTTAGCCTGGTACCTTTCCCTGTGTTGAGCACATGGTGCAATGGATGCTCTTTATCTGTACTAATCTCCAGGTATGCTCGTGCTCTCCAGATCTTGATTCTGTCATCCATGGTTGGAAAGTCAAGAAGATACCTCATTGCTACACAGGTAAATTAGTTTTATTAGTAGTTATTTTATTATTCAACAATTATATAGTACATAAAAATAACTAACTTTAAACATCTCACTGACCTGATGATTCTTTCAAAAGTTTTTTTTCTAGTCTTCTTATCTCTATTCTTTAAAGAATACTTTCAAGTCTATGTGTTCCCCTTATAGATACATCAACCCGTACCTGGGTTGTAGTAGTAGCCTCCGTCAGTCATAGATTACTATGGATTTTTCAGTGCCCATAGAAATGTTATTTTTTTCTTTTCTTTCACAGTGTATTCTCTTTTTCCATACATCTGTCTGCTTCTTGTTTGAGTTTGGAGCTTTAGAGTATGTTTTTAAAGAATCCGGTCTGCAGCTATTTCTTCTCAGGCTGCAGGTTTATGAGCTTACGTTAAGAGTCATCATGTCACGTTTACACACATCAAAGTTTTGGGCAACCCTAGTTGTTTCTTCGTTACCTGCCTGTGGAACCTCCTAGGCAGTAGCTTGATTTTGCAGAAGACTAGTGAATGATCCGAGTCACAGTCTGCACTGTGGTATGACCATGTGAGGTTTACAGATTTGAGGAGAGAGCGTCTGACATTTATAAAGTCCAGCTGATGCCAGTGTTTCGATCGTGAGTGTCTCCAAGATACTTTATGCTGAGGCTTGGTTTTGAAAAAAAGTATTTGTCATGCATAGGTTGTAGAAGGCGCAAAACTTTAGAATCGTTGGCCATTTTCATTTAATTTACAAACTCCAAAGCGACCGAGACAATTTGGCCACGAACTGTGATCTGCACCAATTCTAGCATTGAAATCCCCCAACAGAACACTTTGTTGCTACCATTACTTCTGTCTTTTTTCTATTAAGGCTGAGTCCTATATTTTTGCTTTCTTCAACAATAATGTCTTAACATTTCTTGTAACTCATTTTCATTCTTAGCAATTAAGACTGTATCATCTATCTATCTATCTATTGACCTTTCGAGCCGTAACCGGCCCATAGGGCGTAGACCAAGATACACCTTCACCTATATGAATTTTTGTTCTAGCAGTTTTCTTTTAAAGATATTTTATCAAATCTCGCCATCTGTCTCTGTTCTGTGCAAGCAGTTCTATCTCATTGAGGGAGCCGATTCCTGCTGCTCTTGCCTCTCTCATCAATGTTCTTCTCAGTGTCTCCCTGGGTCTTCCTCTTTTTCTTTTACCTGTTGTTTCCCATATGAGGGCTTGCTTTGCTATTCGATTATTATCTCTTCTCATCACATGTCCAACGTATGACCATCGTCTTTTCTTTATTACTGAAGATATTAGTGGTTGATTGGCGATTTCTCTAATTTCCTCGTTTGTTTTGAATTCGTTCCATTCTATACCAAGTATTTTCCTTAGACATTTATTTTCGAATGCGTTCAACTTTGTTTCTATATCTCTTGTTGTTTTCCAGCTTTCACACGCATACGTAAGGGTTGATAGTACATTTGATTTGAATAGCCTAAGTTTTGTGTTTGTGCTAATGAGTTTTGATTTCCACAACTTTTCAAGGCTTCTGAAAGACATTGCTGCTTTAGCCAGTCTGATTCTAATTTCTTTGCTCGTATCCCCTTCTCGATCAATGTGACTTCCAAGATAGATGAAGTGATCGATCTCTTCTACTGGTTTGTTTTCCATGTATATTTTGTCACTTGTTGGAATTAAACTTTTCATGACTTTAGTCTTTTCATGATTGACCTCAAGCCCAATTTTGCTGGCTATTGATGATAGTTCATTTGTGTTTTCCTGCATCGTTTTTATCTGATTGCTGATGAGAACTATGTCATCAGCAAAGTCCAGGTCCTCCAAATGGTCTCCTTGTATCCATTCGATGCCTTTATTACCAGTGCAGCATTTCTTCATTATGAAGTCCATAACAATTCCAAATAACAAGGGCGATAAAATACATCCTTGTTTAACCCCAGTTTCTATTGGGAAACATTATCATCAGCATACCTTAAATTATTTATATTATGACCTCCAATTGTTATTCTAGGCATGCCCCTCATAGATCTTAAAATAATCTCACTATACATATTAAACAAATCTGGTGACAGCACACAACCTTGCCTAACATCTTGTTTTATTTGTTGAAACATTCCCAATTAATTTCCAGTTGTTATGGCCGCTGTTTGTTGCCAGTACATGTATATTATTTTACTTAGATCTTTGCTGTCTATGTTAATGCCTTCTAAAATTTTGATTATTTCTTGGTCCTTTACTTTGTTGGACGCACTGCAATGATGCACCCTTTAGAATCCTGATTACTCTAGTGAATGTAGCCTATGACGAAAAGAACACGGTGCAAATTCCCTTAAGAGATAAAACTGTGGCTGACAAAGCATTTCACATTAATGAGTTTCATGGAAATAACTTGCGTCAAGCAAATCCAACAACGGTCATGAACAGCGCAAATGAGATGTAAAGCGCAGAACAAGCCTAGACGATGGAAGGTCACATTCACAACACTTGATCTGTCAAATGCTTTGGTATAATCTATGAAACATAGGTATAGATCTGTTTTCACCTCTAAGGCTCTTTCTATCAAAGATATTATGATGTATATGGCATTATTCGCTTCTTTACCTCCAACAAAACCACACTGTTCATCACTATTTTCTGTGGACTGATTTATTTTGCATTTTTCACATGATGATTCTTAGTAATATCTTAGTCATGTGACTCATAAGGCTTATTGTGCGCTGATCATCACATTCAATTGCACAAGATTTCTTTAGTAGGGCTATAAATATTGATTTTAGCAAGTCGTCTGGTAACTATATCGACTGTTGTAGATATAATTCAATATTTGTGTTATTATTTCTATTCCAAAATCACCCATGGCTTCAATCTCTCCTTTAGTTATTTTATCTGGTCCAGGAGATTTTCCTGCTTTCATACTGCGCAAGGCGTCTTCCACTTTTTCTTTGAGTATTTCTAGTTCCTCCCCATTATTCTTAATATTTACTTCTGTTCGTTCATCATCATAAAGATTTTTTATGTATTCTATCCATCGTTCCCTTATGCCTTCTTGTTCAATCAACAGTTCTCCTTCCTTTGACCATACACATCCAGTTTTCAAATATTTATACTTTAAACAAAAAACATGACAAAGAAAGTACTGCCCTAAAACAAATATAAATACAAAAGTCAGGTGTAGTGTAATATATGGGGGAGGTGGATCCATATATAATCCCTGAAATAATTTACTGGGATTTGTGCAGTGAAGCCAAACAGCTCTCAAATTATGCAGAAGTTTCCTCTTTTTCCCACTTGTTTTTTGTCACATAAGGTGATAGAATCATAGAAGGGCCTGTTTTTGAATTCTCTTGTTGTCTCTTCTCAAGACATGTCCAACTTTTTTTTTACTAATTGTAAATGAGGTTGTTGGTTGCATGGTCATTTCTCTTATCTTTACATTAGTCTTAATTCATTCCATTGTACACAGAGTATTCTTCTTAGGCATTTGTCTTCAAGCGTTTCGTTTTCTCTTAATCTCCTTTGATGTTTACCAGCTTTCAGCTGTGTTGGTAATACATCTGAGTTGAATATTCAAAGTTGTTTTCTTCCTTGATATTTTTTATGTCAATATTTTGTCCAGGTTTTTAAAATTTGCTGCTACTTTTGCTATCCTGGTTCTGATCTCTTTTTTTTGTTCACCTTCATGATCTATATTACTACCAAGATACATACAGTGGTCTACTCTTTCCAATGTCTGATGCTTTAGATATATATTGCCCTCTAGGGTACCATATTACCTTATTTAATATCAACTTCAATTCCTCATCAGAGATCTTTGAATCATTCAATACCTTGGAATTAATGTTGGTTGACTGAATTCTACATTGTTTTAGCTACTTGTATAACTATGATATGTTTAGTTGCTTGGTAGCACGTTTACATTCAATTGCAATTCAACAAACCAAAGCTACATAGAAGGCACGTGTATCCAAAACTGATAGTGTGATCTAGAATGAACCATAAGTCCAGTCAATGAAAAATTGTAATTTATTTGTGGACAATTTTAATATTCCGCAAGACTGATTTGAAAATGTGAATAACAGGTATGTAAATTATCTGAGGAAAAACAGAACAAAGTTTTTACACTAACATACCTCTGTTAAAAGAAATTGTTGAGTTTGCAATGTGAATAGGTCCAATAATCTCTGTAAGGTTCAAAGCATCATATGCTCCATATTTAATAGTGACATTATTCATCATTGGAACATGTGGGCTGGCACTGATGGCTGCCTTCTGATAGAATATATTTGGTTCTGATGTTCGACCATGGTATGTATCCAAGCCTGTGTAACTGATATCCAAATACTCAAGGAAAGACAAAGATTCATTCATGTACACTCTTCTATTATTCTGGATCTGCAGAAAGAGTAAAATATATCACATTTTAGTTTATAATATTTATATGCAGTAACTTTTTGTTATTAACAAAAGTGTAGTATTGAACATTATAAAAGAAAAAAAGAGTTTTAACATAATGATAGACAACAGACCTACCCTAGATTACAATACCTATCTGTGAGTCATGTTTTTATAATACCGTCATAAAAATTACTACCATTTAATTGTTACATTTGGAGTTCAGAAAACAAGATTTTCTTTGAAATTTTGTCAGGAAGAGAGGGGAATATAAGGAAAGAGAGAGAGTAGAGGACAGTGTGGAGAGAGTTGAGAAACATAGTACATGTGGGGGAAAGTGATAGTCCCGAGAATTCTGAGTAGAACGGTTGTTTAGAGTAAGGGGAAGAATCTCGTGATTGTGGAGATATTGACAAACACGGAGAAGTGAACAGGTTTGGAAGTTAAGGTGAGGGTGAAATAGTTAGAGATGATGTTGAGAGAATCCATTGGATGGGAAATTAAGGAAGTGATTTTTTATTGGCTGCAGGGCAAGGGATTTAAGCACTTGGACAGTGTTAGAAAGAGGCTTTCCACAAGACAATTCAGAGATAGCTAAGGAATGGGGGTTGGCGATGCCGCTATACATTAGTCTAACAGTTTTAATGAGCTGAAACTCAGAGTTAGGAATGCATAGTTAGATGCCATCTAGAAGGGATTATTTTAGATTAGGAGTGTTTATTAGTGGCCATGATAGAAGTAGTTATATAGAAGAGCAGAAGCCACGTGATTTGTAGGAGTAGATAGCTAATTTAGATTTAGAGAGTGATAGCACGGAGTGAGATAGTCAGGCAGACTGTGTGTTTACCTTAGCAGAAACTGTGAAGGCTGAGCGGGAAATATCAAACCACTGTTCTTGTATATATATTGTATTTTCTGGAAGTGTTGAAGTACTAATAAAGTTGATGTTCAGTTTACAAGAGACGTTGTGCAGTTATTACCTGATTCCATCCAGTCGTGGTACACACTTATGCGAGAATCAAATTGGAAGAGCGGGAACAAATGAAGGCTATGCATGAAAGGTGTTCCTTGTTGCAGTTTCCTCATATTACAAGTTGCATGTCTGTGTTAGTCACCTCTAGTGACTCGGGCAGATGGTGCTCGTAAACCTGGGAAGGCCGACCATCTAAGGGCAGAATCCCCCGACAGAAAAATCAACTGCTGCCTTGCAAGAAGATTGGGGACAATCAAAGGCTAAGGAATGCAAACCTGAAAAAATGCTGGCTGAAATCAGATGCACTGGGCCACTGGCGCAGAACACAGTGCAACGTTTTAACGGGTACTCAATCAGAGTGGATCTAACAGGCTTAAACAGACAGCTGTCTTCGTATGAGAGTCTGGACGTCCTACTCTGATTGAGTCCTGATCGCAGAGAGAGAGAGAGAGAAATTGGAAGTTGTCGTGGAAGAGACGGTCGTTGATACACGACTCTCCAGTGCAGAACTATTCAATTATCAATACGAAGTACGATCCACTGTACGTTGGGTACATTTAAAGAAATTGCAAGAGACGCTGGTGACCATCTGATGCTGACACTTGGGGAGGTGTGCAAGTGAGGCAGATTTCCAGTTTCACCCCTACAGTCTTCTAGAGCACCAGTTAAAGTTCTTCCAGTTACAGAGAACTCACCAGGTTACAAGGCGCCCATTCTAATGGCAGTATATACCTTTTACAAGAACCTGGGGACGAAGGCACAAAGCCTCGTTGTGTATACGGTAACAGCGCAGTGTGTCCCAGTACAGTCACGGTTACACTGTTACAAGTTACACTTCCACAACCCCAGAATGGGGAAGGCTTTGTGTACATTCTTTACAAGGTTAAGGTGACATATCTAACAGCGTGTAACCCCCGCTACAATTTTGCTACACAACTGTGCGTTTATCCTAGCAGAGACACGGGAATCAGATGCTGTACTCACTTCCTGGCTAACTTAGATTTATGGCCTGAAATTCAACCCCATTGTGCCGTAGCTACCAGAGGTACTGCGTTGTCTATTGACACGGCGGCCATCAATCCAGCCAGATGTTCCTCTTAGCGTGGTTTGTCACCTATCCAGCCAATAGCTGAGATTCCCCTCCATTATAAGGAAAAATAAAATGAAAAACAAATATCTTGAAAACTGGCAAAACTTATTAAAAAATTAACAGCCCCCTTTGAACAAAAGCATAGCACTTTTTATGACATGCACATTTGTGTCTGATCCAACATCATCATCATCAGGTCGCATGTCCTTTGCAGAACATTGCATTCACTACAGTATATCTGAAAGAATATTTATCTCTTGCTAGATCTCCCACTTCTTCTGTTGTTCATGGTTTCCATTATGTCTTGAAACCACCTACTTCTTGGTCTGTCCCTGATGCGTTGCCCAGGAACCATGCCATCCATTATTGTTCTTTCCAGCCTACCTACTGTGTCTTTTGACATGGCTATAGTATTTTAATTTCTTCTGTAGAATTGCATATCCTGTAATATGCTGTGTCACTGTTTTGTTAACAACAGCCAATACTTGACTGTAGTTTCAGCTGTGGGATTCAGGCTTACTTGTTCATTGCTGTAGTTGTGAGGAAACCTCGCTCCCGTTGGTTGTTCATATCTTGTGGTTCCTTCGCGTGTTTCTTAATACCCGTGGCTGGGGCTAAACGGCCCCTTGGATGCAGCCTTTATATAACATCTACTGATGAAATGAGATCAACAAACAAGTCTTGGTTGTACAACACTTCAAAATGACTTTATTTACATACTCCACTATACCTCACACTTCTTGTACAATTCACATTGGGGTGGCATGGATGACCGCTCCAATTCTCACCGTAGTACTGAGGAGCTTCTTATACACTCCTTCCACTTATAATTCTTTTGCATCATGTAACTGTCCATTCGCATGAGCATATTACAACCAATTTCATAAGAATACTTAATATCATATTGCATTAATTCATAACATGTCACCATTTACAGTATATATCATGTCCTCATGAATAAGTTATCTAATGTCACACTTTCTAGCATGATCACAGGTCAGTATTCACAGAATATAGTACTTCTTAATTCACAGAGTTCCTTAATGTCACACTTCATAATATCATGTCTTCATCCACAGAAGTCTTTAATTCATAAGACTACTTAATGTCACACTTCATAACATCGTGCCCACACATACAGAGAATATATCATGCCTTAAATTATAAGACTACTTAAGTCACACTTTAGTTGGTTATATCTATATAATGTCCAATTCTGAACTATACACTCTCTGGCATTATCTAGCATGGATACCTAACTGAAGAACTAAGAAAAAAGCTAGGAATAGCCCCCGCCATAGAATATATAAAGAAGCAACAGATAAAATGGTTTGGCCACATGACAAGGCAGAGTAATCAAAACACAACACAACAAGCCCTCATTAAACGTTGCGAGAATACCGGACCCAAGGGTCGACCACGAAAAAGATGGATCTAAGGAATATTAGAAGCGCTAGGGAACATAACAGGAGCAGAGGCGAACAGAAGAGCAAAAGACTGCAAATTATATCCCCCCCCTTGACGCTGAAAGGCAAATGAGGAAGTAAAGAAGAAGAAGAGATACCTAACACCCTACTCTCTTCTTTTTTGCACTTTATGTGCTTAGTACATTTCTGGTACCTAACTAAGCACTTGCGCGTTCCGCTCCCTCCTAATGTTGCAATGTAGGGCCTTCCGGCATTCCTTAACAGGTTTACTCTGTTACATTGTCAAGTCCATTTCCGTCCTTGACCTTGTTTCTCTGCTTTGTTCTCTTTTCACGCATGTCTGCTCCACCTGACCTAACTCACTTATACTATCCTTTTCTCCATGCACGATATTGATCTTATGTTGTCTGGAGATTTTTAATCGTCTTTGTCCCTCACCCCTTTAAAATACATCATTATCTTTTATTCCCTGTTACAGAATGGTGTTTATAAGCCAGTTCTTTTTAATGTTTAAATCTTTTAGTATGTCTTCATTCCTCTTTTTCATTATGCATGGAATGATCCCACATCAAAGGAAATAAATTTAACACTCAGGGGTCACCAGAAGTAGTAATTAGGGAGGTTATAGGGAGGCATGGAATGCTTGCAGATGGCAAACTGTTAAACTCCAAGAATTTGTATTTTCAGATAGTAATTTTTACGATTGTATCAAAATCTTTGGTTAAAGAACTGTAATCATGTGGTAGATGCGTAATTGAAAACAACTTGACAGCACAGTTCTTTTTAAATTGTGCACATGATATATCTGTATTTCAAATTATACAAGAGATTTTGAAATTGTAAGAATATATAAGTTTAACATTTATATATATATATATATATATATATATGTTTTAGAACTAATTTCCAATATTAGGAAGAGACAATCATCATGTTTTTGGCCATGTAATGAGAAGAGAACTGGAATATATTGTAACAACAGGAAAAATTGAGGGACGAAGAGATAGAGGGAAGCAAAGAGAAAAAATAACAGGCAGCTTAAGAGAATGGCTTGGCAGAAGGTCAACAGCAGAAATGATAAATAGCTGCCGAGATCGAAAATTGTGGAGAGACATGATCACCTACGTCAGTAGGCACGGTACTTGATGATGATATATATGTTTAAATTTTGAATTTCAAGTAATATCTGTTTACATTACTGCATCATATTATTAGCATTGCTTAGTTAATGAAGCTGCATTTTTTAAAGATAACTCACTTGACATAGCAATTACCTGAAATCTAGCTTCTGTAGTTGAATTGTAGAAGTCAATGCCTCTCCAGTGATCCAGAGCAAGCCCCGGTTTGAGACCTTCACATTGAAATCCAATCACTTCTTGACCATCTGTTTTAAAAAAAAAATAAAACTACTTGCAAACAGCAGATACTTTAATCAATCAATAATCCAACATTAACTATGAACTGTAGAGAGCAGTGTTTTAAGAGATGCAAAATATATAGCTAATGCACTCGAAATTAGAACTAGATATATTTAGAGTAGATAGACAGATGAGTGATAAATATAGTACGATAATACAAAAAAACAGGTATAATGCTACAGAGAATGAACTACAAGAAATGATTGACATAATAGTAAAAGAAAGCAACAAAAAAGGTCTCAGTCTGAATAGTAAGAAAACAGCAATATGGCATACCATAAAAAATCATAAATATTATTAAAGACATGTATGATGGTTACACATGTGCAGTTCGAACAGAGGAAGGACTGAGCAAATGTTTCCCAATAGAAACTGGGGTTAAACAAGGATGTATTTTATCACCCTTGTTATTTGGAGTTGTTATGGACTTCATAATGAAGAAATGCTGCACTGGTAATAAAGGCATCGAATGGATACAAGGAGACCATTTGGAGGACCTCGACTTTGTTGATGACATAGTTCTCATCAGCAGTCAGATAAAAATGATGCAGGAAAACACAAATGAACTATCATCAATAGCTAGCAAAATTGGGCTTCAGATCAATCATGAAAAGCTTAATTCCAACAGACGACAAAATATACATGGAAAACAAACCAGTGGAAGAGATCGATCATTTTATTTATCTTGGAAGTCACATTGATCGAGAAGGGGATACAAGCAAAGAAATTAGAATCAGAATAGCTAAAGCAGCAATGTCTTTCAGAAGCCTTGAAAAGTTGTGGAAATCAAAACTCATCAGCACAAACACAAAACTTAGACTATTTAAATCAAATGTACTATCAACCTTTACGCATGCGTGTGAAAGCTGGAAAACAGCAAGAGATATAGAAACAAAGTTGAGCGCATTCGAAAATAAATGTCTGAGGAAAATACTTGGTATAGCGTGGAACGAATTCAAAATAAACGAGGAAATTAGAGAAATCGCCAATCAACAACTGATATCTTCAGTAATAAAGAAAAGACGATGGTCATATGTTGGACATGTGATGAGAAGAAATAATAACCAAATAGCAAAGCAAGCCCTCATATGGGAAACAACAGGTAAGAGAAAAAGAGGAAGACCCAGGGAGACACTGAGAAGAACATTGATGAGAGAGGCAAGAGCAGCAGGAATTGGCTCCCCCAATGAGATAGAGCTGCTTGCACAGAACAGAGACAAATGGTGAGATTTGATAAAATATCTTTAAAAGAATTGAAAACTGCTAGAACAAAAATTCAGATAAGAGAGGGAGTATCTTGGCCTACGCCCTATGGGCCGGTAATGGCTCGAAAGGTCAATAGATAGATAGAAACAGCAATAACAAAATATAACAAAGAGAACTCTACACCTTTTGGTATAAAGTAAGACAAGGGATCCTATCACCAAGCTTGTTCAATCTATACACTGAGCCAATAAATCTTTAAAAAGATCACAGAGAAGCCAGGCCTAAACATTATAATAATATGGCCTTTGGCGTCTTGAAAGACGGTTGGTAGCAAGCATGATAAGTCAGTAGTTTGGTAAAAAAATTGAGTGTCTTATGCTGAATGTTGCTTTGCTGAACAGGTTCTCTCTGGGCTAAATCTACCAATATTGGACAGATAGATCCATCCATAGAACGAAAAAAATGTATTCATGGTGCCTGGCCTTGTCTCCTTTCTCTTGTGCCTTCTTTTGAATTTGACATCAGCACTGCCTCAAAAGTTGCTGTGCCATTTTTTTATTTTTGTACCTCATGTCCTACGATCTGCAGCCAGATTTTCCCAGTTTCTTTCACTGATAGAGAATTCCATCAAGGAAGCACTGCAAACATCCTTATATCTTGGCACTGTTCTGCCCTTTGGTGTCTTTCCATCCTTAAGTTTACCACACAATATTTGTTTGGGAATATGAAAGTTTGCCATTCTTCTTACATGACCAGCCACCTTAATCTACAACTCCTAAGTGTTGCCATGATGGATGGGAGTTTGGCTCATTGTAAAAGATTAGAGTTGGTTACTTTATCCTGCCATTTGATGTTCATAATCTTTGAAGGCAACACACATGAAAGCTGTTTAACCTTTTCTCCTGCCCTGCATAGGTAGTCCAAGTTTCTGATCTGTATAGAAATGTACTAACACATAACTTCGGTAAATTTGAATTTTAGCCCTGAGTGTTAATTTGATGTTGGTCCATGCTCTATCTTTATCAAATGTGGAAGAGCTGCCTTTCCGGTCAGCAATTTATTTCTTCTTCAAGGGAGACAGTGGTTGTGACCATAGAACCGAGACAGGTGAACTTTTGCATAGATTCAAGATGTGTGTTATTTGATGATATAGTTGCGGAATTGGCTACATCTTGTTGAAGCACTATAATCTTCTTTCTTTATACACACTGAAAGGGAGAATAAATCTAGCGATCTAGCTAAACTGTCAATCTTTGACCGCAGGATGAATTCATCATGAGCAACCAGAGCTGCATCATACGTGAATAGAAGCTCCTTGATTAGGGTCTCAAGTTGTTTTAAATTTTGACCTCAGATGTGCTAGATTGAATATGGATCCGTCAGGTCTTATACTGACATGACTGAATTAGTAGCAAAAAATCCTGAAAATCTACAATTACTTAATGAAATAAAACATGACAATAAAAAAATATGGATTAGACATGTATATCAAAAAAGACTAAAACTATGATCAAAGATAATGCTCAAAACCACAGGCAGATATCAAAGTTGAAGGAAAAGACCTGGAGACAGTTCAGAGCTACAACTACCTTGGACACACTATACTACAGAGGAAAAAGTTTTAAAATTCTAAGTGGCTTTTATAATTGTTTAACTGTCTGGTATATTAGTGTTTAAAGTTTTATTAAAAAGCTCAAATTCTTTGGTGAGCTTATGTTGGATTGTTATTTATAGCTTAGAGCCAGTCTTTCCAGCCAATCTTTTATCTCTCTTTGTTAATTGATGAGTTGGCTATTTATGATTGTTACTAATGAAAGGATGTGTGTAACAATAGTGAGTTGGGTCACTGTGTGCATTTGTATTTGATCAGAGTTTCTAATGCATATCTCTGGGTTGAAGTGTTTGTAATTTATAACAAGTAACAAAAAAATAGTAAAATTAAAATTTCTAAATTAATAAATATTTTTCCTACATTCTAAACAAAACTGTGATGCACCATTAAAGGACCAATGTCCACACATACCACATATATGTCGACCAATTTTCATTGTAGCTGCTCCAGGACAGTCAAAGAGATTATTCTCAGCTCCTGTACAATCTGGCTTTTCCCAGAGGATGTAGTCAGTCAAATTTCGTGCAAATGAATGATAGGTGAAGTTACCTTTCAGAAATCCCAGATGGTGACATGTCACGTTGGCATCAATTGCTGTAAAACTTTAATAAAGGATGTTTGAATACAATTTCAAATAATCACAAGTTATTTGAAAACAATTGTGTATATAAATATTACAATTATATACTTTTGTAATTTCTAACTGAACATATAACTGTGTTAAAGGGCAAGAACAGCGCAGGAACAAGACATGAAATTAAG
This sequence comes from Megaustenia siamemsis, assembly GCA_032433765.1. Taxonomy (NCBI): domain Eukaryota; kingdom Metazoa; phylum Mollusca; class Gastropoda; order Stylommatophora; family Ariophantidae; genus Megaustenia; species Megaustenia siamemsis. The sequence goes on from JAVIAB010000156.1 coordinate 32,306,485, forward strand.
AACTCGGCTCAGCCTCGAAAGTGGACCCAAAGGCAAATATCATTGCACGCTTATTGGAAAATATAGACCCAAAAAATATAAAAAATGGGATTATAGCACCAAAGTACACAGTGAACACTTGCGCCTAAATCTTAGAGATGTCCGCACAGGAAATGAAATGTAGACTATATATAGAGATTGAGGAAAAATCTCCACAATGGCTACAGATAGAATGAAACGCCACACACACTTCAAATTCAAGGTAGATCCAATCAGCCTGTGCCACTGTGCCCTAGCAGATATGACAGACACAACTAAGATAACCAGACAAGAGTATCTCCAGTATGCAGAAGTGAATACAATAATGTGGTCTACAACTGAAAAAGGGTTGAGGTAAAGAGACGGAGAGGTTATATGAGAAGGAATTAGATGGAAGAGGTCAAGGGGTGAAGTTTAGATATGGTTGTAAACAGAGAACAACTCAGAGCCCACAGGATAGGGGAATTCTCGGGTGAGCGGGTCGTGAACCATGAAGTTTGTGAAAACGAGGGGGGAAGTTAGGAGGACAAAGGATTTTTGAGTAGGAAAAAGATTCATTCGAGATTGAGCGAGCGCTCTGTGCGGACGGGTTGTTAGTTAACAAGCCAATACCGTGGGCTGGATTAGAGGTAGTTTAGTAATGCCCAGTAGGGTTGTGACTTAGTTAGGATGTGACAGTCAAGCACAGAAGAGCTGAGAGGGACATGATATTTCCAGTCACTAACAAGGTGAGTTGTGCTAGAATAAGGAGGAAAACAATTCCAGAGATATTTTGTGTAGAGTAGGGAATAGACTCTGCAGTTCTGGACAATGTAATGTGTGTTTAGACTAAGGAGTTATGATACTCAAGTAATCAGCTAGTGTAGGACTAGTACACTAGTTAGAGACACCGTTCAGTGGATAGTTGAACTGGTGGGAGTGCATGGAGTTATGATACTCACACTCAGGAGATTTATGTGGAATTAGTGAACTAAGTAATGCCCACTAGAGGGGAAGGCTTAATTGTAGCCTATCCAAGGAACAATTAGTTAGTAAACTGCATCGCCGGAAAAGGGGATGCTAACATCAAGTTACGATAATAATTTGTGAAAAGACTTTATGGAACGTGTTTTGTTCCCAACATTGTTAGGCTGACTGTAAGCCATCAAGTTACGATAGTAATTTGTGAAACGATAGTAATTTATGAAAGACTATGGAACGTGTTTAGTTCTCACTAATATTAGGCTGACTGTAAGCCATCAAGTTACGATAGTAATTTGTGAAGAGACTTTATGGAACATGTTTTGTTCCCACCATCATTAGGCTGATTGATTGTAAGCCATCAAGTTACGACAGTAATTTGTGAAGAGACATTATGGAACATGTTTTGTTCCCACCATCATTAGGCTGACTGTCTGCCATCAGGCTACAGTCGCATGAACTCAGTATTAACCAGGTTGTAAAGAGACTTTAAGGAACAAGTGAATAGACTATGTTATGTACAGGGTGATTAGTGCAGCAAGGGATGGAGAGCAGTTGCCGTTGAGGTGGTGCCGTTATCAAAGGCATATGGGTGTGTCAGCATAGTACTAGTTTTGACACCGAGGGTGCACACGTGCTAGAGAGAGTGTGTCCTCGGGAATACACCAGACACTGTAGGAAGGGAGTTAGGACATGAATGTTATGCTGTGAGAAATGTTTGAATTTCACGGTGTTATGTGGCAGGCCAACAAGAGTGGTCTGGAATTTGAATAAAGTCAGTGTGTGCAAAGTTCTCAGTTGTCAATTCCATTATTCATATTTGTCACTGTACTGTTTCACCGTGAAGAACGAACACTGGTGTTGCAGGTCACTACCATCACAACTGAAGTCAAGTATAATCTGATCGGGGGCTATGGGGAGGCAGTCCAACTGCACCATAAGGTGGGCTCAAGTTTCAAGGAGCCTGGCTTGAATCTAGAGCAGTCTGTTCCTAGCACGACTAAGAAGTGAGAAGTCTTGGTCAACCCTAGGAGGGCGCAACTGGCCAGTGGGTGAGGGCGCTGATCTCACAAGTCTATCCAGTTGCAGGAGTTCCGGGTTCCAGTACACGGTCAAAGTTGCTGGTTGTCCAGTAGCCTACCATGTGGGCGATATCAAGGTGAAGATGAGGTCCTGATATGCTGACATCACAGTTGGGGGAGTCCTTGGTGCTCGTGTGCTGGTTTAACGCCTCTGCAGTCTACGGTTGGTTGCTGTTGGTCGGTGTTACGCAGAAGTTGGAGAAGTAGGAAGAAGGAAAAAGGCCGGCTACACAACCATCCCCATTAAGAGAAACAAGAAACCAGATGAAAAAGATATCTTTACTCTTACTTTATTTGGCCTTCATGTAGAAATGAGTATTTGACTCACAGAGCCAACCCATCAGAGACAGAGGAGATCAATGAGCTTTTATTTGCAGACGATCAGGCACTATTACATGAAAATATGGAAGACCTACATGAACACTTAAATAGACAAATCAACAAAACAGAAGTCATGGCATTGGTAGCACAACGTTGGGATGAAGATTGTATTGTATAGCGCTCGTTTTGCCTCCTGAGTTATTTCCTTGTTGGACAACGTAAAAAAAAAAAAAGTAAAGCCAAGTGGCGTATAGGGAAATATGGTGTTAGTGACCCTATATTTTACAGACCTTCAGCACATGATTTTTGGGGTAATGTGGTCGGTATTATGCCCGTGCTGCTTTACTTTCCCAGAAAAAAATTCAGTGCCCATTTAAGGCTGGGTGAACCCGGAAGCCGTCGGTTGGGATCGAACCCTACCCATTGTCCTTTGTAGTCCAGTTCACTAACCACTGAGCTATCGCGGCTCCCTTGTTGGACAATAGTCGTGATAAATGTCCAATGATTTGACAAGCTTTGTTGCATCTTGATTCTATCTCTGCTATTTGAGAATTATCGTTTGTCACTAAACTTACTAGGTATTTGAATTCCTCTATTTGTTTTAGTTGCCTGCCTTCTATAGCTGTGTTGATGTTCGGTTTATTTTTGGCGACATTCATGACTACTGTTTTGTTGATTTTCATGTTGTATTTTATTTCATGTTTTATTTTTAAATATCCTCTGATGAGATGAAATGTGTTGACGAATGACAGGAAACAGTCTGAGAGATAAAATCAGAAATGAAGAACTAAGAAAAAAGCTAGGAATAGCCCCCGCCATAGAATATATAAAGAAACAACAGATGAAATGGTTTGGCCACATGACAAGGCAGAAAGATCAAAACACAACACAATGAGCCCTCAATAAACGTTGCGAGAATACCAGACCGAAGGGTTGACCACGAAAAAGATGGATTGATAGAATACTAGAAGCACTAGGAAACATAACAGCAGCAGAGGCAAACAGAAGAGCAAAAGACCTCAAATTATATCTCCCCTCAACGGTGAAAGGCAAATGAGGAAGGAACGAAGAAGAAGAGACAGGAAGAGAACTTTCTCCCTGGTCCCCTAAAAGTTAAGTTTAGTTCTGTAAAATTAAATAATATCACACACTCAACCTTTTTTAATTAAGATACTACTTTTAGCTTTATAATAAATACAGTATTCCATGAAAATAAACATTATTGGCAACAGAACTAATGACTCAATGTACTCACAAGAATCTATTTCTATGCAATAAGTTTCAGGTACCTAAAACAGAATTTATAATTCATTCCTAAATAATTAATAGAAGAAAATTAAAACAACTAAAAATTAATGTTCACAACACAATCGCCTACTTGTTGTAGTTAGTACAAATTGCGCGCCATTTGCCCCTATACTTAAGATCTAGCCGGCCATCTCTTGTGGTATTTCCCATAACCAATCTAGCATCATCCTGCCAATCTCCAGTAGGGCGTTTGAGATCCTCACCTTCCAGTTTTGTCATGGTTATACGACCTCCAGCCAATTCGCTACCCTGTTAATAAACAAAAACACTTTATAATTACAGCAAAATAATATAAAAAGTAAAAACATCAACTTGCATAGCATTGCCTAAAGAACATTAAGCACAATGAGCCATGTAACAAGAATCTTGCTAAAAGTTATACAATGAAGGATTCAAAATAAAATCAATGTTGAATTACAAGACCAACAATTTGGATTTAGGAAAAACAACGGGACAAAAGAAGCCACAATCTGCATGAGGACATTAATTGAAAAGTACATAGAAGTAAACAAACCAATATCTGCCTGCTTCATAGACACCAAAGCTTTTGATAGAATACACCATAAACATTTTATAGAATGCCTAAAAAATATATATCTAGATGACACGGACATACAACTAAAATGTAATTTATACTGGGAGCAAGCAGCAATAATAAAATATAACAAAGAGAACTCTACACCCACTGATATAAAAAGAGGAGTAAGACAGGGATGCATCCTATCACCAAGCTTGTTCAATCTATACACTGAGCAAATCTTTAAAAACATCACAGAGATGCCAGGCCTGAGAATTAATGGAAAGATAATCAATAATCTAAGATATGCTGATGATACTGTATTACTAGCAGAAAATCCTTAAGATCTACAACAATTACTTAATGAAGGTAAGGTTGATCTGCATTTTACGTCACATTGGTGCTGTTCATGACCGTTGTTGGAATTTCTTGATGCAAGTTATTTACATGTTACTCATTTATGTGAACTGCTTTCGTCAGCCGCAGTTTTATCTCTTTGGGGAATTCTCACCATGTTTTGTTCGTCGTAGGCTGTATTCACTAGAGTAATCAGGAATCTAAAGGGAGCGAAATTACTGTGTGTACGACATTGTTGTGTGCTACGTCATCATAATGGCTCATCGTACATCCCTAGACCAGCCGTACGTCAATCTTACGGTCTGTTGTTTGATGTACGACGGGGATAATCTGACGACTAACTGTGTGTCTATATGTTCGGAATTGGAGTCAACAATTATGGCCTAACATCATCAAGCGCTATACATTTTAAAGAAAATATGACAATCATCATTTTCAAGAGGGCGTGAACTTTCGGTATATGGTAGATAGAATATGTGGTATGGCAGGAACAATTGAAGGCTATGCATGAAAAATGTTCCTTGTTGCAGTTTCTTACTATAACAAGTGATGGAAAATGCAAAACCGAAATAAACAAAAGAATAGGAATGGCAAAAAGTAATGTTAATGCCATGAAAAATATCTATCAATCTATCTATTGACCTTTCGAGCCATAGCCGGCCCATAGGGCGTAGACCAAGATACTCCTTCTCTTATCTGAATTTTTGTTCTAGCAGTTTTCAATTTTTTTAAAGATATTTTATCAAATCTCGCCATTTGTCTCTGTTCTGTGCAAGCAGCTCTATCTCATTGAGGGAGCCGATTCCTGCTGCTCTTGCCTATCTCATCAATGGTCTTCACCCAATAACATCCTCTTACATGTTATTTTCCACATGAGGGCTTGCTTTGCTATTTGGTTATTATCTCTTCTCATCACATGTCCAACATATGACCATCGTCTTTTCTTTATTACTGAAAATATTAGTGGTTGATTGGCAATTTCTCTAATTTCCTCGTTTGTTTTGAATTAGTTCCACGCTATACCAAGTATTTTCCTTAGACATTTATTTTCAAATGCGTTCAACTTTGTTTCTATGTCTCTTGTTGTTTTCCAGCTTTCACACACATGAAAAATATACTAACATGAAAACAAATACCAGGGCTAAAACTAAGAATAACAAAATGTTACATTTTCTCAACATTCCTGTATGGTGCAGAAACATGGACTTTAGACAAAAAAACAGGACAGAAAATTGAAACCTTTGAAGTGTGGATTTATAGAAGAATAAGAAGATTGGGATGGAAAGAAAAGAAAACAAACGATGAAGTCTTAAAACAATTAAAAATTAAAGGGAACTACTATACACAATTAAATAAAGACAAAATGTGATTTTTGGGGCATGTTAAAAGACACAATAGTCTACTAAAAGTAATCTTGGAAGGGAAAATACAAGGTAAAAGAGACAGAGGCAGACTAAGACTAACGTGAACGAGTAACATCAAAAGATGGACAAGGCAGCCTATAATAACCTGCACCATCAAAGCAAGAGACAGAGCAGAATGCTGCTCCATGGTAGCCAATCTTCAATGAGGAGATAGCAATGAATGAATGTAAAAATATTATCTAAAAAATGTAATGCTTATATGGATCAACATCAACTTATGTAATCTCCGCATTGATAGTTTGCTACCATAGAGGGCCATTTCACCCAATCCCTTGACTCGATGATGCATGCTGGGATGGTTTTTCCTTTGTCGTTTGATGCTGTCAATTCACTTTAGTCTTTTTTGCCTCTGCCTCCTTTACCTTACACTCTCCTCTCTAAGATTACTTTCAGTGGTTTATTGTGCCTTTACATGTCATAGTAAAAAAAAAAAGTAAAGTAAGCACATGATTTTTGGGGTAATGTGGTCGGTATTACGCCCGTGTTGCTTTACTTTCCCAGAAAAAAATCCGGTACCCATTTAAGGCTGGGTGAACCCGGAAGCCGTCGGTTGGGATCGAACCCTACCCCTTGTCCTTTGTAGTCCAGTTCACTAACCTCTGAGCTATCGCGGCTCCCCTTTACATGTCATAACAGTTTAATTTGTCTCATTTGAATTGCATTAAATAGTTAATTAATTATCAGGTGTTTAAAAATGTCATTATTTGTTTTATTTTGTCCATTCAATTGCTCCATAAATCTACATTCCATGTGCTTAAATTCTCTACTCTGTCTAATTAAGTGTCCATGATTCTGTGTCAAACAAGAATGTTGAGTAGACATAGCTCTTTACTATTCTCAGTTTCAGGTCTGGTGTTATTTACTTTGCGAGAAATTTCATATTGTCAAAAATGCTATTTTGTCATTTCCATTTTTAGTTTATTTCAGTCTCACATCTTCCATCACTTATTATTACATGTTGAAAATAGTTATATTCTAGTACTCTTTCTTAGTACTTTTCATCTACCTTGAAATTCACTTGGTTTTGTGAGTTATCTGTTTATTATATATAATATTAGTCTTCTCAATCTTTATGCCGCTAATACAGTGTCATCCACATATGTTAAGCTATTAATTATGAATCCAGTGATGTTTAAGCTATTAGTTGTGAATCCACCTAGCATTTCTAGGCCAGACCTGCATGACTCCTCTATTATCTGTCACTTTTTGTTAAATTTGTTTTATTGCAGTGTCAGTCATTTTAGATAAAGCAATCTTCTTCTTCAGCGATCACCTATTGCTATGCATTAAGACATTTAGACTAGCATAGGTCATAAACTAGACGGTGCATTTGAAGTCATCACTGGTTCCCCATTACTTGTCATTCAAGGTTGTTTCTGTGGCCTAAATTTGTGTGCTTAGTGTATTGAGAGTGTTGTAGTCTTGTAATATGTGCTCTGGGGATCTGGAGTTTGGATGCTCTGCAGTCACATTTGCAAAGTCACTGAGTCTGATTGTGTGTAGGTGTGCTCTGAGCCACAGTGACCTGTTCTGAGTCTGAATATCTTGGTCTGCTGAGTTTGTTTAAGCTGCCATGTTCTGGCTCATATTTTTCATTTAACTCCCTCCATTCTATTTTCCTAATTTGTTTCAGAATTGTTTTCATTTCTTAAGGCACTGAGGCTGGTAGGACTTTTGAAGGCTCCCATCTACTTTTGCAAGTTCATCTGCTTTCTCACTCCCAGGGATGCCACAGTGTGCTGGCATCCATTCCAGAACTGGTTATGTCTTTTCTAAAACATGTTGTAAAAATATGTTATTCTTTATTTCTTTAATAGGTATTTTCAATTTTTGGTTGTGACATTGCTTGTATGAGATAAAGCAATGAATACTAAGGTTTTTGTATCGTAAGATATCCTGTGTTGTATATATTAATGCACTGGTCTGTGACCGTGTTTCAATGCTACAATCTTATAGTGCTTTTACCATCATTGTATGTTGCCAGGACATGCATGTTTTTATCACCTTCTCCACTTCTGATTTTAAGATTCTATAACCTGGCATACATTCCACGGTTTGCTTATTTTCCTTTTTATCATAAAATAGTTATGTTATTTTTTTCCTGCCACTTATTATATAACTTTTATGTCTGTTAGCATTTCTCCTTTTATGATAAGCATACATTTACATTCTCTGGGGAACAGGTAAATAATTGCAGTGCTGCTGCAAAGCTAGTAGCAGGAGTAAGTAGTGGAGTGTAATGTACACTCCTACAAGGTATGGTGACAGCTTTACAAAATATAATGCAACAAAATACTGATGTTTCGGCCTACATGCGGCCTTCTTCAGAAAATGAGAACAACACAAATGGACAACAAAACAAAGATAAAAATTACATCTCGAATGAGTGGAACAAGCAAATCAAGGAAAAATAAAAAGAGGGATAATATGATGATAAAATGAAAGGAAGATGTACTACATATAGGAGGATACAAATTCATATGTAAAACTTAGTAAACTAAAATATATATAAAATTAAACCAAGACTTAACTGAGGCATGATCTAAAAGCTTCATTGAGCAGATGATTGTGATTGATAAAATCAATCACATGATTAGACGAGATGTTGCATGAGATTGGAAGGTGATAGTATGAAGTGTGAGAGGCAGTTAAGAATGACAAGGGTACCAGCAGAAGATAGAGAAGAGAAATGTGTACTATGGTGTGACTCAAACAACAAGGGGATGAATGAGGCGCAACGGAGGAAGGGGGCGGGGGTAAGAGGACTGGCGTAAACATAAAAGTGCTCTATGAAAGGAGGTACAGGATGGTAGAGTGTTAAACAGGAGTAGTATAACAGCAGCAATATGGAAATTGAATTTTAAAAAAGGGGGGTGGGAGAGTAAGGTAGAACTGGAATACAAAGTGAAGCTAGCAGAAAATGTATTGATAAGAGTTATAAATATAACTAGGGAACAGGCAAACAATAGCAGTGCTGCAGTAATTATAAACATCAGTTTGTAAATAGGGATCATGGTTCCTGTAGAAAATATAACCTGTATACAGCCAGCCATCCATCCATCCATATAAATATATAAAGATATTCAACCGCTACCGTTCCATTCTCCTCTCTGATCCCACTACCCGTCTACTTTTTAGTGATCCCCCGATGATCGCCTTCAAGCGCGACAGGAATTTGAGAGATATTTTGGTTAGAAGCCATCTCCCTCGCTCCCACTCTCAACACTTCGGTACTACCCCTTGTGGTCGTAACTGTATCACCTGTGCCTATGTGCTCCCTACTGACTCGGTCTTATTCCCTAATGGACGGTCCAAGATCAAGCATGGCTTCACATGTGTGTCCTGCAACATCATTTAAGCCATCATATGCCAACGATGCCACATGACCTATATTGGTGAGTCTGGGAGAAGATTAGCGGAAAGATTTTGTGAACATCTACGGGATGTCCAACAGAATACTGGTACTCCAGTGTCTTCCCACTTCAACTCCCCTGATCACAAGGGTAAAGACGACATCCGTGTCACTGGAATTGTCCTTTGTTACTCTGGCGACCACAGCCGCTTTATTTTGGAAAATCGCCTCATAGTCCAGTATGGTTCGCTGACCCCATGAGGCACTCATACACAGTTTCCTTTTGGTTGCTCCTTCCCTTTTGCATAGCCTTCTCTACTGCACATATTTGGGATCTTTGGTCTATCTACTATGCCATGCTATTTATAGTTCTTCTCCTCTAGTCCCTTATGAGACACTTCGGTGTTCTCCTCTATACCTTTTTTCTGTGCTCCTTACCCCTCATTTGTTTTTGTTTTTATTGTACCCCACTCTCAGACATTTCACTCTTACCGCCTTTCGAGCACCTGTTAGTCTACTGTTATATTCTTTCTCCTTTGTGTTTGCACACAGACCCCTGTGTGGACTCCTCTGGTTCGGTGTGCATTTGTGCACTTTTTTGCACATTCACGACAGCCACACTTCTGTTACCATTTCCTTTTCATACACACAGGATAGACATATTTTCTTTAACATATTTCGAATATTTTTGTTTTGAATGTTTTGTTATTAGTTTTGTGTGTTTGTTTTTCTTGTTTGTTCCTGCTGAAGGCCTATTGGGCCGAAACGTTGTTTAGTCTGTGTCGTCCACTTATCACGTAAAGCTTCTAACATACCATTTTTCTGTATTTTTTTATTTTTCCTGTAGAAGGGTGCCAACATACTTACAAATATGTAATACAGAACCTGAATATTGCCTGGGGAGATCACATCTGGATGTATGAGGCCAAAACAGGACCAGGGGAGGGAAGAATTGAGAGGAGAGAGGGGGGTGGAGAATTGGAAGGAACATGGGAATGAGAGAAGGAAAGGGGGGAGGGAATGAAGGAGAGAGAGGAATGATAGATTACCTATGAGAAAGGGATACATTGATACCCGTGAGGTGAGGTAACCCATACTAGCGATCAGACAATTCTCTAAGAACTATGACTGTCAGAAGAACATGACACCAGGACTATATACATTCTGTGACGTATTTGGTAATTATCTTTACTTCTGTATGTATGTATGCACACATACAGCCAGCCATCCATATATTGTCCTTTCAAGCAGAAGTAAGCACTCAATCTCTGAGATATATCTGATGTCTGCTGTTGTTGCCTCTCACCTCAGTGTTGTTTTTCAATATTTCTCTATGTTGACCTGTTTTTCCTTTACCCTCTGGTTCCCGTTAGAAGGCTTGCTTTGAGATTCTCTTGTTGTCTCTTCTCATCACAAGGTCAACATATGACTACATTCCCTAGTTTATAGATGAAACTTTTGGATGTTTTGTTATTTCTCTTATTTCAGCACTAGTCTTGAATTCATTCCATGGTACAGAAAAGTACTTTCCTGAGGCATTTGTTTTCAAATGCATCCGGTTTATTTTCTGTTTCTTTAGTTATTTTCCAGTTTTTGCGTGCATAAGTATGGGTGGATAATACATTTTATTTGAGCTTTGTTTTTACGCTTTATAATTTTGATTCCCATATTTTATCAATGTTTCTGAAAGTCATTGCTGTCTTTGCTATTCTGATTCAAATTTCTTTTTATGTGTCTCCTTGAAGTATGCACCTTCCGAGATATACAAAGTGATCTACTTCTTCCATTGCTTTTCCTTCTAGGTATATTTTTCTTCCGGGTGAATTTGACTTTTCATTACTTTTGTCTTTTCTCTGTTGATCTTAAGTCCTATATTTCTAGCCAGTGATGACAGAGCATTTGTTTTTTTCTTGCTTCATGTTTGCACAGCTATTGATAAGAGTTATGTAATCCACCAAATCAAGGTCCTCCAACTGATATCCAAGTGTCTATGCTGAGTCTTTGTTACATGTACAGCTCATCTGCATTATGAAGTCACGGTAAATCCAAATAGCAAGGCAGATAAAAAAGCCTTAAATGGGTACCGGATTTTTTTTCTGGGAAAGTGAAGCGGCACGGGCGTAATACCGACCACATTACCCCAAAAATTATGTGCCGAAGATCTGTGAAATTTATGGTCACTAACACCATATTCCCTATACACCACTTGGCGTGACAGGAGTACTTTACTTTTTTTAAGGCAGATAAAATACATCCCTTTTTTTACTCCGGTATCAATCTGAAATTGTCTACGGCATCTCTGATCCTGTTCATGATGACCTTACAGATTACTTTAGAGGCAACTAATAGAAGTATCATGCCTCTCCAGTTGTTGCTGTCCTTCATATTGCCCTTTTTATGAATTTTGACAATTACAGCATTTCCACCGTGTCTGCCTTCCATATTGCATTAAACATTTTCTGCGGCTGTTTTAAGTTCAGCTATCCATGGCTTTTAGTATTTTGGGTGCTCTATCATCTTCACCTGCAGCTTTGTTGTTAACTGTGTATCTCTGTGTTAACACAGCCATCTCTACTTCATTAAAAGTGAAGGATTTTCTTAAACCCAGAACTTGATTCTGCCAATGGCATTAGAGCTGTGCTGTGAGATTCCCACATTTTACCTAGTCTAATCTAGTTCGCCAAGCACTGCATAGTGTTTATTGAGCTGCAGGTTGAAGTTCCCATTAATGTTCTTGTCTTTCAGTTTGAGGCTATCTTCTTAGGCTGTGTTGACTTTTAAGTTTTAATTACATATTCCCAATGCATAAATTATGATCACTGTCAACATCTGCCTCTCTATGTGCTCTAACATCTATTAAAGATGATTTAAATTGTCTTCTAATATCCGGGTGGTCAATCTGTATCATCAGGAGATAACAAAGTTGTTTTGTGTGTCTCCTTCAGTGGAAATAATGTTCCACCTATAATAAAATAATCAGTGATCTCTGCAATATGTGCCATTTTGGCACGCAAGGTTTCTGCTTTTGAGATTGTAGTTCTGCCCTATGTGCCGTCTTCGGCTCGAAAGGACAATAGATAGATAGATATAATAAAATCCTTCTCATAAACATAATTGATAACTCAATGTTCTACCATAAAATGATGTTTTATGCGTTAAAACTTTAGATCACCTGTACAAATTTGTTCCTCTAACATGTCTCCACCACAAAGTGGTAGAGAAGCCCGTGTGCCCAAATCCTCAAGAGCTGTTTTAGTGGTAGGAAATTTACCAAGGGATTATACAAACTGGACAGATCAAAGGACTTGGACCAGGAAAAGTGAGGTATAAACATGTTGAAATCAGATGCACTGAGCTACATTCATAACATAACAGTGCAACGTAACTTTCACCATGAAGCCGTCACAGTCTGAAAGAAAGTGATACGGTGTTAATCCTGTGGAATCCCGCAAAGCAGCGAGAGAGCTGGATCCCCCCCTGCCTCAAAAGGACCCAACCAACTCTACTGGTGGTCACCTTCCTCTCTGTTATGGGGTCAAGGCAAAGAGCAAGGGCAAAAGCTATTGACCAAACTTCTACAGTAACACTTAATATTATTTCAGTGGAATGCAGAAGGAGGGCTAATTTTGTTCCATAAAATATTGACAGCACAAAGAAAAAAATGATATTGCCTGTATAAAAGAAATACCTAAATAACAACCACTGACTATAAAGTCACTGACTGTTAAGAGGATAACAGACATTTTGACTTGATTGAGAGGGGCACGTAAGGCGGAGTACTAATATTAACACACAACAATATACCAAACAATGAAGTATCAGTAAACACAAAAAATAGTTCAGGAACCATAGGAGTTACATAATAAAGAGCACCAATATTTGTATTATAACTTACATGGCCACAAAAACAAGGATCTATTCTATTATTCTATTCTACTCATGGAATCAGTTTCACTGCAGTCAGGGCATCCCCATACCCACTCCACCACCCATTCAAGAATTTCTTGAAGTTTATACAGACTGATTGTTCCTGTTAGGAAGGTGTTGATTGTAGATACATCTGCTTCCCCTGCTAAGCACTCCAGATCAACCAGACCCCTTTTCCACCTATAGACTCATTCTCTCAAAGTATTTATCATTGTCCCACCCATCCTTCTCCTCTTTTCTTAAGGAATGAAGAACAAACTTGGCAATGTCTTCTTTGTCCAGAGTAAGGACACACCAAGTGCAAGAGCAACAAGCTAGCTTATCAGCTAAAAGTCAACCAGAATCATTGCCTGTGAGGCAGAGTTTTGCATGCACAGAGGTCGAAACTGTCCCTAGCATTAACAACAATGGCACTAAACTAGGATCTGTCACTATCAAGAATGAAAACAATAAATCTTAACTGTTTAGTTACTGGCGATTTCAACAGTTGATCTAAAAGATATTCAGATACAGATAGCAAGGGGAGATAAAGTAGAAGACTGGAAGATAGTTGCAAATCTCCACTGCATAAACAGGACAGAAGACAAAACAAATTTCTGCTTCATAAGGTGGTATACTTCCTCCATTTCAGATCTTGCCTTTGTAATGGGGAATCTACAATACAAAATTAGCAGAAAAGTGCTTCAAATAACTCAATAACTTAATGTCTCCTTTGTCTGTGGAAGTCTTTGAAGACGTTGTAAGCGAAAACTGCCACGCTGAGCCATGTCTGTTAGATACTTGTATATCTAAACCCTCCAAGTGTTAGTGGGAATGTGCTGATCTGTTAAACGTAATAAGTGTGTATATAGGCAGCCATTTTCTCAAGTAGCTTGCCTGCAGTGTGCTGCGTTGTGATGATTCTGTAGGCATTGATCTGACAGGTCTCTGTTTGGCTTCAGTAGAGGTATAAGTTGGTGTGTAGCCAATCTTTAATCTTGTCACTCTGAATGCTGGCATTAAAACTGTTTGGCTTCTGTAGAGGTAGTAAATTGCTGTGTGGCCACTCCTTAATATGGCTACACTGAAAGCTGGTATTAAACACTCCAGCCACATTCTCCAAGTCATTGTCAGCTAAATGGACTATTTCATGATATCAAACACCATTTAGACCAGCAGCATGTGTTGCATAACCATTTAAGTGCTATATGAATGGCATTGGTTGTGATAGTAAATTCTTATCCCAAAACTAACTCTTCATACAATTTTGAGAATGATCTCCTAAACCCATTTATTACAAGAGCAATTACTTGGGTGTAATGTACACTCCTATAAGGTATGGTGACAGCTTTACAAAAAAAGGGACACAACCAAATATTGACATTTCGGCCTACATGCAGCCTTCCTCAGAAGAAGAGAACAACATAAACGAACAACGAACTAAAGTAAACTTTACTACATCTAGGAGGAGAGGGACAGGTAAAACAAGGAGAAATAAACAGAGGGATAAGAGATGAAATGATAGAATGAAAGACAGATGTGCTACTTGTCAGAGGATAAAAATAGATAAAATGTGAAAATTTGTATGCCGAGATATATATAAAATGAAAGCAAGACATAACTGAAGCAAGGTCCAAATGTAACCAGCGAGTAGATTATTGTGAATAGCGTTCACGGTCAGAAAAAGACTAGTCGGGGGGAATACTTACAACAAGGGAGTTGAAGTCAGAGGTGAGGGAAGTGGGGGAGGGTGAGGGCAGAGGTTTAAGATTTTACGTTTGTGCTGAGAGGACAAAAAGTCATAAAGTAATTGGTTGATATGGCAGATAGGATGACAGCCACAGGAAAGTTCATGGTGAGGGAGCTGAAGTGTTGACAGGAGGTATTGTTGTCGGATGTCAAGGTGTGATATAAGATGAAAGTGGCTGGTGGCGACAATATGTACATCTATGTATTTTCACATTTTATCAATTTGTATCCTCTAACAAGTAGCACATCTCTCTTTCATGCCATCATTTCATCTCTTATACCTCTGTTTATTTCTCCTTGTTTTACCTGTCCCTCTCCTCCTAAACGTAGTAGCGTTTACTTTAGTTCATTGTTCATTTATGTTGTTCTCGTTTTCTGAGAAGGATGCATGTAGGCCGAAACCTTTTGTTGTGTCCCTTTTTTGTAAAGCTGTCATCATACCCTGTAGGAATGTATGTTACATCCCACTACCTGCTCCTGCTACCAGCTTTACTGCAATTATGTGCCCATTCCCATTTCTTTGGTCAGTCTGTTCAATGTAACATGCATGCAGAGCCTTTCCTTTTGTTATCAAATTTGTACCATGTCTGGCCAGTTTACAGGATGCCTCTGCACCGTGTTGTGCCATTCATGCTCTGATAATAGCACCAGAATGTGACAAGGGATTTTTCCAGAGTACACTTTCTTACAGGAATCATCCCACTTGGCATCCCTGTCAGGCACTTGGTTTAGAATCATCTTCAAATCAACCTTTCCTTTCACACTCTTCAAGATCTCAAGATGTGTTTCTCCATTTTTTCTTGCTTTCTGTCACATCTTGGCCACTTGTCTCTTGTTCTGTCATGCTTCCCTGACTTCTTTGATCCACCAAAGCGGCTGCATCCTTCTGCCTCCTGCAAGGGATGCCCTGTTTACTATGTCTGATTTTGCCAATGATGTCCTATTATGTCCTCTCATAATAAGAGGTATTGAGCTTGTCTTTCTGGTTTCTATTTCTGCCCTTCTCAGTTAGGATGACACATGGAAAGTGATCCCTTCCATGGAATCTCAGTACACTCCACCTGCATACAGATGTAAAGGTGGACGACACCTGGACGCCAGTACTATTGATTTCATGACTACTTTTGATATGCTCTTATGACCCCCAATTTCTGCATTTTGTATTTCTCTCTCTGCGATCAAGACTCAATCAGAGTAGAATTCCAGACTCTCACATGAAGACAGCTGTCTGTTTAAATTAATTGATCGACCCCACAGACAGAACATCATAATTAGAGTCTGTTAGATTTTTTCAGCCTTGCGTGTGTGTGTCTGTATTAGTCATATCTCATATCTTGGTGTGTGTCAGTGTTAGTCATGCCTCATATCGTTGTGTGCATGTCAGTGTTAGTTACATCTCATATCTTTGTGTGTGCAAGTCAACTCTAGTGACTCAGGCAGATGGTGTTCGTAATCCTGGGAGGGTCAACTATCTAAGGGCAGAATCCCCCTACAGAAAAGACAATCTGCTGCCTTGCAGGAAGATTGGGGACAATCAAAGGCTAAGGAGAGCAAACCTGAATAAAATACTGGCTGAAATTGGATGCATTGGGCCACTGGCGCAGAACACAGTGCAACGTTTTAACAGGTATTAAATTATTTTGTATTTTATCAAGCATCTGTAGTTTTGTGTTTGAGGTTGTTGCACATGCATTCATTCCATATTCTAAAATAGGGTTTTGATCATGTACAATGACATAATGGCATAAAAAAGAAAATTATGGAGGGTATAGTTACAGGTAAATGAGATAGGAAGATCTAAAAAAGGTGTGTGCAAGATATCACAGATAGGGTGAGACTGACTGTTGCAGATGCTGAACATCTAGCACACAACAGAGAAAAATTCAGAGTAGCTGTCATAGGAGCCAAGTTCCAACAGGAAGAAGCTAGAAGATGATGATAATTAGGTGAGAAACCTTTACAGATTATATGAGCAACTATAATTACCTGATTTAAAAAATGCACAGAACTAGGATAACATGTTATTCTTGTTCATAGTTGTGGGTTGACAAAGTTCAGTGCCTTGTAGAATTATCGCTGTTGTACCAGGTTTTGTCATTTCTGTGATCGACTACACTTTGGTGATTCTTACTTTTAATCACATACAAATGGAGAATGAAAAAATACAGAATGTCGCCAAACATATCATGTTCATACGAATGAAAGATGTGGAATGCAAGGAAATGTGACACCCTCTAGATTTTCCCATCATACATGACAGAGTAAAGTCATATTATGGAGCTGCATACATGTGTGCCAAAGTATATCCACTGGAAAGTGAGATTACAAAAGTAAAAGGCAACCATTTGAAAAGAGGAAAATTGTGGATTCATCAGGCAGAGGATATTATGTGCTGTCTTTTCACTTACAGGACACTGCACCTGGGGAAGAATGGATATGGGTGCCAAAGGGATGCTCCTATCCTTCTCAGTCTACCTTACGATGTACAAGGAATGCTTGCAGTGTGCATTCTCAGCAACTTGATGAATATGCTTAGAAAGATAAAATGGACTGAGCCGATAGACTTGGACAAATTGTTTAATGTGCAATGATGATGATTTGACGCTTAATGGTTAATCCTAGTCGCAACATTTAGCGCAATAATAAAATCTTTCCACCTTGCTCTTTCTACTACAATCCTTAAAGATATTCCATGTCTATATATACTATAATCTAATAGTAAAGCAAGCCCTCATATGGGAAACAACAGGTAAAAGAAAAAGAGGAAGACCCAGGGAGACACTGAGAAGAACATTGATGAGAGAGGCAAGAGCAGCAGGAATCGGCTCCCTCAATGAGATAGAACTGCTTGCACAGAGCAGAGACAGATGGCGAGATTTGATAAAATATCTTTAAAAGAAAACTGCTAGAACAAAAATTCATATAGGAGAAGGTGTATCTTGGTCTACGCCCTATGGGCCGGTTACGGCTCGAAAGGTCAATAGAATAGAATATATACTATACATTCAATGTTCTTAATCATGTTGTCTTTGAACACTGCCTGGCAGTTATCATGATCAGATTCTGAGGATGTAGTTTAACTAATTCATGATTTTCATTACTCATGTTCACATCTGTTTTTGTTATCAATTATTGATTGTATTGGCCTAGTTAAGAAATATATGTACTATAAACAATTGTAGGCATTCAGGAAAGCATACTAAAGACAGACACAAAAGAATTATCATCCATCCTTACTTATGCATGCAAGAGCTGGAAAATAACTAAAGAAATAGAAAACTAGTTTTAACACTAAAAACAAATGCCTCAGGAAAATACTTTGTATCCATAGGAATAAATTCAAGATTAGAGCATAAATAAGAGATATGGCCATGCATCCAACAGCATCATTTATATTTAAGAAAAGAAGGTGGGCATATGCCGACAATGTGGTAAGAAGATGATCATAAAGCAAGCCTTCAAATGGGAAACAGAAGGCAAAAGAGGCTAACCGAAAGAAAACCTAAGAACACTAAGGCAAGAAGCAGCAAAGGCTATCATCTGCTCCCTTGATGAGGTTTTTCTTCTTCTTCTGTGATTATGGCTCATTCAGAGTAGGATTCCGGACTTTCTTATGAAGGCAGCTGTCTGTTTAAGTGATTCGGTAGCCCCATATAGTTTCTCTTCCAGGGAGGTGGGTGTGGACCACATTGTCCTTCTCAGGTCTGTGTACTGGGGAACAATTCTGTAGAACATGTTTTGTTGTCATGTTGTCCAGTGGCATTGGCTGGTAGTACCTATTTTGAGTTTGTTGAACATGTAGTTTCTCATTCTGTTGTAGCCAGTACGTAGGCGAAGTATGATGACTTGATCCCTCCTTGATAGTTGGATGTATCCGTCCCTCTCGTTATACTTTGGGTGTTCTTGTTTCCATTTTTCATGGTACTGGCCTTGGCTTCATCGTAGCTGACCAGATGGTTCTCTTATGGTAATCTCCCTCCCTCTTTAGCTAATTTGTCTGCGCTTTCGTTTCCGTGTATATTACAGTGTGATGGTATCCACTGGATGACCACTCTATGAAAGTTATTGCATAGTTGATCTAGAGTTGTTCTCAAGTCATCAAGCTCACTGTTCCTGGGGGCTTTTAGAGCTGTTAGGACTGATAGTGCATCAGTCAGTATCACCAATTTCTTGTGCATGTTATTTTTGTGTTGGATAGCCAGTTTTGCAGCATCTTTGAGGGCTTCAGTTTCTGCTTTATAGTTGTTTGAGAATTTCCCAGTACCTATTGACTTGGTGATCTCATTCTGGTTTTTCAGCCTCAGGAACACACCTCCTCCTCCATTTTTGGTGGCATTTGTAGCAGAGCCATCTGTGTATATGTGTGACCAGGTGTCCTGTGGGTAGTTGCTGTTTGTGTGTTTTTCTGCTGTGTGTTTTCTCTCTTTGTCTGTTTCTGTGCCTTTTTTCATGATTCCTATTATGTCTTAGTTAAGTTCTGGTATTTTGTGTTTCCCATGAGGAGTTATATCAGATGGGCATAAGGTTTTCGGTAGTGTTTGGGACAATACTGGGTCACTAGTTGCCAGTTCTTTGGAGATTGCAGCGAAGTTGCTCCTCTTTAGTCTTACTTTTCCTAAACCAGTTATTCTTTGGTGCATGGGGTGGCTAAGGAGCCCTTTATATTTCTCCGCTTGTTGCATTACTTTAATTTTCCATCTGTCTTCTAAGGGCTGTTAACCTGTTACTGTTTCTAGAGTCACAACAGGTGTAGATTTCATAACACCAGGGATGATACGGGCAGCCTGGTTTTGTGTTCTGTCAATTTTGCTAAGCTGTGTTTTGGAATCTGTAGCCCAGGCTGTGACTCCATACTCTAGGACCGGTCTTACTCTTCCGACGTATAGTCGTTTCAAGATATTGCTGTCTGCTCCCCAGTCCGTTCCTGCTAATTTCTTCATAATATCTGTTCGTTTTCTGGTTCTTTTGTTTTCTCTGTCTATCTGATTTATCCATGTCATTCTGCGATTCATGGTGATGCCAAGATATGTTGGGTTTAGGTTGATAGGAAATGCATGGTCTTTTATCTTCAATTTTGCAGAGAGTGTTTCTTGATAGGCTGAAAATTGTGTATGCTTGCATTCTGAAGCTAGCCACTGACATAGATTTTTCATATGCCCATATCGCCAGGTCGTCAGCGTATATTGCTGAGTGTATCTCTTCTTCTTTTCTCTTTTCACTGATACCTAAAAGATGTCGTGGTTTATATCATTTGTCGTTCTTGAGCTGCTCGAACTGTCTGAATTAGTGACTTTCCTTTGTTGTTACATGTCTCTGTCACTGCATCTATCCATCTTCTTCTGGGTCTTCCTCTTGGTCTTTTTCCATGCATTCTCGAGAAGAACGCCCTTGATGGTGATTGATAAGGATTCATTCTGACCAGGTGGCTGAGTGTATACTGGGTGGAATGTCCATTATGTCATTTATGAAAATTAAAAAGAGCGTTGGGGATAGGACTCCACCTTGTTCGATTCTGGCTTTCTTACTTAGTTGTCTATGTACTTGTACTCTGGCTGTTCTGTCTTGTAGGTATTGAGATATCCAATTTAATAAACGGCCTTGGATGCCAAGTCTGAGAAGCTTGTTCTTTAATCCTTCTCTCCATACCCTATCAAAAGCCTTCTCCATGTCGACCCACATTGTCAGTGTGTGTTTCTTTTCTTGTAGAGCATCTTCTATATCCTGTGCGATGTAGGTGATCAGGTCTTCAGTTGATCTGTGCTGACAGAAACCGCTTTGTTGTGGTATGATTTGTTGTTTTGTCTCCAAATGCCACATGAGTCTTCTGTTGACCAGCCTTTTCATGAGTTTGCTCAGGCAGCTCAGTAAGCTAATTGGTCTGTAGCTACTTGGGTCTAGTGGATCTTTTCCATGTTTGAGGATGGACACCATAATGGCTTCTTTCCAGGTTGCCGGCATTTGACTTCTCTTCTAGCTGGCATTCAATATCCTTAGAAGCTGGCCTTTGGCTTTCTGTCCCAGTTTTATGAGCATTTCATTGGTAATTCCATCTTTTCCAGGGGAACTCTTAAGCTTCAATCCTTTGAGGGCTACTTCTAGTTCTGTTGGTGTAAAGATAGTCATCTGGTGTTCTTCTAGTGCTAAAGGCACATGTTTTGCATCTCAGTTTTCCTTTCTTGCAGCTTTCTGTTGGTCTTTTGGAATGTATTCTACTAATGTTTTTGTAAGTTTCTATCGGTATGTTTGCTGCTCTTTTGCCTGTGTGGATGTTCTGATTGTGTGCTAATGACATTGAAGGTCGGCAGTTGATTTTGTCACTCAGAACTTGCGCAAGTTTCTAGAGTTTGTGTCTGTTTTTGTCTAGATTGAGGCTCTCTGTTTTGTCTTTCCAGCTCTGTCTTGCTGATATCTTGACCTCTCTTATGTATTTGGCAGAGGCTGCTTTATAGGCTATGTTGCTCTCTGTGCTTTGTGATGTTTCAGCTAGTTCTCTGGCAGAGCTCAGTTCCTCATCTAGTCTTTGTATTACCTTGCTCCAGAATGGCTTGTAGTTTCTTCTTGCTCCTCTACGAATTGATTCTTTAGCAGCTCTCAGGATTCCCTTTGTTAACGCCTCTATCATATTATTGACTTTCTTTCCATGGGTGTTGATAGGCGTGGTGTAGGCATCTCTGAGCTACTTTTCCCAGTCTGCTCTCTTGTAGTTCCAGTGGTATTTGCAACTCCTGTTTGTAAGCAAGAGCCACTGAAAGTTTGACTAGTCTATGGTCATTGTCACCAAGTTGGTTCAATAATATTCTGGCTATTTTATTGGATATGTCTCCTGTTGCAAATGCTAGGTGGGGAGTTGATGTTGTTTTCCATCTTCTTGAGTAGAAGGTTGGGGGTTCCTCTCTAGAGTTTATGAGGAATAGGTTGTTGTCGATTTCCCATTCTTCCACTTCTTCACCTCGAGCATTGGATTCCTTATATCCCCATCTTTCAGAGTGGCTGTTAAAGTCTCCTACTATCAGACACTTAGATGGTGTTATTTCCATTGACTCCAGCTTCAGCAATTTGTCATTAGAACAGTAAATGTTAAATATCCTTGCGCTAGTGGAGTTGATATATAGGTCTGTGCCAATGATCTCTGCCTCTCCGTTTGTGACTACTTCTATTTATTTTGCTGGGATGGTATTTTTAATAAGTATAGGGATTCCACCCTTATGGCCTTCCCTGTTCTGTCTAAATGTTTTGTAGTCCCTAATCAGAAATCTATGCCGAGGATTAAGGTGAGTTTCTTGGATGCAGGCAACATCTATCTCCTCCTTGCTAGTCTGACTGCCAGGGCTTGTTTTTTGTGGTACATGCCCTCCGCATTCTAGTGTATTATTTTCAGGTGTCTCATGAAGCTTTTCCAACCAGTAGTAGTGTCCCTCTGGTCCCATTTCCTGGCTCTTCAAAATGGGTCAGGGTGACCATCAGTAGCCCGGGGTGGACCACTTCAAGGCACGGGGCCCTGCACTCCACCTGCCTGGGGGGACTCCACAGACAGAGCACCATAATTAAAGTCTGTTAGATCCACTCTGACTGGGTTCATGTTAGAACGTTGCACTGTGTTCTGTACCAATGGCACAGTGCATCCGATTTCTGCCAGCATTTTATTCAGGTTTGCTTTCCTTAGCCTTTGATTGTCCCCAATCTTCCTGCAAGGCAGCAGATTGTCTTTTCTGTAGGGGGATTCTGCCCTTAGATGGTCAGCCCCACCCGGGTTTACAAGCACCATCTGCCCGAGCTGTGTGTAGTTATTCAGTAATAGAACAATCCTTCTATTGACAGAATTATTATCTTTTGATCACACAGAGACCCTAAATCTGTGCCTTCGGTAGAAGAAATGTAAAGTCAGTCTTGTCTGTAGAACATCCACCTTGAAGTTCATGACTAATTGCTTGAGATCTTTTTGGCAGCGCTATCATACGATGTTCCCGATTTGGCTTGTTTTTCATCGTTGAATTTGCTTCCAGTGATGCCTCCACACACATGACAATCAACCTCACCATCAATAGCCCTCCTTGTTAGTAAACAAGAGCCATCACAACAGCGTATTCCATTACAGTCACCAAATGCCATTTTCTTCATTCAGAAACACACATCAATGAAATTACACTGCCTTGCCAACGAACTGGCGAAAAGACACCGCCATTGTGAGTCGAGATCAGGAATGTGTAGCATCCAGATCAGGAATGTGTAGCAAGATACAGTGTGGGTCTAGGCAAAGTTTGGTGATGAAATAACATGGAGTCTAAATTTATGCCCTATATGCCATCTTCAACTGGATAGGAAAATAGGTAGGTAGAGTGATACATGTTTGGGTGATGTATTTGTAATCATGCCACATTGTTTGTACTTTTCAGAAAATCTCTAGCACTCATCTTTAGAGGTGGGGTAAATCTCAAAGTCTTGCTGGTCTTAAAAAAATTCACTACACCTTGGAACTGAACCCTGACACTTCTGATTGGTAGTCAACACACAAGCCACAGCAAATGAGAAATAGTAATACAGAAAATTCTGCTTCTACGTGTCATTTTTTCATATTCTAACTTTGACCATGTGTAACAAGGTAAATGTTTTATATAATACTAAGTGATTAATATTTTCATAAAATGAAGTGTAGTGTATAATAAAAATTATAAATAATGCCAGTAAAACATGAATTAAGCATTGTATATTAAAGTTACCTCCCCTGGAACAAAACCAGTGTATCAAATAGTAAAAATTGTCTCTATATTCATCACTAACACATTCTACTTTTTTATTAGAAAACATAGGACTTTACCCTTGCTTTATTATAAACTTTGGGGAGATAAATTTAATTTTCGATGCTAAACTCATAAATTACTATAATGTCTATTTATTACCCTAGCAATAAGAGTTCCATTTACAATCATGCCCTGTCCTGGAGCAAATTTCAGAACACTTCCTGGCTCGATATAAAGACAACCACTGGGGGCAATCTCGATGTTTCCTCTAATAATGTGAGGGCTGTTATTTCTCATCATGGCTCGGCTATCTTTGATAACAAAACCAGCAGGAAATGTGTCAATTAATGGTGGTCCACATCTTGCAGGAAATGTTTTCAGGTAGTACACACGATTGTTGGCAATGACTGGACCATCATTAATCTGTGGTGGAGGTGTGATCTGACAGTAAATAACATCACTGATCCAGAATATAAACACAAAATGTACCAGCTTCTGAATGAAACAGTAACAGTGTGACTGCTGTCTACGAACTGCGCATGCCATGGTTGTCTTTACACTTGTGACTGATTTAACTAATTTCAGTCAGTGTGCTCTTCAAATTATTGTTATTATTATATTTATAAATGTATAATAATTAGAGTATATAACCATATATATATAGTTTTTTTGTTTTCATTTTTGATTATTTGTCTTCAGTAGATAAAAAATCGACAACTTCAATATAAAAATTAAAAGGCAGGAGGCAGGTGTGAAGAAATTTGAGGTAGAAAAAAGAGAAGAATAGTATTAAAATAATAAATTAATGTATTATCATTATTGTTAGGTCCCTACTGAATAAAAACTAGTATAATAACAATAACTATTAATTATAAATTATATTCATTTGTACTATTATAACAAATCAATTGCTTCTCTCGTGCGCAACAGCTAGTGATGATGAGATGATGACAGTCATTTTGAGATTTTCAAAACGAAAAATTGTTCTTCAATTTGAATTTCCTCATTTTGTGGCAATCCGATGAACTCTCGATGAATATAAATCACAAACGGACAACATTGCAATGAATAAAATTAGATCTATTTTTAAAATTTTTATTTTTTTTTTTTTTACAGCTTGAGCTGGTTATAATAATTATTCTGTTCGGTTATTTCTGTTCTGTCTACACCATTTTCCCATTAATTATGCTCTATATTGGTTTTGATCTACGGCCAGAAGCTGTGAATATTTTCTCGGATAATCACTTAAATACACAGTTACTTTGTTGTTGTCTTCCGGGTTTGTAGCAGTGCTAGTGCTGTCTGCCTCGTCGCTCGCTTACTTTCAACTTTCTTCAACTTCAAATCTCGTCTCGTTAGTCGTTATCGCGACCACAGGTAAGTTAAAGAGAACAAGGTGTCACATCTAAATATAGGACATCAGGTAGAGGCCAATAATTTAATGTTGCTGTTTCAATTACAATAGGCCTTTACAGATAAGAACGATTTAAAACTAAAAGCAAACACAATACATGGTAGCAAATGTAGGCAAAGTCCATAAATTGTGATTAAGCATAGGAATAGCAATTATCAATAAGTTCAGCAACCCGTTAAATATTATAAAATAAATTCGGAGGCGATGATTCCGAAACGAAATTGATTTGTCTTACAGTTCACAACCACTTTTTTTTCCCCCCAAAAGTTGGTTCTTTGTTTTTCACCATCATGTTCCATACCGGTTGGCGAAGGCGATCATGTCCTTCCACAATCTTCTATCTACAGTGCATCGTATCAGTTCTGTTCTTGACTGTTTTCCATGCCATGACACCAAACCATCCAGTATTTTCTTTCTTTGTCGTCCGCGATCTCTCTTTCCTTTTATTTTGCCAGTTGTAACCAAGTATTCCAACTTTCCTCTTCTCATGATGTGCCCGAAAAATGTTGATTGTTTCTTTCTGATGTTTTTTAGGAGCTCCCTTTTTGTGTTGGCCTCTTTGAGAACTTCCTCATTTGTCTTTTTAGCTGTCCAGGGAATTTTCAACATTCTTCTGAAAAATCCCATCTCTGTGGCCTCTAATCGTCTTTTTATTTGTTTGTCTACTGTCCATGATTCGCTTCCATAGGTCAGAATTGGCTCTATATAGCATCGATGAACTCTCTTTCTCATTTCTATTGACATGGATTTCTTGCATAAGATATTTTTCATTTACTGAAATGCCATTTTGGCCTGAGCTATTCTGCTTTTTATTTCCGTGGTGCATCTTCCATCCGATGATATTATTGTGCCCAAGTATTTGACACGTTGCATTTGTTTCAAATTCCTTGTTTTTTTTCTGGAATTTACTAAATATTGATATGATAAATTTTAATAAATGATTGTTAAGGGAATTTAATTTTATCTTTGATTTTTAAAAAATTCTTTGTTTTTAGGAATTTTAAAAGAACGCATCAAGATGGGCGCTTGTTTGAGTTTGAACAAAGCCCAACGGCCAAGATCTGAATTTGCAGAATTTCGTTTATCTGAATTTGCAGAATTTCGTTCATTCTCAACGGCGGCCGTTATAGTTTAGCTTTTGCTAGCACAATGCCTGGAGTATAAGCTCGGACCACCATCTTATCGTGCTTTCTCCCTGCATTGCACACTAAACGGACGCTGTCTAAATGAACCAAATTAGAAAATAACCTTGATAATAGCGAATAACAGCCACTGCTGTTGCTGCTGAGGTAACGCCAAATGAGATAGGTCTTGAGAAATGTTTGCCAAGTCCAAGGCTGATGTTCTTGCACATAATAACCTACTTTGACTTGGTAGTAAGATTGCTACTACCGCTGATCGCCATTACTGTCATGCTCTTCACAATCGTTCTGTCCATCATACACAAGTCCCGGTAGAAGAAGCTCTGTGGCCTGCCGATGCTGGAAGTTTCTGAGCTGAAACCGATCAACGATCCTAGGTGGAGCTCAGTGCGAGCTAGCGCCCAGGTTCGTGTGGCTAGGATGCTCTTTGCCCTGTCTCTGTCTTACATCATCATGAACGCACCCAGCCACGTGGCCAGACTGTACTATCAGAAGCGGACTCAAGATTCAAGGGACATGAAATTGACATTCTCTGAAGGTCTTATCCGGTTGATCTTCCTGCACGTCGGCCACGCCCAACATGCCTGCAAGTATTGGATCTTCGTGGTCGTCAGTAGAAACTTTACCAAGAACATGAGACAAACTTTAGTGGAAGTACAAGTGTATATGTTAGTCGTAACTGATATCTTGGTAGGTGTATGTGCTGGCCATGGCTGATATCTTGATGGGTGTATGTGCTGGCCATGGCTCATATCTTGGTGTGTGTCTGGGCTGGTCATGGTTCATATCTTGGTGTGTGTCTGTGCTGGCCATGGTTCATATCTTAGTGTATATCCGTGCTAGCCATGGCTCATATATTGGTGAGTGACTGTGCTGGCCAGGGTTCATATCTTGGTGTATTTCCGTCCTAGCCATGGCTCATATTTTGATGTGTTTCTGTGCTAGTCATGGTTCATATCTTGGTGTGTTTCCGTGAAGCCATGGCTCATATCTTAATGTGTTTTTGTGCTAGCCATGGCTCATCTCTTGGTGTGTTTCTGTGCTAGCCATGGCTCATATCTTATCTTGTGTGTGTGTGCTGGCCATAGCTCATATCTTGGTTTGTGTCATGTTAGTCATATCTTATATCTCGGTATGTGTCCGTATTAATCATGTCTCATATCGTTGTGTGTGTCTGTGTTTAGTCATATCTCATATCTTAGTGTGTATCTGTCTTAGTCATGTATCATATCTTTGTGAGCATGTATGTGTTAGTCATATCTCATATCTTTGTGAGCATGTCTATGTTAGTCACATCTCATACCTTTGTGTGTGCTTGTCTATGTTAGTCATATCACATATATGTGTGTGTATGTCCATGCTAGTCACATCTCATCTTCGTGTGTGTGTGTCTATGTTAGTCATGTCTCATATCTTTATGTGCTTGTGTTTAGTCATACCACATATATTTGTGTGTGCATGTCTATGTTTGTCACATCTCCTATCTTTATCTTTGTGTGTTCATGACTATGTTTAGTCATATCTCATATCTTAGTGTGTGTATCTGTGTTAGTCATATTTCATATTTTAGAGTGTGTCTGTGCTAGTCACATCTCATATTTTAGTGTGTGTGTCTGTGTTAGTCATATCTCATATTTTGGTGTGTGTCAGTGTTAGTCATGCCTCATATTGTTGTGTGTATGTCAATGTTAGTCACATCTCATATCTTTGTGTGTGCATGTCTGTGTTAGTCACCTCTAGTGGCTCGGGCAGATGGTACTCGTAAACCTGGGAGACTAGACCATCTAAGGGCGGAATCCCCCGACAGAAAAGACAATCTGCTGCCTTGCAGGAAGATTGGGGACAATCAAAGGTTAAGGAAAGCAAACCTGAACAAAATGCTGGCTGAAATTGGATGCACTGGGCCACAGGCGCAGAACACAGTGCAACGTTTTACCATGTATTCAAGCAGAATGGATCTAACACTCTAATTGACTTTAATTATGATGTCAATTCACTTAAACAGACAGCTGTCTTCATGGGAGAGTCTGGAATACTACTCTGCTTGAGTCCTGATCGGAGAGAGAGAGAGAGAGAGAGAGAGAGAGAAGAACGAAGCCAGTCCAGAAGAATATACATAAGTCATGATGGTAATAATTATAATTATTATTTAGTAGAGCCCTATTTTTAAACGATATAAATTATTTCAATTCGAAAGAGGAACGTCTCCTTGCCTTGAGTAGCAAGCAGCATTGCACATTATATTTATTCGTGGTTCTAATGTTCTTTAATCAGTCATTAGAAGACCCCTAATTGTAGAGAAAAGAGAAACAGCGCGAGGGTAAAGTTCTGTGTTTCCTAACAGAAAAATAAAATGCGGTAACTTACGAGTTTAGCGTCCTAAAATGATTATGATCGGGGTAACGTTCTCTTGCACTTTATTCGATCGTTTTCTAATGTCATTCGAAGACTCCTGAGTTAGGATTAGGATTTATTCTCCTAACCCTAAATCTTGTTTAAAAAAAAATGTAGTGCACAAAAACTAGAAGCAGTTCATACATTCAAATATGTGCAGTCAATGAGGGAAGAACACTCGTATAGCAGAAATAATTTACGACGCTAAACTAGTAAATTACCCAAAATTTGATACGGTGAACAAGAACACAGATATATTTTTTATTATTTGAGAACCGCTGTAATTTTGTTGTGATCCCAACTAAGGGGAGATTTTTTATCACTTTATTATGTTGTTAAACTTCTGCAATCATGGTTCATTTATACTAGGACTCCAGACTCTCTTGTGAAATCAGCTGCCTGTTTAGTGTTTCAGTGATTTGGTTGCCCCGTAGAGTTTCTCTTCCAGGGAGGTGGGCGTGGTCCACATTGTTCTCCTCAGGCCTGTGTACTGGGGGTGGGGGTGGGTGTGGAAACCTGTTTTTTTTTTTTTTTTTTAATTGTCCACAACAGAATGAGAAACCATATGTTCATCAAGTTCAAAATAGGAACTATAAAGCCATACAAGCTAGTGCGTTATTGAGTTATTTGCGGGTCATCATCATTGCACTCTGAACATGTCCATATAGGTGCACAGATCCTCTCCTCAGTAGTGTCCAGCGACTGATGACTCCAGTTCTGTGCTGGTTGATAAGTCTTCTTAGACGCCCACTAAGTTTCTTATTTCTGGCTGTGCCCATCTTAACTCTCATTTCTTTCATCCGAAGGAGTGACGTGGATTTGTGTTTGTCGAAGTCCTGTGCTCTTCCCACATCTCGGAGGGCAGTGATGATGTCCGTCCGATCAATTGGTTGACTGTCCTCAACGACAGCGCAGCTAGCCAACCTGTCCGCTCTTTCATTTCCCCGTACGATGAGGGTACAGAAAGGAACACCAAAATTACACTGAAGAAGGATGGAAACATCCTAACAGGTAAGCATGCAGCAAATCACTTTGCGGACTCCTTTGCAAATGACAATAATATTGAAATTAGCCTAGAGAAACGACA
Organism: Megaustenia siamemsis; assembly: GCA_032433765.1. Taxonomy (NCBI): domain Eukaryota; kingdom Metazoa; phylum Mollusca; class Gastropoda; order Stylommatophora; family Ariophantidae; genus Megaustenia; species Megaustenia siamemsis. Next base: position 32,336,254 of record JAVIAB010000156.1, read on the forward strand.
AGAGACCCGTTTAAAACAACAAAATGCAAGACAAGAAGAGACCGCACATGAAGTCATGGAAATACCCATTACATAAAGAGAGCTAGAGCTGGCAATATCCAAATTAAAAATGAAAAAAAATCACCAGGCAGTGACCAGAGTGTCCAATGAAATGATTAAGAACTTGGGAACTGCAGCTAAAGCAAAACTACTGCAGATCTATAACATTTGCTGGATCACAGGTAGAGTGCCACAGGCATGGAGAGAAGTAATTATGATACCATTACTAAAGCCAGGAAAAGATGGTTCAACGACATCCAGCTATAGACCAATCAGCCTTACAAGCTGTTTGTGTAAAATAATGGAAAGTATAATCAATCTCAGACTGCAGTGGTACCTGGAAAGTGAAAATCTCCTTGTCCCACAACAAGCAGGCTTTAGACAGTGTTACTCTACCGAAGATCAGGCAACCTATCTTTCCCAGGAAATTGAGGATGCGTTTCAAGAAAAGAAACTGGTACTATAGTCCGTTTCATAACTCGTGCCCAACTTTTAAAATCGATATCTTTTTAAACGCTTTTTGTAAGTTCTTCAAAATTTGCATGTAAAGTTATAATGATTAGAACCCAACAGGGAATTAATTTCATTAAAAAAAAACATTTGGTTATTATTGTTGCTAATTTGATTTATATAAATTTATAACGACCCATTGATGTAGTCAAAACTTAATGTTTACAGTATTTAAGTTAAAAATAGCGATAAAAATCCATACACGGTCAAATTGACGTGTTTGCACGCTTTCAACGTGGGTTTTCTGACACAATTAGACACTTGTAAAAAACGCCGAGACATTGTGTGTTCCATTTCCGTTCATTCAGCGGCGAGACGTGGAACAATAACATTTATCATGAGTCTTAAAATGAAATTCTGCAGTTTACAAAACATCGCAATAAAAATGTATGGCTATTTTTGCAAAGAGGCTAAAGGCGGAAAATTATTTCATTCTTTAGAAAACCATGAGAATAGGACAAGACACATTTTGGATTTATCTAAACGGTCATTTAATCGCTGGATTCAAGCACGTGACCGTCAATGTTCCAAATATACAAAATCACAAGGAAGAGCAAAAATGTTGGATAATTTCGACAGTGAACTTATTAGAAGTGAAATTCGCAAAATGTTGGGTATGAATGAAACTGTTACAATAAGAAAATTAAAAGTATCGCTGAAATAGAACAACAGTATTGAAATATCAAAGTCTACATTATGGAGGAATGTGAGAGCTGTAGGCTTTACATTCAGAAAGTATTCCAATGGACGAAACATCATCTGTGAAAAGCCACATATAGTAGTCATGAGAAGCAAGTACTTACGTGAAGTAAAAGAGGTGCGCAAGCAAGGTTATGATATTGTGTACTTGGATGAAACATGGATCAATGCTCACCACACTAACCAAAGGGAATGGCAGTCATCAGATGGAAAGATTAAGAGATTAATACCTAGCAGCAAAGGACAGCGCTTGATAATTGCTCATGCAGGTAGTCGACAACATGGACTAATACAGAATGCAGAGCTCATTTTTCTTTCAAAATCCATATACAATCGGTATTATCACTCTGAGATGAATGGTCACATATTTAGACATTGGATTGAAAATTCTGTTCTCCCATCACTAGATCGACCATCTTGCCTAATAATGGACAATGCAGCGTACCACAACATTGTTGCACTTGAAGATAAAGTCCCGACGTCATCCAGTACAAAAGATGCTATTAAGATATGGCTCACAAAGGAGCACATACAATTTAATAACATGTCCTTAAAACCTGAATTACTATCTCTAGTAAAGCAAAAACAGAGGACAACGATTTTTCAAATAGATAAGATTATCCAAGAACACGGTCATATAAGTTTGAGGCTGCCACCTTACCATGCTCATTTAAATCCAATAGAACTAATCTGGGCAAAATTAAAAGGACAAGTGGCAGATGAAAATACAACATTCAAAATATGCGATGTAAAGACTCTTACTAATCTCGCTTTATTAAATATAGACAAAGATTATTGGGCTAAATGTGAAGACCACGTCTTAAAACAGGAAGAGGAATATTGGAAAAATGATGGTTTGTGGAATGTTCAACCCCAAACAGTTATTAATCTTTTAGACTCGTCTGATTCAGAATGAAAGTATATAGCCCCCACAATGTTGGCCCCTATATTACCTTAAATTAGTTCAACAAACGGTCCTTTTCAGGACCACACAACTATGAAAATTGGACATACAGGTATACCTTGATGTTATCGTCCGTCCTGGAACTGAGCAGACAATAATTCTCATGGTGTTTTGTCTTATCCAGTTATTTCCCCATTACGGCCACGCCTTTACCTAGTGAAAATTAATCATAGACCAGCAACTACGGTAATTTCTATTCTTTAGGGGTTCAAAATTTACAATTTTGACAAACATCAAAGAAATTCGCCGCTTTAAGAAAACTGCAGCTGCAAGATATTTGTTAAATATACATTTAAAGGGTCTTTTGCATTCTAATAACATTTGGGAAATTTCAACAGTTTTTAACAAATGTTTAATGAGTAATAGCGTTTTGAAGTTGGGCACATGATTTGAAACGAACTATAGCAGCATGGATAGACCTAAAGAAAGCACTTGATAAGGTATGGAAGGAAGGGCTTTTGAAGAAAATGAGGAATTATGGAGTAAATGGCAGAATGTACAAATGGGTCAAAGCATACCTGCATAACAGGAGAGCCAGAGTGCAACTGGATGGTCTTAAGAGTAAGAAGGTCTTACTGCGCCAGGGCGTTCCACAGGGAAGGGTACTATCTCCAACACTTTTTCTGATCTACATCAGTGACCCAGTTACTGAACTACCACATGGCATCAAAGTGGCAATGTATGCAGATGACTTGGTAATGTGGTGCACAGAGGATTATGCAACAGTCGCCTCCAAATTGCTACAAAGAGCTATGAATGCACTGAATTCATGGACAAATAGATGGTGTATCAGCATCAATACAGACAAATGCAGCACTACACTTTTCACTCTCTCCCCAAAACAAAAAGCAGGAGCCATTTACATAAACAATGAGCCTGTGAAAGAAGACATACAAGCTACGTATCTCGGAGTTACATTTGATAACAAACTATCTTGGAAACAGCAGATACATAAGGCAACCCAAAAAGCAAGGAGGGCATTGACTATTCTAAGAAAGCTGTGTGGAACCACGTGGGGTGCGAGTGGGAAAATATTCAGTAAAGTTTACCAACAGAGTATACGCCCACATTTAGAATATGGATCATCTGCATGGTGCTCAGCATCAAACACCGCACTGCAAGAACTGGACAAAGTACAAAGCCAGGCACTTAGGGTCATCACAGGAGCAATGAAATCAACACCAATATTGGAGATGGAGAAATTGTGGAGGATACCAGCACTGAGAGAACGGAGGGACACAAATGTGCTGATACAGGCAGAAAAATTTGCTTGCATGCCGAGACATCCAATTAAGGACCGAATCCAAAATCTTGCATTGGGACGACTTAAGAGAAGCAGTTTTATCCACCAAGTCAAGCTTATTAGTAGACAAACACCAGACATGCCAAGAGATGTTAACCCCCTACTGCCCATACCAGAACAGACTCCCTGGACAGAGGAATCAGGATTATCAGTTCAAATACGGACAGAAGTGAAAGGAATAGTTGACAAAGAGGAACAGAATAGTCTGCAGCGAAAAACAATAACTCTCAGTTTCCTGGATGAAGAATACCCACAAGACCGATGGATTCGTGTGTACACAGATGGATCAGCACAGAATGCAGTAAAGAATAGGGGGAGCAGGTGCATATATAGAGTACTTAAATAATACTAGGGATATCAATAAAATAGCAACAGGGAAATATTGCCACAATTATGATGCAGCAATACAAGCAATAAAGTTGGCAATAGAAAAACTGCTGAACAATAATCTTAGTCCGCAGCCTGTAGTGTTTTTTTACAGGTGCAAGATCAGTACTCCAGGCACTACAATCCAGAAAATTACCACATCTGCAGACCTTATTGACTGAACTCTGCAAGTACCACAGAGTTGCCCTGCAGTGGATCCCATCTATCTCACTGTGGAATACCAGGAAATGAGAAGGCAGATCAGTTGGCAAAGGAAGGTTCAACAGGCACACAACTAGATACACCGGTTACATAACATCATAAGAAACAGATAATCAAATCAATCAGAGGACCACAGGCCCCAAATCAGGATGCCTTTCATCATATGAATAGATATGAACAAGTTATCATTATACGCCCCAGAACAGGACACAATCGACTCCATAGTCACATGTATACAAAATTCAAGATCAGCTCCTCAACTACTTGTACATGTGGACAGGCGCCCCAGACTGCTGAACACATACTTCAAAACTGCACTGAATATAGTAGACTGAGGAAAATCCATTGGCCCATAGATACAACACTACACACAAAACTATATGGGCCACTGCAAGAATTACAAAAGACTGTAAAATTTATACTGGAAACGACATTGCAGATATAGACAATACTTCGGGCGAACGAAAGATAGATAGATAGATTTCCCCGTACTCCCGCATGTCCAGGGACATAGACAAAGGTAACCTTCCGTATTTTTGACAGAAATAATGGTAACAACAAAGAAAAAGACATCACCTCAGTGCAAAATAAAGACAAGTGGAACAATATTAAAACAGGTAAATGATTTTAAATATTTGGGAACTTTGTTAACCTCAGACGGAAGATGTACAATAGAGGTGAGGTGCAGAATGGCTTAGGCAAAAGCAGCTTTAAAAAAAATGAGGAAGATATTATGCAATCCATTTATGACAATAGAAACAAGAAAAAGAGTTCTTAAATGTTATGTAGAGCCAGTCTTAACATATGGATGTGAATCATGGACAATAGGACAACAGACAAGGAGATCCCTGGAGTCTGTAGAAATGTAATTTATAGAAGAATATTGAGAATACCATGGGCAGCTAAGAAGAGTAATGAAGACGTTCTGAGAGAGGTCAAAGCAAAAAGAGAGCTAATTTCCAATATTAGAAAGAAACAATAATTTTTGTGGGCATGTAATGAAAAAATAACAGCTGAAATATATTGTAACAACTGGTAAAATTGAGGGACGAAGAGATAGAGGGAAGCAAAGAGAAAAGATATAAGACAGCTTAAGAGAATGGCTTGGCAGAAGGTCAACAACAAAAATTATAAATAATTGTCGTGATAGAAAGTTGTGGAGAGACATGATCACCTACGCCAGCAGGCCCGGTACTTGATGATGATGATGAATGACTCTAACCATTGCATGCATACAGAGCCCGCCTCCACTTTTTTTTATCATGCTCATCGAATCACTCAGTATACAGGCATGGGTGTAGTATTGTGACTCTAACCATTTGAATGCCCTAGTCACTGCAATCACCTCCTTCGTCATGTTACTTGTGGGCATGATGTATGTATACTCTCTTCCTTGAGTACTTTTCCTGCCGAGCGTGCTGTAAATGCCCATGCACTTCTTTGGTGTCGTATTACAGATCCGTCTGTATAGATAACTGCATCTTTCCCATCGGTGTTATAGATGAGACCATTGACCTCCGCATTGACCACGACTGAGTTCTGTTCCCTACTTTTCATGTCGAGTGTGACAATACGCGAGAATGTTCCTTTTAATGACGTAGGCACAGGTATCCACTCCTTTAGCTATCTATTGTCCATTCGAGCCGAAGACGGCACATAGGGCAGAACCACAATCTCAAAAACAGAAACCTTGCGTGCCAAAATGGCACATATTGCAGAGATTACTGCTTCTAAAATCTATGGCGCTGTTTCCATAACAATACTTTTTACAATGACAGCTTGTCAAGCCATCGATCAACCTCCTTAGTCGCCTCTTACGACATGCCTGGAAGGTCACAGTGTCACTATTCTTTACCTCCCTTATAATGAAGCCCCGGTAACACACGGGATCTATATCCACTCCTCACCAACGCTAATATTGGTAAGCCCACAGACCTGTTTGATGACATCTTCTGCTCGGCCCACCAATGATTTGCCTCTTTTTAGCCTGGCACCTTTCCCTGTGTTGAGCTCGTGGTGCAATGGATGCTCTTTATCTCCACTAATCTTCAGGTGTGCTCGTGCCTTCCAGATCTTGATTCTGTCATCCATGGTTGGTAAGTTAAGAATATACCTCATTGCTACACAGGGAGTGTCCCTCAAACACCCCAAGATAATGCGCATCGCTTCATTCTGTATTTTCTCCAGCCTATCAATTTGAGTCGTACTGAGAGTAAGAATTGCTAGGGCATACTCGATTGGTGTGAGGACTAAATCCTGGAACAGAAGAGTAAGTAGCCTCTGCTCGATGTTGGCAGCTGCCATGACCAAGGCTGCTAATTCTTTGCGGGATTTTGTTATCATACACAGGCTGCGATAAAACTTAACTCCGAGGTATGTCATCAACTTGTCCCTGTTCACCTCAGTAGCTCCCATTCGTACTACCGGTGTGTCCGATATGATTGTTAAGGGAGAACCATGAAAATGATGCTTTATTAGGACTAACCAAGACACTTGAAACCCCACACCAGGAAGAAAACGATCGAGTTCCCTTCTGTCTCTTCCCTGTCGACATTCCAAAATATCATCAGCAAAAGTCATAGTTCTTCCCCTCCCATCCAGCTGTTGTTCTGGGATCGTTATTGTGTACACGTTGAATAGATCTGCTGACACTGGTGAGCCTTGTGGCAGCCCTGGACAAATGGATGTTGGCTCGGAAGACCAACTTCCACACCTGAGTATCACCTTCCCCTGAAACAGTACAGCAGCGATCCATGTAATGAGAAAGGGGTGCACAGACCAGTTCGAGGAGCATGTGCATGAGGTATTCAAATAGTATCCTGTGCGTATGCGAAATATAATGATTTGATCCTTCCTTGATATTTAAAGGTATCCGTCCATCTCGATATACGTTAGGTATTCTACTTTTTATTTTTAATGATACCTGCCTTTGATGATGGATTTGGCTTCATCGTAGCTGGCCAGATGTTTCTCTCTTGTAGTAATCTCCCTCCCTTCTTAGCTAGTTTGTATGCACATTCGTTTCCTTGTATATTACAGTAGGATGGTATCCACTGGATGATCACTCTCTGGGAGTTATTGCACAATTGATCTAGAATTGTTCTCAAGTCATCTAGCTCGCTGTTCCTGAGGGTTTTAGAGCTGCTAGCACTGACAGTGCGTTCGTCAGTACCACTGAATTCATGTTCACATTAATTTCGTGTTGAATGGCCAGATTTTACAGTAACTTTAAGGGCTTCAGTTTATGCTTTATAGTTGTTTGAGAATTTCCCAGTAGCTATTGATTTGACAGTCAGATAAAAACATGCAGGAAAACACAAATGAACTATCATCAATAGCCAGCAAAATTGGGCTTGAGATCAATCATGAAAAGACTAAAGTCATGAAAAGCTTAATGCCAACAGATGAGAAAATATACATGGAAAACAAACCAGTGGAAGAGAGCGATCACTTTATCTATCTTGGAAGTCACATTGATCGAGAAGGGGATACAAGCAAAGAAATTAGAATAAGAATAGCTAAAGCAGCAATGTCTTTCAGAAGCCTTGAGAAGTTGTGGAAATCAAAACTCATCAGCACAAACACAAAACTTAGACTATTCAAATCAAATGTACTATCAACCATTACGTATGAGTGTGAAAGCTGGAAAACAGCAAGAGATATAGAAACAAAGCTGAACGCATTCGAAAATAAATTTCTAAGGAAAATACTTGGTATAGCGTGGAACGAATTCAAAACAAACGAGGAAATGAGAGAAATCGCCAATCAACCACTAATATCTTCAGTAATAAAGAAAAAAACGATGGTCATATGTTGGACATGTGATGAGAAGAGATAATAACCGAATAGCAAAGCAAGCCCTCATGTGGAAAATAACATGTAAGAGGAAAAGAGGAAGACCCAGAGCGACACTGAGAAGAACATTGATGAGAGAGGCAAGAGCAGCAGGAATTGGCTCCCTCAATGAGATAGAGCTGCTTGCACAGAACAGAGACAAATGGTGAGATTTGATAAAATATCTTTAAAAGAATTGAAAACTGCTAGAACAAAAATTCAGATAAGAGAGGGAGTATCTTGGTCTACGCCCTATGGGCCGGCGACGGCTCGAAAGGTCAATAGATAGATAAATATTGATTTGGTGGACAGCCTTTTTGGTGCGTCCCAGGATAGCGCTGTGTTTTCGCCGGTTCGTTGTCAAGGAAGCGTAATTTCATTTATATTAGCTTTTAAATGAAGAAAATAAAAAAAGCTTACGGTGTATCCTCGTGCCGAATAGCTGATTGACTGGAGTTTGCCAGACTATAAACATGGGCGCGGGTTCTGGTCCGTGCGACTGAGTACGTGCACGTGAGTCTGGACCATCCACAGCATAGACTTCAGCAACGAAATCAACAATGACGACAGTAAGTATTCAGATGAAGCCTAAACGACAACACTGAAGAAGGAAAACAAGAGAAGGTAAACATAATCTTATTCTTCCTTCCTTCCTCATTTGCCTTTCAGCGTATAGGGGAGATATAATTTGCGGTCTTTTGCTCTTCTGTGCGGCCCTGCTGCTGTTATATTTCCTAGTGCTTCTAATATTCCATCCATCCATCTTTTTCGTGGTCGACCATTTGGGTCTGGTATTCTCACGTTTGCTGAAGGCTTGTGTTGTGTTTTGATCTTTCTGCCTTGTCACGTGGCCAAGCCGTCTTATCTGTTGTTTATTTATATATTCTATGGCGCGGGCTATTCCTAGCTTTTTTCTCAGTTCTTCATTTCTGATTTTATCACTCAGACTGTTTCCTGTCATTCGTCAACACATTTCATCTCATTAGAGGTTATTTTTCTTACTGTTCTTGCATCTAGGGTCCAGGTCCGGCAGTATAACGTTGGGATGAAGATTGCATTTTATAGTGTTCGTTTTTGCCGGAGTTATTTCCTTGTTGGTCAATAGTGGTGATAACTAACTGTGCAATGATTCGACAAGCAGGTAAACATGCTGGTATGAAACTGCCGAACTGTGAGAGGCTAAACCTAAAGCATGTACGCGTTACATGTTGGAACTGTGCGTCCATAAATCAACGAAGACCCATTCTTGATAAGCTACTGTGCAGCGCAGATATAATGATTTTGCAAGAAATACTTCTTGGTGATAGGACAGTTAGTGCCTCTGGATTTCATTGTTTCTACAATAAGCGACACCTTAGACAGGCCATCCTTGTGCGAAACAACATTGTGGCAGCTGAGGTTGATATGTCTGCCTGGGACAGTGAAGTCAAATTCAAAAACATATGTTAACACTGAAATAATTTTCCGAGTTGTGAAGTTGGTTTAATTTAAAAGTAACGCTAAAAAACTTGATCGCTACTGATATGAACTGATATCTCAGTCACTGTTTAAGAAAATAACGTGAGCTTTGTTACATTTTTTTTTTTACACTTGTCTCCTGAAATGATACTGAACAGCGGGGTAAAAAAAAAAAAACATGTTATAATTACAATAAGGCATTCCTTTACGGTGAGTATGTAAGATAAAGATAAAATTATTGTGAAGAATGTGTCAGGAGAAAGTATCTTATAAAACTACCCGTTAGGAAAGTCTTCAAAATGATACAAGTAAAAACTAGAAGATGGATAAAATTCGTCTATGTACTTTGTGTTAGATCTGCTATATAGGGCAAAGCTTAATAGATCACTATAATGCAACTGTTCTTAGTCTACAAATCGAAGTTTTTTTATTATCGAAGTCATTCCTATTGTCAGTTAATTTAGGAAACTAACACACATGCATGGTTACAACTCGCATGATAGAATCCTAACTCGTTAAACACCTGTTGTCAAATAAGTATGTAGTGACTAATTATTTTTGACTCAGAAATGTATTTGTGTGAAGGGAACTCCAGTTCTGAGCATAAACCGGTGTTGGGGAATAAAAAAAAATTATACAGACATTATACCTATTATTACTAGTGTGGACTTTTATAGCTGTCAAATAAATAAGTTTAACTTTTCTTGGCAAATCATACAAATTATCAATATTCTCACTATTAGAACACTCTCCATTCGGTCTTTTTTTTTTTATAGAAACAGGTAGAATCTCAATGTCATCACCAGGGTGTTTATAAATGACATTTTTGCAGTTGATGATTGAATAACAATTGTAGTTACGGGTGTGGATACTCGATACTGATGATGTTGAGGCGTTTGTCGTAGCCGAGTTTCCTGCTGAATGTGCGTCAGAGGTGTCTGCGTGTTGTGTAATATGGTTTTCCAGGTTGGTTAAAGCTTCTGTACTCACGACTGTACAAAACATACACGTGAAGTAGCTTTTTATAACTTGTTTTTGTATTACTGGGTAACGCTTTATCGGTTATGAAGGTCTTATTGCACTCTAAGAATTCATAGCTTTTTTTGTAGCTACGTGGCGAATTTGATGGTCTTGCTTGTTTTTACCCATTTATGACGTCATTAGTGAAAATCATAAATAAACTCGTCCTTTACATATATTTATAATATACATATACACACACATTATGCCATTTTTCAGTTATTCACCAACACAATAAGTTCCTTATCAGTTACTCGCCAAAACAATGTGTTCCCTTAGTATTTACTCTCCATGACATTTTCAACAATACCAGCACATGTAAATCAAAACAGACTATCGTAATGCAGGTGAAATATCGCCAATTAAAAAAAATGTCTAGCTAACTAACAAAAGATCAAATATATATATTTATACCTGCTACTGTATGCAGTAAACAGTACAACCTGTGGCTGCCCTGCTGCCTTGCAGGTAAGCTCAGGAGAGTAAAAGGCTAAGGGAGTGTACCCCGAAGTAAAACAACCCCACTGCCTTGTGGGTGAGACTTTTTAGTCAAAGGCTAGCGGAGCCAACTGTAAACAAACTGACGGAAGGCAACAGAAAACCACCATAGTAATTTCTTTGTACAATCATGAATCGCCACAACAATAGAAATGACGACAACAACATTAAGGGGGATTCCAATGAAAACCCTCGTTCGGTAGGGGACATCGTGTGCTACAGGTGATACCCGATCGTCATCAAGCTACTGTAAGCAAAATAAAGATAAAACAAACTCTAAAGATAGGTACTTGGAATGTGAGAACACTCATGCAGAAGAGTAAACTAGAAAAATCATACAAGAAATGAAAAGAATGGGTTTACAATTACTGGGACTTTACGAAATGAGATACACCGGATCAGGGGAGATGTATTCTGATAAACATAAAATAATCTATTCTGGAGGTACTGAACACCAAAGAGGAGTAGATATCATCTTGGATGCAGAAAGAGTAAGAACAGTGAAAGGCTTTTACCCAATATCTGACAGAGTCTTTTTAGTGAAATTGAATGGAAAGCCAATAGACATAAATCGTAAATCTTATACAAGCATATGCACCAACAGCAGACAGTCTAGAGGAAACAATTGATAAATTTTACGAGTTAAATGAGGCACTTCATAAATGCAAACCGCATGAAAACACCATAGTTCTAGGTGATTTTAACGCAAAAGTAGGAAAGGAAAGAGTTGAGGAAGTAGTTGGTCATTATGGCTTAGGCGAGAGGAATGAAAGAGGTGAGAAACTTATTGACTGGGCAAGAACACACAACATGATGATAGGAAACACCTGGTTTAAGCAACATCCAATACGTCTGTGGACATGGAAAAGCCCAGGAGAGTACGCAAGTAATCAAATTGATTACATAATGATAAGCAATAGATTTAGAAACAGTCTGGTGTGTGTGAAAACTAGACCAGGTGCAGATTGCAATAGTGATCATGTAACAGTTGTGGGAAAGCTTAGAGTAAAATTAAAAGCAACAAAACGAGCCTCAGTTAACATTAAGTTAAATTTAGATTTACTCAGATCAGACAAGAAGTTGCAAGACAAATATAAAGTCACAATTCAGAACCGGTACAATGCAATAGAGAAGATACAAAGCATTGATGAACAGTGGCAAATGCTAAAAGAATCAATGAAACAAAGATCAAAAGAGTTCATACCACCAGTGAGGACAAATGACATTTTGGAGCTAATGGATACAAGAAGAAGAAATTAAGAAAATAAAGATGAGTAAGAGATTAAATAAAGAAATTGTAATAAATGCAATTAAGCTAAAGAAGCATGGCTAAAAGAGAGATGCAAAGAGATTGAAATTCAACAAAAAGGAGATGCTAAAATAATTTGCTTATACAAACAAATTGAAGAATTAACAGGAAGAAAAATGCAATCAAAAATTGGATGTTTAAGATCAAAGGAAGGAGAACTGTTCATTGATCAAGAAAGCATAATGGAATGATGGACAGAATATATTAAAGATCTTTATAATGATGAACGAACAGAAGTAAATATTAAGGATAATGTAGAAGGGCCAGAAATACTCAGAGAAGAAGTAGAAGACGCCTTGCGCAATATGAAAGCTGGAAAAGCTTCTGGACCAGATAATATAACTAAAGAAGAGATTGAAGCCATGGGTTATTTTGGAATAGAAATAATAACACAAATATTGAATTATATCTACAACAGCGGATATATACCAGACGACCTACTCAAACCAATATTCATACCCTACCAAAGAAATCTGGTGCGATTGAATGCGACGATCATCGCACAATAAGCCTTATGAGTCATATGACTAAGATATTACTAAGAATCATCATGCGAAGAGTGCGAAACAAAATCAGTCCAGAAATTAGCGATGAACAGTGTTGTTTTGTTGGAGGTAAAGGAACGAGCAATGATATATATATATATCATAAGATCTTTAATAGAAAGAGTCATAGAGGTGAAAACAGATCTGTACCTTTGTTTCATAGATTATACCAATTCATTTGACAAAGTAAAGCACCAAGAAATAATCAACATTTTAGAAAGCATAAACGTAGACAGCAAAGATCTAAGAATAATAAAGAACATGTACTGGCAACAAACAGCGGCCATAAGAACTGGAAACCAATTGGGAATGTTTCAAAAAATAAAACAGGGTGTTAGACAAGGTAGTGTGCTGTCATCAGATTTGTTTAATATTTATAATAGGATTATTTTAAGATCCATAAGGGACATACCTGGAATAACAATTGGAGGTCATAATATAAACAATCTAAGGTATGCTGATTATACAGTATTAATCGCTAAGAGTGAAATGAGTTACAAGAAATGTTGGACATTATAGTTGTAATAGGGAGAGAGAAAGAAAGAAAGAACAGAGAGGAAGATAGAGATTGAGAGATAAGTAAGGAAGGTCATGTGAAGAAATAAGGGGAGAGGGGAAGAATTAAGTCAGTTAGGGCGAGTGAGTGAGGAGTGACAGAAAAACGTGAAAAGCGTAAGCATGAGAGCAATTCAGGGAGTTGAGTGCCGCACATGAATTGTGAGGGTCAGATAAGAAAGGAGACATTATGAGAGTGATCTGTGTGAAAATAGATCAGTTTCGAACTAGCGGTAGACCAAGGCAGTCTTGCCGAAAGGTGTTAACCGGCCATGGCTAACAGCCTTTAAAATTGTTGTAAAGTGTTTTATGTAGTTAGTGAGTGTTAGTTCAGTTGTGTGCGAGAGCTCGAGACGGAAGGATGTTCAGTCGAGCAGAAGGATAGTGTATACTAGAAGAGTTAGGGGCTAGTTAGTGTTGAAGCGTCCAAGGGCATCTGAGAATGGTCAGTGCTGGGCAGCAATGCAGTGATAGTTAGGTACTGATTCCCGTTAGCGAACTGGAACGCAGTTGTCATTAATGCCGTGTGATTCGTCGCGAATTTGATAGCAGGCAAAGAAGTATGCGTTCGTACACGGGTGAGTAGGGAACTCAACCACTACTTTTATGCGTGCGTGAACTGATTACGATATATTGTCAATCGTTTGAATGCAAGAGAATTTTCAATGTTCTTTCCATGCTGGCAGACGTTGTGCTGCTGAAGGAGGCACCAGAGTGTGTCTTTATCAATTTGTTGTCAATCGTTTGAATGCAAGAGAGTTTTCAATGTTCTTACCATGCTGGTAGACGTTGTGCTGCTGAAGGAGGCACCAGATTGTGTCTTTATCAAGTTGTTGTCAATCGTTTGAAATGCACGATAATTTTCAATGTTATTACCATGCGGGCAGACGTTGTGCTGCTGAAGGAGGCACCAGAATGTGTCTTTATCAAGTTGTTGTCAATCGTTTGAATGTACGAGAATTTTCAATGTTATTACCAAGCTGACAGACGTTGTGTTGCTGAAGGAGGCACCAGAGTGTGTCTGCAACAAGTTATTGTCAATCTGCAGCGTGTTAGAGAATGTTCAATGTTATTAATATACTGACAGACGCTGCACTGCTGAAGTAGTCAAGAGTGTAAGCATTTTTCAAGTTGTGTCAATACTATTGCAAGTGTGAGATTCACTGTCAATGTAATATGTTAACAGACATGGGGCTGATAATACATCGATCACAGTGGTGATCGATTGCGGAAAGCGAGCTCAATAAAGTTCATGATTTTTTACACATCAGTGAGTTTGTCGTGTGTTGCAGTTAGTTAATGATTAGCAGGTCTGCGACGAACGGACAGGGTTATCGGCGAATATTACACAACAAGAAGTACTACATGACACAGGACAGTCAACAGGCCTGCGTTTAGCACACCTTACCCAGGCTTCCATGTAAACACACGCCACGGCAAGTGAACCGCGTCCGTGGCGAGGGCGACAACGATGATTATCAGTTGTGGGAATTGTTAGCTAATAAGCATTCTATTATTCGGTCATTCATCAGTCATCAATTATTACAGTACGTCATCTGTTACATTGGTGCAGTCATCTACGCAGAACGAAACATTACAGACTGCACGTTTACAACACTTACTGAACTTGTGCAAAAGTACGCCAAGTCAGGTCAAAACAACTTAGGCATGAGCGCAAGTGCCAAAAAGGGAAAACACAACGATAACGTGTAGAGAAATAGTGTGTGTAGGCAGAAGAGATAATGAAGGAATAAAGGAACGTAACAACGACATGGGTAATCAATAGTATATAGAGTGAACTGTGTAATAGAGAAAAAAAATAACGTTCAGGGACAGGAGATAGGCAAATTCAGAGAACGTCAGACATGATAGTTAAATAGAATAAAGTTGGTAATAATATGTTATAATGTATGTTCTGTCAACAGGGATAAGAGTGATTTAGTAAAAGGCTCAACTACAAGAGAGAGAACAAAGTGTAAATAGGGGTGACAGAAAATAAAGTGGTGAAGGTACACAGAGAAAAAAGAGAGACAGAAAGACATGACACATAAGTGAGGTGTGTGGTTGCGTATTGTTATTTTTTTTCTACAGGTGTCGGGGAAACAAGCAAATTGTAATTCTATGGTGTACATGTAAAACATTTTTTAAAACCAGAATTGTGTCTGGGAAACAAGCAAATTGTAATTCGATGGTGTACATGTAAACCATTTTTTAAACCAGAATTGTGTCTGGGAAACAAGCAAATTGTAATTGTGTGGTATACATGTAAAACATTTTTTCACACCAGAATTGTGTCTGTTAAAGTAATAAGTTGTAATTCTAGGGTACACAGGTAAAACATTTTACATCAAACAAGGGTGCGAAAAAAATTGTGTTTTTTGAGAGGAAGGGGAGGAATGAGAGAGTGATAAAGTTCAAGAGGTATGTCAGTCAAGAGAGATATAGGAGTAAGACACATAGGAAATTAGGGACATAATGTAGTAATAAGAGATAGTGATCCAAGAAGGAAACAATTAATAAAGAGCACTTAGGGAGAACAAATAGAAGAAAATGGAAGGAATAAGTCAAGAAATGTATATGTAGCAAGCGATGCAGAAAATGGGGGAAGCGGTAGAAAAACTAGGGAACAGTTTACAGATGCAGGAAATAATGGGAAGAGTGTCGTTATTTCAAGGAGACCCAGAGACATTTGAAGGTTGGGTAAATGCAATTGAATATTGGTGCAAAAGCAAGAAAATGGAACAGAAGGAGTGGAAGGAACTATCATTAGCAACAAGCCAAGGAGGAGTGGCAAATTGCGTAAGAAGAAGAATCGAAGAAGTGAAAGAGGAAACGTGGTATGAATTTAGAGCATACCTAACGAAAAGATACGCAAAAATTAAAGATTCACAACATGCAATAATGAGATTGACAACATTACAACAGTTACAGAATGAGTCAATACAAGAGTATGGAGATAGGATGGTAGAAACAGCAGAACAGGCTTTTGGACAGGGAATAGACACAGAGTATATAAAGAAACTGTTAGTATCAACATTTATAACAGGTTTAAGGAACAAAGGATTAAAAGGTGATGTTGGCTAGGAGAGCAATAGCAACAATATAACAGGTGATAAATACGGCAATAGAGGAAGATAGCATCACAAGAAGATATGACGATGAGCAAAGACAGAATAGGGAGGAAAACGTAAGCAATAGGCAGGAAAGTGCTATAGAAGTAGATCATTAAAGGGGGAGAAATAGTGGGTATAGATGTAGGTAGGTAGTAAACATTATCCAGGAGACAAAGAGATGCTATGGGTGTGGTAGGAAGGGACACATAGTGAAACATTGCAGAGAGGGGATAGTCAGATAGGGAATAAGAGAAAGATATCAGTGGCAGGGAAACGGAAGGAGTACTCAGAAAGGCAGGCGGTTCTGAGTACAAATAAAAGGCCTGAACAATTCGGCATGTACGGAAGAAGGGAAGACCCGTGTTCCTGCATAGTACAGATAGACAAACATAGATTTAGAACCATTGTGGACACAGGAGCGACAGTAAGCGTAATAAAAGAGAGTGCGTACAGGTCCATATGAAGGAAACAGAGGTTGCATAGGACAAGGCATAACCTCGAGTCCATAAGTGGACAAGTATTAGAAGTAGTAGGGAATATTACAATATTACAAATCAAGATAGGGAAATGTACAATGATGCAAAGATTTATGGTGGTAAGGGGGATGAATAGGGTAATGGTGTTAGGTAGAGATTGGATGAAGAAGAACAATATAATAGTAAATTACCGAAAATACAGATAGGAAAAATAGAGGTACAGTAGGAGGATGGTATCCATATCACAACATTAGCCAGGGCAAAAGAAGATGTGATCTTAAAACCTCATAGAGTGCACGTCACAATGGCAAGATTAAGAAGAAACGATTATGTTGGACCAGGGATGACAGTGGAGACAACACGGGCAAAACCGGAAATAATGGAGGAACCCAATATAAGAGTCATTGATGGGATAGTCACGGTGGATAATGAGAATAAGTTTCCGGTAATATTGATACATTATTCGGGAAAAACGATAACAAAATAAATATAGGGAAATTAATAGCGCGCATTCAGTACAAGCCACAAGGGAAGACAATAGGTACATATGATAGACCATAAATAGAGGTGAAATGGGCAGGAAGGTGGGGAGAAAGGTAGTTGACAAAGAGGATGGAAGAACAGGAGGGAATATGGGAGTAGTGAAGAAAAGGGTTTTGAACATAGTTTTTAACATTTCGCACGGTGCATAACCCGTAAATGAGAGTCATATTTGCACCATACATCGTTTTTCGCACGATCTCAGGTGACCGCTTATCTCTGACCTCGCTTATCGCGGGTGGTCGGGTGGCCTCGTATGGGCTTATCTCAAGTGGGGTCTTATCTCAAGTGGGTAAGCAGTGCTTATCTCAAGTGGGTGAGTGTCTATTGCTCGCTGGCTATGGTCACCAGTGGTTCTAAAACTTGTGTGTCAGCGGTTCTAAAACTTTTTAAAATTGGCTCTGCCCAGGACCAGTCTAACTCGATCACCGGGCTTATACATGGGTCTTTGAAATTTAAAGTTGCGTTTGCTATTATACAACGTGTTCCATACCTGTTCTTGATTGTCTGCGTTGACGTCGACCGGTGCCATTTTTATACTTCTGTTATACGAATGGTTATAACTTCGAAGTAGAGCGGTTAGGACTCGGACATAAGACAGCTTATTGGATTTCGTGAAATATCGCCACATCCGTTGTTTGAGAGTCCTATTAAAGCGTTCCACCACGGCGGCCTTAATATCTTCGTTCTGCGTAGTGAAAAAGTGAACGTTGTTGTCAGCGAGGAATTTCTGAAATGTTCTGTTCAGAAACTCTGACCCCTTATCCGTTTGAAAACTCGCGGGTTTCCCATCGCGAAATATCTTACCGATGGCTTTCAATAAGGATTTCCCCGTTTTGGTTCGTATCGGTACAGACCACGCGAATTTACTGAAAACGTCCGCGCAAGAAACCAAATAGGAATATCCGTCGTTGTGGTTTTTCAAATGTCTCAAATCAATTAGGTCTGCCTGATATTGCTGTCGGGGGCCACTCGTTATAATGGGACGCCTTTCAAATCTGCGACGAATTGGTTTATGAAGGGTATAGGTATCCTGATGACTCAACCATTGTTTGATCTTTGCGAGTCCCAGTTTGGTGTTACGTTGCAGGGCCGTTGCACCACTATAAGCCCCTGGTCGACTAGGGTCAAAGTAACGACGTCTCAATATTTTCTCCACCGTTCCCATTTTGGTGTTGGGATTCCGCTCTTTCTTTTTTTAGGTCTCAGTTTATACGTGGTTACGGGCGGAGTGGTTTCATTACCTAGCTTTGGGGTTTCCGCTGGTGGTGATGGTGGTGATGTCTTTGTCTGCGCTGGTGATACGTCGATTGGTGGTGGTGGGGAATGTGTTTTTTCTGTTGCCGTGTTGTGTTGAATGAGATCGACCGATCCCAATGAGCGTCGTTTATACTGCTCCAATCTAGTTAAATATTGATGCAGGGCACGTTGGTACACTCTGGCCTTATCGGCGGGTGCTAAATCATCTCGAAATAGGATACGTTGCATTTCATCATCTAAATCTCTCAAGTTGTCACCGATCGCCTCGGGTGGGCTATGCGACGTGCTAGTAGTCTGTTTAAGACCCTCGAGGAATAGAGGATCCATCAAGATAATTTTTTTGGCCATTGTTACGCACCTAGTACGCCCCCGAGAATATTTAATATAGGACGGAGCAAAGCACCTATGAACCCACCGGTTTGTAGAATCTCTTTCCGCCGCTTAAGATTCGGTTTCTTTTTAGTGAGAAGTCTCAACTTGTTCTTATGTCGACGTAGCTCGCACTTCTGTCGCTGAGTGAGTCTAACATTACCTTTTAAAATGTTATGACAACACTCGCACAAAAAGTTAATGAGTTTGGGAGAGGCTGTTTTTAATATGGCTCTTAAACCACTCGGCGAGGCGGCGCGCATACATTTCAACATTTCACCGTGCCGTCTAAGTGATTCATCACACAAGATTCTTCTCTACTTTGGCACGTAGACGATTTGTCTCTCCCCTGGGAATATTTTTGTTCTCAACCTAAGATTATCAGGTGTGTCCTGACGAAGATCGATGAGCAAATAACCGTGAGGAGACGCTGTCGCGTCCTTAAAACTATCTTGGAGGTACCCCACCTGTCCTGGGTACATTTGTTTAGCCAGATTTATAATTTGACTCCCGTCTCTCGGGTTCTTGAAAAGGACTAAATAGTGCGTATTGAGACTTATGGTTCGATGTTCTTTATTTTTACGAATAGATTTTGAACAATGTACATCACACTAATATTTCTGTGATGACTACCTTTGGTGAATAATTTTGTTACCCGCTCGTCCGTCTCAGACATCAAGTCATCGATGACGATCAGTCTTCGCTTCTTACCACCTTCCAATTTATCGACGTCTGGTAGTCCCTCGATAAATCTCACTGACCTCATAGTCTCGTATATATCGGTTGCCATTCCGCATAACACCATATAACTTCCTCCGGTACGGGGACAGCTAACTCGTAAAGGTTCTGTATAAACTTTTGCACAAATACCGTTTTTCCACACCCGGTAGGACCGGCTATCAGAGCTGTGAAAGGATGATTCCATCGGGAATCCATCCTCACAACTGCTACCAACTTCAGTGATTATACCACCGATAAAAATAACCACGAGTGATTTTAGGTCAGCACGCCAGGTTTCCCCTCTTCAATTAACACTTATTTAAAAATAACACATCCTATATAAACACTACAGGTGGGGAGTTTCCTAGTCTCAAGCCGCATTACCGGAGGCCGAGTTGTTAGACGCACATACATACACAATTATTTCACACACATCATATTTCCCACATATCACCCTGTTTAGGCCTTTCTTGAAGTCACTGAACATGTCGCAACACGACTGATAACGTATTACCTCGCCTGATAACGTATTACCTCGCCTGATAACATATTGCGTTAGCTACTATAAATAGACGGTCCTCGACCCGCTAAACGTAACGGGTATAAAAACCCCCAGTCGATCAGTGTACACGCACACACACACACATAGATAACCATCGTGCATTACCAGGTGGCTTGTGTTGGTTTTCTTTGAATATGGAGTCGTGTAGCTTGAATACGCCAATTTCGTTTGATGTCAGTGATCGGCGCATATTTATGTCACGCGGTAATGAGACTGTAGTTCCATTGTCTAAAGATGGCGTTAAGGCAGTCTCGGTTTGTGTTTTTCGTAACGGACCATTGATAAATATAAGGACATATAGCGGTGAGAGTTTTTTGAAGTTTCCTACCAGAACTGGGATAACACTATCGAGAGAGGAATTTATCGTGTTAGTTGATATGCGAGAGGACATTTTAACCGCTTATGCTAACCTCAACTACACGCCACCTCTCGTTAACCAGATCAACTACACGTCGCCTGTTGTTAGCCAGATCAACTACACGCCGCCTGTTGTTAACCACCATAACTACACACCACCTCTCCTTAGCGAGATCAACTACACGCCATCTCTCGTTAACCACCAGAACTACATACCATCTCTTGTTAACCCGAATCTCATCAACTACACGCCCCCTCCTTTTGTTAACCAAGGGAACCTCGCTCTTGTTAATCAGACGACAGATCCGGCAGCCAATATGGATGTCCCGGGTGTTTCAGCTGAGTCACCAATTACCTATTCCAGCTTTGATCAAGGTTTTGTCAAAATGGAGGGCGGTTGTGTTGTGAAGGCTAATGAAACTTCCTATGCACCTGTGTTTGATAGACATTTAACACAAACAGACAGTACCGCCAAAACAGGAGGGAGGAAAGCCAGACGCTTAAAATTATCAACAATCGGACAGTAATATATATTTTCTCATATGTGTTATATATTTGTTATATTAATAAATATATGTGAAATATAGAGCGACTTTTTGTTTTGCTTTACCGTGAATGTGAAAGAGAGAGAGCGTCATTATTTAATGTTAGCACACTACACATGATGATGTTGCCCGAGCCGACCCGCGACGACCCCCGCCGCGCCGACCCGCGACGAACCCCGCCGCGCCGACCAGCGACGACCCCCGCCTCGCCGACCCGCGCTGAGGTGGCACATGATGATGACCGAGGTGGCACCTGATGATGACCGAGGTGGCACATGATGATGATGTATCACTAAAAAATCGCTAACACCTGGTATATGCTGATAGTACACACCCTGTGCCGACCAACGCCCGCGAGATAGTCGTATTTACCTTAACAATACCCCCCTTCAACGTCATTGCTTTGTCGCCTCCTGTTACCCACCTCACACATGATGCTGATAACACTCGACCCATAAAGGCACCCCCCTTTCACCACCCCTATCCGGGTACCTGATACTAACACTCGACCAATAAAGGCACACCACCCCTATCCTGGCACATGATGATACTCGACCTATAAAGGCACCCTTTCCCCTATCCTGGCACATGATGATATTAATAACACTCGACCCATAAAGGCACCCCCACTCGAGATAACCGGCGTCGCAAGTTTTAGAACCGCTGACACACAAGTTTTAGAACCACTGGTGACCATAGCCAGCGAGCAATAGACACTCACCCACTTGAGATAAGCACCGCTCACCCACTTGAGATAAGACCCCACTTGAGATAAGCCCCCACGAGGCCACCCGACCACCCGCGATAAGCGAGGTCAGAGATAAGCGGTCACCTGAGATCGTGCGAAAAACGATGCATGTATGGTGCAAATATGACTCTCATATAGGGGTATGCACCGTGCAAAAATGTTCAAACCTATGTTCAAAACCCTTTTCTTTACTACTTATGGGAGATGGAGCAGAAATTAGTACGAGGATGAAGAAAGGGGTACAAGACAACTAACCACCAGAGGTTACAGACGGGACGAAAAGAAACACAAATACGACTAACAGCAGAGAGGAAAGAACAATTATTAAAACATATACAGACGAACCGCAAGGATAAGGAACAGATACAAGAGTTAGTTTTGACTAATCAGGACATGTTTGCGTTAACAGATTTCGAATTAGGTAGAACACAAACGATAGAATTAAATATAGACACAGGAAAGGCACAGCCGACAAACATCAGAACATATAGGACACCATTAAAAACAGGGACGTGGTAGAAAAGACAGTAGAAGAAATGCTGGAGGCAGGAATAATTTCACGAACATCACAGTGGTCGTGGTGATAGTCCAAAAAAAGGATGGACCCAAGCGATTTTGTTGCGATTATAGGGCACTGAACAAAATCACAAAAGATATTAGTTACCAGATGCCGAGAGTAGATGACATAGTGGCATTGTTTCAGGGTACAGATTACTACAGCACGTTGGATTGTATGTCTGAATATTGGGCAATCCAAGTAAATCACAATAAAAAGAGAAACTAGCGTTCAACACACATATAGGAACATTTACATGGAATGTAATGCTATTTGGACTCAAGGGATCACAGGCAACATATATGAATCTGATGAACCAAGTACTACAAGGATTAGATAAGTTCGCACAAGCAATGTGTACGACATAATAATTTTTACGAAAGGGACCAAAGAACAACACTTGCAACACATAAAGCTAGTATTTGATAGGCTAAGACAACATAAAATAAAACTGAAATTAAACAAATGCCAGTTTTTACGAGAGGAAGTAAGATATTTAGGTTTCATAGTAAATAAGGAGGGTATATTACCAGACAGAGAGAAGGTACAAGCAATCAGAGAAATGGGACCGCCGACAAAAGTGAGAGAAGTACGCAGTTTTCTGGGAATGTGTGGATATTACAGAAGGTTTATACCAAAGTTTGCGGAGGTGGCGGAGCCATTAACATCCTTAAGAAAAAAGTTTACAAAATTCCACTGGTTCACAAGATGTCAAGAAGCATTCGAGGCGTTAAAAGAAAGGTTGACAAAGGTACCATTATTAGCGCACCCGAGCAAGGAAGGCAGAATGATATTGTATACCGATGCATCGGATGTGGCAATAGGTACGTGTCTAGTATGCGAAAAGATAGAAAAGAGGGAAGGAGGAATATATAAAGTACAGGAATGACCAATATACTTTCTATCACACAAGTAGGACGCAAATAAGGTGGCCCACGATAGAAAAAGAGGCATACTCTATACACTCTGCAATTCAAAAATTACACTTCTATGTATATGGGCAAAAGTTAGTGATTAGAACAGATCATAAACCACTCAAGGCGGTGCTGGAAGCACCGATCAAGAATAGAAAAATAGATATGTGGTCGTTAACATTACAGAATAGCGGAGCGAAGGTCGAATACATAGAAGGCGCGAAGAACATATGTGCAGACTGGTTATATAGACTTCCAAAGAAAGAAGGTAGTGAGGAGGAACAAGAGGAATCAGGGACAGACGTGGATGACAGGACATTTCAAATCAACGTGATAGATACCAACAGAATACAACAAGTTGTTCAGAAGACATGCAAGGTGAGCAAGGAAGCAGGGATAGGACAATAACAAAGGAGGAACAAGCAAAAGACAAGGAACTAGGAGAGATAATGAGGGATATACAAAAAGGTAGAGCAAGAAAATGGAGGAAATTTATTTTAGATGACACAGATGGAAGATTATTGTATATAGGGGATGAAGGAGAGTTACAACCGAGAGTGTGCGTTCCGCAAGAATACAGAGAGCAGGTGTTAACAGCATATCACGAACAGAATGGCCATATGGGAAGGGATAAGGTGTCGGGTTCACCCAGCCTTAAATAGTTACCGAATTTGGTTCCGTGGTTATGGAAGGCCCCGGTAACACTGTAAACGAATCAAAATACATAACTGCTCAACCGCCCGTGCCTGCACAATCATCCGAATTAATATCTCATCTCTCAAACAAAGAAAGGTAACTGTAGTCCCCATCGTAGCAGTCTCAGCACACGCCAAAAGACATAAGGTGAAACTGCCCAGAAAGTGAAAACAGCCAACTGTTCCCTGTCATACGATATCATCATTCATTGTAAACAATTGGAATATCGACACATGATCAAAACGGACGAGACACACAGCTTACGGTGTGCACAGAGCACTCAACTCAGTAGCTCCTGCAACAAGCCTGACTTGGAATATGAGAAAGCTGCAACAAGGAACACTGCTCATACATAGCCTTCTCAGATTCCTGCCGCATAGCCTTCTCAGATTCCTGCCGCATATCCACCATATACCGGAAGTTCACGTCCTCTTGAACATGATGATCGTCATATTTTTTTAAAATGTATGGCACCGAATTTTTTTTCTGGGAAAGTGAAGCGGCACGGGCGTAATACCGACCACATTACACAAAAATCCTGTGCCGAAGGTCTGTAAAAATTATGGTCACTAACACCATATTCCCATCTACGCCACATGGCGTGACGAGGCTCTTTACTTTTATATATATATATATATATATATATATATATATATATATATATATAAATATATAAATATATATGTGCGTGTGTGTGTGTCTGTGTGTGCGTCATGAAAACATCACAGTTCTAGGGGATCTCAATGCAAAAGTAGGAAAGGAAGTTTTGAGGAAGTAGTTGATTATTATGGTTTAGGCGAGAGGAATGAAAGAGGTGACAAATTTATTGACTGGACAAGAACACACAACATGATGATAAGATACACCTAGTTTAAGCAACATCCAAGACGTCCGTGGACATGGAAAAGCCCAGGAGACAACGCACGCAGTCAAATTGATTGCATAATGATAAACAATATATTTAGAAACAGTTTGGTGTGTGTGAAAACTAGACCAGGTGCAGTTTGCAATAGTGATCATGTAACAGTTGTGGGAAAGCTTAAAGTAAAACTAAAAGCATCAAAACGAGTCTCCGTTAACATCAAGTTAAATTTAGATTTACTCAGATCAGACAAGAAGTTGCAAGTAAATATAACATCACAATTCAGAACCGGTACAATGCAATAGAGAAGATACAAAGGATTGATGAACAGTGGAAAGTGCTAGAAGAATCAATACAACAAACATCAAAAGAGTTCATACCACCAGTGAGGACAAACTCAAGAAAGAAATGGATGATAGATAACATTTTTCAGCTAATGGATACAAGAAGAAGAAATTAAGAAAATAAAGATGAGTATAAGAGATTAGATTAAGAAATTGTAATAAAATGCAATGAAGCAAAAGAAGCATGTCTAAAAGATAGATGCAAAGAGATTGAAATGTAACAAAAAGGAGATGCCAAAGCTATATACAAACAAATTGAAGAATTAACAGGAAGAAAAACCACAATAAAAAACTGGATGTTTAAGATCAAAGGAAGGAGAACTGTTGATTGAATAAGAAAGCATAAGGGAACGATGGACAGAATACATTAAAGATTTTTGTAATGATGAACGAACAGAAGTAAATATTAAGGATAATGGAGAAGGACCAGAAAAACTCAAAGAAGAAACAGAAGACACGTTGCGCAATATGAAAGCAGGAAAAGCTCCTGGACCAGATAATATTGTGAGCGTTCTGTTCGTGCTCTTCTATTTATTTCTTTTGTAGACAATAACAGCATAGTGGTTGTTGCAAATCGGCCGCCTTTATTTTAATCTGTTTGTTGTTACAATTTCATCCATCTTGTCATGATAATTGTATTTCAATCGTCCATTCGCGCTCCTGTCATTCTCTAATCTATTTTATTCTATTCTATTATAATTGCCTTATTCACGCTCGTTACTATCTTATGTTGGACCGTTCCCCATTTAACGGCCCTCCCTACTCTATATATTGTTGTCTGCTTGTTCCGTTACTACTTGGCGATTCCGTCTCTTATTTGACTGTTTGCTGATGTCATCCACTTTTTGCTCATCTGCTGGTTGGATCTCTCTCTTTGCTCCAATCTCCAACTGATCCTATTTGCAACTGCCACCTTTAGGTTGCCACTCCAACTGACACTTTAGGCTGCAACTGTCGCTATTGACTTTCCATGGATCTCATATCCTGCCTCTCTCTACTGGCGCCGACCTCCAACTGATCCTATTTGGGTTCTAACTGCTACCTTTAGGTTGCCATTCCAACTGACACTTTAGGCTGCCACTGTTGCTATTGACTTTCCATGGATCTCATATCCTGCCTCTCTCTACTGACGCCGACCTCCAACTGATCCTATTTGGGTTCTAACTGCTACCTTTAGGTTGCCATTCCAACTGACACTTTAGGCTGCCACTGTCGCTATTGACTTTCCATGGATCTCATATCCTGCCTATGTCTACTGGCACCGACCTCCAACTGATCCTATTTGGGTTCTAACTGCTACCTTTAGGTTGCCATTCCAACTGACACTTTAGGCTGCCACTGTCGCTATTGACTTTCCATGGATCTCATATCCTGCCTATGTCTACTGGCACCGACCTCCAACTGATCCTATTTGGGTTCTAACTGCTACCTTTAGGTTGCCATTCCAACTGACACTTTAGGCTGCCACTGTCGCTATTGACTTTCCATGGATCTCATATCCTGCCTATGTCTACTGGCACCGACCTCCAACTGATCCTATTTGGGTTCTAACTGCTACCTTTTGGTGGCCATTCCAACTGACACTTTAGGCTGCCACTGTCGCTATTGACTTTCCATGGATCTCATATCCTGCCTCTCTCTACTGACGCTGACCTCCAACTGATCCTATTTGGGTTCTAACTGCTACCTTTAGGTTGCCATTCCAACTGACACTTTAGGCTGCCACTGTTGCTATTGACTTTCCATGGATCTCATATCCTGCCTCTCTCTACTGACGCCGACCTCCAACTGATCCTATTTGGGTTCTAACTGCTACCTTTAGGTTGCCATTCCAACCGACACTTTAGGCTGCCACTGTCGCTATTGACTTTCCATGGATCTCATATCCTGCCTCTCTCTACTGACGCCGACCTCCAACTGATCCTATTTGCAACTGCCACCCTAAATACGTCATCCTATTTTCTACGTCATCTTTTTCCACGTTACTTTTCTCTTTTCTGCGAACTGTTCTGCACCACTTCTGCCTCTACATCTTTTAGTGCTCAATTTCTCTTCATCACAATATAACTAAAGAAGAGATTGAAGCCATGTGTGATTTTTGGAATAGAAATAATAACACAAATATTGAATTATATCTACAACAGCGGATCTATACCACACGACCTGCTCAAATCAATATACATAGCCCTACCAAAGAAATCTGATGCGATTGAATGCGATGATGGTCGCACAATAAGCCTTATGAGCCACATGACTAAGATATTACTAAGAATCATCATACGAAGAGTGCGTAACAAAATCAGTCCAGAAATTTGTGCTGAACAGTGTGGTTTTGTTAGATGTAAAGGAACGAGCAATGCCATATACATCATAAGATCTTTAGTACAATGAGTCATAGAGGTGAAAACAGATCTATACCTATGTTTCATAGATTATACCAAAGCATTTGACAGAAGGCAAGCAACAATAGATAATCAACATTTAAGAAGGCATAAACGTAGACAGCAAAGATCTAAGAATAATAAAGAATATGTACTGGCAACAAACAGCAGCCACAAGAAGTGGAAATCAGTTGGGAATGTTTCAACAAATAAAATAGGGTGCTAGGCAAGGTTGTGTGCTGTCACCAGATTTGTTTAATATGTATAGTGAGATTATTTAAAAATGTTAGACATTATTGTCGAAAAAAGCAAAAATAAAGGACTCAGCCTTAATAGCAAAAAGACAGAAGTAATGGTAAGAACAAAGAAAAAGACATCACCTCAGTGCAAAATAAAGACAAGTGGAACAATATTAAAACAGGTAAATGAATTTAAATATTTGGGAACTTTATTAACCTCAGACGGAAGATGTTCAACAGAGGTGAGGTGCAGAATGGCTTAGGCAAATCAGCTTTCCAAAAAATTAGGAAGATACTGTGCAATCCATTTTTGACAATAGAAACAAGAAACAGAGTTCTTATATGTTATGTAGAGCCAGTCTTAACATATTGATGTGAATCAGGGACAATAGGACAATAGACAAGGAAATCACTGGAGTCTGTAGAAATGAGGTTTTACAGAAGAATATTGAGAATACCATGGACAGCTAAAAAAGAGTAATGAAAACCTCCTGAAAGAGGCCAAAGCAAAAAGAGAACTAATTTCCAAAATTAGGAAGAAACATTCATCATTTTTTGGCCATGTAATGAGAAGGGAACAGCTGGAATATATTGTAACAACTGGGAAAATTGAGGGACGAAGAGATAGAGGGAAGCAAAGAGAAAAGATATAAGACAGCTTAAAAGAATGGCTTGGCAGAAAGTCAACAACAGAAATGATAAATAACTGTCGTGATCGAAAGTTGTGGAGAGACATGATCACCTACGCCAGCGGGCCCGGTACTTGATGATGATAGAATATATAAAGAAACAACAGTTAAAATGGTTTGGCCACGTGACAAGGCAAAAAGATCACAACACAACGAGCCTTCAACAAACATGAGAATACCAGACCCAATGGTTGACCACGAAAAAAGATGGATGGATGGAATATAGAAGCACTAGGAAACATAATAGCAGCAGAGGCGAACAGAAGAGCAAAAGACCGCAAATTATATCTCCTCTCGACGCTGAAAGGCAAATGAGGAAGGCAAGAAGAAGAAGGAGAATAGCTCTGAACTTTTGATCTACTTGATGATCTTTCCATCATTTATTAACTCATCTGAGGTTTCAAGTTAATGTAAGAAGGTTTTTGCTATTCTTTTCTTTCTTTTGTGGCAGCTTGGCTTCTATATGTAATATAATTTTTAGGTGAACGTGTACACCAGACCAAACAACTTTTATAAATGAAAAAAACAAACAAACATGCATTATAATTTTAAGTGTTAATTGTAATAATAATTATATATATTAATATTATTAATATTATTAAATATTATTAATAACAATTATAACATTAAATATTAATAGTAGTTTCTGCAAGAAGTAAAGTACAAGAATTGAATCAGCGTCTAAGCACGCAAATTTTTCACCATTTTCCCCATATATCCTCGGCCGACTATCCAGAGGTATTCGAAGACTTCTTTAAAAGAATGGCTTTTCAGAAAGTCAACAACAGAAATGATAAATTACTGCCGTGATCGAAAGTTGTGGAGAGACATGATCACCTACACCAGCAGGCCCGGTACTTGGTGATAATGATGATGATGATGATGATGATATATGATGATATATATATATATATATATATATATATATATATATATATATATATATATATATATTTCACCATATATTATTTACTTAGGAATGCTGTTTTTTTTTTCATTCGCACCCCATCCATTTTAACCTTCGGCTTCTGAGCATTGACATGATTATTATGGCATTAGCACGTTGAAGGACTTTTAAGATGATTAGTTTGTCTTGCCATTTGATGTGCATTATTCTGTGGAGACATCGTATTTGGAAAATATTTAGTCTTATTTCATGATTTGAGTATGTTGTCCAGGTTTCAGATCCATACATCATCATCAAGTACCGGGCCGACTGGCGTAGGTGATCATGTCTCTCCACAACTTTTGATCTCGACAATTCTTTATCATTTCTGTTGTTGACCTTCTGCCAAGCCATTCTCTTAAGCTGTCTGGTATTTTCTCTCTTTGCTTCCCTCTATCTCTTCGTCCCTCAATTTTTCCAGTTGTTACAATATATTACTGTTGTTCTCTTCTCATTACATGGCCAAAAAATGATGATTGTTTCTTCCTAATATTGGAAATTAGCTCTCTTTTTGCTTTGACCTCTTTCAGAACATTTTCATTACTCTTCTTAGCTGTCTATGGTATTCTCAACATTCTTCTGTAAAACCACATTTCTACAGACTCCAGTGATTTTCTTGTCTGTTGTCCTATTGTCCATGATTCACATCAATATGTTAAGACTGGCTCTACATAACATTTAAGAACTCTTTTTCTTGTTTGTATTGTCAAAAATGGATTGCATAATATCTTCCTCATTTTTTTTTAAAGCTGCTTTTGCCTAAGCCATTCTGCACCTCACCTCTGTTGAACATCTTCCGTCTGAGGTTAACAAAGTTCCCAAATATTTAAATTCATTTGCCTGTTTTAATATTGTTCCATTTGTCTTTATTCTGCACCGAGGTGATGTCTTTTTCTTTGTTCTTACCATTACTTCTGTCTTTTTGCTATTAAGGCTGAGTTCTTTATTTTTGCTTTCTTTCACTATAATGTCCAACATTTCTTGTAACTCATTTTCACTCTTAGCGATTAATACTGTATCATCATAATTCATTAGATTATTTATATTATGACCTCCAATTGTTATTCCAGGTATGCCCCTTATGGATCTTAAAATAATCTCACTATACATATTAAACAAATCTGGTGACAGCACACAACCTTGTCTAACACCCTGTTTTATTTGTTGAAACATTTCCAATTGGTTTCCACTTCTTATGGCTGCTGTTTGTTGCCAGTACATATTCTTTATTATTCTTAGATCTTTGCTGTCTACGTTTATGCTTTCTAAAATTTTGATTATTTCTTGGTGCTTTACTTTGTCAAATGCTTTGGTATATATATCCATACAATGGTGTACAAAGTACACCTGTTTGATATATTAAGTGTTTAGTTTTTAGTGTTAATTTTGTGTTGTTCCAGGTCCTTTCTGTCTATTTGCTGAAAGTCGTATCTGTCTTACCAATTCGGCTGCCTATTTCATCATGAAGAGAAATGGTTGAAGTGATTGTTGATCCAAGATACGTGAATTCATGAACTGATTCAAATGAACAATCTATGACGATCATCATTTTCAGGAGGACGTGATCTTCCGGGCAATGTGATGGATAAGCGGCAGGAACCATTGAAGGCTATGTCTGCAAAGTGTTCCTTGTTGCAGTTTCCTCATGTTCCAAGTCCGGCTTGTTGCAGGAGCTACTGAGTTAAGTGCTCTGTGCACACCGTGAGCTGTGTGTCTCATCCATTTTGATCATGTTTCGATACTCCAATTGTGTACGATGAATGATGATATCGTATGACAGGGAACATTTGGCTGTGTTCACTTTCTGTGCGGTTTCGCCTTATGTCTTTTGGCGTGTGCTGAGACTGCTATGATGGGGACTACAGTTACCTTTCTTTGTTTGGAAGATGAGTTATAATTCGGATGATTCCACTGGCACGGGCGGTTGAGCAATTATGGATTTTAATTCGCTTGCAGTGATACCGAGGCCTTCCATAACCAATAACCAATAACCAATGAACAATCTTTCAAAGTTTGATGTCTCCTTGACTTAGAAGTTCTGTTTTCTGAACAATAATAGACAGTGAAAAAAGTCGCATGCTTTGTCAAGGTTGATGATCAGTGATTGTAGGGTGGCTTCACTATGAGCGACTAGGGCTTGTCTAGTTACCTGATAACATTAGCTTTGCTATTAGTTTTGAAGGAGTTTTGTTAGCTGTCGAAGTCTTTGACCAATAATCGACTGATCATTGTCAGATGAAACCATATGTTGTAGTTAACGGGCGGAGCCATAATCACGAAAAAAAGGATGCCCAACGATTTTTGGGATACTTTTTGGAGTAATCTTACGAAGTTTTTGGACACTTCTTAAAGTCTTGGAAGTTTTAAGTTATGGGTTAGAAATTAAGCACATTAAAAAAAAATATTGCGTTTCTTATGAGATTCAGTTGTGATTTTATAACATTTAATTATAGACCAAAGCGCTTTGTCCTGTAACGTTTAATCATGTAATGTAATGCATTGTTATTATTGTGTTTGCACCGTGTCTATACAAAATACATGATATCAAGATAATTTGTGCATAATTATTGCCGACGAACAACACATTCTGCAAGGACTTCATGCCATCTTTAATTTGTTAAACGAATTTACAACAGACAAAGTTATGCCGTAGCTTCAACTTCTTCCAAAGAAGATGATAGTAATATACAAGATCTGGAGGATTTCATACGATGTGATTATGGCAAATATGTTTTTTTTTCTGGCTTATTTAAACTACTTTTTAGCTTTTTTATGGCTTTTAAAAATATTATTTGGCTTAAATTACGCATTTTATTTTTAATCTGGCAACCCTGGACCTGGTCTGGTCTGGCCTGGAACCATTTCTGTATTTTTCTGTATTATCCGTAACAGTGACGGCGTTGTGCAGCTGCTGACTGTACTTTGTACTAATTATTAGACTCTTTGTGGTTACACAATTTGTGTTGTGAACGCTTGCGAGTAAAAAAAAATTACATTTTACTCGAGGTAAGATACTGATCATGAATCGTCTATTCGATGTTACCACTTGACTTTTACTTTTACTACAACGTACTTAACGGTAACGACTTACTTACTTAACGACTTAACTTTTTCTTTTTACTACTACTGTATACTGTATAATAAATTACTTAACTTACACGACTTACTCTTAGCGGGCGTGTAACTAGTGTAAGAGAAGAAGACTTTTATCAACAACCAACACAGAAGAGAACTGGAGTCGTCCGTCGCTGGACACTGCGACACTTGCTGAGGAGGGGATCTGAGCACATATGACATTCATAATGGACATGTTCGGAGTGCAATGATGATGACCCACAAATAATTGAAATAACTCAATGAATAATAATAACTTTTTACTGACTCATACACTACTCAACTGACGTCAACAGTCAACAGTGTCAGTGACTGAGTGAGTGTGTCAAGTGTGTGTGAACTGAAAGTATTGAAAGTTAGTGAAAGTAGGCCTTTCTTTATTAACTTTAACAACTACCTTACTCAATGTTACAACTCTCTTAACTCTACTAACACTAACAGCAGAGTTGACAGACTTTACTTTTACTGCTTAGTTACATTATTTTACATATTATTAGCGCTTTTAAAAGCTTTTTACTGTGTCTACACATGAGATCATAAAAAAAGTAAAGTAAAGTACCCCGGTCACGCCACCGCCAAGTGGCGTATAGGTATAGGGAAATATGATGTTAGTGACCCTATATTTTACAGACCTTCAGCACATGATTTTTGGGGTAATGTGGTTGGTATTACGCCTGTGCTGCTTTACTTTCCCAGAAAAAAATCCGGCACCCATTTAAGGCTGGGTGAACCCGGAAACTGTCAGTTGGGATCGAACTCTACCCCTTGTCCTTTGTAGTTCAGTTCACTAACCACTGAGCTATCGCGGCTCCCTAATTAATTAATTATAGACATAGGCCAGGGTTGTGGACCATGGAAACAGATAACGGTACCAGTACCAGGCAATATATTAGTGAAGATGCATATCTCAGGCTGATAGGCAAAGGCAAAGGTATATCAGTGAAGATGCATATCTCAGGCTGAAAGGCAAAGGTATATCAGTCTATCTATCTATCTTTCGTTCGCCTGAAGTATTGTCTATATCTGCAATGTCGTTTCCTGTATAAATGTTACTGTCTTTTGTAATTCTTGCAGTGGCCCATATGGTTTTGTCTGTAGTGTTGTATCTATGGGCCAATGGATTTTCCTCAGTTTACTATATTCAGTGCAGTCTTGAAGTATGTGTTCAACAGTCTGGGGCGCCTGTCCACATGTACAAGTAGTTGAGGTGCCGATCTTGAATTTTGTATACATGTGACTATGGAGTCGATTGTGTCCTGTTCTGAGGCGTATAATGATAACTTGTTCATATCTATTCATATTATGAAAGGCATCCTGATTTGGGGCTTGTGGTCCTCTGATTGATAGGGATATCAGTGAAGACACATATCTCAGGACAAAAGGTGCAGATATAACTTACTGCTTTGCTGTAAACTAGTGGCACAATACATACACACTCACTTGACTTTGAAGGATGAATAAACACTAAGAAGAAGCAGTAGCAAATGTGTTGCCCTGCATAGTACATAGATGATAGTTATAGTATTTCATATTAATTATATAATATTTTATATCTGTGCTTATCTTCATATTTTGTGCTGTAGTTTTAATGTATTAATAGCTCTGAATCTTCATCCCAACATTGTGTTACCAATGCCAGACCTGGACCCTAGATGCAAGAATAAGAAAAATAACCTCTACAGAGATTAAATGTGTTAGATGAATGACAGTAAACAGTCTGAGAGATAAGATCAGAAATGAAGAACTGAGAAAAAAAGCTTGGAATAGCCCCCCCCCCCCAATATATACACAAGCTGCGGCTGCCCTGCTGCCTTGCAGGTATGCTCGGGAGAGTAAAAGGCTAAGGGAAGATACCTTATATTAAAACAACCCCACTGCCATCGTAAAAATCACCATCGTAATTTCTTTGTACAATAATGAATCGCCCCAATAATAGAATTCACAACAACAATGTTACAGGGGATCTATTAGAAAACCCTTGTTTGGTTGGGGACATATGTGCTACAGGTGATACCTGATCGTCATCAAGCTACTGTAAGCAAAATAAAGATAAAACAAACTCTAAAGATACTTGGAATGTGAGAACACTCAGGCAGAAGGGAAAACTGGAAAATACCAAACAGGAAATGAAAAGAATGGGTTTACATTTATTGGGACTTTGTGAAACGAGATACACTGGATCAGGGGAGATATATTCTGATGAACATAAAATAATCCATTCTGGAGGTACTGAACACCAAAGAGGAGTAGGGATCATCTTGGATGCAGAAAGAGTAAGAACAGTGAAAGGCTTTTACCCAATATCTGACAAAGTCCATTTAGTGAAATTGAATGGAAAGCCAATAGATATAAATCTCATACAAGTTTATGCACCAACAGCAGACAGTCTAGATGAAACAGTTGATAAATTTGACGACGAGTTAAATAAGGCACTTTATAATTGCAAACCACATGAAAACACCTTAGTTCTAGGGGATCTCAACGCAAAAGTAGGAAAGGAGAGAGTTGAGGAAGTGGTAATTATGGCTTAGATGAGAGGAATGAAAAAGGTGACAAACTTATTGACTGGGCAAGAACACACAACATGATGATAGGATAAACCTGGTTTAAGCAACATCCAAGACATCTGTGGACATGGAAAAGCCCAGGAGACAACGCACGCAATCAAATTGATTACATAATGATAAACAATATATTTAGAAACAGTTTGGTGTGTGTGAAAACTAGACCAGGTGCAGATTGCAATAGTGATCATGTACCAGTTGTGGGAAAGCTTAGAGTAAAACTAAAAGCAACAAAACAAGCCTCAGTTAACATCAAGTTAAATTTGGATTTACTAAAATCAGACAAGAAGTTGCAAGACAAATATAACTTCACATTTCAGAACCGGTACAATGCAATAGAGAAGATACAAAGGATTGATGAACAGTGGGAAATGCGAAAAGAATCAATGCAACAAACATCAAAAGAGTTCATACCACCAGTGAGGACAAATTCAAGAAAGAAATGGATGACAGATAACATTTTGCAGCTAATGGATACAAGAAGAAGAAATAAAGAAAATAAAGTTGAGTATAAGAGATTAAATAAAGAAATTGTAATAAAATGCAATGAAGCAAAAGAAGCATGTCTAAAAGAGAGATGCAAAGAGATTGAAATGTAACAACAAGGAGATGCCAAAGCTATATACAAACAAATTGAAGAATTAACAGGAAGAAAAACCACAATAAAAAACTGAATGTTTAAGATCAAAGGAGGGAGAACTATTGATTGAACAAGAAAGCATAAGAGAACGATGGACAGAATACATTAAAGATCTTTACAATGATGAACAAACAGAAGTAAAAAATTAGGATAATGGAGAAGCACCAGAAAGTGGAAGACACGTTGCGCAATATGAAAGCAGGAAAAGCTTCTGGACCAGATAATATAACTAAAGAGATTGAAGCCAAGGGTGATTTTGGAATAGAAATAATAAGAAAAATATTGAATGTTATCTACAACAGCAGGATTATACCAGACGACATGCTCAAATCAATATTCATAGCCCTACCAAAGAAATCTGAGCTGCGATAGCTCAGTGGTTAGTGAACTGGGCTACAAAGGACAAGAGGTAGAGTTCGATCCCAACCAATGGCTTCCGAGTTCACCCAGCCTTAAATGGGTACCAGATTTTTTCTGGGAAAGTAAAGCGGCACTGGCGTAATACCGATACATTACCCCAAAAATCATGTGCTGAAGGTCTGTAAAATTTATGGTCATATTCCCTATATGCCACTTGGTGTGACGGGGGCTCTTTACTTACTACCAAAGAAATCTGGTGCGAATGAATGTGATGATCATCGCGCAATAAGCCTTATGAGTCACATGACTAGATATTACTAAGAATCATCATACAAAGAGTGCGAAACAAAATCAGTTAAGAAATTAGTGATGAACAGTGTAGTTTTGTTCGAGGTAAAGGAACGAGCAATGACATTTACATCATAAGATCTTTAGTAGAAAGAGTCATAGAGGTGAAAACAGATCTATACCTATGTTTCATAGATTATACCAAAGCATTCAACAAAGTAAAGTACCAAGAAATAATCACAATTTTAGAAGGCATAAACGTAGACAGCAAAGTATCTATCTATTGTCTTTTTGAGCCGAAGACGGCACATAGGGCAGAACCACAATCTCAAAAACAGAAACCTTGCGTGCCAAAATGGCACATATTGCAGAGATCGCTGCTTCTAAAATCTTTGGCCCTGTTTCCAATAACAATACTTTTTTACAATGACAGCTTGTCAAGCCATCAATCAACCTCCTTAGTCGCCTCTTATGACATGCCTGGAAGGTCACAGTGTCACTATTCTTTACTTCCCTCATAATGAGGCCCCGGTGACACATGGGAATTAATAAGTAAAGTGTGATTATTTTAAGATCCATAAGGGGCATGCTTGGAATAACAAACGGAGGTAATAATATAAATAATCTAAGGTATGCTGATGATACAGCTGCGATAGCTCAGTGGTTAGTGAACTGGATTACAAAGGACAAGAGGTAGGTTTCGATCCCAACCGACGGCTACCGGTTCACCCAGCCTTTAATGAGTACTGGATTGTTTTCTGGGAAAGTAAAATGGCACGGGCGTAATACCGACCACATTACCACAAAAATCATGTGCCGAAGGTCTGTAAAATTTATGGTCACTAATACCATATTCCCTTGTACCGATCACATTACCACAAAAATCATGTGCCAAAGGTCTGTAAAATTTATGGTCACTAACACTATATTCCCTTTGCGCCACTTGGCGTGAGGCATGGTACTATTTTTTTTATGCTCATGATACAGTCTTAATTGCTAAGTGTGAAAATGAGTTACAAGAAATGTTACACATTATAGTGAAAGAAAGCAAAAACAAAGGACTCAGTCTTATTACCAAAAAAACAGAAGTAATGGTAACAACAAAGAAAAAGACATCACCTCAGTACAAAATAAAGACAAGTGGAACAATATTAAAACAGGTAAATGAATTTAAATATTTGGGAACTTTGTTAACCTCAAACGGAAGATGTGCAACATAGGTGAGATGCAGAATGGCTTAGGCAAAAGCAGCTTTCCAAAAAATGAGGAAGATACTGTGCAATCCATTTTTGACAATAGAAACAAGAAACAGAGTTCTTATATGTTATGTAGAGCCAATCTTAACATATTGATGTGAATCAGGGACAATAGGACAATAGACAAGGAAATCACTGGAGTCTGTAGAAATGTGGTTTTACAGAAGAATGTTGAGAATACCATGGACAGCTAAAAAAGAGTAATGAAAATGTTCTGAAAAAGGCCAAAGCAAAAAGAGAGCTAATTTCCAATATTAGGAAGAAACATTCATCATTTTTTGGCCATGTAATGAGAAGGGAACAGCTGGAATATATTGTAACAACTGGGAAAATTGAAGGACTAAGAGATAGAGGGAAGCAAAGAGAAAAGATATAAGACAGCTTAAAAGAATGGCTTGGCAGAAAGTCAACAACAGAAATGATAAATAACTGTCGTGATCGAAAGTTGTGGAGAGCCATAACCACCTACGTCAGCAGGCCCGGTACTTGATGATGATAGAATATATAAAGAAACAACAGATAAAATGGTTTGGCCACATGACAAGGCAAAAAGATCACAACACAACGAGCCTTCAACAGACATGAGAATACCAGACCCAATGGTGACCACGAAAAAGATGGATGGATGGAATATTAGAAGCACTAGGAAACATAACAGCAGCAGAGCCAAACAGAAGAGCAAAAGACTGCAAATTATATTTCCCCTCGACGCTGAAAGGCAAATGAAGAAGGAAAGAAGGAGAATAGCTCTGAACTTTTGATCTACTTGATGATCTTTCCATCATTTATTAACTCATTTGAGGTTTCAAGTTAATGTAAGAAGTTTTTTTACTATTCTTTTCCTTCTTTTGTGGCAGCTTGCTTTCCATATGTATATTTTTTAGGTGAACATGTACACCAGATCAAACAACTTTTACAAATGAAAAAAAAACAAACATGCATTATAATTTAAGTGTTAATTGTAATAATAATTATATATATTAATATTATCAAATATTATTAATAACAATTATAACATATAACAATATTAATAATAGTTTCTGCAAGAAGTAAAGTACAAGAATGGAATCAGCGTCTTAGCACGCAAATTTTCACCATTTTCCCCATATATATCCTCGGCCGCCTATCCAAAGGTGTTCGAAGTCTTCTGGATAGTGTCACTTCAAGCACCGATACTCACGATGCAAGACGATTCCTCATGTTCCCAGAGTACTACCCTAGTACCCATTTCTGCGGCTGGGTTGACTGCGGTGGTATGTTTTTTTTTTTCCAACCACGAGTATAACTCACATTGCTTCCAGCGGGAATAGAAAACAGGTTGTCCAAACGTTGATAGCCCAAGCGGGTGGTTTTTCCAACAGAGTTCTGTCTAATTTGGCATTTCTGTTATGTTTAACTTTAAATTAGTGCTAAATTTAAAAAAATCCCATTTTTTTTTCAATAACTAAATTAATTATTAAGCATTTAAAAATATAAAGCTATTGACTGAAGTGAGTGATTTGACTAACAATGAATATGTCTGGTGCCTTGCTTTCTTTTCTTAGTTGCGTAAAAATTATTATTATTTTGATGCAAATTAAAATGGGTAGAGATTAGTTGATCACTCAAATTTTGTGAAAGTAAAGTACCCCTGTCACATCAAGTGGCGTATAGGGAATATAGTGTTAGTGACCATAAACTTTACAGACCTTTGGCACATGATTTTTGGGGTGTTGGTCTGTATTACGCCCGTGCCGCTTTACTTTCCAAGAAAAAAATCCGGTACCCATTTAAGGCTGGATGAACCCGGCAGCCGTCGGTTGAGATCGAACCCTACCTCTTGTCCTTTGTAGTCCAGTTCACTAACTACTGAGCTATCGCAGCTCCAAATTTTGTGAAACTAAACGTAAAATTCTTTTGAGCAACTCTATTTAACGTGTTGAAATTAATAATTTTAAAAATATTGAAAAAAAAAAGCACACAGCTGCATTCAATTGCTGTTCTAACTTGCAAATCCAGTATCTTGAAATTATCATGTGATAGTGTTTTCAGCAAAAATCAATAACAAAATACTTTCAACTTTTACCCCATGCCATGGGAACACAGTAGAGTTACCTTGGTATATATCTTCAATTATATCTTGGGGGTTTTGCCTACTTTTCGGCGAGACACGCGGCCTGTTCAATCTTAGACCATGTCTTCTATGTTATATTAGACCGCAATTTTCATCAGAGAATTGTACTGTAAGCGATGTTTTCTTGACATTTCACCTGATATATATTTCTATCTATCTATCTATTGACCTTTCGAGCCGTAGCCGGCCCATAGGGCATAGACCAAGATACTCCTTCTCCTATCTGAATTTTTGTTCTAGCAGTTTTCTTTTAAAGATATTTTATCAAATCTCGCCATTCGTCTCTGTTCTGTGCAAGCTGCTCTATCTCATTGAGGGAGCCGAATCCTGCTGCTCTTGCCTGTCTCATCAATGTTCTTCTCAGTGTCTCCCTGGGTCTTCCTCTTTTTCTCTTACCTGTTGTTTCCCACATGAGGGCTTGCTTTGCTATTCGGTTATTATCTCTTCTCATCACATGTCCAACATATGACCATCGTCTTTTCTTTATTACTGAAGATATTAGTGGTTGATTGGCAAATTCTCTAATTTCCTTGTTTGTTTTGAATTCGTTCCACGCTATACCAAGTATTTTCCTTAGACATTTATTTTCGAATGCGTTCAACTTTGTTTCTATATCTCTTGCTGTTTTCCAGCTTTCACACGCATACGTAAGGGTTGATAGTACATTTGATTTGAATAGTCTAAGTTTTGTGTTTGTGTTGATGAGTTTTGATTTCCACAACTTTTCAAGGCTTCTGAAAGACATTGCTGCTTTCAGATATATATAATTAGGAACACTGTAATCATGTCAACAGCCCAGAAAGCGAAAACAGCAAAGTGTGTGTTACACAAGAGGCATGTTCAGGACACGAAAGACGAATGTGGCTGACCACAGATTGGAGCCTCATCACGTACGAGTCCAGAGGAAGCCATGGAGAAGAATTCGAACTTATGTCGGAGGAAAGATCTTAAAATAAGTACTTGGAATGTTTGGACTCTATATCAAGAAGGGAAATTGGAAAACCTGATTCAAGAAGCAGAATGAATAAATATAGATATTTTAGGCATATCAGAGACAAGATGGTAAGAATATGTTTGCATAGAGGACAAAAAATATACATTTATATACTCAGGAAACACAACAGAACATCAAAGGGGGTTAGGAATACTGATAAAAAGAGAAAAACGAAAAAAGAATAAAACGAGAGCTACAAAAATATATAAGTATCCACTGGACATACAGTGATAGGATTATATTACTCAAGTTGAAAGCAAAACCATTCGACATAGCAATAATACAGACATATGCACCTACTCAAGACTACACAGATGAACAAATAGAGGCTTACTATGAAGACCTAAATAAAGTAATGAAGTAAGTGAAATCTTCAAACATCTTGATTGTAATGGGTGACATGATTGCTAAAGTATGAAAAGGTAGATATAAGACCATTATAAGAAATAATGGTTTAGGAAAAAGAAATGACAGAGGAGAAAGATTAAATACAATTCTGTGAACAAAACAGGCTGATAATATGTAACAACTACTTTGAGCAATAGAAAAGGAAACTATACACATGGAAAAGCCCTGAAATAAGAGGAATCAAATTGATTACATAATGATAAAAGAAAGGTTCTGTAACAATGTAAAGAAAGCCAAAACCTACCCAGGAGCGGATATTAATTCAGATCACAATCTTGTAATGATTAAAATGAAAATCAAACTAAAGAGAAACAAGCAAGTCTAATTCATCAACAAATCCACTAGATATAACAGCTTTAAATCAAAAAGATATTAAAGATACCTATACAATACAAGTAAAGAAAACATACCAGAAACTGCTTGAAGAAGAAAATGAGCAATACAGAAGAGAAAATTCTGATGAAAAAGTAACAACCAAATGGCAATGCATAAAGAAAAGCATACAAGAAACCTGCGACACCTTACCCAAAAGAGAAAAGAACAAAAAACAAAAAATGGATAACTAACACCATCTTATAAAAAATGGAAGAAAGGAGACAAGTGAAGAACACTGCCCAATACAATAAAATAGATAATGAAATACGCAAAATGTGCAAAAAGGCAAAAGAAGACTGGCTCAGCCAAAAATGTATAGAAATAGAAACTAGGACAAGCAAACAAGACTTTAGAGGAATGCACACAGAAATAAAGAGAATGACTAATAAAAATAAAAAAGCCACAGAAGGTGGATGTATTGCAGAAAAAAAAAGGAATGATCAAAGGGACAAGAAACCAGTTATAAAATGTACATCAGGCTATAAAATCTTATGTGGAAAAAGTTATAAAAACAATGAAAAAGGGAAAAGCAGCAGGACCTGACAGCATACAGATAGAGATGATACAGGCACTAGAAGATTTTGGCATTGAAGTAATTACAGACATATGCAACGACATATACCACACAGGATACATACCAAATGAACTAAAAACATCAACTTTC
Source organism: Megaustenia siamemsis (assembly GCA_032433765.1). Lineage (NCBI taxonomy): Eukaryota > Metazoa > Mollusca > Gastropoda > Stylommatophora > Ariophantidae > Megaustenia > Megaustenia siamemsis. Next base: position 32,378,669 of record JAVIAB010000156.1, read on the forward strand.
ATTGCATTGCCTAAAAAGAATGGTGCAGCTGAATGCAGTGACTTTAGAACAATAAGCCTAATGAGCCATGTTACAAAAATCTTGCTAAAAGTTTTTTCACCTTTGAGTCTGGTGTTCTCGCAACATTTATTGAAGGCTCGTTGAGTTGTGTTTTGATCTTTCTGCCTTGTCACGTGTCAAACTATATTACCTGTTTTTTTTAAATATATTCTATGGTTCGTGTTATTCTTAGCTTTTTCTCAGTTCTTCATTTCTGATCTTATCGCTCAGGCTGTTTTACTGTCATTCGTCTAACACATTGCATCTTCTATCTATCTATCTATTGACCTTTCGAGCCGTAGCCGGCCCATAGGGCGTAGACCAAGATACTCCTTCTCCTATCTGAATTTTTGTTCTAGCAGTTTTCTTTTAAAGATATTTTATCAAATCTCACCATTTGTCTCTGTTCTGTGCAAGCTGCTCTATCTCATTAAGGGAGCCGAATCCTGCTGCTCTTGCCTCTCTCATCAATGTTCTTCTCAGTGTCTCCCTGGGTCTTCCTCTTTTTTGAATTCATTGCATCTTAGTAGAGGTTATTTTTCTTTTTGTTCTTGCATCTAGGGTCCAGGTCTGGCATTGGCAGCACAACGTTGGGATGAAGATTGTATTGTAGAGTGCCTGTTTTGCCTTAAAGAGTTATTTTTTTGTTGGACAATAGTGGTGATAGCTGTCCAATGATTTGACAAGCTTTGTTGCATTTGAGTTTATTTCTACTTTTTGTGAAGTGTTTCTCACTAGACTTCCTAGGTATTAAAATCCTTAACTTATTTTAGTTGTCTGCCTTCTATAGTTATGTTGATGCTCTGTTTCTTTTTTGCGATTTTCATGACTTCTGTTTTGTTGATGTCGATTTCCATGTTGTATTTTGTGCCTGTGCTGTTGAGTCTATTTAAGTGTTCTTGTAGGTCTTCCATTTTTCCTTGTATTAGTGCCTGATCGTCTGTGAATAGAAGCTCATTGATCTCCTCTGCCTCTGATGGGTTGGCTAACTTGCATATATAGTCCATGTATGTAATAAACATGATCAGGAAGGGGATACAAGTAAACAAATTAGAATCAGAATCGCTAAAACAGCAATGTCTTTCAGAAGCCTTGAAAAGTTGTGGAAATCAAAACTCACCAGCACAAACATAAAACTTAGACTATTCAAGCAGAAAAACACATACACGATATCTACCCACAGGACTCTTGGTCCTACATATGGACTCTGCTACAAATACCACCAGAAATGGAGGGGGTGGTGTGTTCTTGACGCTGAATAACTAGGACGAGATCACCAAGTCAATAGCTACTGGGAAATTTTCAAACAACTTTAAAGCAGAAACTGAGGCCCTCAAAGGTGCTGCAACACTGGTTACTCAACATCAAAATAACATGCACAATAAATTGGTGATTCTGACTGACGCACTGTCAGTACTATCAGCTCTAAAAAGCCCCAAGAACAATGAACTAGATGACTTGAGAACAGTCCTGGACCAACTATGCAATAACTTCCAGAGAGTAGTCATTCAGTGGATACCATCACACTGAAATATACACGGAAACGAACGCGCAGATAAATTAGCTAAAGATGGAGGGAGATTACCACAAGAGAACCATCCGCTCAGTTATGATGAAGCCAAATCTGCTGCAATGAATATTCTGTGTGGCCATGTGGCTCCTGTTTCATCTGCTGCTGCTATTATTTCTACTGGTATGTTATCTATCCCCGGTGCTTTATTTCTTGTTGAATATTTGATTACTTTTTCGATTTCCTATTTCATGATGTTGGGTTCAGTGTTTGTGCATTCTTGTGTGAAATGGTTATGGATGGCCCCGGTATCACTGCAAATGAATTAAAATCCATAATTGCTCAACCGCCTGTGCCAGCGTAATCATCCGAATCTCATCTACCAAACAAAGAAAGGTAACTGTAGTCCCCATCGTAGCAGTCTCAGCACACGCCAAAAGACTTAAGGCGAAATCGCGCAGAAAGTGAACACAGCCAACTGTTCCCTGTCGTACCATATCATTTCATCGCAAACAATTGGAATATCGAAACATTATCAAAACGGATGAGACAAACAGCTCACAGTGTGCACAGAGCACTTAAACTCAGTAGCTCCTGCAACAAGCCGGACTTCGAATATGAGGAAACTGCAACAAGGAACACTTTTCATGCATAGCCTTCAATCGTTCCCGCCGCCTATCCACCATATACCGGGAGTTCACGTCCTCTTGAAAATGATGATCGTCGTATTTTTAAAAATTATAGCGCTTGATGATGTTAGGCCGTCGTTGTTGACTCCAATTCCGGACATATAGACACACAGTCAGTCGTCAGATTATCCTTGTCGCACATCAAACAACAGACCGTAAGATTATCATACGGCTGGTCTAGTGATATACGATGAGCCATTACGATGATGTAGCACACAACATCGTACACACAATTTTGCTCCCTTTAGATTTCTGATTACTCTAGTGAAAGCAGCCTACGATGAACAAAACACGGTGCAAATTCCCTAAAGAGATAAAACTGCGGCTGACGAAGTAGTTTACATTTAATAAGTAACTTGGAAATAACTTGCGTCAAGGAATTCCAGCAACTGTCATGAACAGCACCAATGTGACGTAAAGTGCAGATAAAGTCTAGACGTTGGAAGGTCTCATTCACAACACTTGAATTGTCAAAAAGGGACTGTTGCCGGCGTACGACATCGCTCTAGCAACGCAAATGTAATAAGTAGATCATTATTTTGACTTTAACGCAGAAAAGTGCAATGGAGGACCAAATTAATCAGATCCCGAATGCACTTTCTGCAGTGATCAAGAGAACGTGACCTAGATCCACCATCTTTACAATGGAAGTCCTTGTGTAGTTTTTGTTGTTATTGGTAGTTGGTGTCATGTTTAATATGTCTTCAAATATTTTTTCCATCTCTGTTGCATATGTTATTTATTTGCTTGCTTGCGTTCGCCTGATGACTAAAGTATTCTAGAGGATTCGTAGACTGTAGAATTCCTCTTCGTCATCCGTCCTTAAAAGGACGTTAAGTGGGCGTGTCTGCGTTGTGTTGTGGTTTGCAGTATAACTGTTATATTTGCGCCTTTCGGCCCAACACATCCAACTTCAGCACGGTTGTTTATTTTATATTGGCTTTTCATCTTTGTCATTTATGAGCTCAGTAAGATCGTGGTTTTCTTTTTTTCCACTCTTGTTGTTTTTACTGCTTTGCAGAATCTCTTGTAGCTGTCCTGAAATTCCTGCTCATATCTTATCAGAATTCCATGTTTGTTTTCTTTGTTAAAAATTTTAACTTTTTTCCAAACTAAGGCATATTTTTCAAATTCTACGTGGTTCTTATTCTCCATGAAATTTTTAAACAGATTCTACTTTTCTTTAATTGTTTCTCTGATTGCTTCGCTCCACCACAAGGTGCTCTTTTTCCCTTCTTGTGTCCTTAGTTTCATTCTACATACTGTTTTTGAGATATTGATTTTCTGTTAATTTTACTTCTAGGGTTTTTCTTGATTCTTGATCTTTTAGTTGTTTTATTTTTATTTGTCTGTTCTATTTGCTTCTTTTGTTTGTTTGCGTATCTTCTCTTTGTTTTTGGCTGTCTGAGTGTAATCATAACCATTTTATGGTCCATGTGATATTAGGGATAGCTCTGCTGTCAGTTACTCTTTTTTTGTTCAGTTTTCTTGTTAGTATAAAATCTATCTGGCTTCTCCATGTGTCATTCCTCTTGTACCAGGTATATAATTGTGACTCTCTGTTTGAAGAATGTGTTGGTGGTGAACAGATCATTTTGATTACATAATTTCAGCTGTCTGCTTCCATTTTCATTTATTTCAGCTGTCTTATCGCCAAAGAGTTCCAGAATATCTCTGTTCTCACTGTTTCGTTTCCCAAGCCTTCCATTAAAATCTCCCATCATTAACATGCCGTCGATTTCATCAATCTTGTTGACAATTTCATTTAATGTGTCATAGAATTCTTCGCTGTCTTTTTCATTGTTGTTACATGTTGCATAAATCTATATGTAAGATGTGTATAAGTTGTCTTTTAATTGTCTGGTTGTGATTATTCTTTCTGAGTAGTATTTTATTTCTAAAATATTCTTTGCATGATCTGGGTCGACGATAAGGCCTACTTCGTATGTTGCTCTTTCTGTGTTGTCGACTCCTGAGAATATTATTGTGTAGTTCATGTGTGTTTTCTTTACTCTGGTGTCCGTTAATCCTAGAATTACAATTTTTTCTCTGTCATTTCTTCTATAAGTTCAGCTTGTTTGTTAGGTGATCATGTCTCTCCACAACTTTTGATCTCGACAGTTCTTTATCATTTCTGTTGTTGACCTTCTGCCAAGCCATTCTCTTAAGCTGTCTGGTATTTTCTCTCTTTGCTTCCCTCTATCTCTTCGTCCCTCAATTTTTCCAGTTGTTACAATATATTACTGTTGTTCTCTTCTCATTACATGGCCAAAAAATGATGATTGTTTCTTCCTAATATTGGAAATTAGCTCTCTTTTTGCTTTGACCTCTTTCAGAACATTTTCATTACTCTTCTTAGCTGTCCATGGTATTCTCAACATTCTTCTGTAAAACCACATTTCTACAGACTCCAGTGATTTTCTTGTCTGTTGTCCTATTGTCCATGATTCACATCCATATGTTAAGACTGGCTCTCAGATAACATTTAAGAACTCTTTTTTTTTGTTTCTTTTGTCAAAAATGGATTGATAAGTATCTTCCTCATTTTCTGGAAAGCTGCTTTTGCCTGAGCCATTCTGCATCTCACCTCTTTTGTACATCTTCCGTCTGAGGTTAACTCTTTCCGTACATTCCGCCGCATGGTGCGCCATTTCCATTTCGGTTGCATACGTTCCGCAGCATGGTGCGCCACGCTAAATTTTATTAGTGTGACCATGAAACCATATTCGTATTACATGTCTTGTATCATCTGGATATTGGTGAAATCTAATGCCTTGTTCAATTATCTAAACATTCATATATAATATGTTAGATAAATATAAATATGTAGATTGATTCTTAAAACCATGAACAATTTTGTCTCTAAAATCTCTTCCGTTGCGTCGATAAAAAGCTTCCGTACGGAACGAGTTAACAAAGTTCCCAAATATTAAAATTCATTTACCTGTTTATAATATATATATATATATATATATATATATATATATATATATATATATATATATATATATATATATATATATATATATATATAAAATTTGGAAAAAAGACTGAGACCAATAATAGAACTACAGTTAAGCGATTCTCAAATGGGATTCCGAAAAAACAGAAGATGTACCGACGCACTATTCACACTAAAACAGCTTGCAGAAAAAACGACAGAACACAACCAAAACTTATACATAGCCTTCATTGACCAGGAAAAAGCATTCGACAGAGTAAACAGAGAACAACTGTGGGAGATACTAACAACATACGGAGTAAGCCAACATCTAACCAACATTATTAAAAGTCTCTACGCCAACAGCAGCTGCAGGGTCAGAACAGCAACAGGCTACACAGACCACTTTGAAGTTAGATCAGGTGTAAGACAGGGGTGCGTACTATCCCCCCTACTGTTTATTACATACATGGACCATATATGCAAGCTAGCCAACCCATCAGAGACAGAGGAGATCAACGAGCTTCTATTTGCAGATGACCAGGCACTAATACATGAAACAATAGAAGACCTACAAGAACACTTAAACAAACTCAACATCTTAGGAACAAAATACAACATGAAAATCAACATCAACAAAACAGAAGTCATGAATGTCGCCAAAAATAAACAGAACATCAACATAACTATAGAAGGCAGACAACTAAAACAAGTAGAGGAATTCAAATACCTTGGAAGTCTAATGACAAACGACAATTCCCAAACAGCAGAGATAGAATCAAGATGCAACAAAGCTTGTCAATTCATCGGACAGTTATCACCACTATTGTCCAACAAGGAAATAACTCTGGAGGCAAAACGAGCACTATACAATACAATCTTCATTCCAACGTTGTGCTACCAATGCCAGACCTGGACTCTAGATGCAAGAACAATAAGAAAAATAACCTCTACAGAGATGAAATGTGTTAGACGAATGACAGGAAACAGTCTGAGAGATAAGATCAGAAATGAAGAACTGAGAAAAAAGCTAGGAATAGCCCCAGCCATAGAATATATAAGGAAACAACAGATAAAATGGTTCGGCCACGTGACAAGGCAGAAAGAACAAAACACAACACAACGAGCCTTCAACAAACGTTGTGAGAACAACAGACCCAAGGGTCGACCACGAAAAAGATGGATCGATGGAATATTAGAAGCACTAGGAAACATAACAGCAGCAGAGGCGAACAGAAGAGCAAAAGACCGCAAATTATATCTCCCCTCGACGCTGAAAGGCAGATGAGGAAGGAAAGAAGAAGAAGAAGAAGAAGATATATAAAATATATGTTAATTTGGTGTTGGCCCATGCTCTATCTTTAAGTTTACCAAATGTGGAAACTGCCAGATAACAAAATCTCAGTTAAACCATTTTATATATATAAATATATATATATATATATATATATATATATATATATATATATATATATATATGAAACTGAAATAGTAGGTACAATATTTAAAAAGTTAGCCCTTACTTAATTTATTACTGCTTGAAACAAAACAGTATACTCTGCTGTGTATTTTTCAATGGCCTTTTGTTGAATCGTGCTGTATATATTTCTCAGGATTAATTTTTCTGTGCAGCTACTGTCTTTTTGGTGTTCAAAGTAATCAAACAGAACTCGTAGATTTGTTTCACTTTGATAAATTTATTTCATAATGGAGGAATTAAAAAATTTTTTTTTAAATAAGTTTTTGAATAAGGCCTTCTCGATAATCCGCTTCTTGCTCCAGGATAATCTAGAGTCTACTGTGTATGTGTATATATATATATATATATATATATATATATATATATAAACTTTAGAATTCCTTTATCAGAAATTGCAGTGATAAGAAACAAATGTATGAAAGATTGAATGTGGTAAATATGTTCAGTTATATTGTCATAACATAAGGTATGGCCAATCTTCTAAATCCAATCATTCATAGATAGTAATAACATGCTTTACTTAATCATTTCCCCTCACAGCAGATTTACATTGTTTCCACTGAGGAGTTGATACAGCTTTACTTGAAAAAATGATGCATCATGATAGCACATCGATTATTTCTTCGCTCCAAATGCATTATGGGGACTCTGATGATGATGAAAATGACAAAGAAATACATCTAGAAGTGACTTAGTTGAAGAATCAAGCTTTGTCACATCTGAACCTGATAATCCAGCATCTGAAAATGTAAAATCTGTTACAATTGATAAATATTCATATTCATCAAGCTTTGATAGAGAAGACACAGCTGTGAACATTAATAGTGAAGAAACAGATGTTCTAGAAAAAGAAACAGAATATGGAAATGGTGAATTAATATCTGATGATGAAGATGGTGAACATTTCCATCATCAAAATCATCCACAACATGATGTTGACACAAATAAAAAACAAGCTGTTCTGGATGCTGTGAGGACAGAATCTCCATCTAGTCAAGGGTCCACAAATCCAGGAAAGAAAGGTGAGAGAATATAACTTATTAAGTTTAATAATTTTTTTAATGGATCAATTTAATGGTATTTAATGTCAACATGAAAGTCTATCAGACTTCTTTTCTTTTTAGTGTTCACCCATTAAGTGAGCGAGGGTGCATATCATCTCTAGTTTACTGTAGAACCTATCTTATTTATGCCTGATATATTGTCTTTGGCAATGGGTAGATATAATAGGTTGCTTAATAATTTTTGCCTGGGCAGTGGCCATTTGCAGTCTACTCTTTTTTTTAGAATTTCTATCTATCTTTCGTTCGCCTGAAGTATTGTCTATATCTGCAATGTCGTTTCCTGTATAAATTTTACCGTCTTTTGTAATTCTTGCAGTGGCCCATATAGTTTTGTCTGTAGTGTTGTATCTATGGGCCAATGGATTTTCCTCAGTCTACTATATTCAGTGCAGTCTTGAAGTATGTGTTCAGCAGTCTGGGGTGCCTGTCCACATGTACAAGTAGTTGATGTGCCGATCTTGAATTTTGTATACATGTGACTATGGAGTCGATTGTGTCCTGTTCTTAGGCGTATAATGATAACTTGTTCATATCAATTCATATTATGAAAGGCATCCTGATTTGGGGCTTGTGGTCCTCTGATTGATTTGATTATCTGTTTCTTATGATGGTATGTAACTGGTGTATCTAGTTGTGTGCCTGTTGAACCTTCCTTTGCCAACTGATCTGCTTTCTCATTTCCTGGTATTCCACAGTGAGACGGGATCCACTGCAGGGCAACTCTGTGGTACTTGCAGAGTTCAGTCAATAAGGTCTGCAGATGTGGTAATTTTCTGGATTGTAGTGCCTGGAGTACTGATCTTGCATCTGTCAAAAACACTACTGGCTGTGGGCTAAGATTACTGTTCAGCAGTTTTTCTATTGCCAACTTTATTGCTTGTATTTCTGCATCATAATTGTGACAATATTTCCCTGTTGCTATTTTATTGATATCCCTAGTGTTATTTGAGTACTCTATATATGCACCTGCTCCCCCATTCTTTACTGCATTCTGTGCTGATCCATCTGTGTACACACGGATCCATAGGTCTTGTGGGTATTCTTCATCCAGGAAACTGAGAGTTATTGTTTTTCGCTGTAGACTATTTTGTTCCTCTTTGTCAACTATTCCTTTCACTTCTGTCCGTATTTGAACTGATAATCCTGATTCATCTGTCCAGGGAGTCTGTTCTGGTATGGGCAGAAGGGGTTTAACAACTCTTGGCATGTCTGGTGTTTGTCTACTAATACGCTTGGCTTGGTGGATAAAGCTGCTTCTCTTAAGTCGTCCCAATGCAAGATTTTGGAATCTGTCCTTCATTGGATGTCTCGGCATGCATACAAATTTTTCTGCCTGTATCAGCACCTTTGTGTCTCTCCGTTCTCTCAGTGCTGGTATCCTCCACAATTTCTCCATCTCCAATATTGGTGTTGATTTCATTGCTCCTGTGATGACCCTAAGTGCCTGGTTTTGTACTTTATCCAGTTCTTGCAATGTGGTGTTTGATGCTGAGCACCATGCGGATGATCCATATTCTAAATGTGGGCGTATACTCTGTTGGTAAACTTTACTGAGTATTTTCCCACTCGCACCCCATGTGGTTCCACACAACTTTCTTAGAATAGCCAATTTTAATAGCAAATTTTTAGAATTTTAAACTGCCAAGAGTCAATGTTCAACTTAGCACGACTGAAAGCAAAAACAAATGTTGCCCTACTTAAAGAACTTTTATTTTTAAAGAACATAAAGCATATTAAGAACAACACAAAATTAACACTAAAGACCAAACTCTTAATATATCAGACCTGTGTGCTTGCTTAGCACATTGTTATATGGAAACCTGGACAACATAATCCAAATCACGGAAAAAGACTAAATATCTTCCACATGTGATTTCTCCTCAGAATAATGCATATCAAGTTGCAGGACAAACTGACCAACTTAACAGTGTGCTATGACCCTAACAATCATGTCATTGCTCAGAACCTGAAGGTTATGATGGCTGGGGCACATTCAACGAATGGAAGCAAACCACATTCCTAAGCAAATACAATATGGTGAACTAATACAAAGAAAAATCGGCAGACCTAAACTACAATATAGAGATATTTGTAAATCATCTCTGACATGTTCATTCAGTGGCCAAATGTGTTTGTCAAACATTGGTAGAATCAGCCATGAGGAAAGCTGTTCATCAATAACAAAACCTCCCAAACAAAAATACACAATAGCCTCCACTGAACCATCTGACAAGACTAAAAGGGATATATATATATATATATATATATTGCACTTGCCATGGCAAGTACTATTTTGCCGCATTTGGATGATTTGGGATTCTTTAATTTAATTTTAAAACCACTGTTGTCTGCTTCTTACAGTTTCTACAAAGTGTTTCTAAAATGCTTAACAAATTTGGCCATTGAACAGGTTGATGTTGACTACAACAATATTAAGATTTCAATGTGTCACAAAGTTCTGTATTTTCTCCCAATGGTAACAAACTTCTTTAATTTCAGCAGAGTTCCTCAACTACCTCTTGTTTACTCTCCATGGAACAAAGTCTTCAGTGGCCAGCTCATTCTTATTGTCCCCCACTAATTCCTCCACTTTCTCATCGTCCACCTCCATACTCAATCAATACAATATTCAAATCAACACTTCTGCTTCTGTTAAGGTTATTTCTCAAGACCTTCAAAGATTATGGCTGGCACACATTCAGGCCACAACTTCTATAGAGTTCTTGTCAAGGGAGAAACTTCCTTCCAGATTTTCTTTGATATCTTCAAGCACTTTAAAAATATTGTAATGGTTTTTTAAAAAAATTCCAGGGTTTTTGTTTTTAAAGAGCTTCTTGAAGTTTGAATTAACCTGCCGATTTATGGGTTGGATTAGAGGGTTGCTGCTAGGGAACAAGAGCTGTTTGTAGCTGAAGTTGTATCCACCCACAAAATCTTTTTCTCAGTCATGTGGGATGGCAGGGATGTTGTCCATTACCAGATGCCTTGAGTGGAAAATTTTCTTCCTTGGGTTTTTTCACACTTGATGTGCATACTTCATATATCCACTTAGTGAAAAACTGCCATGTAACTTAAGCTTTGCTGTTAGTCCTCCACATAACTCAGAGGTTACTTTCTGTAGCATTATTTTTCTTAAACACTTAGGTTTTCAGAGTGGTAGACAAGCAGAGGTTTACATATACAAATTAATAAAATTTCTAGTTGTATGAGTGGAGCTCTTTGGTATGTGACTGAAAGGTGCCATTATGTTTCATTACTTGGATTTGGAGTCAGAGTGATGTCCTAGCATCATCAAGCGCTATACATATTTTAAAAAAATGATGGTCATCATTTTTAGGAGGACGTGAAATTCTGTCAATATGGTGGATAGGCGGCAGGAACTATTAAAGGAAAAGTGTCTGAAAAGTGTTCCTCGTTGCAAGAGCTACTGAATTAAGTGCTCTGGGCACACTGTGAGCTGTGCATCATCTGTTTTGATAGTGTTTCGATATTCTGATTGTTTATGATGAATGATGATATCGTATGATGGAGAACAGGGGCTGTGTTCACTTTCTGTGCGGTTTCGCCTTATGTATTTTGGCGTGTGCTGAGACTGCTATGATGGGAACCACAGCTACCTTTCATTGTTTGGAAGATGAAATAGTAATTCGGATGATTCCACTGGCATGGGCGGTTGAGCAATTATGGGTTTTAATTTGTTTGCAGTGATACTGGGGCCATCCAAAACCATAACCATGTGTTTGATTGCTTTAAAGGGTCCAAGAAAGATACCTCTGGCATGATGGTGTTGAGATATATAATTATCTCACACTCTAAAAACTTGCTTGGATTTCCTATCCATGTCTTTAGCTGACTGTTCATAGAAAATAAGATTCTAGAAAATAATGAACTTGCCTCATGGACATTTGTGATAAGTATACATGCATATGTGTGATGTCTTGATAATACTGGCATAGTTATTTATCTTTGGTCTGCAGTGGTTTAGGATACAGGATCAAAGAAGTAAAAATAACAACAGAGTATGAATTTCCTTTTACAATTCAGAGGCTGAAATTCTGACCAAGATTTTCTTCTTCTTCAGCGATCAGCTATTGCTATGCATTTAGATCAGCGTGGGTCATGAGCAAGACAGTGTGTTTGGGCTCTTCACCGTTTCCCCATAATTTGTCATGCAGATAGTTTCTGTGGGCTATATTTGTGCTCATTCATTTTCGAGACTTGCTTAGGAGGAGATCTGAGCACCTATCGACATGTTCGAAGTTCAATGATGATAACTCTCTAATAACTCAATATTTGTGCTTTTAGGGTGTTGAGAGTGCTGCAGTCCTGTTGTGTATGTTCTGAAATATTTCTGGATAACCTGCAGTCACTTGTTGCAAAGTCACTTAGTCCTATCTTGTACAGGTGTGCTCTGATGCCACAATGACCTGTTCAGAGTCTGAATATTGGTCAGCCCATGTCTGCTGGTTTGTTTAAGCTGTCATGCTCTGGCCCATATTTTCCATGTAACTCCCTCCATTTTGTTTTCCTTACTTGTTTTAGAATTTGTTTTTATTCCTTTGAGGCTCTGGGGTTGGTTTGACTGTTGAAGGCTCCCACCTGCTTTTATGAGTTCATCTGCTTTCTCATTTCCAGGGATGCCACAGTATGCTGGTATACACTGCAGTACTAGTTCTGTCTTTTCTGACAGCTAATATATTTTGTTCTTTATTTCTTGAATCAATCTGTCCTGTTTTGAGCTTATTGCTTGTATGACTGACTTTGCATTGGTGAATATGATAATTTTTGGACTTAGAACCTCTTGTTTGTTGAGTTTGTATTGCTGAGTCAAGTACCATTGCTTCTGATCTAAAATGAGTGCACCTTTCTCCGGCTGGGAGAAGGTATGCTTTTGTCTTTCCACTTGGGTAGGTTATATAAGATTCCCTTGAAAACTCAACTCATTACCATGGTTCAGTTCTTAAATTTGGTCTGCATGAGCATCTAATAAGAAAGAAAGCAAGTAATAGTGAGCACACTTCTTCATCTGTTTAAAGTAAATGGGCACCCGTGATTTTGTCCAGAGTGCTGTGATACTAACTTCTGCAAGTAAGATGTATGTACAGAGTTGTACATTTTTTTTCCCAGATTTATCTCATTATCCAACTTTACTCATTATTTAAATATATAACTACTATTTAGTTATTTTGAACTCTAATTAATTCCTTTTCTTGTGCCTTGACATTCCATGTTTTAAAGATTTTGTAGAAATTTTGTTTTCATGGTAATTTCAGCTGCTCGTTTAGTGTCGTATGGGCCAGATGAAGATGTTGATGAAGAGGGTTCATCTGACTTGGACGAGAAAGACTATTTTGAGGTAATTCAAATTACACATAGACTTTCAATTTGTAACTTTGGGTACAATGACTCTGGGCTAGAGGTGAGCCTGCTGATGAAAAATGCTAACTTTTTACAAAAAAAAATATTTTGACAGTCCCTGTGATCAGAGAATAGGCAAACATTGTATATGGACTCTATTTATAGTCACAATTATTAATCAATTTCATATTATCAAGTGACTTCGGTTTCTAAGGTGGCAGATTTAGTCCACGTTCTCTCGATCGCTGCAAAAAGTGCATTCGATGTATGATTAATTTCAAGTCTCCTTCACACTCCTATGAGCTAAAGTCAAGATAATGATCTACTTATTACATCTGCTCTGATAAAACAATGTAGAAATACCATTTTCAACAAATCAAGTGTTGTGAATGCGACCTTCCATCGTCTATGCTTGTTCTGCACTTTACGTCACATTGGTGCTGTTCATGACCGTTGTTAGATTTGCTTGACTTGCAAGTTATTTACATGTTACTTATTAATGTGAAATGCTTCGTCAGTCGCAGTTTGATCTCTTTAGGGAATTTGCACCGTGTTCTGTTCGTCGTAGGTTACATTCACTAGAGAAATCAAGAATCTAAATGGAGCGTCATTGCTGTGCTTGCGTCATTGTTATGTGTGCTACATCATCGTAATTCCCTAGACCGGCCTTACGCTAAACTTACAGTATGTTGTTTTATGTGTGACGGAGATAATCTGACGACTAAGTTTGTGTTTATATGTGTGAAATTGGAGTCAACAGCGATGGCCTAACATAATAAAGCGCTATACATTTTAAAATAAATATGACGATCATCACTTTCGGGAGAACGTGAACTTCTGGTATATGGTGGATAGGCGACAGGAACCATTGCAGGCTATGCATGAAAAGTGTTCCTTGTTGCAGTTTCCTCATATTCCAAGTCCAAAGGGGACTGGTTGGTCTTGAGGCATGACGCTGGCCTCGGGACAGAGAGGTTGTGAGTTCAAATCTCGGCTCCACCGGTTGGGATTTTTATTTATGATTTCTCTCTGCGACAACCACCTCTGGTCTCAGCAACGAGGCCCGGCTTGAAACATAAGTTACTCTTCGATGGAAAAAACATGAGTACCTCCGAAGTCGGAGTTATCTGCCTGTTATTGGTTATTGGTTATGGAAGGCCTCGGCATCACTGCAAACGAATTAAAATCCATAATTGCTCAACCGCCCGTGCCAGTGGAATCATCCGAATTACTAACACATCTCCCAAACAAAGAAAGGTAACTGTAGTCCTCATCGTAGCAGTCTCAGCACACGCCAAAAGGCATAAGGCGAAACCGCGCAGAAAGTGAAAACACGCCAACTGTTCCCTGTCATACGATATCATCATTCATCGTAAACAAGCGGGATATCGAAACAGGATCAAAACGGATGAGACACACAGCTCACGGTGTGCACAGAGCACTTAACTCAGTAGCTCCTGCAACAAGCCGGACTTGGAATATGAGGAAACTGCAACAAGGAACACTTTTCAGACATAGCCTTCAATGGTTCCCGCCGCCTATCCACCATATACCATGGAAGTTCGCGTCCTCCCGAAAACGATGATCGTCGTAGCACTTGATGATGTTAGGCCATCGCTGATGACTCCAATTCCAAACACATAGACATACAGTGGTGGTAAGTTATCATTTCCAATCTAACAGAAGCCACATGACCTGTAGTTAGTAAAACCACAGAGAGAATATGATTTTGTGACCTTCACTGATTCACTCTTGCATGTGAATGTGTAGTTTACACAAGAGGAGAAGTTTTCAACTACAGTGATCCCATTTAAGGCAATTCTGTGATAGCAAGGCAAGTCTCCTTTATAGCAGCAGAACTTGATGTTCTCTGCTCCCTTCTTGTAGCTGCTGCCACACGATTCTGATGTCTCATTAACTTGGACATCATTCAAGAACAATGTCAGATTAACATTCCATAGATCTGGCTCTGCTGATGAAGTGCTTGGTGCAACAGTTGTATCAATCATACAGGAGGCTCCTGGTTTGTGGTCATTAATATCGCAGACAGCATATGATGTTATATTCAATATTTCTTTCTGGGGTGTAAATATGTGGCACACACTTGGAAAGTGGTTTGTGGTCACAGTAATCCCATTAAAGGCAATTCTAGGGTAGCATGGCATAGCTGTTTCAGAACAGCACAATCCTATGATGTTTTCTGTGTTCGCTATAAAGCTGCTGCTGCTACACAATCCTGACCAATTATAGGTGTGGACATTATTCACTTGCAATGACAAAACTGCTTTGTTTACATCATAAACCTCTGGAAGCGAATCATTTATGGGACTAATAATACAATTTATTCTTCCATCGGGGATATCTTCCTTGAGTCCCCCAAAAAAAGGTCTTTGGTTAAAAAGCACATATGCTTTTAAGTTAAATACAAAATGAGCCCACTTCAAAGATTCAAAATGATCCTTGCCAATGCCATCCGTTTGCACAAGTTAGGTCCTTAGCTACCAAGGTCACATACGAAGCCATAAAATTAAAGACTTTATCTACAGCGAAGGTTAACGAACTGTGAACAAACATTTATGTTCAAACCCTTGACCCTTGAATACATTTTCAAAAATCTGCCAACTCGCTGCAATAACAGATATCGCGGTGTTCAAAGTAAACATTGCTTAATCCATAGCTCGAATATAAATAAGCTGCCATTTTGGTGCGTCCCATGACGTCAACCTTGGTGGCGAGGGACCCCTGTGCACACGGCTGTTAGGGAAAAATGGATTAACACGCAAAATTAAAGTTAACTTTTTAAATTTTAGTTCCAACCGCTCAGAAACATAGAAACAAATAACTTAAAAATAAAAACCTACTTAGACTTTCAAAGTGTACAAACTTAGTAAATATTCCTTATTTATTGTAATTTAAATGTCTGATCATCATCATCAAGTACCGGGCCTGCTGGCGTAGGTGATCATGTCTCTCCACAACTTTCGATCTCGGCAGCTATTTATCATTTCTGTTGTTGACCTTCTGCCAAGCCATTCTCTTAAGCTGTCTGTTATTTTTTCTCTTTGCTTTCCTCTATCTCTTCGTCCCTCAATTTTTCCACTTGTTAAATATATTCCAGTTGTTCTCTTCTCATTACATGGCCAAAAAATGATGATTGTTTTTTCCTAATATCGGAAATTAGCTCTCTTTTTGCTTTGACCTCTCTCAGAACATCTTCATTACTCTTCTTAGCTATCCATGGTACTCTCAACATTCTTATGTAAAAACCATATTTCTACAGACTCTAGTGATTTTCTTGTCTGTTGTCCTAGTGTCCATGATTTGCTGCATCCATATGTTAAGACTGGCTCTACGTAACATTTAAGAACTCTTTTTCTTGTTTCTATTATCAAAAGTTATAAAATGTACATCAGGCTATAAAATCTTAAAATCTGAGGTGGAAAAAGCTATAAAAACAATGAAAAGGGGAAAAGCAGCAGGACCTGAAAGCATACAGATAGAGATGATACAGGCACTTGAAGATTTTGGCATTGAAGTGATTACAGACATATGCAACGACATATACCACACAGGATACATACCAAATGAACTAAAAACATCAACTTTCATTGCATTGCCTAAAAAGAATGGTGCAGTGACTTTAGAACAATAAGCCTAATGAGCCATGTTACAAAAATCTTGCTAAAAGTTATACAAGGAAGGATTCAGAATAAAATCAATACTGAATTAGATGAGCAGCAATTTGGATTTAGGAAAAATAGCGGGACAAAAGAAGCCATATTCTGCATGAGAACATTAATCGAAAAATACACAGAAGTAAACAAACCAATATATGCCTGCTTCATAGACTACACCAAAGCTTTTGATAGAGTACACCACAAACAACTTATAGAATGCCTAAAAGAGATACATCTAGATGACATGGATATACGACTAATATGCAATCTATACTGGGAGCAAACAGCAATAATAAAATATAACAAAGAGTTCTCTACACCCATTGATATAAAAAGAGGAGTAAGACAAGGATGCATCCTATCACCAAGCTTGTTCAATCTATACACTGAGCAAATTTTTAAAAACATCATAGAGATGCCAGGCCTACAAATTAATGGAAAGATAATCAATAACCTAAGATATGCTGACGATACTGTACTACTAGCAGAAAATCCTAAAGACCTACAACAATTACTTAATGAAATAAACACGACAAGCAAAAAATATGGACTAGATATGAATATCAAAAAGACTAAAACTATGATCATAAACAAAGAAAATACCCAAAACCCACAAGTGGATATCAAAATTGAAGGAATAGACCTTGAGACAGTTCAGAACTATAACTACCTTGGACATACTATAACCAGTGATGGAAAATGTACAACTGAAATAAACAAAAGAATAGGAATGGCAAAAAGTAATTTTAATGTCATGAAGGACATACTAACATCAAAACAAATAACACCAGAGCTAAAACTAAGAATAGCAAAATGTTACATCTTCTCAATATTCCTATATGGTGCTGAAACATGGACATTAGACAAGAAAACAGAACAGAGAATTGAAGCCTTTGAAATGTGGATATATAGAAGAATAGGTAGAATTGGATGGAAGGAAAAGAAAACAAATGACAAAGTCTTAAAACAACTAAAAATGAAAAGAGAACTTCTGAACACAATTAGAACAAGACAAATGCGATTCTTAGGCCATGTTAAAAGACACAACAGCCTACTGAAAGTGATCCTGGAGGGGAAAATACAAGGTAAAAGAGGCAGAGGCAGACCAAGATTAACATGGACGAGTAACATCAAAAGATGGACAAATCAACCGATGACAACCTGCACCATCAAAGCAAGAGATAGAGCAAAATGGCGCTCCATGGTAGCCAACCTTCGTTGCGGAGACGGCACTCAATGATGATGATTGTCAAAAATGGATTGCTTAGTGTCTTTCTCATTTATTAAAAAGCTGCTTTTGCCTGAGCCATTCTGCATCTCATCTCTTTTGTACATCTTCCATCTGAGGTTAACAAAGTTCCTAAATATTTAAATTCATTTACCTGTTTTAATATATATATATATCTATATATATATATATATATATTGTTTTCTTCTTCTTCTTTCCTTCCTCATCTGCCTTTCAGCGTCGAGGGGAGATATAATTTGCGGTCTTTTGCTCTTCTGTTCGCCTCTGCTGCTGTTATGTTTCCTAGTGCTTCTAATATTCCATCGATCCATCTTTTTTGTGGTCGACCCTTGGGTCTGTTGTTCTCACAACGTTTGTTGAAGGCTCGTTGTGTTGTGTTTTGTTCTTTCTGCCTTGTCACGTGGCCGAACCATTTTATCTGTTGTTTCCTTATATATTCTATGGCTGGGGCTATTCCTAGCTTTTTTCTCAGTTCTTCATTTCTGATCTTATCTCTCAGACTTGGTTATTGGTTATGGAAGTCCTCGGTATCACAGCAAACGAATTAAAATCCATAATTGCTCAACCGCCCGTGCCAGTGGAATCATCCGAATTACTAACTCATCTCCCAAACAAAGAAAGGTGACTGTAGTCCCCATCGTAGCAGTCTCAGCACACGCCAAAAGACATAAGGCGAAACCGCGCAGAAAGTGAACACAGCCAACTGTTCCCTGTCATACGATATCATCATTCATCGTAAACAAGCGGGATATCGAAACAGGATCAAAACGGATGAGACACACAGCTCACGGTGTGCACAGAGCACTTAACTCAGTAGCTCCTGCAACAAGCCGGACTTGGAATATGAGGAAACTGCAACAAGGAACACTTTTCAGACATAGCCTTCAATGGTTCCTGCCGCCTATCCACCATATACCATGGGAGTTCACGTCCTCCCGAAAATGATGATCGTCATAGCACTTGATGATGTTAGGCCATCACTTATGACTCCAATTCCAGACATATAGACACACAGTGGTGGTAAGTTATCATTTCCAATCCAACAGAAGCCACATGACCTGTAGTTAGTAAAACCACAGAGAGAATATGATTTTGTGACCTTCACTGATTCACTCTTAGATGTGAATGTGTAGTTTACACAAGAGGAGAAGTTTTCAACTACAGTGATCCCATTTAAGGCATTTCTGAGATAGCAAGGCAAGTCTCCTTTATAGCAGCAGAAATTGATGTTCTCCGCTCCCTTCTTGTAGCTGCCGTCACACGATTCTGATGTCTCATTAACTTGGACATCATTCAAGAACAATGTCAGATTAACATTCCATAGATCTGGCTCTGCTGATGAAGTGCTTGGTGCAACAGTTGTATCAATCATACAGTAGGCTCCTGGTTTCTGGTCATTAATATCACAGACGGCACATGATGTTGTTATATTCAGTATTTCTTTCTGGGGTGTAAATATGTGGCACACACATGGAGAGTGGTTTGTGGTCACAGTAATCCCATTAAAGGCAATTCTAGGGTAGCATGGCATAGCTGTTTCAGAACAGCACAATCCTATGATGTTTTCTGTGTTCGCTATAAAGCTGCTGCTGCTACACAATCCTGACCAATTATAGGTGTGGACATTATTCACTTGCAATGACAAAACTGCTTTGTTTACATCATAAACCTCTGGAAGCGAATCAATTATGGGACTAATAGTACAATTATTTATTCTTCCATCGGGGATATCTTCATTGAGTCCCCAAAAAAAGGTCTTTGGTTAAAAAGCACATATGCTTTTGAGTTAAACACAATATGAGCCCACTTCATAGATTCAAAATGATCCTTGAAAAATGCCATCCGTTTGCACAAGTTAGGTCCTTAGCTACCAAACGTCCGAAACAAAGCCATCGAATTAACGACTTTATCTACAACGAAGGTTAACGAACTGTGAACAAACATTTATGTTCAAACCCTTGAAAACATTTTCAAAAATCTGCCAACTCGCTGCAATAACATATATCGTGGTGTTCAAGTAAACATTGCTTAGTCCATAGCTCGAATATAAATAAGCTGCCATTTTGGTGCGTCCCATGATGTCATCTCTCAGACTGTTTCCTGTCATTCGTCTAACACATTTCATCTCTGTAGAGGTTATTTTTATCGTTGCTACTTTGATCTCCATATTCTATGTATTTCTCTGAGCATAAATACAATTATCCCTTACCGACCTGCTAAGTCAGTCGTAAGTTAAGGGCTTAGTTTAAGAGAAACACACGATGGGGGTTTAGCCCGGCTGATGTTCCCCCCACGTGTGTGATCGCTAAGGTCTCACATGCGATCTTTTACGGTCTAAATATAAAACTTTAGCTGGTTACATTTAAGAAAGTACTTATCAGTTCTTATCCTCCTCCTTGGTAGAACACTTTACACAACTTTCTGAAAATTATATCCCGTTGGAAACACTATATTTAATCACATTAATCACATTAATCACACGATCTACACTCCGAATATAAAACACCCGCCATCTTGACAGTGTGGATTAAAAAATTTTTAATAAAAATTTTTTTTTATATATATCTATATATATATGTATGTATGTATGTATGTAATACATGTTAATTTGGTGTTGGCCCATGCTCTATCTTTAAGTTTACCAAATGTGGAAGCTGCCAGATAACAAAATCTCTGTTAAACCATATTTATATATATATATATATATATATATATATATATATATATATATATATATATATATATATATATATATATATATATATGAATCTGAAATAGTAGGTACAATATTTAAAAAGTTAGCCCTTATTTAATTTATTACCACTTGAAACAAAACAGTATACTCTGCTGCTTTGTATTTTTCAATGGCCTTTCGTTGAATCATGCTGTATATATTTCTCAGGAACAAAGTTCCCAAATATTTAAATGCTTTACTTTAAATTCATTTACCTGTTTTAATATTGTTTCACTTGCTATTAAGGCTGAGTCCTTTATTTTTGCTTTCTTTCACTATAATGTCCAACATTTCTTGTAACTCATTTTCACTCTTAGCGATTAAGACTGTATCATCAGCATACCTTAGATTATTTATATTATGGCCTCCAATTGTTATTCCAGGCATGCCCCTTATGGATCTTAAAATAATCTCACTATAAATATTAAACAAATCTGGTGACAGCACACAACCTTGTCTAACACCCTGTTTTATTTGTTGAAACATTCTCAATTTTTTTCCAGTTCTTATGGCCACTGTTTGTTGCCAGTACATGTTCTTTATTATTCTTAGATCTTTGCTGTCTACGTTTATGCTTTCTAAAATTTTTATTATTTCTTGGTGCTTGACTTTGTCAAATGCCTTGGTGTAATCTATGAAACATAGGTATAGATCTGTTTTCACCTCTATGGCTCTTTCTACTAAAGATCTCGTCTGATGAAATGTCTGATATAATTGTTTAAAAAAATAATTAGATAATATATACTTGTGATAACAATACTACAGCTGAAAATGTATGCATCGTGTGTAGAGATATTAGAACATCATCTAAGCATTAAATATCTAACATACCAATAAGGAGTGTATCAAAGCTTGTGATCAGTAAATGAGCACTAGAACCAATCTGTCACAGCAGCTTCTTGTTGAATAGGTCCAGAATTGTATTCTTTCATTGTTTTCTTGTTACCTACCTGTGTTGTGAAAGTCTTCTTTATCTTATTTAAGATTACTCTGGTCAGTTGTTTATGCCTTTTAATGGTTTTGTCTAAATACATTTTTGGTTTCTAGCTCAGAAAAAATGTTATAAATTTCTTCTGATAGTCATTTGTTAGTAGCTCTTTTATATTTTAGACATTTTCCACCTTTCAAAGCCACTTAATGAAAGAGGTCTAGTTGTTTTTGCACTTTTGACCAAGATATCCATAGCATTTACAGAGGATCCTTGAATTGAGATATGTTATGAACATATCAAAGTTAATATTTGTCCATTTGGCTGTTTTCTACACATGAACAACATTTTTATCCTTTCAGGACCAGGACTTATAAAGTTGTACAATGGTTTTAGGCATTAGGTATTGTTAATATTATTATTATTACATATTAGTTATCATTTAAATAAAACATCATCACGCAAAAAAAGTAGGTATTTTAGAATTTCATGGGGGATGTGTGTCCCAATGGATGTAAATGGTACCATGTAGATTCACCTATTATTTTTATAAATAAATCCCTAAAGTTTGTAATAAAATTAAAAATCTCATTAAGCATTAGCAATGAATCTTCGCCATTTCCACAAATTTGCCTTCTCCAAAATTATAATCAGGTTCAGGAAAATATTTTTGGTATGTATGTATTTTTTCCCATCTGCAGGGCGACTTATTTGCTGTATATAGAAACCCAAGCATCCACATCATGCCTGTTCTTCCTCATCAAGTTTTAGCACATCTTCCTCATCTCTATTTTCTGCTACTAATCACTGTAAAGTTTCATCATCTTTCAATTCAAACTGAACTGAAAGCTTGCACCCTTTTCTCAGCATATCTAATAATGGAAAAAAAAGAGTAAAATACAAAAGTGGGTAAAATAACATAAAAAAAGATAGTACAGCAGATAGATAAGTACAACAACCCATGTTGTAATCTTTTATGTCCACCAGGACCACAGCATTCCTTTATGTTTTTGCTTGTCTTTATGGAACATTAGTTCAAAATTCTATAGCAAAACATAATAAAATTATTGTTTACTTACCTTCAGATGAAAATATTACACCGTAAGCATATAATAAACAATGTTCTATGCAAAAGTGCTTATGAAAAAAGTCAGAATATACCAAGCTCCGAACATATGAAATACCACAAACATTTCTTTTGACAGGTAACATTTACATAGGCTTCCAGTAATATAATTACTAAAAGTACAATCCAAATGAAAATTTAAAGTGTTGGTTTGCATACACCGTCAAGAGACGCACTCCGCACTCCTCCAGTGGTTGCACCATTGCAGTTTATGACTGGAGTTGTGTCATTAACTATGCTGTTGTTTAGCGAACACCACATTACAGAAGCCTTGCTTAGGTTTTAATGAGGTTTTTTTTTTATTGTATCAATTTATAATAAATCTATGTCAATAAAAATGAGAAAGAGAGTTCATCTGTGCTATATAGAACCAATTCTGACCTATGGAAGTGAATCATGGACAGTAGGCAAACAAATGAAAAGACGATTAGAGGCCACAGAGATGGGATTTCTCAGAATAATGTTGAAAGTTCCCTGGACAGCTAAAAAGACCAATGAGAAAGTTCTCAAAGAGGCCAACACAAAAAGGGAGCTCTTAAAAAACATCAGAAAGAAGCAATCAACATTTTTCGGGCACATCATGAAAAGAGGAAAGTTGGAATACTTGGTTACAATTGGCAAAATAAAAGGAAAGAGAGATCGCGGATGACAAAGAGAGAAAATACTGGATAGCTTGGTGTCATGGCATGGAAAACAGTCAACAACAGAACTCATACGATGCACTGTAGATAGAAGATTGTGGAGGGACATGATCACCTACGCCAACCGGTATGGCACATGATGATGATGAGTAACACAAAATTGCAGTGTCTAAAGACATAATTTGTTCATTAAGAAATACTTCACTTGTCCTATTTCTGTTAATGAATTTTATGTATATTTTTGACAGGATGGTACAGCAGATAACTCTGAAATTAATGTGGATTCCAGTAAGTCTTTGTGTATTATTTAAAGTAGTAGTGTACTAAAGATGCTCACTGCAATGGTGCTTGCTGTAGTATCAATAATATCAAAAGCTGCTTTCCAGTAATAATTAGTTTTTGTGTTGTCATTGATAACCCATTTCAGTGTGCTATTGATATTGCACTGGATTTATTATCCAATAATCATATAATAGTTTCTTCTTCGTAATCAATTGTTTCCATCTCACTGCAACATTTCTAAAGATGATGAGTCAGACAGGTTGACATAAGAGATTGGTAAACTCTACAGCCAGATACAAGTTTAACCTGTGAGGAGTCAAAGAGGTTTGTCAAGAACAAATATATGAACAAATGGAATATAAAACACCAAGGTTACCAGAAAATGATTTCTTCTACCAGCTCATTAGAAAAGAACAAGTAAAAATTTTTAGACTTTGAACAAGCCATGTCACTGTAAACATTATTTTAAGGGTAGGAGTCTCTGATGAATTTGACTGTAGCACAGGCAAATTGACTACCTAAGATCTGACTACCTAAGAGGCCAACACAAAAAGGGAGCTCTTATAAAACATCAGAAAGAAGCAATCAAAATTTTTCGGGCACATCATGAGAAGAGGAAAGTTGGAATACTTGGTTACAACTTGCAAAATAAAAGGAAAGAGAGATCGCGGACGACAAAGAGAGAAAATACTGGATAGCTTGGTGTCATGGCATGGAAAACAGTCAACAACAGAACTGATACGATGCACTGTAGATAGAAGATTGTGGAGGGACATGATCGCCTACGCCAACCGGCAGGGTACATGATGATGAAGATCTGATACAATCATGCCCTATGTGAAGAGAAAAGGCTCTTGTGCTCATCACCAATACCCATATGTGAACTAGCTGTATGAAGATGTCACAAGCCTTGAGCTGACCAATGACTTGTGACTTGACAGCTAAACGTGTATGTAAAAGATTTTCCTCTGTATATGATAATGAGATAGAGCTGTTTGCACAGAACAGAGACAAATGGTGAGATTTGATAAAAGATCTTTACAAGGATTAAAAACTGCTAGAATAAAAATTTAGATAAAAGAAGGAGTATCTGGGTCTATGCCATATATATATATATATATATATATATATATATATATATATATATATATATATATATATATATATCTTTTGTCTTATTGATTTTATTAATATTTTGTTTTATATGAACTGTTTATGTTTAGCTGCTTGAACATATTAATTCTACCATGTTGTTGTTTTTTGCATTCACCAGCTTTATATATCTACAGCGAAGTCCCAAGGGACTGAATTTTGCATGAGTATTACTTTTTCCTATTTTTCACACTGATTTATTCCTATTTTTCACACTGCTCAGATGTCTCACCATATGAGTAGATATCTTCAAACTTCAGAGGTACTCTCATTTTTAATGTCAAAAGTTGTAATGTTTTGGGTAAATTTTTTACCAGAGGAGGGAAAGCCACAAAGAAACTACAGATTTGGTTTTCTTTTTTTTTTAAAATTTTCCACTACCTGTGGTGGGAACCGAACACAGGACCTTCTTGTCCAGAGACCTCAAGGCTTACTTTGTGACACATTATCATGTGATGCGTGTACTTACCTACCTTCCTCCTTCCATCTGAACCATAGTCATAGACTCAGAAACTCTCTTCTTGTTGCAAAATTGTATTTCTGACAGTCTCAATCCTTGCAAAGATCTTTTGTCAAATCTCGCCATTTGTCTCTGTTTTGTACAAGCATCTCGATCTCATTGAGCAAGTCAATTTTTCTGGTGTCGATCCAAGATAGAGAATTGTTTTTCTACCGCTTGGCAAAGAACTGTTGATCAGAGGTCTAACAAGTCACAATCATAAAAACACCATTGTAATGAAACGTAATTGCATGGTAACGTAGGATAAATTACGAGAAATTACAAGTATATATTTTCAGCTGATATATATAGTCGCCAATCAACCACTGGTATCTTCAGTGATCAAGAAAAGACGATGGTCATATGTTGGTAATGTGATGAGGAGAGATAATAACCGAATAACAAAGCAAGTCCTCATGTGGGAAACAACAGGTAAGAAGAAAAGAGGCCGACCCTGAGAAGGACATTGATGAGAGAGGCAAGAGCAGCAGGAATCAGCTCCCTCAATGAGATAGAGTTGCTTGCACAGAACAGAGACAAATGGCGAGATTTTATTAAAATATCTTTAGAAGGACTGAAAACTGCTAGAAATAAAAAATTTAAAGAGTATCTGAGTATATATCTCTATGTCAGAGATCTCTATGTCCCTATGGGCTGGCTACAGCTCGAAAGGTCAATAGATAGATAGTCAACACCATGAACGCCTGTATCTTTGATATGCAGACAAATAAGTATTTAGCACTTTGGGTCAAGGTTTTTATGAAAGTCTTAGTAGTGAAAGGGTTAAAAGAGACTGCATTAGCACTTCTACATGAAGGGCATAAGAGAAATTTGGCACAGAGCTTAGTGTCAGAGCTAGTTATAATATGAGGAGTTTAGAGCAGATAAGGATCAAATTATGACTCTTCAAGCCTCAATTGCAGATATAAAGGCCTATACTATCAAATTTTGAACAAATGCAAACAACTGGAACAATTAACATGGCATAACAATCAAATAATGAAAAATCATTACAATGGGTTACAATTTATGGACACCATAAGAGAAATTGCTTAAAAACATGTGTTTACACAGACATACCAAACTCAAAAACGAATACTGCAATGAACAGGATTCAGAACTTTTACATAAAACTGTTTTAAATTAGAAATTAGAGCAAAGGGTGTAAAAATGAAGAAGCAAAAATTAAATTTATTATGGATTCACACCTCTTACAAGTTTCTCTAGAGTTGCAATCTCCTTCTGTTGTTAAAAAACTGAAAGTGTAGTTGTAAATTTATTTTGCATCATGCAAATGGAAAATTTAGCGAATTCAGTTTTAGCCCTGTTGTTATTTGTTTTGATGTTAATATGTTCTTCATGACATTAAAATTACTTTTTGCCATTCCTATTCTTTTGTTTATTTCAGTTGTACATTTTCCATCACTGGTTATAGTATGTCGATACTAAAAAAAAGAAGAAGAAAAGTGGTATGGTGACATCTTTACGTGGTAATGGACGAAACAAAAGTCGACGTTTCGGCCAAGTAGGCCTTCATCTGGACGAACAACAAACACAAAAATTATATATAACGATATATTAACAAATCTAACTACATGGCGATAATATGCTAGATGCTAAAGAGAGGAAAAATAAATTGGTCACTTCCCTGTGTTCCTGAGCTGGGTCAGTCTCGAAATGGACTGAATTGATACGCCAGGGCCGATATAAATCTCTCTGACCAGGAAGTCAGGTGAGAAGACGGAAAGGAAGGGTTCTAAAAATATGGGGAGGTGGGTACAGGATATGTGTAAACTATGCACGTCTAACTCTGTGTATACAACCCGAACCGATGTGTAAACAGATGTGTTTCGGCTTGAAGGTCATGGCAGCTGCCAAC